>CM068385.1:10100564-11300564 GCA_034770075.1 Aralia elata | reverse complement strand
GGAAGTTGGCTGGTGTACACTTCCATCTTGCACAATTTAAATCGGTGGTGCTTGTTGGCTTGCTCGTTGGATGTGGCTCGGGATGGTCGGTATCTGCACTTGTGGAAATGCTGCGAGAGTAGTCGGGATGATGTTGGGCTGAGGCTGACTTGCTTCCAATCTGAGTTGTGGCACATCGCCACTGTTTTGGGGCTCCAAGTTGATGATCGGAATCGGCTGACTCTCCGTTGTTGGAAGCATAGTCGGATTCTCTTTGTTGTTGCTGTTGTCCTCCACTTCTGCTCGTTCCCCCTGCGAACCTCCTGGGAACATAGCCCTGAAAGTGGGGATTTGCATCAACTGCTGGCGGAAATTCCCCATCTCTTCCTGCTTCCTTTGCATTTCCAGCATCATGGTCATCATCATCCCTTGGCCTTCTCGTGCCTCCTGTAATGCTTTGAGCATCTTCATCTGCACAGCATTCGCAGTTGTCTGCGCTCCAGTGACTTCCTCACCTTGCCTTCCTGCGTTTGGCTGTCTAGCACTGGTTTGTTGTTGATCAGCCATTTGAGGTGATGTTGAACTTCCTTCTGAAACGTCTTCTAGGATGGGTTGATCAAAATCCATATTCGCGCTTTGGAGCACTGGATTCACTTGCCTTGAAATCGGATCCGGTGAAGTGATGCTTGTTGTCGGTGAAACTCTTCCTGCAATTCTCCCACTTCGAGTTGTGGGCATACCCTTCACGAATTCTACACCTCTCCAGCAGAGTCGCCAAATAAATGTACGTAAGAAAATTACACCTTGCTAGGGTTAGGGTTTCGTGTTGGCTGGAGAGGAGAGAAATCCACGAAGAGTACGGAACTGATTGATTGATTGAAGAGGGGAGAAGAACAGGTGGGCAATTACTCCAATGACACGTGGCAGAACTCCTAGAATCCGGAAACCGGGTTAGGGTAGCAGGGATTCCAAGAGCCTTCTATAGTCTTCGAGTTGTGAGAGAGTTTCAAGTGTTTAGAGCTTAAGTGTAATGTCTTGAGAGCGATCCCCTTTTCTTAGAATAGAGGAGCTATTTATAGAGTTTTCCTGGGAAATAGTCACATGTCAGGCACATGTTTTAAGGGAAATTCCCGAAATACCCTTTAATTATGTTTTAAAGGAGAAATTCCAGAAATGCCCTTTAATCATCAAAGTAATGCCCAAATTGCCCTGTTCTTCTAGCCACCAATCCAATCCCTCAATCAATTCCCAAAATGGGTCGCATCCACGAGTCTTCTGCCTTGGAACACGTGGAGACTTCCCCGGGTCTAGTACATTTAATTAGGTCACATGAACCCTAATTTATACATTTAATTAGGATTTTGTAAACCCTAATTTGTACATTTAATCTAATTAGGTCATGTGAACCCTAATATGCACTTGGGCCCACTGAATCTAATTATTTTAATTAGAATTATTGTGTAATAATTAGGGTTTTGATTTAACAATTCGAATAAATTTTACCAATTAGGATTTTCTAATTAGGTTTTCTAATTCAGTTTATCATTTAAAACCCTATTTAACTTATTTAGAGTTTTATCAGTTAATATAATATTATATTAACTCTGAAGCACGATAAATCACTTCGTCATTTCTAAGCACGACACAACAGCTTACAAAAATAATTTGTCGAGACGCTTCTCGGTGAAATCGTCGGAAGCACGACAAATCATTTTGTCCGTGTAATCACGACTAAGCAGCTTCGAAAATATTTTTATTTGACCTAATTCTTTAATAAAATATACAATCATATAACACAAAGTTGGAACACGAAATTTCATTTAATAAACACATAATTTATATATACAAATCTTATTTGGGTTCAGAATATTACAAGACTCAACCATTTTCCTAATGTCCTTCCCTTTTATAACTTGTGATGGTTCGAAAATTTATGATTTTCTTATGCAATTTCTAATTATTATCAATAAAATGTACAGTAACACATATAATTCAAGCGTTGATTGGAAGTCCAAGAATCATTTGTGCGGTAAACACGTTCACATTTTTTTCTAAACATTGTTTCCAACTTAATGTTCTCACTATCATACAAACGAATGCAATCTCCAGCAAATATAAACATGAACGCAACTGAAACCTAGGACATGCAACTTGCATAAGTCATTTAAAACCCTCATTCTCAACATGTTTGAAAGGAAATTCATCTACAATGAGATAGTAAGTCACGACTGTCCTAATAGTTTACTGGTTAAACTTTCAAGCAGTCAGTGTGCCCTCACCTGCCTCCCCTTCCCCCTTTTTAATTCCTACAAGTTGGGGTTGAGCTTTATCCATGCTATTGGAATTTTTTTTGTAAGTTCTAAAGTGATTTCCAAAAAAAAGTGTCATTATAATATGTATCAACAGCTAATTCTTTTCTACAGTAAGTGAACTTACTTTTGATGACATTACCATTCTTATTTATAACTAGGATGAAGTGCCCCTCACTCCACACCGTAAATTTAGGTTTCATCCTCTTTCTTTACATCTTAACATTTTATGATTGTCCCCTAGTCTTAGTGCTTGTGGAGGTTTCCCTTAACCCAGTCTCTATATTGGTGGGAATACTGCCACTTGACTTATTTCCATCTCCAAATGCATCAAGGTCAGGCTCGTTTGTATCATCCACCATTTGCAAATCATTTAAACACTTCTGGACATCATCTGAAAATTTCAAACAAACTAAATTTGATCAACAAAAAAGTTAACAACACTAACACACACATATGATTAAATTACTACAACAAATACAAATCTATTTTATGTGATGGACTATTGAACATACACACATATATCCTTTTTTGTAAACTCATTTTGTGTTATGAAATCTAATTTACAATTTTAATCTTTTGCTTATTTCCTTTTTTGCAACTAATAATGTTACGTATGTGGACTTTGATTTAAGTAGTATTAATTTTTGTAAGGAACTGATTTTGCAAAATTAACTATTTTCTTCAATCTGGCGTAATCTGCCTCTTGTATAGTTTAACAAGAAAATATGATAAACATTTTATTAACCTTTTTTTCACTCAAAGAGTAAAACAATAAAGATAACAGTGAAATTCATATATGTAGAATAATCAGTACAAGAAAAGTAGTAACTGGTAACAAGGTTGATGCATGTAAATGCCTAGCCTCCAAATGCGCTAAGAAATATATATGGTTAGTTTTCCAACACAAAAATGAAGGCAACATGGTAAATTGTAAATTAACAAGTAAAAAAATATTAAAGCATTGTTTTGGATGAAAATTTAAAAACTCTGTTGCATGTGTATCTATAACTCTTTACAATGAAAGGAAACTTCCTAGCCTATGCACATATACGATCACATATATGTTTAGCACTTTAATGATTAAATTATTATAACAAAAGAAAACATGGATAATTCCAATTAAAAAACAAGAATAACAAGTAGAAAAGAAAACTAGTATAACACGCATATAGAAATCTCAAAGGAAAGACCAACCTCAAAGATTCAATTTGCAGACAATTGACAGCAAAATCACAATCCTCCTTAGTTCCTTTCCTCAAAAGCTCAATAGATTTTTGGACAAAAAAACTAAGTAAACAAAATACGTGCTTGTTCTTAAAATCCAAATATAATAGGAAAATTCTAGTTCTCAGAAAGCTAGTACCTACTTGTGCAAACGGAAGAGAAGTCAAGGACGGAAGGAGAGTGAAGTCAGAGGTGATGACGCCAAGTCGAAGTTCCTGCTTAAAAGTAGCTTAAAATTTTAAGTTCTTCAAATATCAACTATACTATGTTCTTAAGAGTTCAAGTTCGTAAATAAAATGAAAACAACTTCTCTGATTCGATTTTATAACATTCCTTGTTGAATAATTATTCCACGTAATCACTTAAATCAATTGCCATTTTTGAAAATATGTTTATCACGATGGTAAAAAGAATGGAAAACAGATTATAGTTCTAAATAAATCCATAATTATTGAAACAACTGAAAATGTGAATCTATTAATAATTAAAAAATTCAATTACTCCAAATTGTGTAGCTAATAGTGCTTTCAGTCGTTCTTGCACCAAAGTGTTTGCATAGGAGAAATATTTATATAAAGTTGAAATAATCATCTTTGTGTAAAATATAATAAGATTTTACAGACTATGAACTATACACATAGAAGGAACAACAAATGTTGAGCGAGAAAGTTAGAAAGCATATCATAAAATCAAAAATTTGATAGACATTAATAAATTTAAAGTATTGATTTAAATATTCCAACACATGCATAAACCAAAATCAACAAAATCATAATTAATTCACAAAATCTAACATATGCATAAGCCAAAATCGAGGAAGGAAAGCAAGTGTCTGCTTGTATAAACGGAAGAAGTCAAGGTGGAGTTGTTGCTTTTGTAAACGGAAGTGGAGCTGTTATTGTTCGCTAAAGTTGGAGATGGAGGAGAGAAGGAGAAGTGAGGTAGTCAGATTTGAAGATTTAAGGATTAAGGCAAAGAGGTGAGCGAAGTAGTCAAGTGTCTCGTGTAGTTAGAAGTCGTGTGACTTAACAATTAAAAATTAAAAATAGTAATTTTTTTAAAAGTTTCTAACTCGATTAATCGTTTTCCCAAATAGTATAATTTCAAACCTAAAACCGAACTTGAAATTTAAAATGGTTATAACTGAATATACTCAAATAATTCGATTAATAAAATACAGTTCAGTAATTCTATTTTACACGTTTTTTTCTCAGCCCTAAGTGGGTGTGCAACGAAGGGCAAGTGTGCATCGCATAAACATTGGTCATGAGTTTAGCGAATGGGGCTGTGACGCCGGGCGGGATAGCGATTATCCTGCGGGTTAGGGCAATAATAAATTCACAGGTAACGGAAGCAAAAGAAAAAAATCCCAAAATACAGAGAAATCTCTCTAATGTGTAAATTATATTTATCAAAATCAAGTCTATCAAAATTCAACCCATAAGCCAGGTTTTATAGCTAAATTTCTTCCTTTCCAAGTCATAATAGGGTTCCTAAAACTATGGAAACAAAATCCTAAAGCATAACAAACTTCCTATATTTACGCTAACAATATAAAAGATTTACTTCCTAATAAAATACTACTACCATAAAAGAATTAAACACTAATAATAATAATAATAATAATAATAATAATAATAATAATAATTGAAGCCAATCCGATCAGCACGAATCCAATCCCGAATTCCTGAACGCTGAAGCCATCCGAAGTCGAAACCAAAACCAATCTGATCCCAAAGTCATCCGATTCGAAGGAGTCCGAAGTCGAACCCAAAGCTGAACTCCCGAAGACATGAGCCGAAGTGACCTAACGACCTCTATTCTTACGTCGATCCTCCAACTCATGATACTTCAATGCTAGCATCGTATTGTCTGATAGCTCCATGCCATCGGCATCATCTGACTCAGTTCCTCCTGTATCAGTCACCTCGGGTTGGAAAGAACTCGTCCTCAAGTTGACCGTTTGATCATCATACTCCGCAAAACAAGGACTCAAGTGCTTCACGTTAAAGACGTCCGAAGTCCGTAAATGATTAGGAATTCGCAGCTGATAAGCATTATCATTAATTTTCTGTAGAATCTCACAAGGCCCAATCTTTCGATCCTTAAGTTTATTGTATTCCCCAACAGGAAATCGGTTACGAGTTAACACCGCCCAAATAAAATCACCAACTTCAAAAAGTACTTGACGACGACTGTCTACCTGAGCCTTATACTTGCATTGCTTGCCTGAATAGATTGGTGTACCTATTCATGGATACTCTGAAGATGCTCGGCCATCTCAACTTCCTTAGGATTCATACGGCCGACTCGAGGAATAGGAGCTAGATCTAGGACCCCGAAAGTATTTCGGCTATAAATAATCTCAAAAGGACTCATGCTTGTAGTCTTGTTGCGTGATCGATTGTATGCAAACTCAGCTTGATAAAGCGCTAGATTCCATTGCTTCGGCTTCGCCCCAACTAGACACCGTAGAAGGTTGCCCAAGCTTTGGTTCACTACCTCGGTCTGACCATCTGTCTGAGGATGGTAGGCACTGCTAAAATTCAACTGCGTTCCAAGCTTCTCCCATAAACTTTCCCAGAATTTACTCATGAACTTGGTATCTCGATCAGAAGTAATACTGTGAGGAACACCATGCAAACGAACAATCTCCCAAAAGTAGAGGTGTGCAATCCGAGTAGCGTCCATTGTTTTCCGACATGCGAGAAAATGAGCCATTTTAGAGAACCAATCAACCACTACCATAATAGAGACCATCGCATGTTGTGTCCGAGGCAGACCCAAAACAAAGTCCATACTCACATCAATCCATGGAACCTCAGGTACAGGCTAAGGGGTATACAGTCTTGTATTAGTAAGAATTCCCTTAGATTTCTGACATATATAATATCGTTGTATGAAGTGAGCCACATCACTTGATATCTTCGGTCAGTAGTAGTAAGCCGACACCAAGGCCAAGGTTTTATCTCGTCCGAAGTGACCCTCGTTGTGAAGTTCCCTTACTATCTGCAGCCGAAGCGAACAATCTGGAATGCATAATTGCGACCCCCAAAACAGATACCCGTTATGAAGGAAAAAGTCATGACGCCGACCTTCACTTACTTCCCGAACTATCTTTCCGAAGGACGGATCTTCCTCATACATGTCTGCAAAGACCTCAAGCCCTACCACTTTGTTGTGCATAACGGTAAGGAGTGACACTCTTCGGCTCAAAGCATCGGCAACACGATTCAAACTTCCTGCCTAATGCCGCAGAGTGAAGGTGAATTCTTGTAAGTAAGCCACCCATTTGACATGCCTTCAGTTCAGCTTATGTTGACCATTAATGTATTTTAGGGCCTCATGATCGGTAATGAGGATGAACTCCCGTTGTATTAGATAGTGACGCCAATGCTTCAGAGTTTGAACAATGGCGTAAAACTCCAAGTCATAAGTAGAGTAGTTCTTTTTCGACCCTGATAATTTCTCACTGAAGAAAGCCACTGGCTTACCCTCTTGGCTGAGGACCCCACCAATACCGATCCTGAAGCATCACAATTCACTTCAAACACTTTCTCGAAGTCGGGAAGTGCCAGTACTGGTGCTTCGGTCATCTTTCTCTTCACCAACTGAAAGCTATCTTCGGCTTCCTTGGACCATTGGAATAATTTTCCCTTAAGGCACTTGGTGATAGGTGTAATTAGGGTGCTAAAATCTTTGATAAAATGATGGTAAAAAGGTGTCAGTCCATGAAAGCTTCTAACATCATGTATAGTCTTCGGCGTAGGCCATGCCAAGACTGCATCGATCTTGGATTGGTCGGCGTGAACACCCTCGATAGAAACAACAAAGCCAAGGAAAGTAACCAAAGTCGTGAAATAAGAGCTTTTTTCAGGTTAACAAATAAACGTTCCTTTCTCAACGTATTAAATACAGCTCGGAGGTGTTCATGGTGCAACTCCCATGTCGGGCTGTAAATAAGAATATCATCAAAATAAACAACTACAAATTTTCCCATGAAAGGTCGTAGTACCTGATGCATAAATCTCATGAATGTACTAGGCGCGTTGGAAAATCCGAAGAGTGTAACCATCCACTCATACATGCCATGTTGTGTCTTGAATGTTGTCTTCCATTCATCTTCGGGTCTCACTCGAACTTGATGGTATCCATATTTAAGATCAATTTTTGAGAAAACCTTAGCTTCGGACAACTGATCTAACATATCGTCCAGACGAAGAATCAGAAATCGATACTTTACTGTGATCTTGTTAATTGCTCTACTGTCAATACACATTCGCCATGATCTATCTTTCTTCGGCACTAATAAAGCTGGTACTGCACACGGGCTCATACTTTCACGAATGTTCCCCTTCTTGATTAATTCCATTACCTGTCTCTGTAGCTCTTCGGACTCCTTGGGGCTAAGTCGATACGCTGGCTTGTTTGGTAAACTCGATCCTAGGATAAGATCTATTTGGTGTTGGATGTCCCTCATTAGTTGTAATCCAGGAGGCAGCTCTTCAGGCATTAAGTCAACAAATTTTGATAACAGCTTCTGCACATCGGCTAGTACTTTGATGTTCTTATTAGCCGAACTGTTACTACAAAGAAGTAAGGCATACATCACTCCTTCACTATCGGCCTCCGTGAGGAACCTAGACATGGACAACAGGTTCGAATTTCCGACTACACAAGCCGAACTATTTTCTTCCCGCCGAGGTGCTAACACCACTTTCTTCCCGCTTATACTAAGGGAGTACGTATTCTTCCGTCCATCATGAATGACACTCCTATTATACTGTCAAGGTCGACCTAATAACAAATGACATACATCCATTGACACCACATCGCACCAAGCACTATCAAAGTATTTCTTACCGATTGAAAAGGATACTAAACATTTTTTGTCAATTGTTACTTCATTGCCTTTATTCGGCCACGATAATTTGTACGACTTGGGATGCCGATTAGTTTTTAACTGTAATTTATAAACAACCTCTTCCGATACTACATTTTCACAGCTGCCACTATCGATGATCATCTTGCAGACCTTATCTGCTACAGTGCAAGTTGTATGGAAGATGTTGGTTCTCAACCAATCATCTCCTGATTCACCTTTAGGGGTCAACAAATTCTTTCGAATGACTAAAGTCTCTTGCCCATCACCATATAACATATCTTTTTCATCATAGTCATCATATATGGGCTCTCCCAACTCTTCTATCTCACCAGCCATATCTTTTTCAATCAAAAGATTTTTACCCTTCTGACTAACAAGTTTTCTGCACTCACTCATTCTATGCCCTTGTTCTCCACATTTAAAACATCGGATAGTAGGGCTGAGATTACTTTGCGATTGTTGAGGTGTAACGCGGGGTTATTGGAGGGGTGCTGGTCTACCACTCGCAGCGCTCCTCGTCATCGATTTCCTATTCTATTGTTGCTCCGCATCGCGTGCTCGTTAGTATGCCTCAAAAACCGTCCATAAGGAATGAAGACTGAGGGCGTCTTGCAGGGTCTGTCGTAAACCTCCCAAATATCACGCCACTAATTTCTCCTCTGATTCGGATAGATCATTGCAGGCTATCAACTGGTAGAACTCTTCGATGTAGTCATCAACTGATTTGGTACCTTGCCTCAATAGGTGCAATCGCTTGAACTAGGATTGAGTGTAGCCAAAAGGAAGAAAATGTCCATACATTTTTTCTTCATCTTTTCCCAATCCGTGATTTTGGACCTTCCCTGTCTCTCTAGCGAGCGTTTCAACTGCTCCCACTAAGCAGATGCTCTGCCTTTGAGTTTGATGGCAAACAATTTTACCTTGATGATGTCTGGAACTTCCTTATATTCAAAGATACGCTCAACTTCGTTCATCCAATCGATGAATCCTTCCGCCTGCAACGTACCAGAAAATTCCGGTAGCTCTACCTTAAAACCTAGGTCTCGATGATGATCACCTCGACCTTGTCGTTCCTAGAACTGATCCCTATTGCTATAAGGGTTTTTAAAATTGGACTCAGAATCGTAATTTTCCTCATTACGATTACCGAGATTTTGTGCCTCTAGGCGCTGTGTTATCTCTGCAACTTGTCTCTGCAAATCCTCAATCATCATGTCCTAAAAGTTACGATCACGGTGTGGGACTTCCTCATTCAGAACCTGTCCACGATGGCCACGACCACCAGCTATTGAAACTGATGAAATCTAACCTAAGATGATGTTGAGCTCTGATACCAACTGACGCCGAGCGGGATAGCAATTATCCTACGGGCTAGGGCAACAATAAATTTACAGGCAACAGAAGCAAAAGAAAAAAACCCCAAAACACAGAGAAATCTCTCTAATGTGTAAATTATATTTATCAAAATCAAGTCTATCAAAATTCAACCCACAAGCCAGATTTTATAGCTAACTTTCTTCCTTTCCAAGTCATAATAGGGTTCCTAAAACTATGGAAACAAAATCCTAAAGCATAACAAACTTCCTATATTTACGCTAACAATATAAAAGATTTACTTCCTAATAAATTACTACTACCATAAAAGAATTAAACACTAATAATAATAATAATAATAATAATAATAATAATAATAACTGAAGTTAATCCAATCAGCACGAATCCAATCCCGAACTCCTGAATGCCGAAGCCATCCGAAGTCGAACCCAAAACCAATCTGATCCCGAAGTCATCCGATCCGAAGGAGTCCGAAGTCGAACCCAAAGCTGAACTCCCGAAGATATGAGCCGAAGTGACCTAACAACCTCTATTCTTACGTCGATCCTACAACTCATGATACTTCAATGCTAGCATCGTACTGTCCAATAGCTCCATGTCATTGGGATCATCTGACTCAGTTCCTTCTGCATCAGGCTGGCACACACATAGTGGACACAGTGCACGTTGTTGCTGGGATGACAGGCATACGTCGACGGACAGACGTATGGCACAGACGTGTATAGTATGTCAACGGACAAGCATAAGCAGTGACATTACCGACGGGTGTCGGTGTGCACTAATAGCACACGATGCACGGTTGGCTAACTAACTTTAGGGGTAGACTTAGGCCATCACAAGGTAAAAATTTTAGGTCAATTTCAGCCATATGACAACTAATATTAGAGCGTGGTTCAAAGAATCATCGGGCCATACCGTGTCCATGGTAGGAGCGAAGGCAGCGGTGCTATCAAAGGTATGGGACGTTGACAGGAAAATATGTAGTGGTGGCATTATAGAAAATTTGTGACATACAATGAAATGGATGCTGTCAAAATTTTGGGTGATCACTAGATGAATCTTAGTAGGTAATTGATTAGTGAAAATCTTACAGCAACAGTGTGGATTATTGATTTTCAAATTTAAAAACATACATACAATCTAATTAATGTAAAAGCGGAAGCATGACATAAATCACATTTAAATTTTTACTGTAATCCTAGGATCACCTTAGTGTAATATTATTAATCGATAAAGGATAAAAGATATACCTTATGAAGATGAATCAACTCCTTGATTTGATCTTCCAGTTCCAATCTTTTGATGTTTCGCGCTTCTTCGAATCCACGAATCAAACGTTAGCTACTCAATATGTGCAGCGCTCTAAAGGTAATCCACCAAGAGAATATCGATTGAAGAAGTAAATTTAGGTTTCTCCAAACCTTGGGTGGCTAGCCCTAGTTCTCACTCTCACTCCTAATTCTTGAGGTTGTAGAGAATTATTATGTAGTATCTCTATACTCACAGTTATGTCTACCCTTAATTTATTATAAGGTATCTCCTTATATAGACTTTTCCTCCTCTTAAACTTTTTAGGACTTAGGATTTTAATTTAATTCCTAAATTATTTAAGAACTACATTATTTATAATAATAATAATAATAATAATAATAATAATAATAATAAGACTCCTCTTATTAATTTATAATTAGTATTTCTTCAAATACTTAATTATAAATATTAGTATTTCTCTAAATATTAAATTATTATTATTAAGTCAATTACTTTTAAAATAATATTTCTCTTTTATGGTGTGGCCTTTTAGGTTCAATATTATACCGGTAGTAAAATAAATAAATTAGACCAATTCTAATATTATTTATAATGAATTAAACTCCTTTAATTCAAATATAAATAACAATATTTATTCTACATCATAAGTGACACCTCTCAACATATCATGAGTATCCGGATAATATGAAATCAATATTTAATCACAAAGAACCTATTCAGTACATAATTACCATACAATTCAATCATTCTACCATACAATGTCTCGATCAGACATAAAACATGAATTTTCTGACAAGTCTTATTTATTTGATCATATGCATTTTTCGATTCTAAAAGGCAAAACTCCAACTAATGTAAATTATAAACTCATTTCTAATTTCCATCTCACCTTATCAAAGAATTTCTGAGTTGTTATTTATCAAATTGCATAGGACATTCTCTCCCTTTATTGGAAGTGGTAGATCCTTTTTGATCAGTCACATACCTCCATGTACACTTTATTATATCCGAACATACCATTTTATATACCTAAAGAGTCATAAGGGATATGGCAAAATATAACTCAAAATACACAATGTGCTATGATGATCTCAAGTCCAAGGATCACTTGTCCTACTATCACCATAGGAACTCCTATTGTCAGGCAAGTAAAACTCCATTAGGTGTTCCTTAAGCGAGTCAGGTTCAGTGAACTTATTCTCCAATAAGCACTTACATACTTGCTTTAGTGTCTCCATGCAAATTATTACGAGATCAATTATCCTTTTCAACAGAGTAAACATAGTATGTACTAATCTATCTGCAATCAGTAACCCCACATTAGTGATCCAACGATTGGAAATATTTTAGTTTTGAGGTATCTAAAATTTAGATCTCATTAGCATCAACTCTTCATGATTCTAAAAGTATTGCTCCAAAACTACGAGTTTATCCTAATTAATTCAACCAATTAAACATAGATAAAGAATGTCTTTAATTAAATGAATTTTTTTATTAATAAATGAATAAGATTATAAAGTAAATGCTTATTACATCCAATATGATTGGCTGCGGGTATACTATTTTCAATCTCCTATTTGTACTAAAGTTAATCACCCTAGTATCTCATACCCATCTTCTCTAAGTGGCGATTAAACTGTTACTGATATAATACTTTAGTAAATAGATCTATAATATTGTTCTGAGAGTCCACTCTTTCTAAGGTGACATCTCCTTTTTTAATAATTTCTTTAATTAAATGAAAGCGTCGTAACACATATTTGAATTTTTGATGAAACCTAGGTTCCTTGGCTTGTGCAACAGTCCCAGCGTTGTCACAATATAAAGGCATTGATCCTTGTATGCTAGGAACCACTCCAAGTTCTGTAACGTACTTATTCATCCAAACAGCTTCCTTTGCAGCTTCACTTATAACTATGTACTCTGCCTTTGTTACTGAATCAACAACTGTTTACTGCTTGGAACTCTTCCAACTTACTGCACCATCGTTTAAGGTAAACACATACCGCGAAACGGATTTACTATTGTCTTAGTCAGTTTGAAAACTTGAGTCTGTATAGCCCTCTCGTTTTAAATCAAACCCACCATATACAAGAAACATATCATTAGTTCTTCTTAAGTACTTTAGGATGTTTTTCACTGCCTTCTAGTGATTTTCTCTAGGATTTGACTGATATCTGTTTGTTACACTCAGTGCATAAGCAACATCAGGTCTCATACATGATAGATCCTATCGCCAAAGTATAAGGTATCTTACTCATGTGATCTCTCTCTTCTAGTGTCTTTGGGGACAATTTCTTAGAGAGATGTACTCCCTGATTCATCGGTATGAGACCTCTCTTAGAGTTTTCTATGCTAAACTTCTTTAGCATCGAATCAATGTATGTTTATTGGGTCAAGCTGAGCATCCTTTTAGATCTATCTCTATAGATCTTTATCCCCAAAATGCAGGATGCTTCTCCCAAATCTTTCATGGAGAAGTGTTTAGACAACCATATTTTTACTACTTGAAGCATCGGTATGTCATTCCCTATCAGTAGTATATCATCAACATATAATACTAGGAATGTCACAGTGCTCTCACTGACCTTCTTGTACACACATGGTTAATACTCATTTTTGATAAAATCAAACTCTTTGATTGTCTCATCAAAACGTATGTTCCATTTTCGAGAAGCTTGCTTCAATCCGTAAATGGATCGTTATATCTTACACACTTGATTTGCTCCATCTAATAAAATAAATCCCTCTAGTTGTATCATATATACATTCTTCTCAAGTATCCCATTAAGGAAGTCCGTCTTCATGTCTATTTGCCAGATCTCGTAATCATAGTAAGCTGTTATTGCAAGCAAAATCCTAATGGACTTAAGCATTGCTACCGGTGAGAATGTTTCATCATAATGCCTTTATTTGAAACATTTTGCCACCAGTCTAGCCTTATAGGTCTCCACCTTGTCATCTGCTCTAGTCTTTCTCTTAAAGACCCATTTACACCCTATAGGCTTAATGCATTCCAAAGGGTTAACCAAAGTCCACACTTGGTTTTCATACATAGAGTCCATTTCGGATTTCATGGTCATTTGTCATTTCTCTGAGTCTCTACTACTCATAGCCTCATCGTATGTAACCAGGTCATCATCCTCTATGATGTGTAACTCATCATCATCATCTATGATGCGTACCTTGTCATCATCCTCTATGATGAATCTACACATTTTAGGTATCTTCGGTACTCTTCCAAATTTACGATTCGGTTATGGTACAATAGGTCTATCTACATGTTTCTCTATTTGACTTATAATGTTTTGTGGTTCTTGAACTTCTTCAAGATCTATTTTCCTCCTATTAACCCCTCCAAGGATAAACTCTTTTTCCAAGAAGGTAGCGTGTTTCGCAACAAACACATTTTGCTTAGTAGGATTATAGAAATAATACCCTAAACTTTCTTTAGGATATCCCACAAATCTGCACTTGTCAGATCTTATCCCAAGCTTATCATATTGAAACTTTTTCACATAAGCTAGACAACCTCAAATCTTAACATACTTAAGACTAGGTTTTCTCCCTATCCATAACTCATATGGATTCTTAGGGACGGATTTTGTGGGTACCTTATTTAGTAGTTATGCATCCACTTCTAGGGTATAACCCTAAAAGGATACTAGAAGATCGGTAAAACTAATCATGGATGGCATCATGTCCAACAATGTACGATTTTTCCTTTCAGATACATCGTTCAACTGTGGCGTACCAGGAAGCATCCATTATGAGAGAATAACATTATCTTTGAGATGATCTAAAAACTCATTGCTCAAGTATTCCCCTTATCGATCTGATCGAAGAATCTTAATACTCTTATCAGTTTGTTTCTCTACTTCACTTCTGAATTTCTTGTACCTTTCAAATGATTCAGACTTGTATTTCATCAAATACACATATCCAAATCTCGAATAATCATTAGTGAATGTAAAGAAATATGAATACCCTC
Organism: Aralia elata; assembly: GCA_034770075.1. NCBI lineage: Eukaryota > Viridiplantae > Streptophyta > Magnoliopsida > Apiales > Araliaceae > Aralia > Aralia elata. The sequence continues at coordinate 11,285,566 of CM068385.1, read as the reverse complement.
CTCTAGCATATGTTGTCATAGGTCCACACACATCTGCCTGTACCAACTCTAACAACTCTGTAACTCTCTCTCCATGTCCACTAAATGGAGATTTAGTCATTTTACCCATGAGACAAGATTCACAAGTTGGATATGATTCATAATCATATGGCTCTAAAAGCCTATCTTTATGCAACTTGTTTAGCCTTATTTCATTAATATGACCGAGTCTACAATGCCACATAAATGTTTAATTCACATCATTTCCAACTTGTAAAAGCGGAAGCATGACATAAATCACATTAAAAAATTTACTGCAATCCCAAGATCACTTTGATGCGATATTATTAATTGAGTAAGGATAAAAGATATACCTTCTGAAGATGAATCAACTCCTTAATTTGATCTTCAAGTTCCAATCCTTTGATCTTCCGCACTTCTTCAAATCCACGGATCAAACGTTAGCTACTCAGTGTGTGCAGCGCTCTAAAGGTGATCCACCAAGAGAATATCGATTGAAGAAGTAAATTTAGATTTCTCCAAACCTTGGGTGGCTAGCCCTAATTCTCACTCTCATTCCTAACTCTTTAGGTTGTAGAGAATTATTGTGTAGTATCTCTATACTCACAGTTGTGTCTACCCTTAATCTATCATAAAGCATCTTCTTATATAGACTTTTCCTCCTCTTAAAATCTTTAGGACTTAGTATTTTAATTTAATTCCCAAACTATTTAGGAATTAAATTATTTATAATAATAATAATAATAATATGACTCCTCTTATTAATTTATAATTAGTATTTCTCAAAATACTTAATTATAAATATTAGTATTTCTCCAAATATTAAATTATTATTAAATTAATTACTTTTAAAATAATATTTCTCTTTTATGGTGTGACCTTTAAGATTCAATATTATAGCGGTAGTATAATAAATAAATTAGAACCATTTTAATATTATTTATAATGAATTAAACTTCTTTAATTCAAATATAAATAACAATATTTATTCTACATCATAAGTGACACCTCTCAGCATATCATGAGTATCCAGATAATATGAAATCAACATTTAATCACAAAGAACCTATTTAGTAAATAATTACCGTACAATTCAATCCTTCTACTATACAATCTCCCGATCAAACATAAAACATAGATTTTCTGACAAGTCTTATTTATTTGATCATATGCATTTCGATTCTAAAATGCACAACTCTAGTTAATGTAAATTATAAACTCATTTCTAATTTTTCATCCCACCCTAGCCAAGGATTTCTGAGTTGTCATTTATCGAATTCTATATGATATTCTCTCCCTTTATTGGAAGTGGTAGATCCTTTGTTGATCATTCAGTTACCTCCATGTACACTTTATTATACCCGAACGCACCATTTTATATACCCAAAGAGTCATAAGGGATATGACAAAGTATAACTCAAAATACACAAGGTACTTTGATGATCTCAAGTCCCAGGATCACTTGTCCTACGTACTATCACTATAGGAACTCCTATTGTCAGACAAGTAAAACTCCATTAGGTGTTCCTTAAGCGAGTCACGTTCAGTGAATTTATTCTCCAATAAGCACTTACATACTTACTTTAGTGTCTCCACACAAATGATTACGAGATCAATTATCCATTTCAACAGAGTAAACTAATATGTACTAATCTATCTGCAATCAATAACCCCACATTGGTGATCTAACGATTAGGAACATTTTAGTTTTGAGCTATATAGAATTTAAATCTCATTAGCATGAACTCTTCATGATTCTGAAAGTGTTGCTCTAAAACTACGGGTTTATCCTAATTAATTCAACCAATTTAATTAAATGATTTTTTTATTAATAAATAAACAAAATTATAAAGTAAATACTTATCACATCCAATGTGATTGGCTTGAGGGCATACTACTTCATGGATAAGGTGACAATTAAGGGTTATGGGACTTTGGTTTTTTGTTGCAGAAAATTGATGGTATGGGACCTTGGTTAGATGTTGAAGCAATGGCGTTTGCAAGTCAATTTTGCGGTAAATTTATATAAAAATGTTGTCAAGGCTTGTTTAGACACTTATTTCATGTTGTGGGTAGCACCTAGGTAGGGGGCTTAGGCAAGGTTTTGACAGTTAAATATTTAAAATTTTAGAGCCAAAATATATGAGATTCATGCGGCAATGACATTGCTTATGGATAGATGGACTTGACCATGACGGTGGCATTATAAATTGATGATCAGGGCAACAGAATGTTCTTGACATGAGTAGAATGACATCGACTTCATGGGCAGACGGATTCGACACTTTGGTTTCGGGAAAGTCGAGGTGCAATAGATATTTGATGGACTGGATATGGAGTACTTCAACTTTGAGGACGTCAAATACTTGAAGTGGGGGAGGTTTGTTACGGTCCTTGAAGGTGGTATGTCATTGGGGTATACATGGGCAGCAGTGGGATGGTGCGCGACACATTAATAGGCAGTGACTCGCGAGGCTGCTTGGCAGCAAGCACTAGTGCACTAGACTGTATAAGAGTAGTACATCGGTGCATTAACTGAGTAGTGGTGCATAGCAATAGAGTTGTGACATTTAGGCTGGTAAGATAGCACAACCCCCAGGCGCTTGGAGTGCAAAGGCTTGACATGAGCGAAGCTTAGCATGCCAAGATGTATGATAACGCAGGGATGTGTCATAGTGCAACATGGGCTGGAATATGGGCACACAACAGCGTGTAGTGGGATGTGATGAGTAGATTTTATATCTATTAATTGGGTATGTTTGACTTGATTATTTTGCTTTTCTAGAGAGGTTTTGGTAGTATTTTATTACATTTTAATAGTTTTGTGAATAATTGACTTCAACCTATGATTGGTGTAAATAGAGGAAATTATTGCAAGTTTAGTCTTAATTCGTGCTACAGGTAATAATGATCATTCGACGAAAGTTAAACGAATGGACAGATATATGTAGCTGGATTAATGTGGAAGATTGGCCAAAGCTGGAGCATAAAAGAGGAATTGAAGAATGGAAAGGAATCAAGAGTCGCGTCGCATAACGTTAAGAGTCGCGACGCAGGAAATACGATGAGAGCCGCGGCGCATGGACTCAATTACTGCGGCGCTTAAACATGACTGGCGCGCGCGTGCAGCCACGCACCCGGTGGAATTGCATTCTTTTTTTGGTTAAGGATCTGATAAAATTTACACTTATCTGATATGGGTTGGAGTTTATCAGTAGTTAGTAATAGACTAATAAATAGATGATTCATTCATTTTACGAATGAGGGAGATATTCCGTATTTTTATCATTTAGAATTTAGTATGTAGAAAAAATAAGGGTTTCATCAGAGCTTTATTCCAGATGAGAATTGGAGCTTAGGAGCGAAGACTTGATTCAACAGAGTTTATTTCTTCTCTCTTATTTTTTCATTTTTGTAATCTAGAATGGTTTTTGATAAATCATTGATGTTTTTTTACTTTCATTACGAACTAAATTTCTTAATTAAGGATTCAATAGAACCCGATGATGATTTTATTTAATATTTATTAATTCTTTTATTAAGGTTTATTATGAATTGAATTTTTTATTATATCTTGTTTTGTTCTGTCATAATTATCTGATCAACAATTATTAGATGGATTTAGATAAAATCTGACGATAGATTCTAAATTCAGATCTAGATATAATAACTTGTGATTAGTAAGTCTTTTCAGTAATAAAGATTTCTGATTTGTTTGTTAATTCTGTGGACAGAATAGAAATAAACCTGAATATCACAAGTAACGGGTGAAAAATAAATCTTAATAAATTTATTATTATTGTTTTCATAGGAATTTAAGGAAATTAATAATGATAGGTATGCTATTTAATTATTCGAAAGGGTGGTTATATTAATTATTAATGATTTTTCGTTGACAATTCTGATTAATCAATTTAATAAACGAATGAAAGTATTATTTGAATGATTCATCAGGGGAAATAAATTCCTTAACCTTTTTATTCCTTGATTTAATATTTCAGTAGTTGGTAAAGTAGTTAATTCATTCATTTGTTATCAAAGTTATCTAGATTAAATTGGTTGATGCATAATTAATGTTTAAAATTATTTAGGTTATTATTCGCTCCTCATGGAATCGACAACTCTCTCATCACTTTATTATTTGATTAACCATGTATATTTGCACGTAAATTGCTAGTATAGATTTAGCTCAACAAGTTTTTGGCGCCGGTGTCGGGAGCAATAGTTAGCTTAATTTTTCTATTATTAATTTTTATCAGTTAATTTTAATTTAGATTTTCTTGCAGACTTATAAATTTGGTCTCTGTTCGCAGGTAGCTTTGTATGCAAACTAGGTTAAAGGAGCACGAATTACTTCCGTTCAAGGACGAGATTGACAAAAGACTTCGTAAAATACGATAGTTTTGTAAAAAAACGATTAAGCAACAAGCTATTGCTGACGAAAAGGCACAAAAATCACTTAAAGACTATGCCATGCCGTAAGTCACTGAGATTTATTCAAGCATTAGGAGGCCAGCAATTCAATCCAACATTTTTTAAATCAAACCCGGTACGATTAAGATGGTTCAGAATTCAATCCAATTTGGGGGTATGCCGAATGATGATCCAAACAATCACCTTGTAAGTTTCTTGGAAATATGTGACACATTCAAATATAAAGACGCGACTGATGATGCAGTAAGACTAAGGCTCTTTCCTTTCACACTTCGCGACAAGGCAAAGAGTTGGCTACATTCGTTACCAGCGGGTTCAATCACTACTTGGGATGATTTAGCTCAGAAATTTTTAGCTAAATTTTTTCCCCCAACAAAGACTGCAAGAATGAGAAATGAGATTACGTCTTTTACACAACAGGATTCAGAATCGCTGTATGAAGCTTGGGAGCATTTCAAGGAAATGTTGAGAAGGTGTCCTTATCATGGACTCCTAAAGTGGTTGCAAGTACAAACATTTTATAATAGGTTATTTAACACAACACGAACTAGTATTGATGCAGATGCAGGAGGGGCTCTAATGGGTAAGAAATTCGAAGAAGCGTGTGAATTGTTGGAGACAATGGCTATAAATAATTATCAGTGGCCGACTACTAGATTGATTCCACCCAAGAGTGGAGGGAAAGTTGAGATAAATGCAGTAACAGCTCTGGCTGCACAATTGGTAAATCTATCAAAGAAAATTGATGCAATGGGGACACAATCAGTGCAACAGATAGCTGCAATCTGTGAATTATGTGCAAGAAGTCATAACACAAACCAGTGTGAAATCAATACCGAAACAGTGAATTTTATAGGGAACAAGCAGGGTACATACTCTAACACATACAATCCAGGGTGAAAAAATCATCCAAACTTTTCGTGGAGCAATAATCAGAATTAATCATCAGCTCCAAGACAATTTCATCCACCAGGTTTTCAAGGCCCAACTCAACTATAACAAGAAAGAAAACCTAGCATAGAAGAATTAATTACTAAGTACATTGCAGCAAATGACATGAGAATAAATAACCTAAAAGGATCACTTCGTAATTTGGAGACTCAGATGGGACAACTAGCAAGTGCAGTGAATAATCTTCCACAGGGTGCTCTACCGAGTGACACCGAAGTCAATCTAAAAAGAGATATTCATGAGCAACGCAAGGCTATTAAGCTAAGAAGTGGGAAGAGTTTGCCGAAAAATGATACTACATCCACAAGAAAGATTGACACTGAAAAGGAAGAAGGAATTGGAATTGATTTGAACAAGAATGAAGATAAGAAAAATCAAGAGTTAGAATTAAAACAGGGAGAGAGCAAGCATGAATCAAGAAATTATGTTGCACCATACCCACAACAGTTGAAGAATCACAAGTTGGATCATCAGTTCTCAAATTTTTTTGGAGGTTTTCAAGAAATTACAGATCAATATTTCTTTTACAGAGACATTAGAACAAATGCCAAGTTATGTCAAGTTTATAAAAGAAATCATGTCAAAGAAGAGGAGGATAAGTAAAGGAGAGATGGTAGCCCTAACTGAAGAATGCAGTGCTATTATTCAGAGAAAATTACCCACTAAACTGAAAGACCCCGAAAGTTTTACGATACCATGTACTATTGGGGAACAGTTTGTTAAGAAGGCTCTATGTGATCTCGGGGCAAGTATTAATCTCATGCCTGTCTTTATCTACGAAAAACTTAGGATGAAAGGAATGAATCCAATGAATATAACTCTACAACTGGCGGACCGATAAATTACACTTCCAAAAGGAGTGAACAAAGATGTGCTAGTGAGAGTTGATACGTTTGTTTTCCCAGTGGATTTTGTCGTTCTTAATTATAATGAAGATAAGGAGATTCCATTGATTCTGGGACGACCATTCTTAGCCACTGGACGAACTTTGATTGATGTAAGGAATTGAGAACTAACGATGAGGGTTACTGATCAAGAGGTTACGTTCAGCGTGTTTGATACCATAAAAATTTCGGATGAAATGGAAGAGTGTTATGTGGCACAAGAGATCTTAGAAGATAAAACATGGGAAGATGATCACAGTGAAGGAAGAAGTGAAAATGAAAAGCAAGGGAACTTGGAGGAGAATGGGCACGTGATGCATGAAATGGGATATGCAACTGAAGGCATTCCAATCATGTCAACGAGTCCGAGTGATTGAAAAAGAAAAAAGTCAGGCTGAAGACTTAAAAACAAGCGCTACTAGGAGGCAACCCATGGGTTAAATTATAATTAGATTTGAATTTATTTAAATTAAGTTTATTTATTTTAGTTTAATTTCTCGTCATGAGTTTAACATAATTAATTGAGTTGAGCTTTGTTGGCAATTTAATTTATGTGATACAAGCTTTGCATGCATCAAGATTGAAGAGATTGAGAAGTGTTAGCAATTGCAATAAAATAAAGGGAATGGCTCATTTTGTGGCAAGCATGTAAAGGAACGTTAAAGAAATGAAATTTGGAAAATTTTTGGCTCAGCACGCTTTCAACCACACACCATCAGAGATTATGGGTCCCGACGTGCAAAGTAAGGGTCGCGGCATGCCTCATGAGCCGCGGCGTTGGAATTCATGGGCCGCAACGCTCGAACCTTCAACACAAACAGAGATTATGCATCGCGGCGTACAAACTCAAGAGTCGCGACATCTAATCAAGAGCCGCGGCGCACACATTTAAAAGTTGCGGTGCTTGTGCGCAAATCAGCAGGTTAAGAGCATCGCCCACGTACAATTTTCTCCCACTTCCCCATAAACACACCCAAACTCTCCCCAAAACTGCCCACCTCCCACATTTACCAAACTATTTAAATTCCTACCGCATATAGACTTCAATCTCATTAAAACTCAACAATTTAAACTAAACCTCATCACTCTAAAGGATTGCAAATATCAAGGACTCTAATTGGAAAAGGATTGCACCAATTCAATAACTATTCTTCCTCTTCTTCATTAGCAAAGGTACTTTGTTCAAATAAGCTTTCTTCTTCATCTTGAAGAGATATTAGCAATTTTTGGGATTGTTGTTATGCTGATACTTCAATTGGAGGGACTAAAAATATTCAAAAGCTTTGAATTTAGGCAAAAATTTGGGCACACGCCAAGTGTTTATTATATTGCTCCAACCACAAGGTTCATCAATTCAAGCTTTGTTGAGCAATTAAATAGCACCCAAATGTCAACGCACATCACAGGCTTCTTCTTCCACATATGATCACTCAAAGTTTATTAGCGAAGAAGCGTCAGAACGATTTCATGTCTTATTGATTAATAAAATTTTAATTCCAGAATGTGGCTTGGTGCTAAAAGAGGCGAATGGGCTTGAAATTCGGCGAATAATATGGGAACATAGATGGGAAACATTGACGGCTCAACCTGAGGCTGTAGTTGTACAATAGTAACAGAATTTTATGCTAATGCGGTTGAGGCGGTGAACAAGGTAGCTATGGTACGGGGAAAAACAGTATCGTTTGACAGCAAAGCTATTAATGAATATTATGGCCTGCCATTTATTGAGAATTATGAGTATACGAGGTATGTTCAACATGGACCAAACTGGGATGAAGTACTTCAAGGTTTATGCAATCCCAAAACACAATGGACAATTCAAGTCACTTCTGCAGTTTCTTTCCCCCGGAATGCACTAAGCAAATATGGTAAGGCTTGGTTTTATTTCCTTTGTGCTAAATTAATGCCTTTATCTCATGTTTCAGAGGTAACTAAGGCCAGGGCGGCACTACTGTATGCCATCGTCACGGGAAAAAGTATTAATGTGGGTAAGGTCATCTATAACTCCATTCTCCATGCACTACAAAGCGGTACATCTGGCGGACTTCCTCACCCATCTCTCATTTGTGAGTTGTGTAAGAACACTGGAGTTATTTGGCAAGCAGATGAGATATTTGAGCAACCAAAGTCGGTGTTAGACAACAGTACCATTGACAAGTTCAAAGAACCAATTGGCAGTAGTTTCAACATGCGAGGTGGATATGATGCTAATATTATTGTTGCTGTTGGTCAGACGGAAGGTGCGGGACCATCTCATGGGGCCAGTTCATCTCACAGTACGAGGCGGGCAGGACGAGGTGCTCCGACTGATGCTACTTTGAACCTGATACTTGCAGAGATCCAGGCTATATGGAGGACTCAAATGAATTTGGAACGAGGCCAGGATAATCTGTTGAGCTTGAATCGCCGACAAGCCCGTCGTGTGGATCAGTTAGCGGATTGAGTTGACAGCTATGTGATTTACACTAACAACATCATATAAACATTTGCAACTCGCTTCAACATAGACAATTTAGATCCTATTCATTTTTCACCATCACCAGTGTTTCACAATACTACATTCGAGTTAGAAGAGGAGACCAATAGCCTTGCGGATGATGAGGATGCCGGTGAGGATGAGGGTGTTGCTGGTGATGAATGAATTTTTTTTAGGGAAGTTTCTGGTATTACATTAAGGGCAATATAATATTTAAGTTTGGGGGGATGGTTTGATGATACTTTAAGTTTTAATTTGCTGGTTTGTTAGTTTTCTTAAGACTTTTTTAATTATTTGGTTAATTTTAGTTAAATAGGATTTAATTATTGCATTTGTTTTTAGATTAGTAATTTTGGATATATTTTTGCATTAAAAAAATAATTTAAAAAATAGTGAATCTTTAGAATAGCCGATTACAAGATATGATTAAAGGTGTTAGCAGGATAGAAAACTTTTAAACCCTGTGTTAAGCTTTGATATCATATTAGAAGTTGTTTTTACGTAGTTATGATCCCTATTATTTGAGCACTTATATTCCACGTAGGGTAATTGTATTTTAAGGCGATATAGTTCGAAACCTTGGTATGAGATATTGTCACAAGTTAGGATCATATTGCGAATTTAGTTGAAGCGGGGGTAGTAGAACTGTTTAAGTTTGGGGGACGATTATGGTTCATGTATAAAAAAATAAAAAATAAATAATAATAAAAGACTGATGTGCTTCCTAGAGCTAAGATATATGGTGGAGTGAATTGAGCTTAAAAGAGCACTCCTTGGAAATTTAATAAGGCGAGATGGAGCGTAAAACGCACTTGTCAGACATGTGAGAAGGCGTAAAACGCACTCACCTTGAGGAATAAGATTGAAAATGCATTTAGGAGGAATAGCAGAACAATAAAAAACTGTAGTCTTTTGACTTGAGCAATCATTACCCTGGCTGAGATTATTGTTGTGATATGTCTTAGGGGTTGATGACTTCTTAATACCATGTGTTCGTTTTATAATCATTTTAAGTTCTAATTGATTTGGTGGGAATTGCACACAACACACATTATGGGATTGTAACTATTGTGAATTGATGATTAAGTGATTGATAAGTTTATACAGTGTAAGACCCCGAAGATTTTAATAAAAAGAATTTATTTCTCTTCTTCTTATTATTTTTAAACAGAAAGGTGTTAAATCGATAATGATAAAGTTACTAGTAAAATGTGACAATTGAAAAGTCTAGTAATAACGCTAAATCACTATTCACGTGATCATTATTCACGGGAGACTATTTACGCTAAAAACGCTTTTACACTTTCTTCGACCTTCGAATTACGTCATAACGTTTATATGAGGTGGATACGAAATTATACGGTATAAATACGAAAGTACTATTCATACGAATATACTATTCATTTATACAAAAAAAGTCAAACCTGTATGTCGGGGAATATTCCTTCTGTCGGATAATATTCTTTCTGTCGGAGAATATTATATTCGGTAAAGTACGATGGCACCGTCGAAATAACTAATTTTATATTCGGTAACGTACGACGCCGAAATAACAAAATATTAGTGGGCCCCACAATGATAATAGTGTCAACGATAGTGGGCCCCGTTGTTAGATACTGAAAACGATAGTATTTTGTCAACAGTATTATCACCGGCAACTATTGAAATACCCGGTAATAAAAAGAATAGTAAAACGTGTTATTCCACAGTAGTACGCGGTATTTCACAGGCACACGGTGTTGCACAGTATTTTAAATTATTGATTCAATAATTGATAAAGTAGCAATTGCACAGTATTATACAATAGCATCTACATGGTACTTTTTATTGTTTATCATGGCACTGTAACTCATATTATTTGTTATGATATTTTTGCATTATTGATGGATTAAAAGTGGAGTCTAACTTAGGGGTACCTAATTGAAATTGTGAAATTCACATGATGTGAACTATTGGTTCACATGATGGAACTATTGGTTCACATGTGGGAACTATTAGGGGATGTTATGCAAGATTGATAATACTTGAGGGATTATATTAAAAAATAGAGGCAAAGATAGAGGTACTAAAGTGTAATAAGTCGAGCCCTTTTTGTGCAATTAATGAAACTTAGTTTTCCTATAAATAAGAGGGATTATCTTAAGAAATCTTCACACCTTCCTTGCATATACTCTCTCTCTCTAAATTTCTTGAGTTCTCTTAGTGTGCTAGGCTATTGTGAGTATTTGTGAGAATACTAGTATTGTCCAAGTTAGTAAGCTTCATAAAAAGCATCATCCAGTCACTTGTTAACGAAGGTAGGGAATATCATTTCTTTCATACTCATAAATAATATCATTTGCTTTCATGTTCGTAAGTGATATTATACTTATAAAGGTTGTTATTCATTCTATATTAATTTGTGGGGATAACCTGTCCGTGCGGTATGACGCATGCCTGGTGAATATCCTTTTGTATTCGTTCCTTATTATTCTGTGGGAATAACCTGTATGTACGAGTGTCGTACCTGGTGAATACCCTTCTGTATTCATTCCTTATTACTCTGTGGGAATAACCTGTATGTACGAGTGTCGTACCTGGTGAATACCCTTCTGTATTCATTCCTTATTACTCTATGGGAATAACCTGTATGTACGAGTGTCGTACCTGGTGAATAACCCTTTGTATTAATTACTTATTAACCTGTTGTGGAAATAATCTGTCTACGCGGATTATCGCATGACGGGTGAAAATCCATTTGCAGTTTCATATATTCTGTTATACTCGTATAACGTATCATTTCTTTTGTACTCTTTAAGGGATATCTTTTTCTTTCACATTTCTCCATTTACGATAAGAAATCTTTGTTTGTTTCCAAAACCTTATTTTTAAATGGAGAGAATCCCTGAAAATTAGTAGAATATCCTTAATAGTTTGTGCTTCATCTAATATCTTTTCACTTGAATCTTTCTATTTCATTTTATACGTCATAGTTGAAGCATGAAATAATTTCTTGAATATCATTCTTGAATTTGACTCCACAATTTGGTTATCGTGTTGGCAATTTGGTCAATCTTTGATGCTGATTAAATTATAAAGCTTTTCTTATCCTTAATATCACTGTATCATTGTCATCATCCTCATCCTCATACTTAAATTGTGGTGATAGTTCTCTTTGGTCCGTAGTGCAAAGATGAACTGGCGTGACATGATTTTTACCAAACTGTGTATTGGTATAATCATGACTTTTGGTGTTACAAACAAAGGCGTATGATGAAAGTTCTCTTTGGCCCGTAGTGCAAAGACGAACTGGCGTTTGGCATGATCATGACCGGTGATGTTACAAATAAATATCTTTGACACGTAGTGCAAAGAGAGGCTGTTAGATATAAACTGTTGATTTGGATGTTCATAAACAGGGATTGTTGATTGGTGTTACAGGGATAAAATATTGGTGGTGATCCTTTAATTTATAGAAGATGGTAGATATTATAATCTACTTGACTCTTCTAATAGATTGTTTGTTCCGCTGCAATTGTTGTTGTTGAACAATTAAAATATCATTAAATCTCTGATTTAATTCTGTTGAAGACTAAAGATAATTTTTATTCTTCATTATCTTAGTCATGATATTTCTTACTGGGCTATTTGTGCTCACCCTTTTCCTTTTTGTTCCATTGTTCTCCTCAGGAAAAGAGAGTGTAGCGGGGACTAGCCGAGGAATGGAGTGATGGTCCGAGATAATAGAAGAGTCTCAATACCTTACTATTAGTGTAACAATAAGTGTATTGAGAATTTAAGATGTATTTGTATTGTGTTGTCGTATTTTGCACAACACTTATTAGTTGTAAATGAGAACATTCATATTTGTATTTGTATTCTGTAGAAGGTTATTGGCGACTCAAAATGGGTTGTATGGACCTATTTTGGGGGCGTCACCTACAGGGTTTGACTGTTGTAAAGTGATGATTGTATGATCTTGGAGGCTATGAATTGATTCATGATTATCTTAGGAATATGTTGCATGTTTTGAATTTTTAGGATTATTGTATTGATTTAAGTTTTTCTTGAGGACAAACAAGGATTAAAGTTTGGGGGTATTTGATAAGTAGATTTTATATCTATTAATTGGGTATGTTTGACTTGATTATTTTGCTTTTCAAGAGAGGTTTTGGTAGTATTTTATTGCATTTTAGTAGTTTTTGTGAATAATTGACTTCAACCTATGATTGATGTAAATAGAGAAAATTATTGCAAGTTTAGCCTTAATTTGTGCTACACGTAATAATGATCATTTGACGAAAGTTAAACGAGTGGACAAATATATGTATCTGAGATTAATGTGGAAGATTGGCCAAAGCAGGAGCATAAAAGAGGAATTGAAGAATGGAAAGGAATCAAGAGTCGCGTCGCATAACTTTAAGAGTCGCGGCGCAGGAAATACAAAGGATGAGAGCCGCGGCGCACGGACTCAAGGGCCGCGGCGCTTGAACGTGACTGGCGCGCACGCGTGCAGCCACGCGCCCGGTGGAATTGCATTCTTTTGGCTAAAGATCTGATAAAATTTACACTTATCTCATATGGGTTGGAGTTTATCAGTAGTTAGTAATAGACTAATAAATAGATGCTTAATTCATTTTACGAAGGAGGGAGATATTCAGTATTTTTATCATTTAGAATTCAGTACGTAGAAAAAATAAGGGTTTCATCAGAGTTTTATTCCAGATGAGAATCGGAGCTTAGGAGCGAAGACTTGATTTAAAGAGTTTATTTCTTCTCTCTTATTTCTTCATTTTTGTAATCTAGAATGGCTTTTGATAAATCATTGATGTTACTTTCATTATGAACTAAATTTCTTAGTTAAGGATTCAATGGAACCCGATGATGATTTTATTTAATATTTATTAATTCTTTTATTAAGGTTGATTATGAATTGAATTGTTTATTATGTCTTGTTTTGTTTTGTCATAATTGCCTAATCAACAATTATTAGATGGATTTAGATGAAATCTGACGATAGATTCTAAATTAAAATCTGAATATAATAACTTGTGATTAGTAAGTCTTTTCAGTAATAAAGATTTCTGATTTGTTTGCTAATTTTGTGGACAGGATAGAAATATACCTGAATACCACAAGCAACGGGTGGAAAATAAATCTTAATAAATTTATTATTATTGTATCTCATGGGAATATAGGGAAATTAATAACGATAGGTATACTACTTAATTATTCGAAAGGGTGGTTATATTAATTATTAATGATTTTTCGTTGATAATTCTGATTAATCAATTTAATAAAAGAATGAAAGTATTATTTGAATGATTCATTGGGGAAAATTAATTCCTTAACCTTTTTATTCCTTGATTTAATATTTCAGTAGTTGGTAAAGTAGTTGATTCATTCATTTGTTATCAAAATTATCTAGATTAAATTGGTTGATGCATAATTAATGTTTAGAATTATTTAGGTTATTATTCGCTTTTCGTGGGATCGACAACTCTCTTATCACTTCATTACTTGATTGACCGTGTATACTTGCACGTAAATTGCTAGTATAGATTTAGCTCAACAGGATGCACAAGTCAATGGATCATTTCGTCGAACACTTGGCTAATATGGCGGTTACAAGCGGTTGGGAGGCTGCTAGTTGCGATTTTGGGACTTGGTCATGCGGCTTAAGGAACGTTTGGACACATGTAGCAGCTAGGAAGTGCTGGGACAGTTGAGGAACTGCCACCGCTTTGCTAGTAGCACCTTATTAATCCAATCCTCTTGGTGGTTAGGGGTGTTAACCACTATAAATACTGGGCAAATTATTTCTCAAGCATGAGATATGCATTTTGTGGGTTAAATCTACAGGCCTTAGTCGGTGTATTCCTGGCATGAAATTAACGAACAAATTGTGTGTCACATCAAATCAATGCGTTGGCTTGGTGTATCATTTGGTCAAGCACCGTTAACAATCATGTTGGATAGTAACATGTCGAGCTAGTGTGTTGTAGGCGTGTAAGGAAGGCGCATGGCGTACATGGGTTGGGCTATTCATGCCATAGGCGTGGCTTGGTTTTGTTAAGGGGGCAGACTGGTGTGTGCATAAACATGATGGAGTGCAACGAGTGTGCAGTTCAGGGCAAGTGCGCATCGCATAAGTACTGGTCATGAGTTTGGCGTGTGTGACTGGCACAAGCACAATGGACAACGGGTGTGCGTTGTTGGGCAGGCGCATGATGCTCACTGGTGCAGCAGACATGCGTGTAGTGCTAAGCATGGTGGACGACGTTGCTAGGTTGACAGGCATGTGTCGACAGACAGAACATATGGCACGAGCGTGCACAACGTGCCAACGGACAGACATGGATAGTGACGCTGCCGACGAGCGTCGATGTGCTAAGACAGTTTAAAAACCCTTGAAAATAGATAAATAAAAATATATTTTGAAAGTATTTTTTACATAAAATATTTACAAGTAAAAATTAGAGTAATGCATATAAGTCACTTAAGTGCCATTATGAAATCCCATGATTGTAACTTTTCTAATATGTTTATTTTAATTTCTCATTTTTTTGTCAAAATTAATTTAATTTAAGATTTAAATATTTGTTCCTTCAAATCAATATTTGTAAAAGAGGGCATTTGCTTTTCTTCTTACATCTTGATCCAAATCAATATTTGTAAAAGAGGGCATTTGCCTATTAGCTTAATTTTTCGGCAGTTAGTAAGAAAAAAGAAATAGAAATAATTTATACTCTGTATAATAAATTTTCAATTACCAGGTTTGTTTCAAACTCTGTATATAACCAGCAGTAGCTATGTTTATGGAAAATAGCAAGTCTATTCTCTTCCAGTTGGCGCCCTGAAAGCCATATATACCCACTTCGAGTCTAGACTCCAATTTTTCCATCATCCAATTGCCGTAATTTATAATTTTATACCCTTTTTCCGAAACCCAAAACCCTTAAATCCCAGTTTCCCAACTTTGTTCTAGCGACTGATTTTGCCCCATTTTTAACCCAGATTCAACTGTTCACATTCAGTTATAATAACTTCAATCCTCAATTATTTACAGATTCTTATTAATAGTATGGCGGACGGGCAAGTTATTAAACGCGCCAAGTATAAGTCTTCTGTCAAGGATCCTGGTACCCCTGGCGTTTTGACAATGGTATATAATTCAAAACCCTATATGTAATTAGATATGCTCCAGTGTTTTTAGCTATAATTATGTAAATAAATTTTGCTTTTCTATTTAATTTCGATCACTAGTATGACAATTATGTAAGTTATTGACACAATGGGACAGGACAGTGACATTGCAATGCAGAATGAACCACTATGATTCATCATATCTTGTTCATATTTCTTGGGGACTCTTTTTGACTATTTGATTGTTGTTATTTTGTGCAGACAAAGGAGAAATTTGTGTTTATGCCGAGCGATCCAAGGTCTTCAACAAAACTTAATGTAGAGTTTAGATTGATTAAAGGTACTTGTTTGTTACTTCCCTTTTGTTTTTAACCGTCTTGAATGTTTAATTAAAGTATGACAATTTAATGAAACAATATCTGTATTTAATTTACTGGAACGTGTAGCTGAAGAGTGTGTACTATTGGTTAGAAAGCTCACTAATTTTAATGTCTATTAGTTTAGTTTACTGGTAGTTCTAGTTTAAACGATTTATATTTGAAATTACTCACAATTGCTTTATATCATTTGGGGACTGGATAAATGTCTTATATAGTGTAAGATTGGCCCTCGGCACTTGGAAATTTTGTTAAGTTTCCTTATATTACTCTCGTGCCATGAAGTTCTCAATGTGTTTCTATCCTTTCTGTTGTGGATGCTCAGGGCACAAATTCACGAAAGAAGGTTCCAATAAGCAGGCTCTTCTTAATCTTATCCAAGAGCAGGTATTGTTTTGCCATAAATTTCAGAAAGTTTTTTTTTCATGTTTTTGGCTACTAAACTTTCAAGGCAGATATTTATACAGTTACCAATTCTTGACCATTCTTTTATGTCAATCTGTGTTTAATATGACTCAATCTGGTATCTGTATATAAAGTCTGAAGTAATTATATCTTTGTTGTGCTAGGGTGGAAATTACATTTTTGAGTTTGACAGTTTCTTAGATCGTGATGTTTGCCGAGAATTTGTAGGTAAGTTCACACCCCTAAATATGCTTGCCATCTATTTGTTTCAAATGCTGATTTTTTTTAAAAAAAAATTACACAGTCAAAGTTTATGTATATGTAGTAGATATTTGGCTTTGTTGTCATCCTTGATTTTCATATTTTATTGTACTTTTGACTGATCTTCATTTTAGTTTCATGCCATTTTAATGCTGCTTCATTGATCTGATCCGTCATGCGCTTATCAAGGGACCAATTTTTTGTAATATTAGTTCATGAAGCATTGAACTTTATCATACTATAGGAGGGCAATTCACGCGTTGCATTGGCCCCCTTCCATGCCTCACTTCATAGGGAACCTCAAAGTGGCTCTATTCATTATATTCCATCCATATCCCAATTCCATTCATTTAATATCCTTTGGTGTCATTGACATAACAGATGTCATTTCTAGTCTCTCTCTTTCTATTTCTTTTCTATATATGGAAAGTTCAAAAATCATCATATAATAATCCAGAATTGTCAGTTGTTTTACATAAATTTTCATTACTCAGAATCTCTAAGAGCTAAGTAACAAGGAAGTTCAGAAAGCAGTAAGTAGATTCTGACTAGCTACTACTTTTGAGATTATATCAGGATCATCTTAATCATCATTCTTTTCCGCTGGTTGTGAATTAACTGACTAGCCAAATTCTGGATGAGATCCCACAGTACATATTATTCGTTAAGGAATAAGGATACTATTTTAGTCAATGGAACTATAGTAGGGATGTAGTCTTATTAAACTAAGGAGGAAACCTCTAGTATGGGAGGCTAATATAGATAGGACCAAAGTTGATAAGATATTGTGTAACTTAATTAAATAAGAAATACAGATGGAGCTTATCAGGAAAAAAGAAGAAGAAAAAAATCAGATAAAGCAAAGGAATACTATTGGAGAAGTAGTGATGTTCGAAAATTAAGAGATGCAGAAGTCAAATACATTTCAATATTGAGGATCACTACCAGTATGGATGGAGAGCAAGGCTAAGTATTATGTTGCTCATAAGAGTGGATAAATTTTATAAATAGTTATGAGCAGCCATACTCTATAAAACAGTTGGCTTGACAAATGGAAACAAAATGTTCACAACATAAATAGCTTTAACTTGAAAAAATTGGAAAAGAAAAGATTAGAGAACACATCCATGATATGGTAGAACTTGTCAAGAAGCATAAAACAAGAGAGAGTTGTAGTGTGGGTTGGACAAATACAACAATGACTAATAACAACATCATAGAAAAGGGGGACATGATCAATATTACGTGGAACGCTAGTGAAGGGGAAGATCAAAATTAACATGGACAGATTTTACGGAAAGAAATGAATCAATGATAGGTTTTTTAACTGAAGAATGACGCTAAGCATAACAAAATGGATATGTTATATTTGAGTTGAAATTCTTCAATAGATTTTTTTTTGGACAAGGAGGAGTCTTCTAGAGATTATTGGGGACTGAAAAATAATTTCAAGATTTTTCATTAAGAATTTAAAAGAATTGCCTTCTAAATCTACATTTTCATTTTCAAGTTCAGGAGATGAACACCCACCCTTTCATGCGTCTTTTTTCAGCAAAATTGAGTATGCCGTCTAATGGCCCTCAAGCAAGTAGTAGCATTCTACTGGTGCCAGTCATCTTAATATCATTCTCTTGTACTAGTATCAATTTAACTAATAATATGCTCGAATTTATCTTTACTTGTTTCTTGCAGAGTTGTCAGAATGTGACGCTGTATTTTCCTTTGTTCCTTTATTTTGATTAGAACCTTTTTATGAATGCATACCATACTGGATAGACTTACTTATGCAACAATGTTGTCTCTGGTACAATGAGCAGGTGTAGCTATTGCAACTTCTGGGGATGCTGGGAAAGCTGCTTCTGACAGATCCACTGTTCCACTCAACAATGAACAGCTTAGCACCGCAGAGATGGAGCGTAGGATCAAGCTTTTGCAGGTGGATAGGTACATTTACTCATACCTACTATTTTAATACCCAAACTAACCATGAAAACTAACCATGGGTGCAACTCACACTCCGAAGATGCCCCAGAGGTCAAATGCTTAAAACAAATTTCCAGAATACCCTTTTCATTACTCCCTTCACATTTTATAGGAGAAACCTCATTTGGGAATTCCGCCAAACAAGGTATAGGCGTATGCCTATTCCATCAAATAATATGATTTTTTTCTTTTTTCTGCTTTTCATTTCTTTGCATTTTTTATTTATGTTTTTACTAGAATACATCCATCAAAATATTGGTATATAACTGAATTTATTGTTTTCATACAAATAACAAGTTATCAGTTAGACCAACTGTTGGTGACAGATTGCAATAAGAACATCAACGTCTCTAAAAAGATGCTCAAAAATGTTTTTGGATTGCTTCCAATGAAAATTCAAAGACAACTATATAAAGCGTATATTAGATGTAAAGTTATTATTTGGATTTTGGACCTCTACTGTTGCCATGGTTGCCCATGAAAAGATACTTTTATTTTAAAAAGTAGAGGAAAACCTTCAAAGAAGTAGAGGGGAAAAGAAAAAAAGCCAAATCGAGGCGTTTGAGGGTTGAATCCACCTAGGCTGGCGCCTAAACTGATTTTTTTAGAACACTGCTTTATGATATATGAAGTTATTTAACTGATGCTCATAAAAAGGAGAAATTGTTACTATGAATTGCGTTAATGGGTGAAATTCTATTGGAACGTTGACATACATCTTGTTAGAATTTTAATGCCAGTTTTAATATAAGAAAATCCTTTATACGGGGATTGTATGGTGCTAAATTTTGTATCTAATCTTCTTATTTTAAAATTATTCTATAGTTGATGTCACTAAAGGATATTGTCTACAGTGAGTTGCAGAAACTTCACAAGCAATTTGTAATTGGTGGTATCCTGACAGAGACCGAATTTTGGGCAACGAGAAAGGTTAGTTATTTACATAACTGCATATAACTATGTCAATTTTCTGTGCTTGACTTTCCATTGAAGCGGTTTGAGCTTTAAAGTCTCTGTTTTTATTCCAGTTAAATGTCATTTAGCTAGCTAGCTGTACTTCTGTTGGGATTTGTAAACTTGTAACATGACCTTCTCATTTACCAATTAAGTGCAGAAGTTGCTGGATGAGAAAACCAGTAGAAAGTCAAAACAACGGGTGGGGATAAAAAGTGACATGATTTTCAACGTCAAACCGTCATCTGATGGTCAGGTATAATATACATCCCTCACTCTTATCAATTTGTGTCTGTTTGCATGTATGTTTGATTCATGGGAGTGCATGAGTGTGTGAGTACATGTTGTGTGCATGCAGGATTGTGCATGCGTCTGCCTTTATGCTTTTGCTTGCTTCGTATCTCCTTCCAAATTTCTTTATTTGGAGCTAAACATCATTGCAGTATTGTAGTTTTGAGTTCCTACTGAGCACTTTTCCAACATATGTACTATGAACTCTGATCAGTTCATTATTATTTTTTCATTTTCGTCTTTGAACTTCTTCATGCAGATCTTTGTAACTGTTATTTGTTGATTGTTGTGTTTCCAGTCGAACAGAGTTACATTTAACTTGACACCAGAAATTATTCATCAGGTATGGTTATTTTCTATTTTTGACATGTCAAAAATATTTTATTGTATATTGATTTGGATCGTCTCATTAGACGTAAATTTCTCCAACATATATAATGTTGAATTGTTTTCCAGATTTTCGCGGAAAAACCAGCTGTGCGGCGAGCATATCTGAACTATGTCCCCGGCAAGGTAAAGAGAATTTTAATATACTTTTGTTTTTCTTCTGGCAGTGCTTAAAAATCAATGATAACCCTCGTGCTTATCCATCTTCTCTTTTAGCAATAAAATTTTCTTTTGCTTTCTGTATCTAAGATGACAGAAAAGGATTTTTGGACCAAATATTGGAGAGCCGAATACCTCCACAGTACGAAGAACATTGTTGCTGCTGCAGCTGAGGCTGCAGAAGATGAGGAGCTTGCAGTGTTTTTAAAGCAAGACGACATATTGGCAAGTGAAGCTCGGCAGAAGGTGCTCTATCTTAGAAGAGTGAAATTTAAATATTAGGTTAAAACATTTTTACATCGGAAGGATTCTAAAAATGTGATATATTGTTTGTCTTCGTATTTAAACCCCCCTTTCACTGTTTTATGTGGTTCCTTTTGTTTGCAGATCAGACGGGTTGATCCAACTTTGGACATGGAAGCTGATGAAGGGGATGATTACACACATCTTCCGGTACCTTAATGAAATCAACATTCTGAATTTAGTTCTATGAATCTTTGATAGTGAAGGGTGCCTAATTTACTTTTACCTTTTCTTGAGCCACATACCAAACTTTGAGGAGGTTGCTTTACATGGCATGCTTCATATGTCTTTCTTTGTATGAACCTGTTGTACTGGAGAGAATCCTTTCATCACTCAACAATTTTAGAGTGCATCTGTCTATTCTCTCCTGTCCCCTCTTCGATATTGGTTCTTGTAGTGTCTGAGCCTGAATGCAAGCTAGATTAGTAGCTTATTTAAAGATAGAGATGAACCATGGTTGTTACCGCGGGGCCTTATGTTACATTGCCATGGGGTTTTGTTATTTGATTTTACATTATAACTTTCTATTTGGAAATTAAGTTTTCAATCTACTTCGTGCTGTACGTGTAGGATCATGGGCTACCTCGTGATGTTGTGAAGGACTTTACAGACTCACAATATGAGCTATACAGAAGGTCTTTTCTTCAAGACCTTAACCGGCATGCTGCAGTTGTCCTTGAAGGAAGGGCTATAGGCAAGTGTTTCCTTGATACATACTCTGTTGGTATATCACAAGTTGTTGAATATCTTCTAGTTCAAAAGAACAAGGGAATTTTCTTGAAACCAAAAAATGACTCTTGAATGCCAACCAATTCTGGTGGTGCAACAGTAAGCATTTGACTTAGAATAATCGTTTTCAGAAAATTTCCCTTGTGCATGTTTTTTTTTTAGTAAATTGGTGGATATGAAAAACAAGAAAATTACCACTGTTTTTTGAAAAGGGCAGAACACTTTTCCAGCAATTTGATTGCATGTTTAATACAGAGATGAAGGGGAAAGATGGAGAAGGGGGAATTCTTTGCTAGACGGACAAAAAAAGGAAAAGCGAATTTCTTTGCTGTATTTTTGGTCTGACCACCAAACTCGAACCATTTCAAATTAGGTTGGAAAGGAGGAATTGGAAGGGCGCTACTTTTGTATTATGTTGCAATTATGTAATAATTATGTAAGGGTGTAATAGTGAATTAAATCAATTTTTTAGAAAAACACATCTCCAAAAAGTACTGCGGATCACATCTTGGTAGAACTCGCCTAATCAGTAGTTTTATTGAAAACAAATAAGTAGGAAAAATGGATTATTTATTTATTTATTTTGGGGGGTGGGGGGGAATATACAGAGAAACTCTCATTTTCTATAAAACATTCTACCATATCTATTATCTAAATAAGGCGATTTACAATCCAAAGGGAGATAAGAGTAGTCTATAAAATAATGCTATCCACATTATGCCCATGTGCAGCCAACTTGTCCGCTACTTGGCTGCCTTACCTAAAACATGTGTGAGTTGTACACTATGGTGGACAGATGGAGTAAAGCAAGACATTGTCTGATCAAATACTGGGTATGCCAAGAAGGCTAACAAGCCCCTTTCAACATGTCCAGCAAAATCACAGAATCAACCTCAACGAGTTCAATCAGTGTTTTTATTTCCATTTTAGTTGACGAAACATAACTAGGGAAATACACCTTTCTCTTAAGGAGACATTTCTGTCTCTCCTTTCTTTCATTTTGTCTTTATTCAGTCATACTGAATGAGCCACAAATCCACTCAACATTGTAGGTCAATAGGCGATGCTATCCATTGCTGGGTGCACCATTACTAGCACCAAAAGGCCAACTGTTGAATGGACTAACTAGGTTTTCTCAATTATATTGTGACACCTTATAAAATGGAAACTAGACAAATATTTTGCATAATTAAAATTTTCCTCTTTGAGTCACATATTTGAACAAGGTAAGAGATGAGGATTGAATAAAGTGTTATGAGTGGGGGTTGTGGTTCTGTCAAAATTAGGGATGACAATTTAAACCGAAACCGATTGAACCGCATCGAACCGGCTGGTTTAATCGTTAACCTCGCTGGTGCGGTTTTGATGCAAAAATTTTAAACCGGGACCGGTGCAGTTTTGGTATTTACCTTTGAAACGGTGGTGCACCGCACTGATTCTTGAACCGGCAGTGCACCGGTCCTTTAAACGCTATATATACTTGTATTTTAATTATATCTCCATATTTCATAGTATTATATGTAATCATAGAGTTTCTCAAATGTATATTTTTACTATTTTTTACTTTCGCATATCAAAAGTTAATTTATGAATATTTTTATATATAGTTGATATATATTAAAACTATAATTATGATAAAATTATAACAATGTTATCTTAATTTTAATTGAACATATATTCTTATATTACTTGTTAATATTTCTTGAGCTATTTTTCTGAATATATATCATAATGAGTGTTGTAAAAATATTAAACTAATTTAATAAAAATTAAGTCAAAAATATTATTAATTTTTGACCCGTGCATGTCAGTGCGGTGTGGTTCAAAATATAAACCGGCCGGTGCGGTTTTGGTATAGGAAAATCTTGAACCGATGCCGGTGCGGTTCTGGTTTAAGATTTTTTAAGACTGGTGTGGTTCCAAATTACTGAAAAACCGGAACCGCATCATTGCCATCCCTAGTCAAAATGGGTCTCTATGGTTCTAATTTTGAGGAAGCTAGAAAAAAATGATCTTAGGGGGAGAGAGATGTGATTAATGGTGGTAGATGGAATAGTGGGTAGTGGATAGTGATGTAATTTTCTTTGCCCACCTTCATTTTGATCTTTTTCAAGGTCTTTCCTTTTGCTTGTTTGATTAAATTTTTGCAGGTTTCGTGTGTGTGCGTGTTCCATAAGATTTTAAATATTATCTTTCAATGAAGCATTAAATTTGTCTTGAAATTATTTTCTTAAATATCTGGGATTAAATGGTTGCTATCATCTGATTATGGAACCTAAGATGGTTGTGAAATAAATGAATGTTTCAATTGTATGATTTCTTCGGTTCCTTTTGTCACATCTATTCATTTTTGCCATTAGAATATCAATTATATGAAAGGCAATAAGTTGGGTTGGTTTTTATTTAACTTATTTTCTGTAAGAAAGTAATCTGCTTACATATTATAAATTGCTGTGTCTAAATGTGCCAATGCATACAAAGTTCAGAATTTTTTTTTTTCATTTTTATATTGTTGTTGTAACTTTAGCCTTTATTTTGTGTATAGATGTGGAGTTGGGAGACACAAGGTCCGTTGCCGAAGCACTTACCAGGTCAAAGCAGGGTTAGCATAGTTCACTTTTGCTTCTTTTATCCATTTGTGTTCCTTCCTTCCATCTAAACTCTTATACCCCAGTTTATTAAGTCAGTGACACTAATAGTTCAAGTTTCCTGGCAGTTGAGTTTGCTAATGAAGCATCTGATGACCATGTGGATCAAGGGCGCTTAGATAGGATCTCCCGGATGGCTGAGATAGAGGATCTTCAGGGACCTCGTGAACATCCAGTTGCACCACTTTGTATCAAGGTTAGACCATTTTTAAGTTAAACTGCATTGGTTTTTAAGCTACATGGGCATCTCACTCGTATATTAATTATTGAACCAGGATCCTCGTGACTATTTTGATTCTCAACAAGCCAATGCACTAAAAACTTTGGGGGAGACACAACCTGGAACAAAGCAAATGAATTGTAATCTGAGTGCTCACGAAGCATATGGTTCTTTAAGGGAGTTCATCTCTGAGATAAAACGTGTAAGGTTAACTGATCCAATAGTTAAACCTGAAGTTGCTATTAAGGTAATTTTTAAATTTTTGAATCAGTTGTTTCATCATACAATATACCATAAAGATAGGTTGCAGCTGTATTGGTTGTTAATTCAGAGAACATAACTAAAAGATTTTTGTGAAATAGGTTCTTAATGGATTGACTCAGAGTATTTCAAGCACCAAGTTTCATCTTGGGAAGAATCCTCATGAAAGTGTTTTGGATGGGTTGCCGAACATCACTAAAGAAGAACTCTTACATGTGAGTTTATATAGCTTTTACTTAATTCATATTAACCCGCATGTGATAGTTATGTTAGAGTATATAATTATATATCTTGTCCCACATCGAATACCTTGAGAAAATATGTCTAGTATATAATAACTTGGGCCAACTCTTCTCATAGTAAATTGGTTTTGAGTTAGATATGCTAGATTTGGGCCCATTTATAAATCTAACATGGTCTCAGAACGGGCTATCATTGGGCCTAATTAAATATTCTTCTTGGCTTTCATTCTTACCCACTTGCAGTCCGGTCCATTTCTTGTTACCCATTTCTTAACTAGTAACACTTATCAATTGGGCCAATAATTGTCCGTGATTTACTAAATTTCTTCTGCGCTTGTCTTGTGAGTTGTGACTAGCTTCTTTTGGGTTTACTTATCTTATATGGATCTCATATTCATTAGGTCCACGTGCAACCCTCAATACACTGGGTTACACGTGAGAGGGAATCTCATATTCATTAGGTCCACGTGCAACCCTCAATACACTGAGTTACTGATGCAGGACAGATTAAGGACGAAGAATTAATGAAAAATAACTTAGGATTTAAACTCCACATTTAAACCACTAGGATCTCTCAAGTGTATCAACACCGAGATGGATAAAATACCTCTACGGTATGATACCTCTACGGTATGAATAAAATAATCAACTCCAATCTCAATAGTATGTAGTCTAAATGACTTGTGGGGATTACATCTCTATTTAAAGAGACAAAAAACCCTAATATTACTTGGGGAATAATAAAAGTACTAAACGACTAAAATACCTTTATTAATAATTCCTAATCACTAATTAATGTCCTAAATCCCCACTAATAAATAAAATACATAAATCACATCAACTACTTTTATATTAAACATAATAAAAACTCCAAATAATAAATATAAAAAATGTCTTTTTTGTTCTTGACTTGGAATCTCCATTAGTTACATGTGAGAGGGAGTGTTAGAGTATATATCTTGTCCCACATCGAATACCTTGAGAAAGTATGTCTAGTATACACTGAGTTGGGTCAACTCTTCTCATTGACAATTGATTTTGAGTTAGAGAGCTTGATGTCTTTATATGCTAGACTTGGGCCCATTTATAAATCTAACAAATTATTTTGCACAAGACTGACAGAGAACTTGATCTTATTTTTAATATCTTGTTTTGGTTTTCAGTATTCCTTGTTCATAATTATTGTTATTTATAATTTGAATATAAGTTTTTTTTTTTTCAGCAATGGACATCCATTCAGGAATTACTGAAGCATTTCTGGTCATCGTATCCCGTTACAACTACATATCTCCATACTAAGGTATTTTTGCTCCTCTATGCATTCTCCCATCAGCCTGAATATTGATGAATTTTAACATGTGTGATAAAGGGGTTAAGGCTACAAAAGTTTCAATGTTGCTATTCCAGAAACTCTTCTTATTTATTTCCTTTGTTAGACCACATCATTTATCAATTCCATGGATTCTCAACATTCTTTAGTTCAATTCGTTTGGTGTTTGATTGCAGGTTAGCAAGTTGAAGGATGCAATGTCACAAATCTATCCAAAGCTGCAGGTATTGTTCTCTTTTCAAATGTCAGCTCTTTTTTTTTGACCTTTGACTCCTTAGGTGTGATTGCTGCATCATATATGGTCCTTGGGCAAATGTTAGAAAAATAAGGTTTACCTTTTTTCTTCTGGCTATACTCTCCCTGGCTTTTTGTGGATTTCCTATCTCAATAAAATCTTTAACCTTTAAGCTAGAAAGAGATTTCTTAATTTTAACTGATGTCAACTAGAACATGATTCATTTATAGCTAAATGTTTCGTTGTAACTCTAAAAAATTCATTTTACTGAATACATATACGAGGATCTAGCTAGCATACTTGCACTGTTTTTAAAATTGCTGTTTCTTAATGGTCGTTTACAATTTGTGAGATTTTGCATCAGCATTTCTGATTGCAAAGCTAGTTCTTTGCAAAATGTATTGGAGATCCTTAAATCTACCGGTAGCTAGTCTCTGGTAAAAGAAGTGTATCGAGGCCATGATTTCTTTGGTTTCAAATCCAGTATTTATGATTTCTTTTGATATATGAAGCAAGCAAGCGAGCAGTTATTGCTTCAATCCATTTAATCTGAATTGGCTAATTAAGGACTCAAATACAGTTACAAAACAAAGTCTTGCCAACTACTTGGAGTTGATCGATGAAATCATGTTTCAACAATCTGCAAACTAAAAATGTCATGTCAGAATATTTTTTAACCAAATGATTTGGCATTTATGATACATGTACTATATCACGTAAAATCTTATATTTTTTTACAAGCTTCTTTTATAGTGCACCATATGTGTACAACCTTAGAACAGGTTTGCGTTAATGTCTATAAAGCTGCATGAAGCTCTATTTCTTCTTAATCACCGTTTGACTAATCTCCTGCCTAAGTAGATAGTGTTTTATTAAAGACTTCCTGTTCTCATATTCCTCTCTGCATATTTTTTTCTCCAAGAATAAGATTCAGCAAATGTGGAAAAGAGATGATTGTTTTTTACATTCTTGACTCTTGAGTCTGAACTTATGTTCTGTTAGTGTGGTAGTTATATATATAGTTGTTAAATAGTGAATCGTATCGTGTATCGAAAACTCCCGTATCGTGTTTCATGTATCGTGTCGAGAATTGTATCGTACGATACGAAAACAAAATGAAAAATGTGTGGTAATATATATTTAAACATATAAAACACAATTTATTGGACAATCAATGACTATGTATTAAAGTAGTAAAGTAAATATTATAGACTAAAATTAATTTTAAAGTTAAATAGTTGCCAAAATACTTTAAATTAATTTGTTAGATATTATTTTAGTAATATTTATTGAGTAACAAGAGAAAACAAAAATGCGGATCCACCTTTAAAGTACAAAGCAAAGAGAATAATTCAAATTAATCCGTAGAGATTTATGTTTCTACTTGTGGAAAGTGGATTGAGAAAAATAAATCAACATTCTGTGGAAGAATATGAAACTCTAAAAAGCGATTAAAGGCTCATAAGCGATATACAATATGTTAACGCTAAAAAACCTCTTCATTTGAAATGGAAGGCTCAAAAGTTTTGCTTTTATTCTTTTAAATCTACATAAAACCTTTTTCAAGTCAGTTGCTAGCTTTAAAAAGTATCGTGCATTGTATCGTATCGTATCTGAATCGTATGATACGATGTCATTTTCGATTCACCCTGCGATACGGATCGAATTGTCTCCGTATCGCATCGTATCGTACGATACGTGATACGTATCGCGTATCGTAAGATTCTGATAACTATGGTTATATACTATTCCCTCCGTTCCATATTATTTGATCATTGCTGACTTTTTAAAGTCAACTTAAGAGATTTTTAAACTCAAAATTGATATAAATTCTTTTAATTTTAATCGATAAACAATCTAAAAATTATTACTCATTGTAAGTTTTATTGTTTCATAATTTTTTATAAGTCATCTTAATTTTGAGTTTGAAAATGTCTCAAATTGACTTTCAAAAGTCAATAATGATCATATAATTTGGAACGTTGGGAGTATTTTGTTTTCAAGTTTGTGAAGGTAAGAAGAGCACATTATTTTAGCTGACATTTGTCATTGATATCCTATAAAATTCAAAGATTTACATTCTAAAAATGTCGCAATTAATTGCGTATGTGTAAATACATATTTTCTAAATATTTTCATTCTCAATGGTTGAACACGTCTGCTCATAGCATTTACTGAATAAGATCTATAAGTAGTTGGAATGGAAATCTCTCTACTCTATTGGTCGATGTTTCAAAATTTTGATCTTCACTTAACTATCTAACCGTACTATCTAACCGTACAGATGCAAAAAGCATATAAAAATATGAAAATATGTAAATTTTCATATAATTTAGGATTATGCGTCAACGAGTTTTCTATTATATTTTCATATAATAGAAAATAAAATTTTACATGTTTCATATTTTTGCATGCTCTTTACATCCGCATAGTTGGACGGATTGTTAAGTAAAGATCAAAATCACTTTGTATTTCAAGTGACCTTAAATAAGTTATCTAAAGCCGACCTTAGGAATCTTTTACGAATATATACATTATGTATGCACATATATATATATATATATTGTAATGCTTATAACCTTATCCAATTCCAGGAGATTAAGAAATCGGTGCAGTCTGATTTCCGCCATCAGGTTTCCCTCCTTGTTCAACCAATGCTTCAGGTATACTTGTCTTTCACTTCAGTATAATTTCAAGGTTTAAGAATTAAGACTCCTCAAGCCTATACTTCACTATAATTTCAAGGTTTTTCTGGCATCATCTTAAGCTGAGTTGGTACAATAAATCATGCATCATAAGGGTCAATCCTGGTTGACCTCCTAAATCATAGATGTTGGAGAAACCGAGTTGGTGTTTGCACTTTTTGCTTATAGCTGCTGACGATGGAAATGGCCATCTTGGTGCAGGCTTTAGATGCTGCCTTTGCACATTATGATGCAGACTTACAAAAGAGATCGGCGAAAAATGGAGAGAGACCCAATGGGTTTGTCTAGAGGAATTTCTCACTTAACAATATCAAGGTATTCATATTTTCGTAATTATGCACATTTGTATACCTAACAAAATTTTGCTACGAGCTTGTCCTATGGAAAAGGTTTTGAAGTCACTAAGACAGTCAAGCATGTCTTGTGTAATTCCTTTTTATTGATGTTGCTCAAAGCTAATTTAAGCAATACCTTTTTTTGGTTCTAATGATGGGAACTTCATACCATATTATATTTTGTACTTGTGGTAAGAGGATGCATTATTAATCTTGTTTGTATTTTTGAGTTGTGTTTTCTAATGTCAGAACTCCTAATTCAATTTTGGAACACCATTGCTCACTGAGGTCAATATAATGTAGTAACTAAACAGAGCAGGACAAAGAATTTTCTCATGATCATCTTAATAGCTTTTTTTGGGTGTAGAAAAAACAGGAATTTGATTAACCATGTGTTTCTCATTTCAAGTGCTTGTTTGACTAGTGACTTTAAGTGCTTGTTCATCTTCCGACTTTTGGTGAATTTAGAAGTTTCAAATACACCAAACACAATTGAGAATTTTGTTGGTTTAACAGTTTGTTCCTGTTGTAGCTTATTTAACTCAAAAATCACTGTTTGGGACTCTAATACACTACATCAAAATTAGTGAAGTGCTTTTGAACATCTAAATACTCTAAATGTTACCACTCCAGCCGCTAGTAATTGGATATAATAAGTTTTTAGCAGCTGTGTTCGCAATCCGAAATATTATAATTTAAGTCTTTTGAGTTATAGCTTTAATTTCAGTAATAATTCTTTTTTTTCTTTAGGCCGTTTCAAAAGAAAAAAACCTCCACAAAATGATGCCCTTCGCTGCAATTTTCCTTTCAATTTGGTCCGAGTAATTTTCCTCTTGTTCTTGTGTTTCAAGACACTCTCATCCACCAAACACAAACACAAAATCGTTATATTATCGGTCATTATATTTGGATTGAAAAATAGAATGGATAAAGAAATGGAATGAAAAATAACATATTTGGTGATCATTTCATATGATAAATCATCGATAGAATGAAAATTCATTTATTTCTCTTGATTTTCATTTCATGTGGAGATATTGCGAATAATGATACGCGTCTCAAATTTTTTTTTTTACTAGAGACATATTTGAGGCTCTTGGCATTATTTAAAATTTAATCTTAAATATGCGTTAATACGATTTCTACAGTGTTGTAGTGGTGTGCATGTTTTGTAAAACTAGAGGCTGACTTGTGATAAAATTAGGTTTTCAAAACTTTGAACATCTTCATCTGTTTTATTTGGAGTTGGGGAGTAAATAATGGTGTAACATTCCAAGTAACAACTATACTTTAATGCAATAGAAAAAGTTTAACCATCACTTCTGCAAAAGCGTCTTTCTCCGCTTCAAAATATAAAATTAGTAAACTTTTCACAAATAAAAAAACTCTTATACGTATGTTGACACAAACTCAACACTAATAATTGAATAAACCTTAAAAATGGTGCATATATTCACAAATAAAAAAGCTCTTATATCTTATATGTTGGCACAAAGGTAACATTAATAATCGAACAAACTTAAAAACGGTATGACACATTAATAATTGAATAAACCTTAAAAAGGGTACATATATTCACAAATAGAAAAGCTCTTATATGTTGATACAAAGATAACACTAATAACCGAACAAACATAAACTTTAAATACTAACAATCGAAGAAACTCTAAATTAACAACTTATTAATATTAAAGGGTATATATAGAATACAAATAATATTCACAAATTTGGTAAATGAGACTATTTTTTAATGAAACAGAGTACCATATCCAATTCACAATCCATGAGAAATACAAATTCCCACAACAAATTAACAATAACCCACATCCACTTGTTCTAAAAAAATAATCAAATAAAAAAAAAACCAACCAAATACAGATTGAAATCACCCACCAAATCCCCTAAAAAGGAGGAGGAGCAGGGAAACCCAAGAAGGGCCTTTTTCCTCCATACCCATTAATGGATGGAACAGAGTAATGCAAATCATTCTTGATGCTGTGAAACCCTTTCTTGAAAACCCCAAATCCAAACAGCATCCCAATTGCAATTACCACCAAGATCAGGCACGTGCAAAACATGCACATTCTGCACCCACAACACATCCTTTGTTTTTGATGAACAGAGTTATTTTTGTTGGTTTGATTTGTAGATCTGATTTGTTGAGGAATTTGGGTGGGATCTGAAGTCCTTATAATAAGGGGAAGGGGAAGGGGAATGGGAAGGTGAAGGTGGTGTTTCAGGTGGGATGGGAGATATATAGGTAGTTGTTGAGTGTAAGTAGATGATAATAGGAGTGTATGGGATTCAATTTTCACTTGTGATATAATTTGGTGATTGGAGCGGTTACTCTACGCTACGTTTCCCAAATCAATTTGGGAAAAGGAAAACGAAAAGCAATCAACCGCCACTTATTATATGCTAACGCACTACCATAGTTTATCCATCTATAATATCATGTTCTAAAAATTCAACTTTTTGCTAATTATTCTTTTGTTTTTTTGGGTCACGGTGTATTATTTTTATTTTTAGAACTTGAACTATAATAATTAGCACCCGATGCACGCGCGTTGCGTTGCGTGTATAAATTACGTGGAGTAAAATAAAAATTTTATAAAATTTAAAAGATTAAATAGAAAGATAAAAAAATATAATATAAAAAAGACAAAATAGTAATATAGTTAAATTTTTAGGGGCAAGAGAGGGAAACAAAAAGTTATGACACAGTTACCATGATTTTTCAAAAATATAATTGTGATCATAATTTAGGATATATATTTTTTTATTGTATTACGTTATAGTAATATATAATATAATAATATTATATATGAATATATAACTTTATTATATTATATATTAGTATAGTATTATAATAGTAATATGATTATACTTATTTTGCATTATTATATATATATTACTTAGTTAGATAGGGATATTTTGGTCATTACGTTATATTTCATACGATATAGTTTCTAAGTAACGTACCAAATGTATGAATCAAGAGTTCGATTCCGATTCTATTATGATCTAATTTCGATTACAACCATCATTCCATTCTGTTCTAAAATGATTCCGTCCAACTAAACAGCCCTAAAGGATTTAAGGAGAGCTCGGACAAGAGACCAGGAGGGAAATTAGGGGAACCTAACATTCTGTTTACTGAGTTTTAAAATGCACGGAAAAGAAAAGAAATGAGTTTTTTGTTCAGTTTGTTTGTTGCTCAATTTTTTAATGAACGAAAAAGTAAAGAAATAGACAGAAAATTGATACAAACCTTAGTCTCTTTGACCAATCTTAAAAAGCTAGTTACCCAAAGAGAGAGACTAACATTTATATTAACCCACACCAAGTGGCAATTGCAACTGATGTGAGACTATTTCTTATAGTTTAGTATGGAGTTCGCATAAAAAACTTAACCACTTTTCTTGTCAAACTTTTTCATTTAAAAATAGACAGGAAACTAAATAACATAAGATCATATTTTATAATCTCTATTATACCTTCTAGATTATAAAATAAAACAAATACAAGGGCAACTTAGTAATTTAAATGTGAAACTTGAGGTTTTTTTTTTTTTTTTTTTCCTTTTATAAACCCAATAACAAAATGAAAGAAAACATACAAAATTTTCATTTTTTTTCTTTTCTATTAAAAATTAAGTTTTCATTTTTATCTTTTCCATCCCAAACTTTAGAAAACTCAGAAACAGAGTATAAAGAAAACAGACCTTTTAATCTTCTGGGCCACAGTTAAGGATGACAATTTAATTCGTCTTAATGGTGTCAAATTTTAAATAGAACGATGACTTTGAGTTTAATTGGGTATGAAGTTAAAGATGGAGAATGATGCAACTACGGAAAATATTTTTGAAATTGGAGATATGGATGCGGGGACGGCGGTAGTATAGAGTCTGGGGTCGGCTACCCCGAAATTAATGTTGAATTCTTTTAAAATTTATTAAATTTTGACACTTTAATTTAAAGCTCTCAAGATCTAAGAAAAAGACTAAAATATATATAATATTCTTTTAAAAACTATAAGAAAGTACTTCCTCTGAGTTATTGAATTTTATTTAAAATATCTGCAAATTCATAAATATATCACTAATTCCTATTTATTGGAGATCATTATTTGAAAATCAAATTTTATGATCTTTCTTTGCTCCATTTTATGTAATAAAAGGTTTATACACACTGTACTACAAAGAAATTTTACTTCAACCAGAAAATGTAAAATTATTCATAAAATCTAAACTGATGGTTGTGATTCTGAATCCAAACTAAAGTATTCATGATCTTACATAGTACTCCTTCTGTCTCTTTTTAAATGTCGTTTCAGAGAAGTGTTTTTGTCTCTTAATATTTATCGTTTGAGAATTTTAATTAAACATTAATTGCTTAGTTTTCACTATTACCCCAAGTATTAAATATAATTTTGGTTCTCTTACTACTTTCTATGCAATAAGTAACACTCTTTGTTATTTTCTAGAGGCACAAAAGAGATCTAGAAGGGGGTTGAATAGATTCTTTAAATTTTTTTACTTGATTAAAGAATGTATTACTAAATAATTATTTAATCAATATTAATTAAGCACAACAAAATATTAGTTAAAAATCCCTTTAAAGATATAATGAAATCACAGTTCTGAATTTAGTTCTTATGAATTTCAGCCACAACAGATAATATATAGAAAGTAAAGTGCTGAAAGTAAATGACATAAGATGTTTAAGTGGTTCGGAGTATGAATAACTCTTAGTCCACTCTTCTACTCTACGAATATGAAACCCACTAAGGATGTAGATCACTAAGATCTGTTACAATTGAACCACTAAGGTTCCTTCGGTCACTAAGTCTCAGAATATGTCACTAAGACAAGAACACTCAGTCCAGATCATTAAGATCTCTTCAAGACGCTTAGACTTGGAATAATGTCACTAAGACAATGAATCACATTCGAAGGATATTGTTGTTTGAGATGCTACTAAGCAACATTGAACACAACTTCTAATGTACTTAGTAGCAGAACAAGTCGTTCTAAGATCGTAGAGTGAGTCTCTTTTAGCTTTGACAGAGTTTCAACTTTGTACTTGGTGATTAGTACTTAGATTTGAATCATTGTACTCTTTTATAATCTACCTCCAGAGTTTTTGTTGCAAAATTATCATTTGAGCATTTAATGTGTTAATCCTAAAAGATCTTGATGTTGACCTTCAGGAGAGCTGTGTCAGCTTGCTTTTCGGTTTTGACCTGTCACATCAGTCTGCAGCTTCACCAACCACATGGGTGTTGTCGCTTTCACCAAACTAGCTGTTAGACACAACCATGCTCTGATCTTTGATTTCAACCAAGGATGTTTGGTAATGCACATTGGGTCCTCTGATCTGCAACGCTCCTTATTGTCAGTCATCTGACAGTCCTGACTTGCTCTACGAATTTGGTCGATCGTAGAGTTTCATGAGGAACGTAGAGTTTATGCTTGATATTACTCAATGTTCTAAGCCCTACGTTCTGCTCTACGAATGATTACTCCACGAGTAGAAAGATACTCTACGATGTGCTTTTTGCAATCTTTCTTCACTGAACAATCTTTGAGTCATTCTGCGATTCATACTTCACTATACGATTTTTAAGTGAACTCTACGTTCTGAATGCAGGCTCTGCGATCTTGATTTTACTCTACGAGCTTCTGGTAGACTCTGCGATTTAGACTTAACTCTGCGATTTTCTGTTCACTCTGCGATCTTAGAGCATACTCTACAATCTCAGTTTTACTTTACGATTCCAGAGAGAGCTCTACGATTCTTATTTAGATTCTGCAGTCTTGACTTAGCTCTGCGAACTACTGCAGACTCTGCAATCTATCACTTGATGCTCTACGAACTCATAGCTTACTCTGCGACTACTATTAAAACTACGAACTAGCAAAGTAGCTTTACGATCGTTTAACAATATTATACGATCAATTTGATCCTCTCATCTATACATAAATTCAACTCATAAGATCAACCTAACAAGTTTGATCTTTTTATTCTAAGTCCCTGTACAATATTATCATTAAAGACTTTACAAAAACTGCTGAACAAATATACTTTAATCATATCATCATTAAATTTATCATGCAGGCTCTAACAATCTCCCCCTATTTAATGATGACAAAATCAATAGTTTCAGAACATTCATCAATTCTATAATGTTTTTGCTTGAAATTAAACATGACTTAGAATACAGTGAGCAACTATATTGGTAGAGCAAAAGAATGAATTTATTGATGTACTTTAAAGAATTGTACATAGTATATAAATCAAATATTTACAATAAGAAAAACATGTACATATTTTTATACCTTTATATGTATATACCTATCCGCTTCCCCTTTTTGGCTTAGGCAGATCTTTCTTCTCAGCTTCCACTCTACGCTTATATCTCTCCCTTTGCTCATCATCCCCTATTTGAATCTCCTCCATTAAATATCTTCGGCCAAGATTAAACATGTTAATACTTTCTTTCCTTTGAATGTGAATCCCCTGAAGATTTCTGTTGACGAACATGGGATCACCAGGCTGAAGTCTCGTGCCAATTGGAGTGACACTCGACGATCCATGCCTCGAAGAGAAAGAATGGCCACGATCAATAGGTAGTGTTTGAGGAGTTCTTGAGGGTGGCAGTTGAATTGATGTTTGAGGTGCTCGCCTCCCCCTATTCTTTATATTTGATACCATTCTCCCCCTTTTTGTCAGCATTCAAACTAGAGACTTCTTCGGACAGTTGTTGGACACTATGTATAAGTTCTTGCACTTAATTGCGAGATGTAAAAATATCATCTCTGTTCTCTTGAAGTCTAGCTTCAGCTTGCTCGCATTGTTGATGTACAAGAGCCATGGCATTTTCTGTATGTTCTATAGCATTTTCAGTTTGCTTGATCTGCTGCATTACCATGCTCTTGAAGTCACTGAGGGAGGAGCTGAGCTCAAAAACTTTATCAGATAAGAGCTTGATAGAGTTTTCATTAGAACAACCTCTTTATGATCAATAAGTCTTTTCAAGAATACTTTATCCCTTTGCTGGAGGCTTTCAGACATGTTCTTAAATATCTCATTCATTCTCTTGTAAAACTCTTTGCCCATCTCACAAGGGAGTTTGCTTGCAGCTTCAGTTATTTTGTTCATTTTCTGATGAATGTCAATTGAATTTTCTTCAAGATTTTGATTTATTTTTTCAGCAATGAGAGCCATCAGATTAGCCAGTTGATTTTTAGAAGGGATCACTGAGACACGCTCTAAAGTTTATTTTAGGAGAGCTTCTGAGTCAACCTTATTTCTCCAAGAAATATTGGATATGGCAAAGGTGAGGTCAAAGTATTCATTTCTAGACGATAAAGGTATATCTGCATGAGTAATTGAAAGTATATCTGGTTGTATAGTTTGTATAGGTGACGAACGTATAGCTGAATCTATTTTATGTACAGGGGATTATATAGGAGAGGTATGTATTAGAGAGCTTGTATTATATACATCGATCGTAGGGTGTTGAGACTCTACGATCTACAATCGAGGAGTTAGGTGAATTTACATAGTCCGTAAAGTGTTGGGACTCTACGACTGGAGAATTAATTTTATTTACATCGTCCGTAGAATGTTGGAACTCTATGAATGGAGAATGAATAAAAGAATCAGGAGGGGTAGAAGGTAGCTTAGAGATCGTAGAGGGAGACTCTACAACCTCGTCATCGCAAGAAAAGTATAAAAGAATGGAATCGGAAGAAACAAACAAAGACCTAGGGATAGAAATCACCTTATCATTTCGATGGTTAGAAAAAGAAGGTTCATTGCAGAGGAGCTTCGTTGCATAAGAAGTAACCTTCGAGAAGTTTTAAGCCACCATCTTGAGGTTTGGAAACCTTGAATATGTCCAGCTAATGAAACTTTAGTCTCTTAATGTCACAACTCTTACTAATGGCATTAGGGGCAAGAATAGAGCAGTTGCTCACTATCAGGATCAAGATAGTGGTGCTTCTGTCCATTTCTATGTTGAAGAAGTTGTTGAATAGTTCATCAACACTAATTAAGACCAAATGCATTCGCCCAGCCCCTGACCCTATGAACTTGTCAGGAAGGTAAACATTGGGATTTTCTTCAGTTTCAAGCACAATGCGCACCCTTATTGCTCTTAACGACGAGGGCACTGAAGGGGGTTCTTGATAATACACTGGTTGCTCCTCTTCAGTATCTAGATCCTCGGGCTTTACGATCGTAGGATTGAATTGTCTACTGATGTCTCTGATAACAGTATCAATGACTTTGGTCAGCTTTAGTGAATCATTAGTAGAGCTTGACGATCGTTGGGCTGGCTCTTCCTTTCTTTTCTTCTTGCTTTTCTTCTTTCCTGCATTCTTCTTTTTCTTCTTCCTTACCATATGTATTAGCTTCTTCTTCCTTTTTGGCTCATGATTTGGAACCTTTACAACCATTTCTTCTTCACTTTCTTGTGGCTCCAACTGATTAGCCATCACAACCATTTCTTCTTCATTCACATTAGGCTCAGGCATAGAAGCCATCTCAGCCATCATTTCTTCTTGACCTGGCTCGGGGACTGAGGCCGTCCCTACTATCATCTCGTCAGCTCCTTGGTGAGGCTCTTCGATCAGAGCGGAGGGTTTCTCAATGATCGACTCTCCAGCTTATTCTTCAGTGGAAAGTTGAAGAGGATTTACGGAGGATTTCTTTAGACACTTCCCTCGTAAGTATTTCTTCTTCATCAACTGGGAGAGTGGAATATAAATTTCCTTCTCCCTTACCTCTGGATCAGAAGGAATATCCTGAGGTTTCTTGGGAGTATCTCTTCTTTCTTCTCCTTTCTTCTTCTTCTATAGAGGCTGCTCTGCTGTAGAGACCAAAGGCTCAGAACTTTGAGGAGCAGTAGATGCCTGAGAGGCGTTTTCTTCAATTGTTGCTACCTTCCTCTTGGTCGGCTTCTGAACTTCACTTATGTATGTTCACTCCCTTTAGACATCCTTAATCGGTGGATCTCAACTGGGTTTTTCTTCCAGTTATCAAAAAGCTTGGGGGTGATCTTCTTGTTGTCATTTAGAGCTTTCCCTCTGTATCCCTAATAAGCTTTTTCATTTTCTTCAGAACGAAGCTGATAATCCGCCCATAAAACATTTTAGGCAATGGCTTGCCTGAAACCTTCTTCTTCTTAGCATCATCAATCCACTTTGCTATCTAGCTCATGAAGATAGTGCCAAAGTTGATTTTCATCTTCATGACTATAGCAGTCATGATTTTTAACAACAGCTCGCTGACTGAATCATGAGCAGAGTCCTTGCATAAAATGCATTTGCCAACTATATCGGCAAGAAACAAATACTCCTATGAAAACTTATTCTTCTTTACCCCCCTTAAGCTGAGGATTCTTCTTGTAGCCCATCAGCTTCATCCCCTCCTTCACATCAACATCTTCAAAGGAGGTGATGCCTCGATTCACAAATTCCAAATGGAGGTTCAGCTCTGTCATGTTACGCTGAAGAGTGAACCCCTTGATCTTTAAGGTAACAACACCATCAACACAAACAATATTTAGGCAGAACTCCTCTACTAATCTTGTGTAGATCTTTGTGTTGGCATCCAGAATCCCTCGAAAACCAGCCTTCTGAACCAGCACCATAATTTTTTTGAACTTTTCCTTTGCACCTTCAAACTTATCGAAGCAGAGTTGGTTTTCGATGATCACTTGGTAGCTGGCCATCTTCTTTGTTGAGATTTGAACTAAAAATGAAACGAAAATGTTTAAATTTTCTAAAACTTTGAGAAACTAAGGCTCGAAGGTTTAGGAGTTTGAAAATTTGAAAGCTCAGATCTCAGATTGCAAAAGAATAGTAAAGGTTAGACGAAAATTTTGAAATGGCTTTATATCATTTCCCTTGTAATTCGGCTGAGTGGGACACGTGTTGAGCGATGATTGATTGCACGTCACTTCGATTCTGCTATTCACAGCTGTAACGCAGTAACTTCTCCTTTTCACTCTCTTTTCTTGGACGTGAAGGTCACGCGCGCTGTCATTAACCAACTTATCTTCTATGACTGAAGTGATACTGTAGAGTAAACTTTTGAAAGACCTTTTAACTTTACGTTTTCCTTCTGCTCAACGATCCACTCTACGAAATGCTTTCACTCTCCGAATAACTCTACGAGCCTCATACTCTCTACGAATCGTGGGTAGCTCTACGAACATGTCTCCTCTTGGACTGTTCTATGATACTTTCCTGTACTGTTAGTAACTTCCAAAGACATAACACTAAGGGTGCAAATTTAACATTCCTAACTCACTAATTAGCTTATTAAACCTAGATCTGTCTAAGGGTTTTGTAAACACATCTGCAAGTTGATTTTCAGTAGATATAAAATATAAAGATATATTTTCATTTTGCATATGATCTCTAATAAAGTGATATCTGATGTCTATATGCTTAGTCCTAGAATGCATGGCAGGATTATGAGTTATTGATATAACACTTGTATTATCACAAAATATAGGAATGGACTTGAAATCAAACCCATAGTCAGCCAGCTGGTTCTTCATCCACAAAATTTGAGCACAGCAGCTACCAATAACATGTACTCAGCTTTTGTAATTGAAGTTAACACTGAGTTCTGCTTCTTGCTGAACCATGAGACAAGTCTATTACCTAGCAATTGACATGTACCACTAGTGTCCTGTCAATTTTGCATATTACAAAATCTGCATCTGAATATCCTATTAGATCAAAAGGAGACTCCTTGGGATACTACAGTTCCAAATATGGAGTACCTATGAGATATCTAAAAATCCTTTTAACAATAACTAAATGAAATCTAGCACAAATACAAGTGGAGAACATAATATCTGGCCTACTAGCAGTCAAATATAGGAGAGATCATATCATACCTTTGTATTGAGTTATATTAATACTTTTACCATTTTTATCCTTGTCAAGTTTGGTTGCAGAGGCCATTAGAGTCTTCACAAGAGTGACTGATTCCATGTCATACTTCTTAAGTAGATCTTTGATATACGTGACTTGGTTGATGAAGATTCTCTCATCAATCTGCTTCACTTGAAGCCCAAGGAAGAAGTTCAGTTCACCCATCATGCTCATCTTAAATTTACTTTGCATCAACTTAGCAAATCTCTCACAATTTTTCGTCAGCAGAACAAAAAATGATATCATCTACATAGATTTGAACTAATAGAATTTTATCCTTGTGCTTTCTAAGAAATAGTGTTGTATCTATCCTACCTATAGTAAATCCATTTTCAATAAGAAAAGTAATGAATGTGTCATACCAAGCCCTAGGTTCTTGGTTTAAACCGTAGAGTGCTTTATCTTACTTATAGAGATAATTTAAATGAGTTGGATTAACAAAACGTGGAGGTTGTTCGACATAAACCTCTTCTTAAAATTCTCCGTTCAGAAATGCATTCTTGACATCCATTTGAAAGACTTTGAACTTCATATGGGTTGCATAGGCTAAGAACATTCTGATGGCTTCCAATCTGGAAAGAGCAAAGGTCTCGTCGTAGTCGATCCTTTCTTCCTACGAGTATCCATTGGCCACCAATCTAGTTTTATTCCTTGTGATCATACCTGCATTATCCATCTTATTTTTAAAAACCCACTTGGTGCCAATGACTGGATGATTTTTTGGTCTTGGGACTAGCCTCCAAACTTTGTTTCTTTCAAACTTATTCAGCTCTTCTTGCATAGCTTCAATCCATTTTGAATCTTTCATTGCTTCTTCGATCTTCTTGGTCTCCATCTGAAAGAGAAAGCTTAGGAAGAAGCATTCGTTCTGAGTAGCTGACCTTGTCCTGATCATAGCATTGGGATCGCCACTGATTAGGTCTTGAGTGTGATCTTTTGCCCATTTACTTCCAGATGGAACATCTGTCCTTGTGCCTTCTTGTCTGAGTCCTTTAAGATCTGGTTCTTGATCAACAGCTTCATTGATTCGTAGAGTTCTCATACTTGGAACTAAGGACTCTACGATCTCTTTGTCTGGCACTACGATCGTCGGGTTTGGTTCTACGGCTTCAGCTTCTGCGATCGTAGGGTTCTCCTGCTCTGTGATCGATGGGTCCAGCTCTACGATCTCATCGAATTGTACAGTTTTTCTTGGTTCTCCTAAGTCAGTTTCATTAAAGGTGAAATGGATAGAGACTTTAACGGTCAATGAATTCTTGTTGAACACTCTATAGGCTTTGCTTTCCATAGAGTATCCAAGAAAAATCCCTTCGTCTGACTTGGGCTGGAACTTGGTTAAGTACCTCTTGCCATTATTAAAGACGTAACATGCACAACCAAACACATGGAAATAACTAATGTTAGGATTTCTTCCTTTCCACATCTCGTAGGGCGTCTTCTTGAATATTGAGTGAATCCAAGATCTATTCTGAGTGTAGCAGGCAGTATTAACAGTTTTTTCCCAAAAGTATTCAGGGAGACGGGCTGTTACTAGAAGTGTTCTACTTGCCTCTATTAAGGTTATATTCTTCCTCTCAGTTATTCCATTTTATTGTGGAGTTCTTGGAGCTGAGAAATTATGCTGGATGCCATTATCTTCACAGAACTGATCTACCTCAGAATAATCAAACAATCTTCCATGATAACTCCTTATTGTTTTGATGTGCTCGCCCTTCTCATTCATAACCAGCTTAAAGAATTTGATCAGATGAGTGTTGGTCTCGTCCTTAAAACTTAGAAAGAATACCCATGTGAATCTGGTATAGTCATCCACTATTACCAGTGAGTATCTTTTACCTCCAAGACTGACAGTTGGAACAGGCCCAAATAGATCCATATGCAACAGCTGCAGAGGCCTCTAATTTGAATTTACTGCATTGCTTTTGAATGAGCTCCTTGTTTACTTTCCAAGCTGACAGGCCTTGCATGGTCTTTCTTTGACGAAACTAAGCTTTGACAGGCCTTTCGCTAGATCTTTAGAGACAAGCTTTGACATATTTTTGAAGTTCAGATGGGATAATC
Organism: Aralia elata; assembly: GCA_034770075.1. Lineage (NCBI taxonomy): Eukaryota > Viridiplantae > Streptophyta > Magnoliopsida > Apiales > Araliaceae > Aralia > Aralia elata. The sequence continues at coordinate 11,242,853 of CM068385.1, read as the reverse complement.
TCTGATGCCACAGCTAGCTAACACCTTCTGAAGCTTTGGCAAAGAAGCATGTTGTTGCTGACGAACTGAGCTCTGCGAGATTAACCACATATACATTGCCTTCCCTTGATTCAGTCAGCTTCAAAGAGTTAGTTTTCAGGTCTCAAACTTGACACTGGTTGTTGAGGAAAATTACTTGATGCTCTTTATCGCACAATTGACTAATGCTTAGCAGATTGTGCTTTAACCCATCAACGTTGGCAACTTTGCTGAATGATACTGCTCTATTCCCAATCGAACCATAGCCTCTGGTCTTCTCAGAGTTGTTTCTCTAAAGATAACTGCTGGACCATCGTTTCCTTTGAAATTTGACAAGAGAGCCTTGTTGTCAGTCATATGTCTAGAACATCCACTATCAAGATACCAGATAGATTCAGTAGAGCTCGGTACCTCACTGATGTTAATTTCTTGACGATCAGTGGTTTTGCTAGTTTCTTCTTCTATGGACATTAAGCAGAGATTGGCCACATGGGGTCCTTCATCATCACTGGAATCTGAACTGGAATCGTTCTCTGAATCACTCCACGATCCTTCAGCTACGAATCATTTTTCTTTCTTGTGATAGCTCTTTTCGCAGGGGATTGGTGCACTCTGCGATATAATGATCAGGCTTCTTACAATTGTAGCACAAACCTTTTTCATGATCTCTACTACTGCCGCCTTTGTTGTTGTTGAAGTTCTTCCTTAGTCTTCTGCTGCTGTTCTTCCGCATGAACTTTTTTCAGCCTTCTGGCAAGCAGCGCTATATCTTTATCATCATCATCATCATCAGACACTGCTTCTGTTGGGGCTTTGGAGACTACTTCTAAAGCCTTGAGAGCAACTCCTTTATCTTTCCTTTTGCTCTCCGAAATGGTTTCTGTAATACCCGAGATCATTATGTAATTTAATGGAATTAATAAATTGAATTTATGTGAATCTCTTGAGTGATTTTAATAAATATATGTGTATGTGTTATATATATATATATATATATATATATATTATTGAGTTACGTGATGAGATGCATTTAATTAGTTGGTTTGGATTAATTTGACTAATTGAATTTAACTAAGTAGTTAACAATTTTATTAAATGCAAGGAATGAAGTTAAAACTCAAATTTGAGTTCAGAGTAGAATTTGAAGACGCGAACTGTATATTTGAGTCTGGAACGTCGAAATTAATCAGAATAGACTGTAATCATGTACGGGGATGATTTTTACCAAACGAATATTCCCACGACGTTCGGAATGTCGATTTTAGTAGGAATCGATATTAATAACAAAAATACTGAATTCCGGAGGGCAAAACGGTCAAATGATTTATTTAATTGACTAATTAATTAACATAATATTTTATTAATTAAAATTGTATCAGATGAATTTGGAGGGACCCAAGTGACTATCAAATTGGGACAAATGAGAGGGGAGAGCACGGTTATTACAAAATTGAAGAAGTAGAGAGTTATTTCATTCCTTTAAACCCAAAATCTTTTCATTTTCTTAACCTCTCTCTCTCTAGTAACTGATGAAATTGATGAAGAATGTAAAGGGGTTCAATCTGATGGAATGGAATTGGAAGGGTGGAGGGACTCAATTACTATCAAATCTGTATAAAACTCTCTACCTAAAGCATTGACCTCATTTTGCTAATCCTATGCTGAGAGAAGAAGTGAGAGTGGGAGAGAGATAGAAGCTTTCTGGAGATTGCAGAGGATTAATCAAGCTAGAAGAGAAATATTATCAAGTAAATTCAAGAAGAAGAATTCATCTTAGAGGTAAAATCTATGAACTTTCATTATATATACAAGAAATGATGAGAAAATGCTTATTCGTTGAGATAAATGTTCTGATTGGGTTATGTGTTGCTATGTTGTTGCTAACTGATGATTTTATATTATTAAAGGATGAAAAATCTGAGTTTAATCATGCCATGTGTGCTCTAAATTCAGTCAAGAAATGCTAAACATATTTCATGTTGGTTAAAATTGCTTAAATGTGATTAAATTATTATGTTATTTTAGTTGAGTTTATAATATCAGCATGTGTCCAAATTATGATTGCATAGGTTTTTAGTAGTTTGGTTCGCAGCAGCAGCCTGCATCACTTGTGTCTGCGTACCAGCGCGGCCGTGCTGGTACCAAGACTAAACTGGGCGCGGCCGCGCTTGTACCAGAACTGAACTGATGTTTTTTTTATTTATTTGCTCAACCCTTAGAACCCAACTTAATCTTGTATAATGAGCATGAAGAAGCCTTAAACATGTATTAAGATGTATTATGAGTATGTTTCCACAAAGTTGATTTGTAAACTATGATTTGATAGATATTTTGTTTAGGAAAAGCTATTTTGAATTGAAGAAACGACGTAAATATGTTTTATTAACATTTGAGCATGCGTATCAGAACCTACGTAACAATAAAATGAGGGACAAGTATGATCATGGCTAGTCGTTAAGGAGAAGAGCTATTAAGCTTGTTTTTGAAAAGAAATTTCAAAACGATATATTAGATATCGAATGCATGGACCTAATTTAGTTTTAAATCTTCAGAATAATGTGAATATTTGTTATTTGTTGTATACTAAGACCTTAATATGCTAGAGAGAGCTGTGCATTGGAAAGCTTAGTTCTGGGCCTGAATGGGAGTAGCGAGGCCGCGCCACTCCCAGGCATAAAGGCAGCGCGCCCGCGCCGTGCTGCAGAGTTGCCAAAAGGGTCTGTTTGTGAACTGAAGCTTGGTACATATGTATTACGCTCTTTTAAGTTTTACTATGTGCCAATTGGGATGTTTATACTGTTTAAGTATGTAATGGCTATATAGAACCAAGGTTTCAAAAGGTTTAAACGAGATTTATAATCGAAAGTTTTGGAGTAAAAACAAAAGCAACAATTTGTGATATATTATGATTTGCTTTAAATGTATATTTGGTTAAATGTATGTTTGTAATACATATCTATAAACGTGGAACAGTTGCATTAGGTATGCATTGAGTGAATAGAATTTGAGAATCTGTTAATGTGAATGAATGGCTAATGAATATCTATATATGAATATATATATATATATATATATATATATATACATATATATATACAGTCCATTTCTTAGGCTCACCCTTAAAAAGCTCACCCCAAGCTCACCCCCCTTTTGGGACGGACCCGGCGACGGTTTGGGTGTACAACCGTCGTCAACCGTCGTCTATACTTTTAGCGACGCTATATATTGTCCGTCGCTAAAAGTATAGACGACGGTTGTACACTCAAACCGTTGACGGGTCCGTCGCAAAAGGGGGGTGAGCTTGGGGTGAGCTTTTTAAGGGTGAGCCTAAGATCATTACTGTATATATATATATAGGATATTTGCAGTAAAGTTAAGCAATAATCGTAAACTACGCGAAAGGCAAGTATTCTATCTTAATTCATTTTGTTTCTACGAAAGTAAGTTTCCTAATTTGTGAAATTTGTTTACAAAGTCCTTATTTGCAAGTTATATCTCATTCGAGTTCATATCATGTTCAAGTTCAATCGATGATAACTCAGTTTCAATTGCGTATAAGTTTTATTTGATTATGAACTGTTTCTTTCGATTGCCTTCTGGCCTTTTGTTCCGGCTAGATATTGTTATCATTTGAATTACTCAAATTCATTGTAGTTAATTAAAGTTTACCAATCCAAATTGTTTGGTGCAGTTTCGCATGAATACTAAGATGAACAACCCGATTAACGGGGTAAAACTGATGACGGGCATATAGTCCCATTTACGCTTATGCGATTAAATTTTATACTTATGCACAATGTAGGGTACGATATGCTGATCACCTAGAGTACTTGCGGAGAATGTTTTACAGTCTATTTGATTGCTAAAATTTCTGATGGTTTTCGATGAATTAAAAATAATGTTCAGGGTTCTTATACCCCTTAGTACGCTGTTGAAAATTCTAGAACTCTTGTCTTTGACATTCGACACTATTTCTTAATTATTCTTTCGATTATTAAGAAATGCCAAAACAGATGATCCTATCTTTGATGTCCTTTATCAATTTATTTTATTACTTGCTGGGCAATTTGTGCTCATTCTTGCTATAACATTTCAGTTTAGGGAGAGAAGGCAGAGAGCTCAGGCAAGGACAAGGGTAAAGATAAGATGAAGAATTGAAAGTTTATTTTTGTAATAGATTTAGATTTTCGCGTTGATGTAATGTAGCGATAAACGCTAAGTTTAAGATTATTTAAGGTTATTTAAACCTGGGATTTTATTTGGGTGTTGGTGTATATTTTATTATTATTATTATTAATTTATGGAGTTTTACTAGAAAGATGATGGTGTAAGATGTATCGTGAGCACTATATCTTGTGTTTAATGGTACACGGATTTGGGGGCATCACAATTTCTACCTTTTGATTAAGCTCAAGCTCATAGGTAAGAAGATTACCATAGAGCTTCTACACAGTCATTTCATATAGATTCTTTGACTTACGAATAACAGTGGTTTTGACATCCCAATTACTCGGTAGAGTGCTCATGAACTTGATGTTAAGGTCCTCATTTGGATAGACCTTTTCATAAGCTCTCATTATCTTTCCATTCTATTCTTTGCTTGATAGCCATCTTATTTGGATCATCAACAGTTGGTGCGAGCTTTGTTGGAATGTATGGACCATTGATAACGACATTAAATAGATCATCATCTATTGCGTCCATGTATGCCTGTATACGAACATTTCAATTAGCAAATTTTTCTCTATTTAGAAGGGGTGACTTATTTCCACTACCAAGCTCAGAACTGGTTTTATTATGTGCCATTAGATTAACTCAAAGTGTTTAAGCTTTACATTCAAGAGAACCTGCTTTGATACCATTTATTGTTTCTTAGAGGTACAAAAGAGATTTAGAAGAGGGGGGTTGAATAGATCTTTTAAATTTTTTTACTTGATTAAAGAATGTATTAACAGATAATTAATTAATCAATATTAATTAAACAAAATGAAATATTAGTTAAAAATTCCCTTAAAGATATAATGAAATCACAGTTCTGAATTTAGTTCTTATAGATTTCAGCCACAACAGATAATATGCAGAAAGTAAAATGCTAAAAGTAAATGACACAAGATGTTTAACTGGTTCGGAGTATGAATAACTCCTAGTCCACTCTTCTACTCTGCGAGTAGGAAATCCACTAAGGATGTTGATCACTAAGATCTGTTACAACTGAACCACTAAGGTTACTTCGAGTTACTAAGTCTTGGAATATGTCACTAAGACAAGGAGAGAGAGGAATGTTAATTAATTTTTTAATTAAGTCGGACCATATTTTTATACGGTCAAACCGTATAAAACAAAATTGGTAGCTAGAAAATGGGTATTCTGGTCAATTTACACCGGAAATTAATTTTGGGGTCAACATTGTAACAAATATAGAACTTCAGGTATTGATTTATAAGCCCAATTATTTTAAGAGTCAAATTATAAATTTGATGATACTTCATGTAACGAAAGTGTATTTAATCCATTATAAAATTATTGTTAAACGTATATTTACTCTTGCAATATTATTTGCTCCGGTTAGTTATATCAATAGCTTTTATATTAGCTTAGGACCAAAATTCTCTTTATTTTTTCTTTAACAAAAAAGAAAGCAATTGAAATACAAATACGCAATTATGTTACAAAATTTAGAATACAATTTCTCTCTCTTTTTGCTTTTTTAACAAGAGTTTCACTTCTTTATATGGTAGTAAAAAATAATTTATTGTCTTTTATTAATCAAAATTATAGTATCATGTCACTCTTGTTGAGTTTTTTCCTAAAGTTCATAATTTTATTAATTCTTGATCTTTGATATTACTAGCTAGTTTGATATCTAGAACTTGAAAATCGCATGAATACTTTCTAAAGAACAAGAGTACTCGAGAGTTGAGATTTCATATTGAGTATAGAGAGATAATTTATAATAAAATTGGCATGTTGATCATGTTTTAAATGTAAGTCTCATATTGAGTATTTGACTATGTTACACATAGGTTTATGTAACGACCGAGAATTCTAGATTTGCCTTGTAATTCGAATTTTTGAATATTAATGAATATATTATATTTTATTAATATTATTTTTGTGTTGCATGTTTAAAGATTGTGTGACAACCTGGATTATATGAATGCATGAAATTTTACGTGTTATAGTTTTGTTAAAGTGAATAATTGATTTCGCGTAGCGTCGCTAAATCACTATTCACGGGACACGTTTCCCGAGGCACTATTCACGCCATGATATTTTTGTGTCTTTTTCGATTTTAATAAATTTCATTAATACGTGTGAGTGAAGTGATAATTTTTTCAAGCGCTAGAATATTTATTTGAGCTCGTTAGTGATTTAATTTATATCCGAAATGTATATTATGGGTGTTCCGAATAAATGAACAAATCCCATAATAATTATTTTTACCCATCCCAATATTTATGGTAATACTCATTTTAATTATGAGTAGAGTTATTGAGCAAATTGGGTACAAAAGTGGGAGTTTTCGGATATATTTTTGATGTATTTGTGTATTTATTTTTGCATGTTACTCCAAGAGGGAACCAACCTAAACCCTTGGACCAATCAGAAGAGGGAGAGGAGAGTATGGTCGGCAGCATGCTGCTCTTTGCTAGGCTCAATGCCTCAATTTTCCAAATGCTGAACATTTCTCTCTAGTCTCTATAGCATTTTCAAGGAGCTTGGGAGGTTACTCCCTTCATTCTCCCGAAGCCATGCTCAGTCCCCATTCCATTCTCTCTTGCAAATTCCATCAGCTCCTCATTCAACTCCCAACCCATTCCAAATTACTGCAGAGATAGTGAGAGAGAGAGAAAGAGTTCAGTAGAAAGAAGAATAAGAACAAAGAAGAAGGAGAACAGGGGAGAAGAAGGGAAAGCGCACGGGTGGAGGAGGAAAAAGAGCCAAGCGAGAAATAAGGGCTTAAAGCAGAGCCTAGCAATTTTCTTAGCACTTAGAAGTGATTTACAAGGTAACCAATCAACCAAAAAATCCATTCCATTTGGTTTTGATAGAATTTTCGAGCTTTTAGTGTTCTTGAGCTCAAACCGTTGGGTTTGAGCAATTCTTGCAATTGTTATTGTTATTGTTGGTTGTGGTCGGTTTTTATTATTACCAAGACATCTTGTAAGCCATTAACAACCTCAAAGTGGAACAAAATCAATGAATGATCCGAACCTTGGCATAAAGGATGAAACTTTGGACTTTTTGGACAAAATGACCTTCGGACGATTTAGAGAATTGTAAAGCCTTGATTGAATAATTGTTGGTTTAATTGTTGTTGTAATATTGTAGTTCCACGGGTTATCTTCATAACCCAGTTGGAATGGAGTTAAAAGGAGTTAAAAGGAGATTTGGTGTTAATTTCGGTGAAGAACACCAAGAACACAAAAAAAGAGTTTTCATTTTGTGCTTTGGCTCACAAATTGGTCGTGTTAATGTCCATGGATAACTCTAAATTTTTGATATGTTATATCCCTATATCTTAGGAGTCCATAGAGTCCGAAATGGACCAATTTGCATGTATATAGGAGGAGATATGAAGGTTGGAGTGACCGGAGGTCGGAATCGCGAACTGGGATTAAACCCAGAATCTGGCTACTGATGAATGGCGTCGCAGCGCCATTCATAAGACTTACAGATGCCGCCGTCGCTAGGGGCAAAATAGGAAATGAGCAGGGACTCACATCGTAGCGCCCCTTCCAAGTACTAAGCTTGGTGCCGCAGTGACGCCACGTGGCAGGAGACGGGACATGGGACTGGCGTCGCAGCACCGCTTCTAGTAATAAACCTGGCGCCACAACGCCAATACCGGGTCAGGACAGGGCTGGGCTGACGCTGCAGCGTCAGATATAGTATTAAGCTTGGTGCCGCAGTGCCAGTGCCGGGTTAGGACCGGGTCGGGTCGGACCCAGTGAATTTTTCCAGCGGGTCCAAAACTTATATTTTTGTACAGAATGATTAGACACTAGTTATTTATATCTTGTTAAAGTCTTATGTGCTTAATTTTATACCAGTGTCAACCAAAGTGGTGTTGTCTTAAGGCGTAAATTGAATAACCTGGTTGCAACTTACGTTGAGCGAGACCCCCGACTGGGTAGTCGTAGTGGCAATCAATGTGTTTTAATGATGCAACGTCTGTTTTGAACCTAATCCTTGTGTGACTAATTGTTATATGAATATGTATTTACATGTGTAGGATATTAAGAAGTGTGTGTTGTAATATTGTAGTAGACGCATCAGACAAGTTTCCTAACGCTTGTCTAACCCTTGTGTTGGGCAAGTTTCCTAATTCCATTCATCTTATATGTTGAATGCAAGTTCACTTACCTTAATTTATTTATTAAGCAAGTTTCTCAACCGTACAACTTTCATTTATTGTGCGAGTTTATTTGTTGATTAAGCAAGTATCCTATATTATTACAAGTTTCATGACTCAAATCGAGTTATTACTTTCAGATCCTATTAGTGGATTAATTATTGTAAATTACTCCACATCAAAGGTAATTATTGATATTCGCACCTTGTGCATTTGAATTCATGATCTGTTGATTGACTGTGAGACATTTAAGTTCTTCATTCATGAACTGTTTAAGGAAATAGTCTACGCCACTTGTTCCGGCTAGACATGTACAGGTTATTGTTTTAAAAGCTATCCAAACCAGTAGTTGGTACTGATTCTTGGACTGAGAGAGCAACCCTTATTAGGGGATTATAATGTATCGGTAATTCGATGCAGTCAGAGTTAAATGTTATGCATATACATGGTGTACGAGAGGCTGATCCCCTTAAGTACAACTGGCAGGGCCAGGTTTTTAAAAGGGTCAGTTAAATGATTGACTCTTTGGCCAAAAAGTTCATGGTCTATTGGGCCACTCACCAGTAAATAATCAATATTCATTATTTCATTTGAACTTTGATTATATTGTCAGCTATTTCTTCAATGTTCTTAAATTATTGAACTATACGATTATTATTCTCATTCATTCATGATATATCCTTTTTATTCATTTTAAACTTGCTGAGCAAAGTAGTTGCTCACCCTTGCTATATCATGAACCTATTGCAGTTAAGCCGGAGAGTTCCAAAGCGGTCAAAGGCAAAGAAAAGCTTAAGGAATAGTTATATGTACTATCATGTTATGTAATTGTGGAATTGTTTTGTATTATTAAGTATTCTACGATGTATTTATTTAAGGTTATAGACATTGGGACTGTAGTAAACCTTTTGTAATGAACAACATATGTTTATTTATTCCGCATTAGTTGATTTATGTTGTTTAGAGGTGTATGAATGTACTTTATCGTGAGCACCAGATTCGAAGTATTGGTATCTGAATTTGGGGGTGTCACAGTTTATAAGTATAATTAATGTGGATATAGTCAAATTACTTGTTGAACAAAAGGAAATGTATGGACATCGGACCCTTCGCACTGCATTGCCTGCGATTGCATCGCTTGGAGCTCTAAGCACAGTGTTGGGTTGGGTCTTATATTTTTTGGACAGTGACAGTTTTTCAGACATAATTAGAAAACAGTTTCTAACCGTTGGAATGAAACTGTCATTTTGCTTTCTTGACATTTTAAGAACGAACTTTCTAATTTTCTTCTCTCTTCTTCTTTCATATTTTATAGTTTTTTCATTTTGTTATTGTTACCGCAAATAATAACAAAAGTTCATATTTTTGTGGTGCCTATCTTATTATGAGAGGCGTATTTGTTGATTAATTTGTTGTAGTAAATAAGTAACGAATATCGTCTTAAAGAAAGAACGATCTCGTATGATTTAAACTTTTGTTCAATATTATACCGTACAATTCTTACTAAAATAAACACTTAATACATCAATTCTTATATATAAATACACGTAAATGATAACGTAAGTTGACGTAAGCGTATCAATTCAATTTAAATCAATTCTTATATATAAATACACGTAAATGACGACGTAAGTTGACGAAAGCCTATCAATTCAATTTAAAAAGTCGTTCCTTCTAATTTTAAAAATCGGTGAGTTAACTCGATTTCAACTCGGTTCCGTCTTTGCTCCTCTCCAACTTCCTTTTTCCGATCCTTTGGTTTCTCCTTATTCAGTCTCATCAGATCACTTCTCCTCCCTTCAGTTCTCTCAAATCTCTTCTCCTCCCTCATGTTGATCTCTCTATTTAATCCAGGATTTTCACCTTCTCTTCCACCTCCCACTTCCCTCATCTTCTGCTTCCAGTTCTGCGACAGTGGAGGACTACAAATTCACCGAAGTTAACTCGCATAATTTCTCCACTCTCCTGTACATTGAATCTGTCACCCTCTCTTCTCACCATGTCTCTTCCCTAACTCTTCACTTCGTCTCAACCCTTTCTCTTCGTCTCAACCCTTCTCGGCTTCGCTGTAATCTCAGCCTCCGCTTCCTCTTCGGTTTCTTTCTGGCTTAATAAATTCAATCGACTCCTCCTCTCTTCTCACTGTTCAATCACCTCCTTGAAGGGTTTAAGAAACTCCACCGAGACGCCGACGTCTCTGCCTCCTCTCCGGCCAATACTTCGTCCCCAGAAGGTCTCTGATCGTATGAGCTCAGGCAAGATTCATACGGAGTCAATCAGATTAGAAAATCCTTTTTCCAAGGTTGTTTACTATTACTATTGAAAATTAGGATCTAATTTTGTCTTTCCTTTTTTTTTTCTTTCTTGGGCCATAAATTGATTAAAAAGAAACACAGAAGAAAGATAGTAATTGTTGAATTGAATGCAGGAATTGAAGAAAATGAAGGACATCTTCAGTCATGAGTTAATGGTTTGGCCAAGTTGTGGACGAAGAAGAAGATGGCTCTGATTATAACAGAAACACTGAAAATCATAAGGTATCATTTTCTTTAAAAAAATAATAAATAAATAAAATAGACTCATTTTTCCATTTTCTTGCATATATCTATAAATGTGTGTCCATCCACATAACTTTTGTGAGTTTTTTGTTTAGTCGAAGTAGGGATACAATCCCAAATCAATTTAACCATTGAAAGTTTTCTCAGGTATGAAACAGAACTAATTGGAATTTATACTACTTCTCTTTTATTTTTAATATTATCAGAAACCAAATAGAGGTTATGCTTTTTGTATTCTACTCATTCTATAGTTGTGATTTGATTTGATTTTGAAGCCATGTGAATTGGTCTTCCCATACATGATTTTTTTGGGTTAATTCTATTCACAAGTTTCATTGTATGTTATTTTACTGTTTGATCAATTGAATTCAATACACGTGTGGATTGTTATGTGAAAGTTAAAATTAAAATTGTGAATAGTAGTAATGGTTCGTCTTAAATTAATGTTTTTTAGTGAGGCTCCATTTGTTAATGTTCAATCTGGATAAGTAAATGTGAATGAACATTCAAGGGAATGTCATATTTCATTGGTTTGAATAAATAATTTTTTGGTTGAAAATATATATGAAATTGACTAATTTTGGTAGGCAAGATATTGGGCCTACTTACCACTTCATTGCCATTGGTTCTGCCAGATTTTATTTCCCAAGATTATGTTCTGCATTTCTGCCAAGAAACCTATTTGGTTCACTTTGAAAAGATTGGAACTTGGAGGTGAAAATAAGAACAGAATGGATACTGAATATGGGCTTGAAATTGAATTGGATGAGAGCTTACAGAGTAACTTTGATTTGAGAGGTATAGAAGAATTAGAGATCCGAGTCTACAGACGTTTCAACTTTTGTGTTAAAGGTTTGTCTTTAACTGCATGAACTCATTCTATTTTTATTCTTTATAGTATTTTTTTTGGGTATTTAATTGCGTCTGAAAATAGTTCATAGCTCAGAAGTAAGAACACACATTTCGAATGCAATTTATATTTTTATACACATCACTGCAAACTATTAGCTGTTTCAAGAAGCCTATATGCAGATTGGTAACCTTTAGTTCTACTGCAAGCATGCTGCAGGTGCAACAAGCTCATCTTACTGGGATATTAGGGACCAAAAATTTGATGAGAAGGTTGTTCCTTTGGCCAAATTTTACGGTTCAGTTGAGTTGATCAACATTCCATCTATTATTTAGGATCACAAAGAGCTTGAGATTTCGTTTGAAATATTGTTGAAATGACTGGACCAGGATAGATTTGGAATTTATGCAAGAAATTTTAGAACAGCTTCCTGGTGCCATAGCTTGTCCCTTCTATGTATTTTTGAAAGAAAGAAGTGCATATTCTTCACCTTTAACAGTTGGAAATGGGTTACTGCTTGCTAAAACAAAGGATGGAGCTGATCTTACAAATGATGAAACATTAGATGATTCATTTGAAGGTTGTCAAGAGGCCAAGATTCCGAAGTTTCGATACTCTCTAATGGAGAATCATTTTATCTCTCCTAGAAAGCCTATTAGTATGTATATTTTATCAGCTTCTGAGTGATGCTCTTCAAGTATGTATATTTTTGTTGCATTTTATGTTATTTATAATTAATTTTTGTTTTTGGAATTATAGATTTTGGTTTTATTGTAATGGGCATGAGTTTGACTGCTGTTCTAAGAAAATGATTCGTCATATCAGGTATCAATCTGTTATTTAAACTAGCCCGTGCATTGCACAAGTTATTACCTAGTTTAAATATAAATACAAATACAAATAAAAACTTTAAATATGTGAATTATACAAATTGCACTTTTTTCTTTTCTTTTTTTCTGAATACGGAGTATTATAGGTATATATAGAGGTTAGGGATGAGCATATAATTTATCGTATGATACTCCCTCCTTTCATAGAGGAGACACATTTGTTAATGTTTTTTCTTTTCTTTTCAAAACAAGAGTCTGATTATTTTCGATAATAGTTAAAGGGGCATGAGATTCTCTAATTTGTTATCATAATTTCACTGTTGTGTTATTACAATTATACAAATACACACACAGTAGATTTAAGGAAAAAATAAACAAAAATACATCTTTAAAATTCGAGAATTTTCCAAATACTCTTTTTTTATTGTTGTGAAACATAGATGTTTTGAACTTTTATTTTTTACTTTTACCTAGTAATATGTAATTTACCGCATGTGGTTTATAGGTTTTTACAGTAAGTCACATGTGGTAAAAAAAGCAGTCAATTAACCATTTGTGGTATAAAATAGTTGCACACTCTCATCTAAAACCTTATTTAACCTAACTCGGTTAGTGATGCATTATTATTGACAGATTTACTCTTCGTTTATATTTTAAGTAAATTTGTCATTTTTCACATAATCTCCAATAAAAATTTGGTTTTGGGAATAGAACACTTTAGTAATATACCTTTAAATTTATTTTGATGAATATAATATTTATCTGATTTTGACATTTTTTATACAAATTTCTTATTTATAAGAATATACCTTTAATTTTTAGTTTATAACTTTTCATAATATTTTTTTTCTTCTTATTTGTTGCATTTTTTAGGCTTATTGATATAAAATCTGGAAAACATAAAGAGAGACTATTTTAATAAATAGTCAACTTACAACAATAAATAATTTGTAAAACAAATGATAAGTAATTTTAAAATAGTAATTTTAACAATATAATTGTACAAAAGTGATTAGGGCCGTAGGAGGGGTGTTTTTGTGAGACTCAGGGCTATTTTGGTTAGGAATTTCACCTGGTTGTGCTCATAATTGATTTAAGGAAGAAAGCCCAGAGGTCTTCGAGATGGTTTGGTTGGGTCTAAGATGGAATTTCAGGGCACCTTTTGTTTTAGCTCAAATCGAGTATGTTTATTAGATTTTGAGTTGATTTTATTTAGAATTTTATTATGTGTTGCGAGAGTTTTTTACCGAATTACGATTGCGACGTATATCAATAAATAGAATTGAGTAAAATTATAATATTGTTTCACTATATCAACTATATCGTTAAGATATTATCAACTAGAATTATATATCCACGTAATATATAATTAAAAAGTCAACATATAAAGTCGCAAGATATATCATTATCCTTTTAGTTGGGTTTTTTTATGATAGTGAAATCAACACTAAATTACTCGGAATTGCTAGGGTAACAAAGACCATGATTTTCAACTTGAATGGATAAGATTTGGATGGGTTAAAGTCAGATTTTCAAAAAAAATTTCTCATTGTGAATTTGTGAGTTTTCTCAGATTTTTAAGGTTGATTTTAGGTTAAAACAAAGTTGATGGTTACCCAAAAGAATTCCTATGATTTTCAATTGACTAGCTAAGTGATCTGTGCAAAGTACGAGTTTATTTTTTAAGTAAAATTATTTTTAGTTTTTAATTTATTTTATATTTGATAATTATAAAATATTTTTTTGAATTTTAAATTAACTTACTATTACTCTTAGAATGACTACAAACGTTGCTCAAATAAATAATTATCAAATACGCACTGTTAGAGTCTGCATGATTATTATGATGATTTAATTTGATAATGAATGTCATTAATGTATAATTATACCAGTAGATTATGTACAGTCCTAAATAATGATTTGTTGATTTAATGTACAAGGACTTAAAATAGAAAAATCAAACTTGTTAGGTTATCTTATTGAGTTGATCTGATGTATAGTTAATAGGCTTAAGTTGTGTGTAAAGTTAGTCTGCCAAAATTGTAAAGTAAAGATGACAGATCGCAGACTTAACTCTTAGTTCGTAAAGCATCAGACAGATCGCAGAGCCTTTGCATCTATCGTAAAGTTTACACCTCAATTCGCAAGGACGAATTCGTAAAGTAAAGAGGATCGTAAAACCAAGCAAAGCTCACTAAGCAAGGAATGAACATAAAGTGCTTTAAAGAATCGCAAAGTAAAAGTCAAATCGTAAAGCAACTCCAAGATCGTTCAACAAAAGAAAGAATCGTAGAGCCAGCTCTGGAATCGTAAAACAGATTTTCATAGAGCTGAGAGTAGAGTTCATTCGTAAAGTTGAAGCCGTATCGCAAAGCTATCTTCAGAACATAGAGCAAACACTACGAACTCTCATATTCGTAGAGAAATCACGTCTGACAAGAAGACTGACATGGGAGCGTTACTGATTGAAAGTCCCGATGCACTTACCGAACATCCTTGGCTGAAATCGAAGATCAGAAGATATGTCTACCAGCTAGTTTGCTGATAGCAACATCTTAGTGGTGTTAGGTGAAAAAGTAGAGTGATGTGACAGGCAAACAAAAAAGAAGTTGACACATGGATATAAAAGTCAACATCAAAATCTTAGGATATCTGAAGCATTAAATGCACCAACGGGAACCTAGCAACGGGAAGAAATTCAAGCAGATTATAAAAGGCAACAGAGAGTCAAATTCAACGTAACGAACAACGATCAAAAAGCCTAAACTCTGTCAAAGCAAAAAGAACATACTCTACAATTTGAACATCTAGTTCAAGCTGCTAAGTACCTGAGAAGAGAAGCTTAACATCAACTTAGCAGTATCTCTCAACAACATTATTACAACTGTTCGTTCTGGTCTCAGTGACCACAGAAATTCCAAGTCTGCTGGGCTTAAAGAGTACTTAGTGTATTGAGTTGTTCCAAGTCTGCTAGGCTTAAAGAGGGCAAGAGTGTCCTTATCTTAATGACTAAATATCAAGTCTGATGGGCTTGAAAAGGGCAAAGTCTCCTGGTCAAAGTGACCGAATTCTTAGTGAATTTTCTACTTATTGAAGTAGAAGAGTAAATTAGGAGTTGTTCAGTCTTCGGACCACTTAAAACGTACTTGTGTCATTTACTTTCATGTGTTACATTCTGTCTATATTATTATTGCTTGTGATTAAGATTCTAATACTGAACTTGGAACTGAGATTTATAAGTGATCTTCAAGTGGACTTTTAAAATATATATTCCGATATGCTCAATCAATCTAATTAACAAATATTTGGTAATTTCCTTAATAAGTCAAAATTTTTAAAAGGATCTATTCAACTCCCTTCTAGATCTTTAAGTGCCTTTAAAAAATAACAAGTGCTATCAGAGTAGGTTCTCATGAACATAAAGCTTACACTTTGAGTTGATCTATGGCACTAAACAAAACCAGTTCTGAGCTTGGTGGAGGAAACAAACCACCTCTCCTAAACAGAGAAAAGTTTGCTAACTGGAAAGTACGTATACAGGCCTACATGGACGCTATCTATGATGATTTATTTGATGCTGTCCTAAATGGTCCATATGTTCCTACCAAGCTAGCTCCAACAACTGATGATTCCAACAAAGTAGCTGTCAAGCAAAGAGTAGAATGGACAGAGAATTAAAAGAAGCTGGTGCAACTGGACAAGAGGGCTAAAAATTTTCTATTCATGACTCTAAAAGATGAACTCTTTGAAAATGTCGTTAACTGCATCACTGCTAAGGAAGTCTAGGAAGCTCTACTGGTAATGCACGAGGACACTGAAGAAGTCAGGGAGAATAAACAATCTCTCTTGACATAACAACATGAGATATTCACTCATATTCCTGGAGAAAATATCACTGCAACCTATGAAAGATTCAATGTGCTTCTCAACTCTTTGAGATCCTATGACAAGGTCTACCCCAACAAAGATTTGAATATCAAATTCATGAGAGCTCTACCAAGTAAATGGGATGCTAAGACCACTGTAATCAGAGAGCAAAAAATCTGCATGAGATGACTGTGCAGAAGCTCTACGGTAATCTTCTTACTTATGAGCTTGAGCTAAACCAAAGAGTAGAAACTCTCTCATAAAATAAAAAGAAAGACAAATGAGTAGCACTTAAAGCTTCTTAGGCTGCTCCCAGAGCTCCAGCTGAGAATGTTGAAGATGATGATCAAGAAGAAGCTGATAAGAATGAAGACATAGCCTTGTTTGCTCGAAGGCTAAGGAAATTCATGAGGAAAAGAAGCAGTTGGAGACCAAGGAAGAATTTCAATAAAAGTAGCAGCAACAAAGACCAAGACAAAGATCTTTGCTACAACTGCAAGAAGCCTGGCCACTTCATCGCAGATTGCACTAAACCTCTACGTGAAGATCTAAAAATGGATAAGAAGAAGTTAAATACAAAGAAAGAATATAAAGGCTACAAAAAGCACCATAAAAAGGAAAAAGGCTATGTAGATGAAGGATCATGGAGTGACTCAGAAAGTGATTTTAGCTCGGACTCTAATGAGGATGAAGAACCCCAAGTTACAAATCTATGCTTGATGGAAATAGAAGGAGATTCCAGCACAACCACTAATCGGCGAGTGATCGATATCAGTGAGGTATTTGACTTCAATTCTCCTGATGTTAATATAGATGATCTTAAATTAGCTTTACATGATATAACATCTGAATTGCATAAATATATGAAGTTGTTCAGGGTTCTATCAAATGAGCATTCTCTTCTTCAAAAGGAGAAAGAGAAGGTGCTCGTAGAACTCTACGAAACACTGCCTCTCTATCCAAGCTTGAAGAGAATCTGTTCTCACCTCTAAGATAGAGGAATTAGAGAAGACGATCTTTATGTGGAACCATTCTTCTTCATCCATGGATTCATTGATCACAAGTCAAAGAGCAGTCTATGATAGATCAGGATTAGGGTTTGGAGATTTCTCATCAACCCCGAGTGTGGAAAAATTTATGGAGAATAACAATGATAATGCTTCTTCCTCCCATAGAAGTATTGTATTTGTAAAATCCAAAGATGTTGCAAAGCCGATAGTTTTAAGTTGCCCAATCTCTAGTGACCAATTAGTTGTTCCAAAGAACAACAGGTCACACACTAGTCTGGGTTTTGTAAAATCGCAGAGTAAACCCAAGTCTACGATCAAGCCTCGAAGGATCGTAGAGTCTGGAAAATTCAACTCTACGAACCAACCTGACATCAATCATAGAACTGAGTCTTACTCTACGAAATTTCAAAATCGTAGAACGGTATATAAACAGAGAGAGAATCAACCATGGAAAAAAGCATATTCACCACACAAGTCTCAAATGAGGAGATATTCACACACACACTCACACATGCAGCATGTAGTATGTTATAACTGTCTTAAACATGGTCATAAAGCTGCATGATATAGACATTAATTATACATTTTTATATTCCCATATTTATTATTTTATATGTTTATTTTATTTAACTAATACATTTTATTTGGTTTTGTAGGATTTACCTTATTTATCTTGGTGAATAAGTAAAAGATAATTGTTCCATCTTTTAAAGATGAAGAATGATTCTTGAAAGATTATCATGTAGAGATTGAAGTCCAGATAGAAAGAAGAGGGTAAAAAGAAAACAAAAGAGACCAAATTCAATGAATCTAAATTAGGGCACAATTTATTTTTCCTATAAATAAGTCTCTTGTTTTAAAGAAAGGGTACCACTTGTTATTTTCTTTTCTTTAGTTTTTTTCGCTAGTGCAAAAGGGAGTGAGATGTTTAGCAATTGAGAGCTTTTGTCTTTCCTCTTATTCTAATCATATGTGGTACTAGTGTGAGGGAGTATTTGTAACTTTCTTTTATTGATCTAATAGAAATTCTCTGTTTAATTATTGTTCTTATTTCAAGCAATTAGTAGTATTAATTTTTAATTTCATGGCTAGCTAATTTCTAATACCTAGGATGATGATGAAACTAGGTATTACATATTAATAGTTTCTTTCCATTTCGAAATTAGTGCCTAATTATTTTCGCCTTCATATTTGCCTTGGCACAAATTGTATAAGATTCTTATATTGATTGCGAGGTTTTGATAAGTTATAGTTAATCTGTGAATTTTTCATAACTTCTGTTTGCCCATATTAATTATATGAATCATTATTTTTAAATGGAAGGAAAAATAATTTGGGAACTAATTTGAAAAATAAGAAATTATTTATTATGTTAATAATTAGTGCATTCGGATTCCTATGTAGCTTTTCTCATTACTAGTTTTTATTATTAATTTTTAGTTTGCATTATTTAGTTAATTAATCATCTCCACTATATTTATTTCTAATTTACCTAAAATATTAATTAAGGATATATCAAAGAATTGATCTAGCCTCTATGGTTCGACCTGCACTTGCCAAATCTATAATAGACGTTGTGCACTTGCAGTTACTAAATTTTATCACATCAAGTTTTTGGTGTCGTTGTCGGGGAACTAGAATTAAATTTTTTCCTTAATTTGTATTTATTCAAATTCTTTTTTTGCTCTAATATTTTATTTTATTTTCAAGATTAGCGAAGCGAAGCGAAAAGATAATGATTTTGCTGTTGCGCTTTCTCTAGTACTTCGTATCTCCATATTTTTAGTTAAAAAAACAAAAAATAGTTGTTTAGTTTTTTTTTTTTTTTTTTTTTAGTTGCCGCATTCATGCATTCACTCACGTAGAGCACATCCTGTTTAGATTTTTATTTTACTTATTTTTTGTCAAATATAAACTGTGGTGATTGCTGGAGGATTGAGGTACGTCAAATTTCTCCTTCTTTCGTAATTCACATAGTTTTAGGATATTTTATTTGTTTACCGTTTTTTTTATTTTATTTGTACATTTTTATCTTTAATCTAACATTAAGGGCAAAACTCATAACAAGATAATGTGGAGATTCCAACACCCTTCCTTGGCCCACAAACAACCCAACTTGTATCTTGCATAACTTAGACCTAATAAAATCAAGTAGACGTTAACCCCTAGGGCCATAATCAGCGATTTAGGAAAACATTTTCGCAAACAACCTTTTGACTCCTTGCTGAAAAAATATTCAATCACCCACAAGCTTGCAACACCATATCACTCTCAAATAAGTGGTCAAGTAGAAGTCTCGAATAGGCAAATAAAACAAATCCTGGAAAAAACAGTGAGTTCTAATAGAAAAAGACTAGTCTCTAAAATTATCAGATGCATTGTGGGCTTACCGTAGTGCCTTTAAGACTAATTTAGGAATGTCAGTATATAGGCTTGTGTTTGGGAAAGCTTGTCACCTACCTGTTGAACTTGAACATCGTGCTTTGTGGGCCACAAAACAGTTAAATTTTGATGTCCACTAGTGGGAGTCATAAACAATTGCAATTAGCTGAGTTAGATGAGATTAGGAATGATGCTTATGAAAATGCTAAAATTTACAAGGAAAGAACAAAAGTGTTTCATGATAAATCAATTTTGAAAAAATCATTTTCACCTGGTCAGAAAGTTCTCTTGTATAATTCTAGGCTACATCTATTTCCTGGCAAATTGTGTTCTAGATGGGATAGACCTTTTGTCGTAAAGGTAGTTTACTCTCATGGGGCAGTAGATATTAAAAATCCATAGAGTGGGGAAATTTTCAAAGTGAATGGTCAACGACTTAAACCCTTTTTAGAATTGCCAAACGAACCAAAGGGGGTAGTGTACCTGGTTGACCCACATTAGTCAAAATAACTGGCATTGCGCTTGTATTTGTAAGTTTGTACGTATATTTTTCTTTTGTACAGTATTGTCATTCGATTCCTGCTCCACCGTACAAGGTACAATTCTTTCATTTCTTTGTTCTCTTTCTTCATTTTCATACATTGAGGACAATACATGATTTAGGTATGGGGGAGTTTTGCATTTTTATTATTTTTATGTATTTATGTTTCTTTTTTTTAGGAAATTAATTCTTTTTGTAAAAAAAACAAAAAAATATTGAAAAATTGAAAAAAATTTGTTTGACTTTTTATGAGTTGGATTAATTCTAATAAGTGTCCGTGAAGTAAAAACTTTAAGTAGGATTAAAAGATTTAGAACTCTTGAACCTTTGATAAGATATGAAATCTTAGTTCGAAACACCATCTGGAATAAAATTGATTTCATATATATTTTTTGCACTTCACGTTTGCACTAATTCTTAGTTGTGGGATATAAACCATGATTAGAGCAATTTCAAGAAAAAAAAATTGAAGGAAAAAGAAGAAGAAAGGGAAAAAAAAGTTGGAAAAAATAATAAATAACTGCTTCAATGTCTATTGAACGAAATAACTGGGTATCCACGCCTCGGGAAGCATCAATATTCACACTGAAAAGTGTGATGGATATAAACAGCTTAACTAGTCTAATTTTGTGGCCTTTGTTACTCGAGTTAGTAAGCTCTTAGGGGTGTCTTTACACCTAATGCCCTAAAGCCAACTGATTTGGGAGTTATTGGTCCAACGCTCGTTATATGGGTAATTCTGAAAAGCCTAAGAAAAAGAGACATTGCATAAGTCAAGAAAAAAAATGAAAAAAAGAAAAAAAATGAAAAAAAAATTAGTTTGCTTGATTTTCATGGTAAAAATCCTTACTAAGAGTTACATCACATACACAATGCATGCATCACATGGAATTAATTTTATGAAAGATGGTGTCTAGAATGAAGATAGAGTATTTTTGATCAGGTGAAAGTGTGATTTTGAATTTAATCTTGCTTATGTATAATGCACATGTATACTTAGAAGTTTTCTTTCGATTTCATAATTGGTTAAACTCAAAAAGATTTTATTTTGAATTTTGAATTTTGTGGGTATATTCACAGGAAACTCTCACGAGATACAACTCGTCCACTTGGGATAATCTTGGGGATTAAAGGCTTGTTTTACATGTTAAGTGCAATCGTGTTTCCTACGAAAATGAAGTAGCATATTTTTTGTTTTTATTTTATTTTCTTTTTGTATTACTCGAGGACGAGCAAAAGTTAGGTATGGGGGTATTTGATATACACATTAATTATACATTTTTATATTCTCATATTTATTATTTTATATGTTTATTTTATTTAACTAATACATTTTATTTGGTTTTGTAAGATTTATCTTATTTATCTTAGTGAATAAGTAAAAGATAATTGTTTCAGCTTTTAAAGATGAAAAATGACTCTTAAGAGATTACCATGTAGAGATTGAAGTCCAGAAGGAAAGAAGAGGATAAAAAGAAAACAAAAGAGACCAAGTTTAATGAATCTAAATTAGGGCACAATTTATTTTTCCTATAAATAAGTCTCTTGTTTTAAAGAAAGGGTACCACTTGTTATTTTCTTTTCCTTAGTTTTTTCGCTAGTGCAGAAAGGAGTGAGATATTTAGCAATTGAGAGCTTTTGTCTTTCCTCTTATTCCAATCATATGTGGTACTAGTGTAAGGGAGTATTCGTAACATTTTTTTATTGATCTAATAGAAATTCTCTTTTTAATTATTGTTCTTATTTCATGCAATTAGTAGTATTAATTTTTAATTTCATGGCTAGCTAAATTTCTAATACCTAAAATGATGATGAAACTAAGTATTACATATTAATAGTTTATTTCTGTTCTGAAATTAGTGCCTAATTATTTTCGCCTTCATATTTACCTTCGCACAAATTGTATATGATTCTTATATTGATTGCGAAGTTATAATTAATCTGTGAATTTTTCATAACTTATGCTTTCCCATATTAATTATATGAATCATTATTTTTAAAGGGAAGGAAAAATAATTTGAGAATTAATTTGAAAAATAAGAAATTATTTATTATGTTAATAATTTGGATTCATAAGTAGCTTTTCTCGTTACTAGTTTTCATTATTAATTTTTAGTTTGCATTATTTAGTTAATTAATCATCTCCACTATATTTATTTCTAATTTGCCTAAAATATTAATTAAGGATATATCAAAGAATTGATCTAATCTCTGTGGTTCCACCTGCACTTGCCAAATCTACAATAGACGTTGTGCACTTGCAGTTACTATAGTTTATTACATCACTGCACACTGTTATTACTATGAGCATATTGCATATTGAGGACTCAAAGTCAAGACAAATTTGGGTCCCGAAGGGAACTAAGATTGCAGGACCCAAACCAGCATGGGTACCAAAATAAACAATAATCGTGTTTGCAGGTACCAAGGAGATCTAAATCAATCTGATATCTCGATAATGGGTGCTCTAGGCACGTGACTGACAACAAATCTCTCATATCTGAATTCAAAGCGAAAGATAGTCCAGCAGTCGTCTTTGGAGACAACAACTCTGGGAAAACCAGAGGATACGGCTTAATAAGCAATGGAGCTATCTCGTTCAGTAAGGTAGCCTATGTTGATAGACTGAAGCACAACATATTAAGCATAAGTCAGCTATGCGATAAAGGTCATCAAGTTATCTTCCTCAACAACCAGTGTCAAGTTCGAGACCTGGAAACCAACTCACTAAAGCTAACTGGATCTATAGAATGAAATGTATATGTGGTCAATCTCTTTGAAATAAGTTATTCAGCATTTGTTTGCTTCTTCGTTAAAGCGTCAAAAGATATAAGCTGGTTATGGCATAAGATATTGTCTCACTTGAACTTCAAAAACATGTCAAAGCTTGTGTCAAATGATCTAGTCAGAGGTATACCAAAGTTAAGCTTCGTCAAAGAAAGACCATGCTAAGCCTGTCAGCTAGGGAAGCAGACCAAGAACTCATTAAAAAGTAAAGCAATTAATTCAAATGAAAGGCCCCTACAACTTCTTCATATGAGTCTTTTTGGGTCTATTCCAACTGCTAGCCTTGGAGGCAAGAGATACTCACTAGTTGTAGTAGATAACTATACCGGGTTTACATGGGTATTCTTCTTAAGCTCTAAAGATGAGACCAACAATCAATTAATTCGATTCTTCAAGCTGATAATGAATGAGAAGGGTGAAAAGATAAAGACTATAAGAAGTGATCATGGCAGAGAACTTGATTATTCTGAAGTAAATCAGTTCTGTGAAAATAATTGCATTCAGCATAATTTCTTAGCTCCAAGAACTCCACAGCAAAATGGAGTGGCTGAAAGGAAGAACAGGACATTGATAGAAGCAAGAAGGATACTTCTAGCAGTAACTCATCTTCCAGAATACTTTTGGGCAGAAGTTGTCAACACTGCCTGCTATATTCAGAATAGGTCCTTAATTCACTTTACACTCAAAAAGACACCCTATGAGTTGTGGAAAGGAAAAAACCAAATATAAACGACTTATGTGTTTTTGGTTGTGCATGCTACATCCTCAACAACGGCAAAAGGTACTTGACGAAATTTCAGCCAAATCAGATGAAGGAATCTTTCTTGGATACTCTATGGAAAGTAAAGCCTATAGAGTGTTCAACAAGAATTCCTTGACAGTGGAAGTCTCAATTTATGTCACCTTTGATGAGACTGATCAAGGCGGATAAGGAAAAATAACTCAACCAGTAGAAATCGTAGAGCTGGAACCTCAGATCGCAGAGCAAGAGAACCCTACAATCGCAGAAGTTAAAGCCATAGAGCTAGACCCGACGATCGTAGTGCCAAATCAGGAGATCGTAGAGTCTCTAGTTCCAAATATGAGAACTCTACGAATCAATGAGGATGTAGAACAAAAACCAAATCTTGAAGATCTCAGACAACAAGACACAAGGATAGCTGTTCCATCTGGAAGCAAATGGGCAAGAGATCACTCAGAATCTAATCATTGGAGATCCAAGTGCTAGTGTCAGAACTAGGTCAGTCACTCAAAACGAATGTTTCTACTTAAGCTTTCTCTCTCAAATAGAGCCTAAGAAGATTGAAGAAGCTTTGGAAGACTCATGCTGGATTGAAGCCATGCAAAAAGAGCTAAATCAGTTTGACTCCACAGCAAAATGGAGTGGCTGAAAGGAAGAACAGGACATTGATAGAAGCAAGAAGGATACTTCTAGCAGTAACTCATCTTCCAGAATACTTTTGGGCAGAAGTTGTCAACACTGCCTGCTATATTCAGAATAGGTCCTTAATTCACTTTACACTCAAAAAGACACCCTATGAGTTGTGGAAAGGAAAAAACCAAATATAAACGACTTATGTGTTTTTGGTTGTGCATGCTACATCCTCAACAACGGCAAAAGGTACTTGACGAAATTTCAGCCAAATCAGATGAAGGAATCTTTCTTGGATACTCTATGGAAAGTAAAGCCTATAGAGTGTTCAACAAGAATTCCTTGACAGTGGAAGTCTCAATTTATGTCACCTTTGATGAGACTGATCAAGGCGGATAAGGAAAAATAACTCAACCAGTAGAAATCGTAGAGCTGGAACCTCAGATCGCAGAGCAAGAGAACCCTACAATCGCAGAAGTTAAAGCCATAGAGCTAGACCCGACGATCGTAGTGCCAAATCAGGAGATCGTAGAGTCTCTAGTTCCAAATATGAGAACTCTACGAATCAATGAGGATGTAGAACAAAAACCAAATCTTGAAGATCTCAGACAACAAGACACAAGGATAGCTGTTCCATCTGGAAGCAAATGGGCAAGAGATCACTCAGAATCTAATCATTGGAGATCCAAGTGCTAGTGTCAGAACTAGGTCAGTCACTCAAAACGAATGTTTCTACTTAAGCTTTCTCTCTCAAATAGAGCCTAAGAAGATTGAAGAAGCTTTGGAAGACTCATGCTGGATTGAAGCCATGCAAAAAGAGCTAAATCAGTTTGAAAGAAGCAAAGTTTGGAGGCTAGTACTAAGACCAAGAAATCATCCAGTCGTAGGCACCAAATGGGCCTTCAGAAACAAGATGGATGAAGTTGGGGTAATCACAAGGAACAAAGTAAGGTTAGTAGCTAAGGGCTACTCGCAGGAAGAAAGGATCGACTATGACGAAACTTTTGTAACTGTTGCAAGATTAGAAGCTATAAGAATGTTTCTAGTATATACAGCCCACATGAAGTTCAAAGTTTTCTAAATGGATGTCAAGAGTGTCTTCCTGAATGGTAAACTTCAAGAAGAAGTATATGTTGAGCAACCCCCAGATTTTGTCAATCTAACTCATTCTAATTATGTTTATAAGTTAGATAAAATATTTTACGGTCTAAACAAGCACCTAGAACATGGCATGAAACACTCACAAATTATCTTATTGAAAATAGATTCACTAGAGGTAGAGTAAACACAACCTTATTCCTTAGAAAGTACAAGGACAAAATATTGTTAGTACAAATCTATGTAGATGATATTATTTTTGGCTCTACTGACGAAAAATTATGTGAAATCCAAGTTGATGCAGAACAAGTTTGAAATGAGCATGATGGGTGAGCTGAACTACTTCCTTAGACTCCAAGTGAAGCAGACTGATGAAGGGATCTTCATCAACCAAGCCAAGTACATCAAGGATCTACTTAAGAAGCATGACATGGAATCAGCTACTCCCATGAAAACTCTTATGGCTTATACAACAAAACTTGACGAAGATGTAAATGGTAAAAGTATTGATATTACTCAATACCGAGGTATGATTGGATCTCTCCTATATCTAACTGCTAGTAGACCAAATATTATGTTCTCTACTTTCATTTGTGCTAGATTTCAAACTAATCTTAAGGAATCCCATCTTAATTATTGCTATCAAAAGAATTTTCAAATATCTCAAGGGTACTCCATATTTGGAATTGTGGTATCCCAAGGAGTCTCCCATTGATCTAATGGGATATTCAAATGCAGATTTTGTAGTATGCAAAATTAACAGGAAAAGCACTAGTGTGACTTGTCAATTTCTAGGCAACAGACTTGTATCATGGTTTAGTAAGAAGCAATACTCAGTGTCAACTTCTTCTACAGAAGTTGAGTATATTGCAGCTGGTAGCTGCTGTGCTCAAATCTTATGGATAAAAAATTAGCTAGCTAACTATGGGTTTGATTTCAAGTTTATTCCCATTTTCTGTGATAATACTAGTGTTATCTCAATTACTCATAATCCTATCAAGCATTGTAGAACCAAACATATAGACATCCGATATCATTTCATTAGAGATCATGTGCAAAATGACAATATATCTCTACATTTTATTTTAATTGAAAATCAGCTAGCAGGTGTGTTTATAAAACCCTTAGACGAATACAGGTTTAATAAATTAATAAGTGAGTTAGGAATGTGATAGACTCCACGACACGCTTGCGTGAGGTGGTTGTCGCCCGGATCGTTTCTAACAAATTGATAGGATGGATAGCTTGCAACACCTTAACCCCTCACCTATATGTAGACGGTAATCTTGGTACAATTGCTTGCAAATGAAGTTTGCGTAGGATGGACACCAACGACACCTCGACCCCTCGCTTATGTTGAAGCGGTAATCTTGGTACAATCGACGATTGATGCGGTAGAAGACGCCACACACAACTATGATTGGTTGTATGATAAGTCGAATATGAATCTCAAAGAAAACTAAGGAATACTTAGGAATTCTCAAGAACCACAAGAAAAGAACAATCTCACAATAATGATGATAATCTGAATATTAATGAATGAATTCAAGTTTACAATAACCCCTATTTATACTAGTTTTAGAAACAAACTAGAAGCTTCTAGAAGCACACATTCTTTGAAATACAAGCACACAAATATGGAAATGTTGCAATCAGAACACATGTAATTGATCCTAAATACTGATATCATGTTTTGGATGAAAGAAGGTTCGAAAATCAAGAAAGTCAAAAATTGACAAACTACATCCAGGAGGTTCTCGCCGGGGCGAGAAAATTGTATTGAAAATTCTCGTCGGGGCGAGCTTCTCGCCGGGGCGAGAGTTTTGTATTGTAAAAACCTCGCCGGGGCGAGCCTCTCGCCGGGGCGAGAAAAGTTGCCTGTAAAAGCTCGCCGGGGCGAGCTAGCCTGCTTCATGCACACGGTTTTCTTTCATCGTTTTGATTGCTACGTCCATTCGTAACATGTTTACAGGTTTCATACGCTTGAACTCCACCTCCATAACTTCTATATTTGAGCCAACCTCGTTCCATAGTTCACGGATCATTCCGTTAAGGCCGTCTTTGAAGGTTTTAGCTCGAGCTCTAGTAATGGGTCCAAGTGGCAATTGCAATGGGTCTTCTCGGGTTGTGTCACGGGTTTCTGGATCATGGATGTCCTCATCATACCTCTCCTCTTGAAAAGGATTTGTCCTCAAATCTTCACCTACATCAAACGGGCTTAGATCGGAAACATTGAAAGTTGCACTAACAGTATACTCATCGGGTAAGTCCAATTTGTAAGCATTGTTGTTAATGCGTTCAAGCACTTGAAATGGTCCATCTCCTCTTGGAAGTAATTTTGAACGCCTTTGAGCAGGAAATCTTTCCTTACGCATGTGTAGCCATACCCAATCCCCGGGTTCGAAGATTACTTGACGCCGACCTTTATTGGCCTGTCGAGCATATTGATCCATCTTCTTCTCAATGTTAAGCCTTGTCTTCTCATGTATCTGCTTAACAAAATCAGCCTTGTTTTTGCCATCCATGTTAGTATACTCAGAAATAGGTAAAGGTGCTAAATCCAATGGTGTTAAAAGATTAAAACCATACACAATTTCAAAAGGTGAAAATTTAGTAGCCGAGTGGACAGACCTATTATAAGCAAACTCAACATGAGGTAAACATTCTTCCCAAAGCTTAATATTCTTATTAATGATAGCCCTCAATAATGCAGATAAGGTCCTATTTACTACTTCCGTTTGACCGTCAGTTTGTGGATGACAAGTAGTTGAAAACAACACTTTAGTTCCTAGCTTACACCACAAAGTTTTCCAAAAGTAGCTCAAGAACTTAGCATCTCTATCCGAAACAATTGTTCGGGGCATGCCATGCAGACGCACAATATCTCTAAAGAATAAATCAGCAATATGGGATGCATCATCAGTTTTATGACATGGAATGAAATGTGCCATTTTTGAAAATCTATCTACGACCACAAATATAGAATCATGACCATACTTAGATCTAGGTAAACCCAATACAAAATCCATAGACAAATCAATCCAAGGTTCACTCGAAATTGGCAATGGTATGTATAACCCATGGGGTTGAACACGAGATTTAGCTTGACGACAGGTAATGCACCTATCACAAATTCGTTCCATATCTCGTTTCATATGGGGCCAATAGAAATGTTTTTTTAATACAGATAAAGTCTTATCAACACCAAAATGTCCCATCAAACCACCTCCATGTGATTCACGAACCAATAGTTCACGTAACGAACTTGCAGGTATACACAATCGATTCTCATGAAACAAGAACCCATCCATCTTGAAGTACTTACCTACAACATTCTTTTCACAAATTTTAAACTCTTCACAGAAATCATGGTCATTAACATACAATTCTTTGATTTGTTCAAAACCAAGTAATTTTGTGTCGAGAGTATTTAACAACACATACCTTCTTGAGAGAGCGTCGGCAACGACATTCTCCCTACCTTGCTTATACCGAATGACATACGGGAATGTCTCGATGAACTCCATCCATCGTGCATGTCTCTTGTTCAACTTGTGTTGGCCCTTCAAATATT
This sequence comes from Aralia elata, assembly GCA_034770075.1. NCBI lineage: Eukaryota > Viridiplantae > Streptophyta > Magnoliopsida > Apiales > Araliaceae > Aralia > Aralia elata. Next base: position 11,213,610 of record CM068385.1, on the reverse strand, counting down.
TCAATGATTCATGATCCGTGTGAATCACAAATTCCTTAGGCCACAGGTAATGTTGCCAAGTCTCCAAAGATCGAACCAAGGCATATAATTCCTTGTCATAGGTAGGATAGTTTAAAGCTGCTCCACTCAATTTTTCACTGAAATATGCAACGGGTTTTCCTTCTTGCATCAACACAACTCCAATGCCTAAACCTGAAGCATCACATTCAATTTCAAAAGTTTTAGTGAAATTTGGCAATACAAGTAAAGGAGCGTTAGTCAATTTCTCTTTAATCAAATTAAACGCTTTTTCCTTTGCATCACCCCACTTGAATCCTACACTCTTTTTGATTACTTCGGTAAGTGGTGCTGTGACTTCGCTGAAATTCCTTACAAACCGTCTATAGAAACTCGCGAGTCCATGAAAGCTACAAACTTGACTGACATTAGTAGGAGTTGGCCATTCTTGGATTGCACGTACCTTTTCTTCGTCAACCTGTACTCCCTGTGTACTCACAACAAAACCAAGGAACACAACTCGATTCGTACAAAATGTGCATTTGTCCATATTAGCATACAATTTTTCTTTTCGAAGCACATCTAGGACAGATTTTATATGCAATGCATGCTCAACTAAATCTTTGCTATAGATTAAAATATCATCAAAGTAGACAACTACAAACTTTCCAATGAAGGAACGCAAAACATGGTTCATTAGTCTCATGAACGTGCTAGGAGCATTAGTTAAACCAAAAGGTAAGACTAACTACTCATATAACCCATATTTTGTTTTAAAAGTAGTTTTCCATTCATCCCCTTCATGCATTCTAATCTGATGATAGCCACTCTTTAAGTCAATTTTAGAAAACACACAAGATCCATGCAATTCATCCAACATGTCATCTAACCTAGGAATGGGATGCCGATATTTTACCGTGATGTTATTTACCGCTCGACAATCAATGCACATACGCCACTTCCCATCTTTCTTAGGTACTAAAATAACAGGAACCGCACATGGACTCATGCTTTCCCTCACAAAACCTTTGTCCATTAGCTCGTCAACTTGCCTTTGCAATTCCTTTGTTTCCTCGGGATTGCTTCGGTATGCCGGGCGATTTGGAATGGTCGCGCCTGGGATAAAGTCAATTTGATGCTCAATTCCCCGAATTGGTGGTAATCCTTGTGGAAGTTCCTCGGGAAATACATCCTGATAATCCTGTAAAAGAGTAGAAACAACACTAGGCAAAGAAGGATTATTAGCGTTAGTATTTAAAAGTGCCTCCTTATACCGAAGTATAATCATTGGCTTTTTAGAATCCAAAGCTCGCCTTACATCACTCCTTTTTGCAAAAATGTTTGTTTTTCTCTCTTCTTTCTTTTTTTCTCTCTCTTTTGTTTTCTTTTCATGATCTCTCTGTAAGTGTATTTGATCCTCATGCACTTGTTTTGGTGACATAGGACACAAGGTAACTTTTCTTTGATTGTGAACAAAAGAGTACTCATTAGTAAAACATCGTGTTTTACTCGCCGATCGAACTGCCAAGGTCTCCCAAGTAGTAAATGACCTGCCTGCATAGGAACTACATCACAAAGGATCTCATCAACATACTTTCCAATTGTAAACGGCACTGATACTTGCTTGGTAACTTTAATGTCGCCGCTGTCATTGAGCCACTGCAATCGGTATGGGTGAGGATGTTTGGATGTTGTAAGTCCCAATTTCTCCACCATGGTGATGCTTGCCACATTTGTACAGCTCCCACCATCAATTACAACACAACAGATCTTACCATTTACCATGCACCTAGTATGAAATAGATTCTCTCTTTGCTCGCTGCTTTCTTCTTTTACCTGTGTACTAAGCATTCTCCGTGTAACCAATACTTCGCCATGCATAGCAACCTCTCTATCTTCCTCCAATGGTGGCATAGAGTCATGGTCACTATCTTCTTCCTCGGTCTCCAAATCCCCATTATCAAGCAATAACATAGTTCTTTGATTTGGGCATTGATTTGCAATATGTCCCCTGCCTTGACATTTAAAGCATACAATATCTCGATTACGACTAGTAGAAGGTGTATTAGTTTTACCTTGCACTACCTGGGTAGCCGCTCCTTGCTTGATTTCTGTCTTTGGTTTGAAAACAGTTGGCTTTTCCTCACGCTTCACATTATTGGCTTTCCATGATGAACCTGTGGTAGGATTTGTTCGTTGGCCACCTCTCCTCTTAAGTTGCTTCTCTATTTTGATAGCCATGTGCACCATGTCTTCCAATACCACATAATGTTGACGTTCCACCAAATCTGCAATATCCCAATTTAAACCTGCTGAAAATTGGGCCATGGTTGCCTCATTATCCTCATCGATGTCAGCTCTAGACATTAGCATCTCCATCTCCTTGAAGTAGTCCTCCACACTCTTGCTTCCCTGTCTCAAATTTTGTAAGTTTCGAAACAGATCTCGATAATAGTGGCTTGGGACAAACCTCTTTTTCATTACAGTTTTCATTTCTGCCCAAGTCTCGATTGGACGTTCTCTGCACCTCTTTCGGCTGATCATCAATTGATCCCACCAAGTAACTGCATAGTCTGAAAATTCGGTAGCTGCAATTCTAACTTTCTTGAGATCCGAGTAGTTGTGACAGTCAAAGATCCACTCCATTTTCCTCTCCCATTCTAAATATGCCTCGGGATCACTTCTGCCTTGGAATGTGGGAATTTTCATTTTGATGCTATCAAGATTGTTGTCCTCTCGATTTCGGCCGCCTCTATCCTTTGCAAAATGTCTCCTAGGGATAAAGTCAGTTTCTCGATCCTCTTCCTCACTAAACCTTTCATCATAGTAATTTGTCTCCTCTAGCCTTACTTCCTTTTGTTGGGTCTTTCCTTTTGGGCGCCCACCCGGAGGGATTTGAGTTCGTTCCCCTCGAGTGTCACTCAATTGATCGATGCGATCATGCACTTGCTCCATAGCCATCCCTAATTGTCTAGAAAATTCTTTCATCATAGCCTCCATCATGAGTTTTGGGTCAAAATTCGATGTGGAAGGTTCATTTTCAATTGTCTTATCTCTTGTGTTAGACATATTTCCTGCAAAACAAATATTAGTAGAAAAATAGTTCCTCACCACTCCCTTACGTGTTTCACTCAAACAATATATCACACAAATAGGAAACGCTCGTGTATCACACAATTAGGCTTTTATCCTCAATTAAACTTACTACTCTTGTCTTTTTCCGCTCGTAGTTCTCACTAATAGATTCTTTTTGAATTCTCACAAATATTACCTCAATTCTCTAATGACAATCCAATAATAACTTATCGAGAACACAATATAGAAAGTACGACTCTCCACAAGACTTCTAATCGTCAAATATGATTCTTGCAAATGAAAATCCCAATGGTAACAATTCACAATACAAATTTTCTGCTATATATTTTATGCAGTTTTTTTTTTGACTATATTTCAACAATAAAAGTAAAGATAAGTAACTTGATAGGAAACTTAGCTTTGATACCAAATGATAGACTCCACGGCACGCTTGCGTGAGGTGGTTGTCGCCCGGATCGTTTCTAACAAGTTGATAGGATGGATAGCTTGCAACACCTTAACCCCTCGCCTATATGTAGACGGTAATCTTGGTACAATTGCTTGCAAATGAAGTTTGCGTAGGATGGACACCAACGACACCTCGACCCCTCGCTTATGTTGAAGCGGTAATCTTGGTACAATCGACGATTGATGCGGTAGAAGACGCCACACACAACTATGATTGGTTGTATGATAAGTCAAATATGAATCTCAAAGAAAACTAAGGAATACTTAGGAATTCTCAAGAACCACAAGAAAAGAACAATCTCACAATAATGATGATAATCTGAATATTAATGAATGAATTCAAGTTTACAATAACCCCTATTTATACTAGTTTTAGAAACAAACTAGAAGCTTCTAGAAGCACACATTCTTTGAAATACAAGCACACAAATATGGAAATGTTGCAATCAGAACACATGTAATTGATCCTAAATACTGATATCATGTTTTGGATGAAAGAAGGTTCGAAAATCAAGAAAGTCAAAAATTGACAAACTGCATCCAGGAGGTTCTCGCCGGGGCGAGAAAATTGTATTGAAAATTCTCGCCGGGGCGAGCTTCTCGCCGGGGCGAGAGTTTTGTATTATAAAAACCTCGCTGGGGCGAGCCTCTCGCCGGGGCGAGCAAAGTTGCCTCTAAAAGCTCGCCGGGGCGAGCTAGCCTGCTTCATGCACACGGTTTTCTTTCATCGTTTTGATTGCTACGTCCATTCGTAACATATTTACAGGTTTCATACGCTTGAACTCCACCTCCATAACTTCTATATTTGAGCCAACCTCGTTCCATAGTTCACGGATCATTCCGTTAAGGCCGTCTTTGAAGGTTTTAGCTCGAGCTCTAGTAATGGGTCCAAGTGGCAATTGCAATGGGTCTTCTCGGGTTGTGTCACGGGTTTCTGGATCATGGATGTCCTCATCAGAATGCTTAACCTGCATCCTTAGAATTATGTTGATACTAACAAGTACATGTAAAGGATCGTTGAGTTATCAATAAAAAGACAAGTTTGTAGAAAAACTCAACGATCGTAGAATGAGGTTTGCTCGTAAAGTCAAAAATGGATCGTAGAACAACGAAAGGATCACTGAGTTAAAAGAATCTTCGTAGAGTTAAACGTCAATCCTAAAGTCACTCTACAAAATATGAACTTAAGGCGGTTTACTTTAACGCGTGTACCACTCATGATCAAGTAAAGCGAGTGGAATAAGAAAGTTACTGATGTGTAGCTGTAAAAATGAGGAACATAAGCGACGTGCAACCAATCACATTATGCCACGTCTTCCATTCAGCAAAATTAGAGGGAAGTGATATATAATCATTTCAAATTTTCCCTTTGACCTTTACGCTTTCTTATTACGATTTGAGCTCTAACCTTTAAGAGTTTTTGAGCCCTAACCTCTCAAATTATCAGGAAACTTAAACATTTATAATCTTTCAGTTCTAAACCAACTGAATGGCAAGTTTTCAAGTTGTAACTGGTATTCAACTTTACTTTGACAAGTTTGTCGCCTCTAATAAGAAGTTCAGAGATGTGCTCTATCTTGTGCGAGAGGCTGGTTTCTTTGAATATCTGGAAGCCAACACTCGAATCTACACAAAACTCGTAAAATAATTATATATGTACGCTGTATATAATGATGGGGTTTTGACCACCAAAGTTAAAGGAGTAACATTGCAGATGGGAATTGTTGAAATCAATAATAACTTGGGATTTGTTAACAAAGGTCTTACTTCCCTTGATGAGATAGGCATGAAAGAAGTATTGAAGGAGATGGATCACAGGAAGAACCCTTAACTTAAGGGACTCAAGAAGAAAGAGTTTCCCCAAGAATTTAAATTCCTTGCTGAGATTGTGGGTAGGTCTATCATCTGCAAGGATACTATTCATGACTCGGTAAGCGAGTTGCAACTAAAGATCATGACTGGAATCATCATAAAGAAGCAGATAAACTTTGGCACCATTTTCATCAACTGGGTGGCCAAATTGATTGAGGACTTTGAGAAGAAGAAGGCACTGGGTAAACCAACTCCCAAGATGTTTCACGGAAGGTTTATGAGTATCATTTTGAAAAAGAAGTTAGAGAACGAGATAAGTGATGATGATGGGGAGCCTCTGAATGCCAACAAGAAGATCACTCCCAAACTGTTTGACAATTAGGAAAGGAATCCAGTGGAGAATATGAAGTCTAAACAATCTGAAGGGGAAAGTGAGAGAACGATTAGTGAAGTCCAGAAGCCCACGAAGGGTAAAGGTAAAAGAAAAGTGGTCACCATCGAAGAAAAATTGTCTCAGGGATCAGTCGCTCCTGAAGAATGAAGATCAACCAGTTCAGAAAAAGAAGAAAGTTGAGAAGGTAGCAAAGAAGATTCCCAAGGATGCTCAGAAGAGTCCTTCATAATCTAAGAAGTGGGATGACGAAGAAGAAGATATTAACACTCCTCTTTCCAAAATTATGTCAAAAAGGAGAAGTGTGAGATTCATTCAGTGGAAAAGGGCTCCTACTCACCTTGAAGAATAAGTAGGAGAATCTATGCATACTCTGATCGTAGAGCATGAAGAATGAGTAGAGGAAGAAATTGAAGAGGTACCTGAACTTATAAGGAAGAATCAAGCCAAACGCAGATCCTCCTCTGACATAAACCAAGATGACGATTCGGCTATGATGGTATCTATACCTAAGCCCGAAGATAATCTAATGATGGCCTCAGTGCATGAGCCAAGGCATGCTGATGATTTGGCTATTAAGGATGTCACTCTTGAGCCCAATAAAGAAGATGATCTGGCTGGGAAGGTTTCTATACATAAGCCTCAAGTCAATAAAGAATTAGCTGAGAAGAAATCTAGTCCTGAGCCTCAAAAAAAGAAGAAGAAAAGGAAGATCAGAACTCAAACGGAAAAGAAAGAAAGGAAAAAGAGGAAGGAATAGAAGAAAAAGGAAGAAAGAAAGCTAAAGAAGAAAAAGAGAAGAAAAAGAGGAAAGAGCTAAAGACCAAGTACAAAGAAGATTCTGCTCAACGATCACTGCATTCATCAGATACATCTCTACGAGTGACTCATGTCATTGAGACAGTCATAGACGATATCAACAAAGGTTATGACCCTGCGATCGTAAAGCCTGAAGATCCAAGCTTTGAAGGAGAGCAACCTATTGGATATCCAGTCCCTCCTCCCTCTATTCCCTCTACATCTCAAGGGATCCGGAGACGTATTGTGCTTGAAAGATATGAAGATCCAAACGCCAGCCTACCTGATAAATGGATAGGATCTGGAGAAGGACGAATGCGGCGAGTCTCAATGAGTCAAGATGAGATCAACAATAGTTTCTTTGACCTGGAGATGGATCGAAGTACCACTCTTTACGATCTCCTGATCTTGACAGTGATCAAATGCTGTATTTTCTGCCAATTCTGCCACTGCTGAAGGCTATAATCCTGCAAGACTAGAGCTTTATCAGATGGAGTTACTCCAAATATCCAAATCTAAAGCTGGTGGCTCAAAATTTTCCAAGAGTTCTCAAATATGCCACCAAACTGATATGTTCTAAGCCCTATGAACCTTCACATATGTATCAAACGGTAACTGTTGTACCTTCTTCATTTCTAAGTTGTATTCTTCCTTCATATAACTAGGACAAAGGCATTGCAAAGTCTATCTCTCAAGTTTCTGAGCATATTTTTACTTCACATCATCTTGCTAAATCTTCCAATAATCCTCCATTTGTAGAGTCTCAACATTTTGTGCACAATGTAGATAATACCATTCTTCCAGTCGTAGGGTCCCCACACTTTATGACTGATGAACAGGCAATAAGCCCTCCAATTGTAGAGTCTCAGAACCCTACGATTGTTGTCGATAATACTAGTCTTCCGATCGTAGAGTCTCAAAACCCTACGATTGATGTAAATAATTCCAACTCCCCTATACATCAACCTATACATATTCATACAGATTCTCCATCTCCCATTCAAATATCTTCCATGCTCACTACACCTCAACAATCTCTAGCTCACTCACACTCTTCTTCTCCATTCTCTTCTCTAGACGAAGAATCTCAAAACCTTAGGTTTGATAAATCCAAAGCATGTATTCTTGTTCCCCCAAAAGCAACACCAACACCAAAACAAAAAGCTACTCCATCTATTCCCACCTCCTCAAATAAAGATTTTTTCGATCTACCTCTTGCACTTTTAAATTTATCTCAAGGAAATAAAGAAATCTCTGAGCCCAATCTCGATCAAATTTTAGAGCGTCGGGCAGTCATAGCAACAACTCAACAATTGATTGACTTGACCACTTTTATGTCTCGTGACATTGAGGACAAGTTTGAGCAAAACTTGACTGAGTTTCGCTATAAAATGGACTCAATCACTACTATAGCAGGTCATCTACCTGGCGATTTTGGTAGAAAAGTACAGAAGCAACTGAAATCTATGTTCAAGGAAATGTTTGGCCATCTTCACGACCGAGACGCAATCTTTCTCAAAGTCCTTAACGATCATAAGCAGGATATGTTAACACTTCAGCAGCAAAATGAGCAATCTGTCAAGTATCTGACCGATAAAGTCTTTGAACTTAGTACTGCACTATCTAATTTTAAAAATGATATGGCACTGAATGCTGACAATACAATGGCCTTAGTTTCTCAGCAAAGTGATTAAGCCCCTGCTCATCAAAATGAAATTTGTGCTGATATTCCCATGAACTCCTCCCAGATACAAGAATTAGTCGATTCAGTCAAGCATCTCTCTACAGCGCATGATGACAAAAAGAGGGAGAAAGATCAATCTTAGGGGGAGAAACAGAAAGGGAAGCAATCATTTCAGAGGGAGAAAAGGAAAAGAAATCAAAAGCAAATATCGATCAATCCTCCAATCAACAGATCAATAACCCCTCTTACACCAGTAACAATTCCTATTAATCATGGCCATTCTTCCTCACGACATGATTAGTCGAGTAGAATTACTCCAACTGGCTCATTAATATCATCTGATGATCCTGCGTATGTTAATAGAAATCTTCAAGGGATTCATGTCGTTAGAGAAGAAAGAACTAACATGCCTGATCTTGGCCCAAAGGATTCTAGTGAAAAATTAATGAGAAAAGCTGTTGAAAACAAAGAGAGATATGAACGTAGATTGCAGTTTGAAAAAAGATGGTTGTCAAAAGAGAATAGGAGCAAAAGGTAAAAAAGTTTGTAAAATCTTCATATGATGTACAAACTATTATTAATCAATAAATTCATTCTTTTGCTCTAGCAATACAGTGGCTTAATGTATTTTAAGTCATATTTATATTTTAAGTAAATACATTATAGAATTAATGAATATTGTAAAACTGCTGATTTTTGTCATCATCAAATAGGGGAGATTGTTAGAGTCTGCATGATTATTGTGATGATTTAATTTGATGATGAATGTGATTAATGTATAATTATACCAGTAGATTATGTACAATCCTTAATAATGATTTGTTGATCTAATGTACAAGGACTTAGTGATAGGTGCATAATATTTGATTAGTTTAATTCCCTTATGTTTAGTTATGTTATATGTTTTCTGTGATTTTAGGCTGATTTAAGGTTTTTATCGATTTTGAGAAGAATTTGTCATGAGTTTGCAAAATGTTGAGTTAATGCTGAATTTTATGTTGTTTTGTAGAAATACTCTACGATCAACATTGGTACTCTTTGATCGTTAAGTGGATACACTATGTTTGTAATGTGAAGACTCTATGATTGGTCTACTTCTGTTCGACGATTTGTTAACTCTGCGACATTGAACTTTATGATTGGTTATTCTACTCTACGTTTTCAGCTTAGTGGCTAAGTTACTTTACGATTTGCTGTGTTGTGATATAGTGTTCTACGATTGTGAATTTCATCCTAAGATCTATCCAGTTGTTTGAAGATTGCTCTAAGATGGTGTGGTCTACTCGACGATCATCCCAGTTCACTCTACGATGTCATGTTCACTCTATAAAGTGCTGGAGCAGAGTTTCACTCTACGATTTTGGTCGACTTTGTAGGATTCCTATTCTGAGTAGGATTTGAAGTATTGAAGTATTAGAGTTCGATTCGTATGAGGATTTGGAGATGGAATTATAATCATAGATGGAAGTTAAGTTGATTGTGGGAAATAGAGTCTAATATGAAATCTGAGTTGAAGCTTAATATAGAAATTGAATCGAACTGGAAAAGGAAACTTAAGAAGACTAGGCTTTGGAAATTTAATTCTAATTTGATAAAGAAGTTCGTTAAAGCTGGATTGCAGAGGTTGACAAGGATTTAGAAACTACCATATCTACAAAGTGAAAACTTCCAAAGTAAAGGAGGATTAGAATTCTCCTAGTGTTTCAAGATTTTATCTATTAATACCTTCACTTGTAATCAGTTGAAAATGTCCCTGATATCACATCATATACTACACATTATTTAGAGTTTCTATCAGCATGCTAGCTTAATTTCTTTCATTCAGTTCTAAGGGGATATGGAACCATATTTGCAGTATATAATATAATTGAGTTACATTATTGATTCCTTCGTATATGAGATTTATTCTGATATTCTGTTTTAACTGTTTATATGTTATTGGATTAACTGATTTGGTTTCTGCAGGATTGAATTGGTTAACTAATATCATCTGCTAGATTAAGATATAATATTAAGCAAACGATGTTATATCTGATCACAGGTAGTACTTAGTAATACATAATTATGGACAAGCTTTTAAGTATTGCTAAGGTTATCAGGAAGCAAGTTAAATGATCTGCGGTTGTATGATTGTTACTTGGAATAATCTAATTCCCTACTACTTAATGCTTCTATTATATTAAATATTGACTAATAGTTCATGGTTATATAATAGTTAGAGTTTAGTGGGGACGATTGTCATGCTAGATTTAAAATCTAAGGAGAATTTCGGATAAACTAACGATTGTTTTTATCTAGGGTTATTAATCTCATTAAAGGAATAAATAATGTTAACTTCATTATACTATTGCCGTGAATTGGTGAAACTGAACTGAAGAACTGAAGTTTCAGCCTACTTGATTATTTTCATAAATTTTAAATCTGCTTTCTTTAGTTAGACATAATTAATTCAAAACCCCCCAATCGTTTACTTATTATTTATATTTAGAAACATTAGAATAAAATTTGAAATAATATCATTCTCTGTGAGATCAATCCTTACTTGCTACTGTGCTTATTATTTAAATTCGTAGAGTGAAAGTGAGATTATTTTAGATTGCTTAACGACAGCTTCTCACTTAGAAAAGAAAGACCAAACTTGTTAGGTTGATCTTATTGAGTTAATCTGATGTATAGTTAATAGGCTTAAGTTGTGTGTAAAGTTAGTCTGCCAAAATTGTAAAGTAAAGATGACAGATCGCAGACTTAACTCTTAGTTCGTAAAGCATCAGACAGATCGCAGAGCCTTTGCATCTATCGTAAAGTTCACACCTCAATTCGCAAGGACGAATTCGTAAAGTAAACAGGATCGTAAAGCCAAGCAAAGCTCACTAAGCAAGGAATGAATATAAAGTGCTTCAAAGAATCGCAAAGTAAAAGTCAAATAGTAAAGCAACTCCAAGATCGTTCAACAAAAGAAAGAATCGTAGAGCCAGCTCTGGAATCGTAAAACAGATTTTCATAGAGCTGAGAGTAGAGTTCATTCGTAGAGTTGAAGCCGTATCGCAAAGGTATCTTCAGAACATAGAGCAAACACTACGAACTCCCATATTCGTAGAGAAATCACGTCTAACAAGAAGACTGACATAGGAACGTTGCTGATTGAAAGTCCCGATGCACTTACCGAACATCCTTGGCTAAAATCGAAGATCAAAAGATGTGTCTACCAGCTAGTTTGCTGATAGCGACAACTCAGTGGTGTTAGGTGAAAAAGTAGAGTGATATGACGGCAAGCAAAAAGGAAGCTCACACATGATATAAAAGTCAACATCAAAATCTCAGGGTATCTGAAGCATTAAATGCGCCAACGGGAACCTAGCAACGGGAAGAAATTCAGGCAGACTATAAAAGGCAACAGAGAGTTAAATTCAACGTAACGAACAAATATCAAAAAGCCTAAACTATGCCAAATCAAAAAGAATATACTCTACGATTTGAACATCTAGTTCAAGCTGCTAAGTACCTGAGAAGAGAAGCTTAACATCAACTTAGCAGCACCTCTCAACAACATTCTTACAATTGTTCGTTTTGGTCTTAGTGACCACAGAGATTCCAAGTTTGCTAGGCTTGAAGAGTACTTAGTGTATTGAGTTGTTCCAAGTCTGCTGGGCTTGAAAAGGGCAAGAGTGTCCTTGTCTTAGTGACTAAATATCTAAGTCTGCTGGGCTTGAAGAGGGCAAAGTGTCCTGGTCAAAGTGACTGAATTCTTAGTGAATTTCTTACTTGTTGAAGTAGAAGAGTGGATTAGGAGTTGTTCAGTTTCCGAACCACTTAAAACTTACTTGTGTCATTTACTTTTCTGTCTTACATTCTATCTATATTATTATTGGTTGTGATTGAGATTCTAATACTGAACTTGTAATTCAGATTTATAAGTGATCTTCAAGTGGACTTTTAAAATATATATTCCGTTGTGCTCAATCAATCTGATTAACAAATATTTGGTAATTTTCTTAACAAGTTAAAATTTTAAAAAGGATCTATTCAACTCCCTCTTCTAGATCTTTAAGTGCCTTTAGAAAATAACACGCACAATTAAGTGTTAGTAATATTTTTTTGGTTATTTTTAATTTAATATTCATTTTTTATATACTTTTTAAATTTAATATTTACTTTTTATTTTCAATCTTTTCAATTTATATATAATTTTTTAGAGTTAAAAAATGATTAGAACATAAAAGCCTAAACTTGATGTTTAAGGAACTCTATATGCAATAAATTTTTTGTTGCATAATAAGTTACTATCGTGGTTTTAGTTTTAAAATATAACTAAATTTTAATAATTAATACTACGTATAAGTGAGGAATTTTTCAAACAATCATTAACTAAAGATTTCCTATCTCAAATAAAATTAGTAACTAAAATTTAATCATTAATATTTTTTAATATATATTATGTTTTTTAATATTAACTATTATTTTGTCATTATATTTTTTCAATATTTTTAATATGCATGTAATAACCCAGATATTTTTTAATAATTAATTTTATTTTTCTTAAAACATAATTGAATTGAAAAAGGTAAGTTACTATTTTTTTATTTCGCTTGGAAAGTTAAATTCTTTTAATAGATAATTAAATAATTAATTTAATTAAAATTAAGAAGTCCATTAGAATTTTGGTAACTCCTATATTAATTAGAGTTATATTTAAAGAGTGTTAGATGTAACCCTAATCATATTCTAATTTGATTAGTTGAATTCCCAAGTAGAATACTTATATGCACTGCAGCACTTTAGAAAAATCATAATTAATTCATTCAATGTTAGAATTGAGTGAATTCAGAGTTTGTTTCTTCAGTTTTTCATCATCTACAATTGTGAAGAAGGAAGTGAAGTTATTTGACGTCATTTTCATGCCTTACATTATTAAAAATAGTAACCTGTCCTGATTCTCGTCACTATTTTTAGCCTAATTTTGAAAATTCATAAATCAGCCATATTAACTCCAGATCGAGTGATTCTTGAGCCTATTTCGTGTATTTTTTCGAGAACTATAATTTTTGTAAAGACATAAAAGATTTTAAAGATTCTAGAAGACCCAAAAGTTAGATTATTTACAGCATATTGAAAAAAGGCGAATAAGAAAGATAAATATTATTTCATATTTTGATTTTAAGTTTAGTTATAAGGGTTTTTAAATTAGAGATTATTTTTAAATAAAATATAGACATGAAATTAAATATCATGATAATCGAAAAGAGGAGATAAATTTATATTAAGGAATATAATATGATTGAATGTAAATGTTAAAATCTAAAAATCAGTTTCTATATTTTAAGGTATATTGCGTGAGTTATATCTCTTAATTTGACTTCTAGATCGTTATAATTTTTAGATATGTACATATATAAGCCGAGAATATGTTCACCAATTTTGAACTATTAAAGATTTAAATATAATTTGTTATGAATTTTAAGAAATGGCTGGTCTGAGAACTTTCAAGTAGAATTTTCAGTAACAAATTCTAATATTTAAAAATGTATAACTTAATGATTTTAAATCCGATTTGGGTGATTCTTGAGGCTAAACTGGAGAATTTGAAGTCTAATTTCTGTTAAAATTAATTAATTTGATAAATTAGTTCTAATTAATAGTGATAAGACCAGAATAGTGATCTGATGTCTTAAGAATAATTTGTCATATTAGGGTTTTAAGATTTCTTAAGTTTTGTTATGAATTTTTAAGTTTTAGAGTATAAATAGTGATCTAAGGCGATGATTAAAGGCACCTTGAATAAATTACGAATTATTTTAGAATTATTAGTTTGAATTATATTTAATCTGAGGTGAATATATTTAGGTGGTGAATAACATTTAGTATTTGATATCGTTGGCATTTGAGGGTAAGATTTGTGGTGTATTATAAGTGGTTTTAGTATCAGGTACATATTTCGAACTCCACTTTTTTGATTATTGTTGTATTCTTTATATCTCGCAATATCTCGTCATTCATTACATTTTTCTTATATTTTTATTGGCACTCTTGAATAGAACTTTGATGTTTAATACCTTGACTTTATTCAGTAATTTGAACTCCTTTCTTTCTATTACAATTTGTACAGATTCCATAGTTTTTCATCGATACTCTCATCATGTTGATTTGTTTGTTTTGTTAATCGTTCAGAATTTGAGTACTCGCTTAATTGTTTCGTTTCTAATCAAATCCTTATTTTGCTTTGGTTTGGTTTAGATATTCCTAACTTCATATTTTGTAATATTTTGAATTTATTCTTCATGCATAGAATTTTATTAATCTTTGTAGAGTGGTATATGCTGTTACATTACTTTGGAGTTATTTTATCTATGTTTTGATTTGGTTCAACATGTACGTTTAGAACTCTTTTATTGGTATTATGTCGCATGTGTTGTGACATTATATCTTTGTAGAATAAGCGATAGAGTATACATGAACTATAACCACCTGTGGGGGTACCACAGTCATGTCCTCTTGGCACCGAGGCATGACACTTTCCGTGACGATGTGATCAGTTCACGGCGTATCCTTTTGTATATTGCTCTGGGTTTGAGCTTTGGCCATTTGATATGTTTGTTTAGGATGCGTATGGGTCGGCCTTAGTTTTTGTTCTGTTTTACATATTGGTGATGTTTATGCGGAACACACCTTCCGATTTGCATGCATTTGGATTTGCGGTCCAATGTGTGATTTGCTTGTGTGGCATTATTTTGACTTGTTTGTGTGGTAAAGTTATGTTTTGTTCTGAACTCGGTATGAAATAACCACTTAGCCACTCTGATTCAGCCTTCTGTTTGTTTCGTTAATTCTGTTGATTCAGATATATTCTATTTAGACTTTGGAGATTATATTATCATCGGTAGTTATGCTTGAGGCCTTGTTCAGTATTTTGTTAAATGATTCTGTATATCAATTGTGCATCTTTTACAAATCTTTATCCGTACTGGGCATTTAGTTCATGTTATGTTTTTCTTCAGACAAGGTTTGCAGAGGTGATTTAGGGTTTCACGGGAAGAGAGCTACATTTGACCATCTAAGTTTATTTGATTTTAGGTTTTGATTATTCTGCCAATTTTTAGAGAATTGTATTTAATTCGACATTAATGGATTATCAACTATTAAATATCTTGAAGTTGTTAGTGTTCTGTTTATAATTTTAAGATTTGTTGTGCTTTGCACGTGACCTCCATTTCCTATTCGAGAATGAGGAGTTATAATGTAGTTATTTAGGAATAACATTTTTGTTTAATAATAAGTTACTATTATGACTTTTAATTTAAAAAATTAACTAAATTTGAGTCACTAATATGTTTCAAAATTATTTTAAACCTTACTTAACTAAATGTCTCCTATATTAAATAAAATTGGTAATTAAATTTAGTCATTAATATGTTTTTTAACATATAATATAATATTTTAATATTTTAATCATTAATATATTTTATAATATAACATATTTGTTAGTATTAATTACTCTCTCCATTTCAAAATATTTGATCATTGTTGACTTTTGAAAATCAATTTGAGACATTTTTAAACTCAAAATTAAGATGATTCATTAAAATTATGAAACAATAAAACTTACAATAAGTAACACTTGTTAGATAATTTACAATATTCATCATTATATTGATTAAAATTAAAATAATTTATGTCAATTTTCAGTTTGAAAATCTCTTATGTTAACTTTAAAAAGTCAACAATGATCAAATAAAATGGAACGGAGAGAGTATTATGTAATCATAGTATTTTTTTCCCCTATATTTTTAATATTAAATTATTTAGAGTCCAAAGTAGAGTAAATTCCTAAATATATTTTTTAAATTAAAATTTATTATTTGACTAAATAATTGAAAGAATCTTTTTTTAGAATAAATTTATTATATAATAATAAGTTAACATTATATTTGTAAGATTATAAAAAGAATTATAGTTCTACAATACTAAGTGGTAATTATTTTTAATAGTTACAATTTTTATAACTGAACTTACTAATTGTATACAATTTAAAATTTTTAATATTATATATGTTAAAAATTAGTTAAAGTTATTGTGATTATAAATTTGTGACAATTATGTTATTTTATATTATTTTCAAAAAATTGAAACTCTTTTTTAAAATATATTAACAAATTGACAAATAAAATTGCACATTTTGGAATTTTTTTTAATAGATGATGGAGTATAAATTTAAAGTTCAACGTTGAACATCTGATGAATACTTTTTTTTAGAATATATATAAAAGGTACTTTTCAGCGTTAAAAACGGAAGAAAAAGGTAAGTTTTGAAGTTAAAAAGAAATTGACAATTATATAAGTCGTATAAGTAGGAGATGATTATGATAAACGTATATATCTTTTTCCTCCTTTTTTTTCTCCTTCTTTCCTTTCCTTACAAATTAAAAAGTGTTTTAAATGTAGTTAAATTCTAGGCATAGTTAAAATAAATAATATAAAATTTGAGAGGTTTTAAAAAGTGTTTTAGTAGCAGTTAAATTCTAGTCTCATACTAAAGATTAAAAACAAAAAAAATAATTTTGCTTTATTATATATGTATATAGATTTTGGCAAAGAAAATTGAGCAGGAGATAGGATTTATGTTTATCTCATTTAGGAATTTTATCAAAGGAGCTAATAAACTTTATTTGAATTTAATTTTTAAATTTTTTGAATAGATGTTGATAGACACATTTTTTTATACAATTTAATATTCTCATTTTTATTATTTTATATATTTATTTTATTTAACTAATACATTTTATTTTATTTTGTAGGATTTACCTTATTTATCTTGGTGAATAAGTAAAATATAATTGTTCCAGCTTTTAAAGATAGAAAATGACTCTTGGGAGATTACCATGTAGAGATTGAAGTAAAGAAGGAAAGAAGCGGATAAAAAGGAAACAAAAGAGACCAAGTTCAGTGAATCTAAATTAGGGCACAAATTATTTTTCCTATAAATAGGTCTCTTATTTTAGAGAGAGGGGGACTACTTTTTATTTTCTTTTCCTTAGTTTTTCGCCAATGCAAAAGGGAGAGAGATATTTAGCAATTGAGAGCTTTTGTCTTTCCTCTTATTAAATCATGTGTGGTACTAGTGTCAGACAGTATATGTAACTTTCTTTTATTGATGTAATAGAAATTCTCTTTTTAATTATTGTTCTAATTTCATGCAATATGTAGTATTAATTTTTAATTCCATGGCTAGCTAAATTTCTATTACCTATGATGATGATGAAGCTAGGTATTACATATTAATAATTTCTTTTCGTTCCGAAATTATTGCCTAATTATTTTCGCCTTCATATTTTTCTTCGCACAAATTGCATATGATTCTTATATTGATTGCGAGGTTTTGATAAGTTATAGTTAATCTGCGAATTTTTTATAACTTATGATTGCCCATATTAATTATATGAATCATTATTTTTAAATGGAAGGAAAAATAATTTGGGAATTAATTTGGAAAATAAGAAGTTGTTTATTATGTCAATAATTAGTGGATTCAGATTCCTAGGTAGTTTTTCCATTACTAGTTTTCATTATTAATTTTTAGTTTGTATTATTTAGTTGGTTAATTATCTCCACTATATTTATTTCTAGTTTGCCTAAAATATTAATTAAGGATATACTAAAGAATTAATTTAATCTCTGTGGTTCGACCTGCACTTGCCAAATCTACAATAGACGTTGTGCACTTGCAGTTATTAAATTTTATCACATCAAGTTTTTGGCGCCGTTGCCGGGGACTAGAATTAATTTGTTATTCCTTAATTTTTATTTAATCGAATTAGTTTTTAACTCTAATATTATTTTTTAGGATTATCGAAGCGGATCAAAGAAGCAAAAAGATAAAAAATTTGTTGTTGCGCCTTTCCTAGTACTTTGTATCTCTAATTTTTTTTCAAAAAAAAAATAGTAGTTTTTTCTTAGTTTTTATTGTTAGTTAGAAAACTAATTGCTGCATTCATGTATTCACTCACGTAGAGCACATCCAGTATATTTATTTATTTTGTCAAATATAAACTGTGGTGATTGCTAGAGGATTGAAGTACGCCAAATTTCTCTTTCTTTCGTAATTCACATAGTTTTATGATATTTTATTTGTTTACAGTTTTTTTTATTTGTGCATTGTCATTTGTAATTTAATTTAAGGGCAAACCTCATAACAAGATAAGGTGGGGATTTCATCACCCTTCCTTATCTCACAAACAACCGAACTTGCATCTTGCATTAACCTAGACCGAATAAAATCAAGTAGACGTTAGCCCCTAGGACTCTCGAGCTCAATTAGGACAAGAGACTCCAAAAGGAGGCTAAATTTTAAATTAATCAAATTACTGGTGTCTAGGCAAGTGGTTCAAAAGGCAAACGCCTAAGGAACGTGTGTTTATTCAATTAGTCATCGTACCCATGGAGAGGCTCTCACCGTTCTTACACTTACCGGCTAGTAGTGTGATTAATTTTAAATTTGGTGGACCTTAAGGTGTAATTTGGAACAGTTAGGAGCTGTCTAGATTTATTTAGGTTGACCTCAGAAGTATTTTTTTTTTCCTTATTTATTACTATTTTTTCTTTTTTGTTTTTGAGTGCTTATCTATTTATTTGCTGAGTAGTGTATGCAAAAAGTGTGGATTAGGGACAAAACATCCCGATTAATGAGAAAACCTAATTTTTCAGAGTTCACTTTAAAAGATCTCACTTTATGAAAAATGGAGGTCGCACAAACCGTTTTTTTAAAAGATCGGTGTTATCCTTCCCGCTCTGCCCAACCTTCATGCATTAGTTTACCACCAGTAACTAGTAATAATTTTTAACTTAAACCACATTTTATAAATATGTTACCTAGGTTCAATGGTATAGAAAATTCATATTTATTTATTCAGGAGTTTGAGGAAGTTTGTGCTTTAATGAAAATTCAACAATTGTCTGATGACTCAATTAGGCTAAGATTTATCACATTTGCTTTAAAAGATAATGCTAAATAATGGTTATATAGCCTACCAAATAATTTCATATCAACATGGGAGGAATTTGTTGTTACATTTCTAAAAAAAAAAATTATAAATTATAAAACTGCTAAAATTAGGATCGCAATTCATCAATTTTGCCAACTTGAAAAGGAGTCATTTGGAAAATATTTTGATAGATTTAAAAATATGTTATCCCTGTGCCCACACCATGGAATTGAGAAATGGCGATTATGCCAAATTGTTTACGAAGGTTTAAACTATCTCATTAAAATAATGTTAGAGTCAATGTGTCAAGGATATTTTCTCAATAATGATGAGGAAAAGGCTTGGGAATTTTTAGAAGACTTAGCAGGAAAAAAAACTATGCAATGGGAAACCACCCGAGAGATCGATAAACCTAACTCATCTAAGGGTGTTTATACAATTGACAATTCAATTGCCACTGAAACTAAGTTGGCTGGTGCACTTAAAAGACTTAAAGCTTTAGAAACTAGGGGAACATCACATGTGAACCAAGTCTCAAAACCAACACCTTTGTGTCTAAGGTGTATTTCATCAAGTCATATGATAGATGAATGTCCTAGAGTCAGGGCCCAACCTGAAGAATATGAACAAGTTAATGCAATGTTTCAAAGACCTAGGAATAACCCATTTACACCCACTTATAATCCAGGTTGAAGAAATCATCCTAATTTTGCATGGAACTAAGGACCCTACCCAAATAACCCTTCAAATCAAGTCAATCAATCTCTAAATCAATCTTTTCAATCTTATCAAAATCCAAATCCTGGTCCGTACCAAAATTCAAATTCAGTAACTCAATATCTACCAAGTTTTTCTAATGAAAGTGAAAAGAGACTTAACACTCTAGAGAAGAGCATAGAAACTTTAATGAAGTCTTATAATAATTTCATGCAAAGCACTAACCAAGACTTATCTCATTTAGAGCTCCAAATGAGTCAATTGACCACTTCAGTTAGTGAAAGAGAGAAGGGTAAGTTTCCTAGTCAACCTGAAACCAAACCAAAATTTTTAGCCCCTAATCAAAAACCTTATCATGTTAATTCACTTGAAAACAACCAAGTCAATTATGTGAATTTTGTAATCTCTTTAAGGTCTAAAAATTATTTTAACAATCATGCTGGCATTAATAAAAAAAGAAAATTTTAAATGTTGAATCTAACAATCCATCTTCAAAGTTAGCCGACAAACTTTAAGTTAATACGCCCATCCACTAAGTATTTGTCAAAAAAGAATCAAACCACATTTTCTAAGTCAAATGAAAAAGTTTTTAAACCAAAAGGCCCATTCCCTCAAAGACTTATTTCAAATAAGCAGTAAGCCCAGTTAGACAAAATTCTAGAAGTGTTTAAACAAGTAAAAATTAATATTCCTCTTCTGGATGTCATTCAACAAGTTTCCGCATATGCTAAATGTCTAAAAGATTTGTGCACACACAAAAGAACCATTTATGTTCCTAAGAAAGCTTTTCTAACAACTCGTGTTAGTTCTATCTTGGCTTGTCAAGTCCTTGTGAAGTATAAGGACCCCGGTTATCCTACTATTTCATGCATCATAGGTGACACCTTAATTAAAAAAGCTTTATTTGATTTAGGAGCTAGTGTGAACCTTTTACCATTTTTTATATATCAAACTTTGGGCTTACGGGAGTTGAAAAAGACAAGTGTCACACTCCAACTAGTTGACTGTTCCCTTAAAATGCCAAGGGAATAGTTGAGGATGTACTCATCAAGGTTGGTGATTTTGTGTTCCCTGTTGACTTTGTTGTCCTTGAAATCCAGCCTGTTACTAATCCAGAGGTCAAATTCCTGTCATTTTAGGTAGACCATTTTTAGCAACCTCTAATGTGTTAATCAATTGTAGAAATTGATTAATGAAATTGATATTTGGGAACATGATAATTGACTTAAATGAGTTTAATGTGGGAAAGTAACCTAGTGATTTTTCTGAAAAACCCGTTGAAGTGAATATAATTCAGGAAATGTCTGAAAATGAACTTAAGGGGGAAGATGAAATTCTTAACTTTTGTCTAAATCATTCTGGTCAAAATTGGGATGAAACTGAATATTTGAATGAGGTCAATGAGATGTTAGACTCCACTGCCCAAAAGTCTTACTCTAGATTGGAACATATATTTGAATCAAGTTTGCCACATTTTGAGCATTTTAAAGAGAATCACATTGACCTTGAATTTAAACCTTTTTGTGATTATTTTAAGTCTACCTTGGGTCCATTCGAAACACTTTCTATGTGACGCCCCCAAATTCGGTTCTCAAACACCCGGATTCGATCATCACGATCTGATACAACCATTCACATCTAAACAACATACAATAACTAAATGCAGAATAAAATAAACGTATGTCGTTCATTCAAAAAGGTGTTACTAGTCCCAAGATATAAAAACCTTAATACAGGAATACAAATATACCTTAGTACAGTACTTAGGGTTTAAATAACAATAATAATTTATTAACTATGCCTGAAACAAAATATAGTCACTAGGAGACTAATACTTCATCTTTTCCTTGCCCTTGTCTTTGCCTGAGGTCTCGGGCTTAACTGCAATAAGGTTCATGATATAACAAGGGTGGGCAACTAGTTTGCTCGGCAAGTTTAAATAATGGCAAGAAATGATGTATATCATATATGAAAGAGATATTTAGAAATGATTCAACGATGAGAATAATGAAAGTAAGAATAATAACTGCTTTTTAAAATAAACGATAGTCAACATAGACCATGAACAATATACTTCTAATGTAATCAATACTTAATTGATCCTTTGGTTACTGGCTCAGAAATACGTACTCGAGGGGATCAGCCTCTGGTACACTATGTGTATGTATAACATTTAATTTATGTTCTTGTATCTTACATTTAGATACGTGGGGTACTCCCCTATAATAAAAGGGGTGTTCACTTCAGTCTAAGAATCCATACCATCAATTGGCCTAGATAACCTTTATAAAAATTTCATGCAATTGTCTGACCGAACAAAGGTTCAGACTCAATCTAAAATAGTTCATGAGTTATAGAACATTATATAATGTACAAGTCCAAAACTGTACGAACTCAAGTGCACTAAGTGCGAGTATTAATAAAATCGATGTGGGATAATTGTAAAATAATTAAACCATTTAAAGCATGCTTGGAAATAAATTTCAAGCTTAAATAAATGACTTGCAATACAATAATATCTTACGCGAATATAATTTGAGTAGCGTTAAGGAACTTGCTCAATAAAATATGAGTAAGGATAGGAAACTTGCAACAACGTAAGAAGTTTAAGGTTAGGAACTTGCCTGTTTGCTCAGTTACAATAATCTAGCTTTATACGACTCTCTTCAATGGACCTAACATTAATAACGTTGGTCTATTAATTAGCACTGCGTATAATTGCATATGGATACGCTTACTTATGCTATTTATTTGGCACATAAGTCAACCACTTAGCACACATAGTTTAATAAACTATCATTAATTCTATAAGATATCAATGAACCTTAGGTTAATAATTTATTTGATTAATAGTATTTTCTTAAGTGTTAAACATTGATTAAACCTTTAAACAATTTATTATAATTGTTTTAATTAATGTATCATCTAAATTCTCTTTATTTTATTAACTCTATCTTCATTTAATTACTATTTAATATTAATTAAATAGTAATCAAATAATTGTCTCTAGTTATTATTTAATAATAAATAATAACTAACTGTGTTTATTTATTATTCAAAATTAATACAATAATAAATAATTCCACTATAAACCTCGTTTGTTTAATAGTAATCAAATAATAATTAATTTAATTATCCTTATTCATTATTTAACATTAATTAAATAATAAATAATTAATTCATTTATGTATTCGTCTTTGGTCATTATTTAATAATAACTAACTATTTATCCTTATTTAGTATTTAGTATTAATTAAATAATAAATAATTAATTTAATTATATTTATACATAATTATTATTTAATATTAATTAACTAATTATTAATCCTTATTTATTATTTTCAGAAATTAAAATTATTTAAATTACACAACCCGATCCGAACCAACCCGGCCAGCTAACAGCCTTGGCGCTGCAGCGCCAAACAATACAACAAGATCGACGCTTCGGCGTCATGTCCCTCATTCCTGGCACTACGGCGCCAAACTGACGTTGCGGCACCAAACTGACGTTGCGGCGCCAAATTGACGTTGCGGCGTCCCGACCTTCCTTTATGGCGCTGCGGCGCCACTTGCTGGCGCTACGGCACTCTGGTTCAGTGTCTTCCTCGATTCTTTTCAGCAGTTTTCTTCGAATTTTAAGATTTATAACATTTACCAAGCATGCATAACTCAAAATTTGCCACTTATTACCCTCAATGATAAATATTAAGTGCCTAATTGGAGTAATTAATTTCAAGCATGATACAGAGTATTTGTAACCATGCTTACTGTAACGGAGAAAATACTTACCTTCTAGACTTAGATGCAGTCCTTCTCTTCTTTCCGTAGTAAACAATGAAGCCAGAAATCATTTGCGTGCCAACTCCCCCCTTCGGATCGCCCTTACTTCTCAAGCTCCCAGTATCCCTCTTTCAATAAAATCAATTAACTTAACAGTTCTAAAGGAGAAGTCGGGGTTCTTATTTATAGCCAAATTGTTGACCGGTCGTTAGTTATTACTCCGATTGCAAACTTCAGACGCAACGGTAGTATCCACTAGTTAAAAAGAAGTAGGTGAAAAGCTTGCCCGACCTATCCTCGAGCCATGCCCTCTGAGATTGGCTGATAACCCTTGCACGCAAGGTAGGGTGGTAGGTCATTGGCCTAGCTCAACGCACGCTGGACATTTGGGATTACCTATCCCCCTATACCGATAACTTGTTTTGGGGATAACCCAGTTAGCTTACTATCCCGGTTGGCAAAATACAGATGTTGGTTTGGATTAAGTTTGCAACCAGTTGGGCTAGTTTAAATGGTTAGCATATTAATTACCCAAGCCCATGATCAATTAATTATCTCGCTTGGTTAATTAATTAATTAAACTAGTCATTTAGTATTTATTTACTAACTGAACTATTAAATATTATTAATCCTATTTCACATTATTCTCATTAATTAATAGTGATATTAATTAATTTACTATATCCAAAGTAATTGAATATTTAATTATTACTTATTTATCAATTTCTTGATATTAAATAACTTAGGGCTAGTCCACTAATTTAATCAAACCATTAGTGACTCCCTTTAATTAATCTTAGCAATTACGCGCAATCCCATAATTACATAACCAATTAATCACACAAGGTTTTAACAAATCATACAAAGCTAACTCTTTTAAAAAAAAAATTATATTTAATAAATAAAGAAGTTTCAAATTTCTCGGTCATTACATCCTCCCCCTTATAAAAATTCTGTCCTCAGAATTGCAAAATAAGGTTAATCAAATAGATGCGGGTAATTCGTCCTCATCTTTTCCTCTAGCTCACACGCAGCTTCTTCAACTACGTCGTTCCTTCAAAGTACATTGACCGAATGAATGATCTTATTCCTCAACGTCTATTCTTTCTTATCAAGTATCTGTACGGGGATTTCCTCATACAATAAGTCTTTCTCTACTTGAATCAGTTCATAAGAGATGACGTGTTTGTAGTCTGGTTTGTATGGCTGCAACATTGACACATGAAACACATTGTGAATGTGCTCAAGTTTAGGAGGTAACGCTACTTCGTACGCCACTTCACTGACTCGCCTCAAAATCTCGAATGGTCCTATGAACCTAGGGCTTAACTTTCCTTTCTTCCCAAAACGGATCTTCTCTTTCTAGGGAGATACCTTCAAGAACACAAAACTACCCACTTCGAGTCCCGCTCCTTACGATGTAGATCAGCGTACTTTTTCTGACGGTCTTAGGCTGCTACCAGGCGGTTCCTGATCAGCTTCACTGTATCTGCTGTTTATTGCACCATCTTAGGTCCTAGCAGTCTTCGCTCGCCTACCTCGTCCCAGCACAACGGTGTTCGACACCTTCTACTATATAGTGCTTTGTACAGTGGCATACCGATACTAGTGTGATAACTATTGTTGTAAGCGAACTCCATCAGTGGTAAATGGTCATCCCAGCTGCCCTTTAAGTCCATCACGACAGCTCGGAGCATATCCTCCAAAGTTTGAATCGTTCGCTCGCTCTGGCCATCAGTTTGAGAATGATACGTTGTACTTAACTTCAACTGCGTACCCATTCTGTCTAGTAAACTCCTCCAAAAATTCGACGTGAAGCGCGGATCTCTATCAAACATAATAGATATCGGCACTCCATGTCGTGATACAATTTCTTTCACATACAGCTTTGCTAACTGCTCCAGATTGTACCTGATCTTGATCGGTAAAAAATGAGCAGACTTAGTCAGACGATCTACAATTACTCAGATTGCGTCTAGACCCTTTTGTGTCGGTGGCAGACCCACCATAAAGTCCATGGTGATGTACTCCCACTTCCACTTCGAAATCTCTAATGGTTACAGCAGTCTGCTCGGTCGCTGGTATTCAACTTTAACTCGTTGGCATGTCAGACATCTGCTGACGCACTCTGCTACCTCTCTCTTCATATCCGGCCACCAAAAGTATGGCCGCAAATCCTAATACATCTTCGTGCTACCGGGATGTACTGAGTACCTCATATTGTGAGCTTCTTGGAGAATCTTTTCTCTTAACTCCGGATTCAACGGTACCCAGATCCTCCCTTCAAATCTTAGCAGCCATGTGTTATCAATCTTATACTTGAGCTCTTCCCCTTCAGAAATTCGTTTCCTTATACCATCGCATCCTTCATCCTTCTCCTGAGCCTCCTTTATTTTATCCAATAAGGTCGGACTCGCTGTCACCGTACATAATTTCTCATCTGACTCCCTCGGATACTTGATCTCCAATTCGAGTCGTTCAAAATCCCTTACCAACTCTTCCCGAGTGGTTAGCTTTAACAGCTTCTCTCTGCCTTGTCTGCTCAAGGCATCAGTCACTACATTTACTTTGCTTGGATGGTACAGAATCTCACAGTCATAATCCTTGATCAATTCTAACTATCGGCGTTGCCTCATGTTCAGCTCTTTCTGAGTGAATATATATTTTAGACTTTTGTGATCCATATATATCCGCACTTCTCTTCGTATAGGTAGTGTCTCCAAATCTTTAAGGAGAAAACTATCACGGCCAAATCCAGGTCATGAGTCGGGTAACCCTTCTTATAGTCCTTCAGCTGACATGACGCTTACGCAATGACCTTGTCGTGATGCATCAGCACATAACCAAGAACTTTATGTGATGCATCGCTATACACTGCAAAACTTCCAGTGTTGTCCGGTAAAGCCAACACCGGTGCTTGACTAAGTCTCTTTTTCAGTTCCATAAAACTTCCTTCGCATTTCTCCGTCCAAACAAACTTAACTACTTTTCTGGTAAGATTGGTCAATGGCGAGGCTATCTTTAAAAAGTCCTGAATGAATCTCCGATAGTATCTCGCTAATCCCAAGAAACTTCGGACCTCTGTTGGCATCTTTGGCTGCTCCCAATTGATAACGGCTTCCACCTTTGCTGGATCCACCGAAACACCATCTTTATCAATGACGTGCCCTGGAAACTACACCCTCTGCAACCAAAACTCGCACTTAAAAAACTTCGCGTACAGTTTCTCTCTTCTGAGAGCCTCCAATACAATCCTTAAATGTTCAGCATGCTCCTCCTCTGTCACCGAATATACCAAGATGTCATCGATGAATACGACTACGAACTTGTCCAAGTACTGCTTGAACACCCTGTTCATCATATGTATGAATGCCGCTGGTGCATTCGTTAATCCAAATGACATTATCAGAAACTCGAAATGCCCATAACGAGTTCTGAATGCAGTCTTTGGGATATCTTCCTGCCTCACCTTCAGTTGATGATAACCCGTTCTCAAATCAATCTTTGAAAAGTATTTCGCTCCCTTGAGTTGATCAAACAGATCGTCAATCCTGGGCAGTGGATACCTATTATTAATCGTAACTTTGTTCAACTCGCGATAGTCGATACAAAGCCTCATCAAACCATCCTTCTTCTTTACAAACAGAACTGCCGCTCCCCACGGGGACACGCACAGTCTGACATAACCTTATCTAATAATTCCTACAATTGAACCATTAGTTCTTTTATCTCTACTGGTGTCATTCGGTATGGTGCCTTGGATATCGGTGTCGTTCCTAGTACCAAGTCAATCATAAATTCTATCTCTCTATCTGGCGGCAGTTTGGGAATTTCATCTAGGAAGACATCAATGAATTCCCTTATGACGGGTATCTGACTTAGTTCATCCGCGACTCGTCGAGTATTAACCACGTGAGCCAAATAACTTATGCAGCCCTTTCTAAGCAACTTCCTTACTTGCATCATCGTCAAACAACAAGATTGTCTTGGCGATTTACTACCATAGAATACCACCTTTAACTTATTTGGAGTCTGAAGGTGTACACACTTTTTCTTACAGTCGATGACTACTACATGACTTGATAACCAATCCATCCCAAGGATTACGTCAAACTCCCCCAAACGAATTGGTATCAAATCCACGTTGAGCTTGCATCCTCGCAATTCGGCACAACAGATCCTATGAATGCATTATACGGGGATAATTTTCTTGTTTGTTACTTCTACGTTCATAGGGTGTTCTAACTTTTTACGAGGTAAGTCTAACTGTTTAGCAAATTCTTCGGAAACAAAAGAGCGGGTAACACCCGAATCAAATAACACATATCCATCTATTTTATTGATTGGAATGATACCTGACACTACGTCCTTGGACTCCACCCCATCCTTGACGGTCATGTTGAACGTGTGTGCCATTGGTCTGTTAGCTTGACTGGCTGGCCCTCCAATGCTCAGCCTGTTGTTGTAGTTGTTGTTGTTGTTGCGATTGTCGCTAGCTGCATCGTCCTTTCTCTTCGGGCAGTCCTTGATCTGGTGGTCTGGGGCTCCACATGAAAAA
This sequence comes from Aralia elata, assembly GCA_034770075.1. NCBI lineage: Eukaryota > Viridiplantae > Streptophyta > Magnoliopsida > Apiales > Araliaceae > Aralia > Aralia elata. The sequence continues at coordinate 11,185,357 of CM068385.1, read as the reverse complement.
CACCCTCCTTTCTGCTTATTCGAACACTGAGGAGCCATGTGCCCCGGTTGTCCGCAGCGATAACAAACGCTTCTCCCTTTTATAGACTCCCCTGAGTGGTTCTTTTTGTAGCTGCTGCACTTACCACTTGACTTGGCCTCTCCCCCGGACTTGTTGCCTCCGGAGGATTGGCTCTCCATCCATTTACGCTTATTGGGGTTGCTGCCTCCGCTGCTTCCCCCTTTCGGCCCTTCCTGACCGGTCTTCTTTTCCTATTTAAATCGTGATATGGCTTCAATTGCCTCTTTCCGCAATGATAGCCCTTTCCAACAGTTCAGAGAAATTCTTAATCTTCAACACAGCGACGATTTTCTGTACCCATGGCTTCAATCCCAACTCGAACCTTCTTGCCTTCTTGGCCTCCGTGTCCACCTGATGTGGAGCGAATCGGGCTAACTCGTTAAATTTTGCCGCGTACTCTGCGACCATCATACCACCCTATTTCAGTTCCAGAAATTTAACCTCCATATCCTGTGGCGTATTCTTCGGGAAGTAATTCTCGAAGAATAGCTCCTTGAATTTGTCCTATGGAATGACTCCATCGCATGCTCATCCCTTATTGGCTTTCCACCAATAATTAGCTTCACCCTTCATCATGAAGGTGGCGAATCCGGCTTTCTGCTCTTTGACCACTCGTGCGACCTCGAAGACTTTCTCCATCTCTTCAACCCAAGTTTGTGCTTATATTGGGTCGAGAGTTCCCTAGAACTCGAGTGGTCCAACCAGTTTGAAATCCTTAAAGTTGGCCAAGTGATGCGATGGCTGGGGTGCTGGTTGTGTTGCTGGTGGTGGGGGTCTAGCCTGCATAGCCTCGGCTAGCAGTTTAGCAAATATTCTCATTAGGTCAGGATAATCTCCGACCTCACTTTCTGACTCGGCGACACGCTGATTGCGGGGTCTAACTCTGGGCGGCATTATGATATGCTAAAGAGCAAGTCTTAGACTTTCGTTTATTTTGCAACGTTTTTCGCACTATGTCGGTTAAGTCAACATTCAATAGTAAAAGCATCTATCAAACATTCGATTCAAAAGGAAACAACTGCATTTATATTCATATACCAATGTTTTAATATAGACTGACTCAACATTTGGCATACTACTATAAATATTCAATGGCATAAACTGCCTACTGCTAACTATCCTCTATTAAGCAAAAGGTGAGAATTCACTACTATCTGCCCCCTTTATAAGAACAAAAGTTGGGGTTAACTACCATTCTAGGCATACGACAAAGCACCTGAATTTTTAAGATAAATCTGTCCCTATTAAACAAAAGTGGGACTCACCACAACGACCAGGTAAACACAAGGGTTCTAAACTAACAAATCAACGCCTGCTACGGTGAACTGCCCGACACAACCATTCACCTCTAAACAGCATACAATAACTAAATGCGGAATACAATAAACGTATGTCGTTCATTCAAAAAGGTGTTACTAGTCCCAAGATACAAAAACCTTAATACAGGAATACAAATATACCCTAGTATAGTACTTAGGGTTTAAATAACAATAGCAATTTATTAACTACGCCTGAAATAAAATACAGTCACTAGGAGACTAACACTTCATTTTTTCCTTGCCCTTGTCTTTGCCTGAGGTCTCGGGCTTAACTGCAATAAGGTTCATGATATAACAAGGGTGGGCAACTAGTTTGCTCAGCAAGTTTAAATAACGGCAAGAAATGATGTATATCATGAATGAAAGAGATATTTGGAAATGATTCGACGGTGAGAATAATGAAAGCAAGAATAATAACTGCTTTTTAAAATAAACGATAGTCAACATAGATCATGAACAATACGCTTCCAATGGAATCAATAGCTAATTGATCCTTTGGTTACTGGCTCAGAAATACGTACTCGAGGGGATCTGCCTCTGGTACACTATGTGTATGCATAACATTTAATTTATGTTCTTGTATCTTACATTTAGATATGTGGGGTACTCCCCTATAATAAAAGGGGTGTTCACTTCAGTCTAAGAATCCATACCATCAATTGGCTTGGATAGCCTTTATAAAAATTTCATGCAATTGTCTGACCGAACAAAGGTTCAGACTCAATGTGAAACAGTTCATGAGTTATAGAACTTTATATAATGTACAAGTCCAAGACTGTACGAACTTAAGTGCACTAAGTGCGAGTATTAATAAAATCGATGTGGGATAATTGTAAAATAATTAAACCATTTAAATCATGCTTGGAAATAAATTTCAAGCTTAAATAAATAACTTGCAATACAATAATATCCTACTCGAATATAATTTGAGTAGGGTTAAGGAACTTTCTCAATAAAATATGAGTAAGGATAGAAAACTTGCAACAACATAAGAAATTTAAGGTTAGGAACTTACCTGTTTGCTCAGTTACAATAATCTAGCTTTATATGACTCTCTTCAATGGACCTAACATTAATAATGTTGGTCTATTAATTAGCACTGCGTATAATTGCATATGGATACGCTTACTTATGCTATTTATTTGGCACATAAGTCAACCACTTAGCACACATAGTTTAATAAACTATCATTAATTCTATAAGACATCAATGAACCTTAGGTTAATGATTTATTTGATTAATAGTATTTTCTTAAGTGTTAAACACTGATTAAATCTTTAAACAATTTATTATAATTGTTTTAATTAATGTGTCATCTAAATTCTCTTTATTTTATTAACTCTATCTTCATTTAATTACTATTTAATATTAATTAAATAGTAATCAATTAATTGTCGCTAACTAACTGTGTTTATTTATTATTCAAAATTAATACAATAATAAATAATTCCACTATTAACCTCGTTTGTTTAATAGTAATCAAATAATAATTAATTTAATTATCCTTATTCATTATTTAACATTAATTAAATAATAAATAATTAATTCATTTGTGTATTCGTCTTTGGTCATTATTTAATAATAACTAACTATTTATCCTTATTTATTATTTAATATTAATTAAATAATTAATAATTAATTTAATTGTATTTATAAATAATTATTATTTAATATTAATTAAATAATAATTGATCCTTATTTATTATTTTCAAAAATAAAAATTATTAATATTTAAATTACACAACCCGACCCGATCCGAACCGACCCGACCAGCTCCTAGCCTTGGCACTGCAGCGCCAAACAATACAGCAAGATCGACGCTGCGGCGTCATGTCCCTCATTTCTGGCACTGCGGCGCCAAACTAACGCTGCGGCGTCCCAACCTTCCTTTATGGCACTGCGGCGCCACTTGCTAGCGCTACGGCGCTCTGGTTCAGTGTGTTCCTCGATTCTTTTCGACAGTTTTCTACGAATTTTAAGATTAATAACATTTACCAAGCATGCATAACTCAAAATTTGTCACTTATTACCCTCAATGATAAATATTAAGTGCCTAATTGGAGTAATTAATTTCAAGTATGATGCAGAGTATTCGTAATCATGCTTACTGTAACGGAGAAAATGCTTACCTTCTAGACTTAGATGCAGACCTTCTCTTCTTTCCGTAGTAAACAATGAAGTCAGAAATCATTCGCGTGCCAACTCCCCCCTTCGGATCGCCCTTACTTCTCAAGCTCCCAGTATCCCTCTTTCAGTAAAATCAATTAACTCAGCAGTTCTGAAGGAGAAGTCGGGGTTCTTATTTATAGCCAAATTGTTAACCGGTCGTTGGTTATTACTCCGATTGCAAACTCCAGACGCAACGGTAGTATCCGCTAGTTAAAAAGAAGTAGGTGAAAAGCTTGTCCGACCCATCCTCGAGCCATGCCCTCTGAGATTGGCTAATAACCCTTGCACGCAAGGTAGGGTGGTAGGCCATTGGCCTAGCTCGGCATACGCTGGACATCTGGGATTACCTATCCCCCTATACCGATAACCTATTTTGGGGCTAACCCACTTAACTTAGTAACCCGGTTGGCAAAATACAGATGCTGGTTTGGATTAAGTTTACAACCAGTTGAGCTAGTTTAAATGGTTAGCATATTAATTACCCAAGCCCATGATCAATTAATTATCTGGCTTGGTTAATTAATTAATTAAACTAGTCATTTAGTATTTATTTACTAACTGGATTACTAAATATTATTAATCGTATTTCACATTATTATCATTAATTAATAGTGATATTAATTAATTTATTATATTCAAAGTAATTGAATATTTAATTATTACTTATTTATCAATTACTTGATATTAACTAACTTAGAGCTAGTCCACTAATTTAATCAAACTATTAGTGACTCCCTTTAATTAATCCTAGCAATTACGCGCAATCCCATAATCACATAACCAATTAATCACACAAGGTTTTAACAAATCATACAAAGCTAACTCTTTTTAAAAAAATTAAATTTTATATTTAATAAATAAAGAAGTTTCAAATTTCTCGGTCATTATATTCCACAATCACAAAATGTGACTTAACAAATGAACCAAAGGTGGTGGACAATGAGAATCTTCTATGTTTAGATAATGAGATCATATCTCCCATTTCAGATAATGTATGTGTTAGTCCAGTTTCAAGTGGTACCTAAAAATCTTGGTATAGCAGTTATTCAAAATGATGAGAATGCTTTAGTGCCCTTTGGTGACGAATATGCATGGCAAGTTTGGATAGATTTTATGAAGTTAGAATTTTTCAAAAGAAAATATCATTTTCCTTTGTCATTCATTGACCCAATTTTAAAAGGATCGGTTGGGTATGCTCACAACTATTCTTCTAATGCAAATTCTGACTATTTTCAATTTCCCAGACCTCCTAAAAATTCTAAGAAATCCACACTAACTTGTCTGTTTACATCACTCATTTATCGTCGCATAGTTTTTAGGATATATAAAATTTGTAGATATGTCCATTTGTTTTCTTTTTCACCACATGTTCTTGCAGTTTAATGCTCCACCGTACAAGGTATAATTCTTTCATTTTTTTTGTTCTCTTTCTTTATTTGCATACATTGAGGACAATGCATGATTTAGGTATGGGGGAGTTTTGCATTTTTATTATTAGATTTTTTTATTTATTTTTCTTCTTTTTAGGTAATTAATTCTTTTTGTAACAAAAATGAACAAAAAAATTGAAAAATTGAATAAATTAAAAAATTTGTTTGACTTTTTATGAGTTGGATTAATTCTAATAAGTGTTTGTGGAGCAAAAACTTTATGTAGAATTAAAAGATTTAGAACTCTTGAACTTTTAATAAGATACAAAATCTTAGTTCGAAACACCATCTTGAATAAAATAAAGTTTATATGCATTTTTGCACTTTACGTTCGCACTAACTCTTAGTTATGGGGTATAAACTATGATTCGAGCAATTTCAGGAAAAAAGTTGAAAAAAAGTTGAAAAAAAAATTAAATAACTACTTCAATGTCTATTGAACGAAATAACTGGGTATCCAAGCCTCAAGAAGTATCGATTTTCACGCTGAAAAGTGTGGTGGATATGAGCAGCGTGACGAGTCTAATTTTGTGGTCTTTGTTACTCGAGTTAATAAGCCCTTAGGGGTGTCTCTACACCTAGTGCCCTAAAGCCAACTGGTTTGAAAGTCATTGGTCCAACGCTCATTACATGGGTAACTCTAAAAAGCCTAAGAAATAAAGACATTGCACAAGTCAAGAAAAAAAATTCAAAAAAAATCAGAAAAAGAAAAAAATGGAAAAAAAAGAAGGAAAAAATAGGAAAAGAAAAAAAATGAGTTTGTTTGATTTTCATGGTAAAACTCCCAACTAAAAGTTACATCACATACACATGCATGCATTACATGGAATTAATTTTATGAAAGATGGTGTCTAGAATGAAGATAGATTATGTTTGATAAGGTGAAAGTGTGATTTTGAATTTAATCTTGCTTATGTATAATGTCCATGGATACTTAGAAGTTTTCTTTCAATTTTATAATTAGTTAAACTCAAAAAGATTTTAATTTTGAATGTTGTGGATATATTCACTATAAACCCTCACAAGACACAACTCGTCCATTTGGGGTAACCTTGGGGTTTAAAGGCTTGTTACACATGTTAAGTGCAATCGTGTTTCCTACGAAAATGGTGTAGTATAGTTTTTATTTTTATTTTATTTTCTTTTTATTTTACCCAAGGACGAGCAAAAGATAGGTATGAGGGTATTTGATAGACACATTTTTTATACATTTTAATATTCTCATTTTTATTATTTTATATATTTATTTTATTTAACTAATACATTTTATTTTATTTTGTAGAATTTACCTTATTTATCTTGGTGGATAAGTAAAAGATAATTGTTTCAGCTTTTAAAGATGGAAAAGGACTCTTGGGAGATTACCATGTAGAAATTGAAGTCAAGAATAAAAGAAGAGGATAAAAATAAAATAAAAGAGACCAAGTTCAATGAATCTAAATTATGGCACAAATTATTTTTCCTATAAATAGGTATCTTGTTTTAGAGAGAGAGAGGACCACTTTTTATTTTTTTTCTTAGTTTTTCGTCAGTGCAAAAGGGAGAGAGGTATTTAGCAACTGAGAGCTTTTGTTTTTTCTCTTATTCCAATCATGTGTGGTACTAGTGTCAGAGAATATTTGTAACTTTCTTTTATTGATCTAATTGAAATTCTCTTTCTAATTATTGTTCTTATTTCATGCAATTTGTAGTATTAATTTTTAATTCCATGGCTAACTAATTTTCTAATAACTAGGATGATGATGAAGCTAGGTAATACATATTAATAGTTTCTTTCCGTTCTGAAATTAGTGTCTAATTATTTTTGCCTTCATATTTTCCTTCGCACAAATTGCATATGATTCTTATATTGATTGCGATGTTTTGATAAGTTATAGTTAATCTGTGAATTTTTCATAACTTATACTTGCCCATATTAATTATATGAATCATTATTTTTAAAGGAAAGGGAAAATAATTTGGGAATTAATTTAGAAAATAAGAAATTGTTTATTATGTCAATAATTAGTGGATTCGGATTCCTATGTAGTTTTTTCATTACTAGTTTTCATTATTAATTGTTAGTTTGTATTATTTAGTTAGTTAATTATCTCCACTATATTTATTTTTAATTTGACTAAAATATTAATTAAAGATGTATTAAAGAATTAATCTAGTCTTTGTGGTTCAATTTGTACTTACCAAATTTACAATAGACGTTGTGCACTTGCAGTTACTAAATTTTATCATATCAGATGTATACTGATAAAGTCAAAGAAGCAAAGATTGAATAGAGAGAAAGTTGATTAATTATAGGTGAGATTCGACAATTTGCTTGCCTTTAATTTTGAGTTTAATGTTTATGTATATGAGTTGTTGGTGAACGACATATTTTGTTAAATTTGATGTAGAATTGAGGGCATTTTAATAATTTATACAAGTAATTTAATTGTAATACACCTCACGTATTTATTTTTGGGCGAGTGAATCTCACTCTCCCTAAATTGAATGGAATTGAGGTAACTTGCAACTTTTTTTTTTTTTACCACGGAGGTGTTTAATTGCATTTCACTATTTACCTTATTACTCTTTCTGTATGACAAATATATAAGTCTTACATTTACTTCTGAGGATTTTAAATACATTTTTTTTTAACTATAAAAACTACTAGCTAGGTGATCCACACTTTTGATTTAATCATTTCCTAGTTTTCAAAAATCAGAGTGTTAACAAACAAGTGTCAAAGAGTGTTGCAATGGCTTCCATAAATGGACTCATTGAGTAATCAATAGTGTTTGGGTAATAAATTTGAGATGTAATCAGTTTTTTAATAAGAACTTAATGGGTCTATTGACCTTTCTGAGCAGAATGTTCTATCTAACAATATTGTCTACATAAAAAAATATGTTGTTAGAATAAATTTTAGGCCAAACTGTAAAGTTGTTCTTTTATGTTTATACTAAATTATAATATAGATATTAATATATTAATTTTTGTAATGTCATAGACAATGTTTTAATTTTTAATAAAACTATTCCCTTTGACCAAAATTTGATCAAAACTAATCAGTCATGTGCATATCACGTGGGTGTTTAAAGAGTAAAATAGTATGTTTCTACAATAAAATTTATTTCTTCAAAATAGAGGGGTTAAATTGTCACCACAATAAAGAGCAACCGACTATTTTGCCTCTTAAACACCCACAAAATTAATTAATTTTGACCAAAATTAATCAAAAAGGACAATTTTATAAAATTGAAACATTGATTATGATTTTGCAAAAATTGAAGCATTAGTATCTATATTACAATTAAATGTAAATATGAGGAGACAATTGTAAGGATTTAAATGACACTTATTTATTGTTCTAATTATATTATTTTTACTCTGATAATATTAATTAAAATTCGATTGCATTAATAAAAATATATAGGGTCCCACATGCTCATAATAACTCCATGAGTAATTCAATGACAAGAGGAATGGGCAAAAGCTTTTAAATTCTGTTGGCTTCCTTTTTCAAATGTAGAATGATCAATTATTCCATGAACTTGGCATGCCAATCAAGTAGAGCTCTAAAACATAAATTGACAATTGATTGATTTCTCTGGACAAAACTGTCATCTCAAAATTCAAATCCTTTTAACAGAAGAAAAGGCAGTATAAATTGTCATGGCCACACCAAATTTTTAAATTTATCTAAATTTATAAACCCTCGAACGTGTAATATCCACCTAATAATTTTATTTTATTTTCACTTTCGGCACTTTTAAAAACATGCTACGTTTTGTAGTAAGAAAATTTTATTTTATTTTATGGAAGAATCCGCAATCGTTACCCTCTTTTAGTGTAGATCAGGAACAACAAACCATAAATTATTTTTTCAAAAAAAAATTATTCTCCAATGAAATTACCTTGAATTTGAAGATATGCTCTTTGCTCTTTAGTCCAACTAAATTATAAAGAATGTCAATTATAAGATATACTCTTCCATTCATCTATTTTGAGATAATAAAAAGTTTGTGGTTAATTATAGAGAAATGATATTTCGGTAGCAAATAATACTAACCTAGCACAAATATACACTATTTAATATACAAAGTACAACTCTATATTTAACCATTTACAACTGAAAATTTTTGCTTTGTAAAAATCCGCTCATACTTATTTCCCATAAAATTACCACCAAAATAAAAGATATGATTGCATTGTTGACTACTATTGTAAGATCCCGTTTTTTATGAAATAAAAGTTATTTTTCTTTATGATTATTATTATAAACAGTAAAGTGTTTAATTGATAACATGTTATAGTTAAGAGTGATATATGCAAATTATCAGATAAATAATATGTCGGAGAATATTTTTTTTGTTGGGAAATATTCTTTCTGTCGGGGAATATTATATTCGGTAAAGTACGACGGCGCCGAAATAACAAATCATTGGTGGACCCTCTCCCCCACTTGTCAATTTGTCAAACTGTCGGCAAAAATTTCATTCAGTATTTGTTTTATTATTATTATAATAGTAATAAAACAGATTTTTTTTATATAAAACAGAAAACTTTTATATTATATATAAAATTATTTGTTTTATTAGAATATAATTAGAATATATTATATTATATATATAATTATTTGTTTTATTCGAATATTTTATTGCATAGTAAAAATCGGACGAAACTTTCGAAATCGGTGGGCGAAGCCTATGCGTTTGTCAAACTTAGTGTGCTAAGCATTTTCCTATAAATAGGTTGCTCAGTTGAGCAATGAAACTCACACCAGAAACACAAAATTCCTCTTCTATAATATTGTGAGTATTTCTTTTGAGTATAAGGATACTTTGAGCGTAGCTAAGTGCAAGATTTTCTCAAGATAATATCTTTTATATCAGTCAGATCTAGTCTCCTACTAAGGTAAAAGATATCATTTTCTTTCATACTCGTAAATGATATTATTTTCTTTCATGCTCCTCCATTTATGGTAAGAAATTATTATTCGTTTTCATAACATTATTATTAAATGGTGAAAATTCTTGAAATTAGTAAAATATCCTTAATAGTTTGTGTTTCATCTACTATCTTTTCACCTGAATCTTTCTATTACGTTTTACACGTTATAGTTGAATTGTAAACTTTATGTATTCTATTCTTGAACTCTAATCGAAATTATGAATATCATGTTGACAATTTGGATATTCTTGAACTCTGTACAATTAAATTACAAATCTCTAATATTTATTCTTGATCTTATTGTTTCTATTCATCTTTTATATCATTGTCATAATCCTCAGATTTAAATGGTGGTGAAAGTTCTCTTTGGCCTGTAGTGCAAAGATGAACTGGTGATTGGCATGATTATGACCAGAAACTGTGTATTGGTATAATCATGACTTTTGGTGTTACAGACAAAAGCTTGTGGTGAAAGTTCTCTTTGGCCCGCAGTGCAAAGATGGACTGGTGTTTGGTATGATCATGACCATTGGTGTTACAAATGAATATCTTTGGCTCGTAGTGCAAAGATAAATTGTTGATTTGGATGATCATAAACAAGAATTGTTGATTAGTGTTACAGTGATAAAATAATGATGGTGAATTTTTTTCAAATAAGAGAAAATAGTAGACATTATGTTCTATTTGACTCTTCTAATGAATTATTAGTTCCGCTGCAGTTATTGTTGAAAATTTATTCTCGTTAAATCTCTGATTTATTATTGTTGAAGGCTAAAGATAATTTATTCTTCATTATCTTAGTTATAATATTCTTTACTAGGCTAATTGAGCTCACCCTTTTCAGTTTTGTTCTATTATTCTTCTCAGAAAATGAGAATGTAGCTGGGACTAGCCGGGGAATGGAGTGATGGTTCGAGACTATAGAAGTATCTCAATACGTTATAAATAGTGTGACAATAATTGTATTGAGAACTTAAGTTATATTTGTATTAAAACTCACAGTATGTGTGTTGTCATATTTTGCACGACAATATAATGGTTGTAAATAAAAAAATTTGTATTTGAATTTTGTAGTATATATTTTGACGATTCAAAATGAGTTATATGGACCTATTTTGGGAGCGTCACAACTATGCTGATAACTTCTAGTTTATAATTATCAAATATTTGTAGTTATTTGATTGTCTATTTTGTCAGTAGAACTTTTAGCTCCATTAGTTTTGATCATGTGTATTCTCCAATTAAAAATTCTATAACAATAAAGACATTAGACAAATTTGTAGTAAATGACACCAGATGGTAAAAAAAAAACCATGTAATATATAAAACTTATCTTTAAGGATAAAATTATGTCATTTTGTTAAGTAGTCTTAACTCTTGACTAACGTATTGCCTTAGATAACTTTGGTTGGGCATTTTTAAATAAGATTTATAAAAAGAGGTTGATCTGTATAAATGAATGTTAAATTATGTGCATCACATGTACAAATCTACTTGCTTGTTTTAGGTGAAATTTGTAGTATGTATTTTGACGATTCAAAATGAGTTATATGGACTTATTTTGGGGGCGTCACAACTATGCTGATAACTTCTAGTTTATAATTATCAAATACTTTTGTAGTTATTTTGACTGTCTATTTTGTAAGTAGAACTTTTAGCTCCATTAGTTTTGATCATGTGTATTCTCCAATTAAAAATTCTATAACAATAAAGACATTAGACAAAATTGTAGTAAATGACGGCAGTTGGTAAAAAAAAAAACCATGTAATATATAAAACTTATCTCTAAAGATAAAATTATGTCGTTTTGTTAAGTAGTCTTAACTCTTGACTAACGTATTGCCTTAGATAACTTTGGTTGGGCATTTTTAAATAAGATTTATAAAAAGAGGTTGATCTGTATAAATGAATGTTAAATTGTGTGCATCTCATGTACAAATCTACTTGCTTGTTTTAGGTGCTAATATGTACTTCCTCAGTCTCACGATACATTTTTTATTGGCTTTTGTAGTTAAATTGATCATTTTTAAAATTAATAATTAAAAATATATATTTAGATTTTTGAAAAGACAAACATTGAGATTAATACTAAATTGTATGTAGTTTACAACATTTTTGCATGTAAATCAAAAATAATAATAAGATATATTAATTTAAAAAATTATCAATTTAACTATAAAATTTAATCGAGGACCTTTATCCTCGAACGAATGGAGTATTAACTATAAGAATATTGTCATTGTTAATAAATGTTGTTACATTCCTCTTTTAGTAAATTAGTTCATAAATCTGGGCGAGGCAAGACCCCCCCTACCTTTTCTTTTTCTTTTTTTAAGTCTTATTTTTTGAGAGTACAATTTGATCTCATAATTAAGTACATCATTTACTATTGTAATATCAATAAACCAGTTAAACTTCATCAGAGCAGAAAGAAACAAACCAGTTAAACCTAAGTAAAAATTGAATTTAAAACCTATAAGTCACAATATATCAGTCTTAATCATTAAGCTAATACCTCAATCGCGGTATGACCCTATTTAGTAGTTAGTTTCTATAAATTTTTGAGTCAAATGTTATGATATTTAAATTTATATGTTTAGTAGTTAGTTTATGCAAATTTTTCAACTGAAATTACCAATTTACGAGTAGACTCAGGTCGTAATATAACTCAATTTTTTTTATTTTGAATAATCTCATATGATATATCATCGTTAATTAGGTATATTTTTTTATGATTGATTACAGTATAAAATATTTTTTATTTTATTTAAATAAAAAATTTGAGACTTTTAATATATCCAAGAAGGCAAAAGGAAAACCGCAATCTTTACCGTTGCATTTATTGCCTATATAAGCCAAAAATACTTCCATGGCATACCCCGTTTGCATTATTTGTGATTGGTTCGTTGATTTTTTGTAGACAAAGCCCATAGGTCGGCTTGTCAAGCTAGGACCATTAGGTGCATTATCTTTCAAGATTAATATTATGCTTTATTATTACCCAAAACAAACAAAAGCTGCAAATAAATGATGGATTGGGGTGCACTTCCTCCTTATTACTATAAATTAGGATAATTGATCTCTCTATTTTTAAAATAGTCAGTATAAAATTAAATACTTTTATATTCTTTGGTCTCTCTTTTATATTCTTTGATCTCTTAAAGTAAGAATATTTTTCCAGATCTTAATTTTTTGAAGAATTATTACATGTTAAAAAAGAAAATTATCTGATAATTTTTAAATTTAGTGTAAAAGTTACATTTATTATCTTTATTTGTTTCTCTCTTATATATTAAAAATAATTTACTATCATAACCATTGCGTGTGCGTGCATACTAATTCCTATGAAGACTGATAGCCCATTAAACTATATGAGCTTTTGATTAATGGAAACTAACATTTTTTCCAAATTAGACAACTATAGAGAAATGACAATTAACAGGAAGACCATTGTGAAATAATTTCCACAAAAAGATTTGCACTTTAGGGAGAATAGGTAGTTTCCATACCTAGCAAAACTCAGGGGTCATAGCAGATTCAGAAGATGAGGCTGAATCTCCACCAGGGTGGTTGCCATTTTCACCATGTTAGAGTGATCACTTTTATCAATATAATAACAAAAATTAGGGGTTACATTTAAAATTAAGATGAAACTTTGAAACAACAAGTAGATGAGTGCAAATGGCTCATTAGTCATTAGTGTTAATTTAAGTAGCGATTTGCGATTAGTAAAAAGAATGATGTCTAATTTTAAATTAGTTGTTTCAAATTTTTAATTTTTATTTTTTTTAGTCTAACAATCAATTTTAACTTTGCCGCTTTTATTATACGAGTTTGATCGAAAATAAGTCTTAAACTGGTGAATTTATTTGGACTTATCTTGAGTATACTTATCATAGCACGGAATGAACAGAGTTCAAACTTGAACTTTTAATTTTAAATTGGGCCAAACATAGACAATTTTTAAAGTTATTATATGATGTTGTGTGCTATGATACAAGTATTATGAAATATTAAGGTTAAAGAAATACTATTATCATTTCATGTTTATCTATCAATTTGTGTTATAATTTATTTACTATTAATTTGTCATCTGTCAATATGCCTAAATTAATGAATAAACATTCATAGTTAACCTATAATAATTGTACTAATGTGACTCATTTAGGCGTGCACAAAATTTAGGTTGGGCCAGGTTACTTTTGGATTTTGAACTTTTTTGTGTACCTTTAAATTCTTGCATTTCCTCCCATCAATAATTAAACCTATGAACTGAACTATTAAGCACTTTTTTCTAAGATCGTTTAACACAACTTGATGCTTAAGTCAATTTGACTTGACTCACTAATTAAGTCGAGTTACACAACTTTTGAATACTCATTAAGTTATTGAGTTTAGTTCGAGTATTATGTTGATACGCTTGATTTGACTTAATACACTACTCCCGCAAAATCAATACCTCTTATTTAATATTATATATATATTTTATAGTTTATATAGTCTAATTATGTAGCATTATTTATTATTAGCTCTTCCAATTTCAATGAACTAAAAAGAAAAAAAAAATTATATTGGGAACAAAATACAATAATTAAAGAGTGAGGGGAGCTCAGTATAATTTACACTAAATATGATCTACACTAAAATAAATTATTTCGTACCCATCTTCTTCGTCTTCTTCATGGTTTGGTCTCCAAAAAGTCCTCCTCCCCCACCAATTGAGTATACATATATACTACCACTCTCTCCATCTGGGGCTTTTCAATACATCGCGGATCTCAGTCTGTGCAACAATACGGTAAAGCCTTCTTTTTCTCTCCTCTTCCGATTCTCCTTCTCTCCCTGAATCTATATCTATCGAATCTGAATATACAAATTGATTTTCATCATATATAATCAATTAGATCTCTGTATCAATCTGTTAGTTTTGTATCTAATTGATGGCTTCTCCTGGAACTCCGAATCAACCAGGCGGAGGACCCCCTTTTGATATGCACAAATTCTTCAACCCTCTTTCGCAAAACCCTAATCCCAATTTGAATTTGAATTTGAATTTGAGTTCCCCTTTTCCACCGCCTTCTGCTTCTTATCCTCCGCCGTCTTCGGCTTCTTATCCTCCACCCGCTGGCCCTTATCCTTACGCGCCTCCGCAGACCTCCCCTTTTCACCACCCTCAACAACAACAATACCACATCCCTCCTCCTACTAACTTGCACCACCAGAGATCTATTCCTTATCCTACACCCCCACTTCAACTTCCTCCCGTTACTGGTAATCACCACCTCCCTCTCCAAAACCCTAACCCTAGTAACCCTAATCCTGGGGCTAGGCTCATGGCTCTACTCAGTGGCCCCCAGTCTGAGATTCAGCAACAGCAAACCGTGATGCCCCCGATGCCACCCCTTCAGCCTACTTCTTCAGGAGGTTCGGATTTTTCAATGTCCCAAAATGCACCCATTATATCGCCTGTCCCTCTGGTGCCTAATCTCAATCCGGCAGCGATTGTGCATTCGGGTCCTATGCGAATGCCTAGCAGTAAGCTCCCAAAAGGGCGCCATTTGATTGGAGATCAGGTCGTTTATGATATAGATGTTAGGTTGACGGGTGAGGTGCAACCTCAGCTTGAAGTCACTCCAATTACGAAGTATGGCTCTGATCCAGGCCTTGTTGTGGGCCGTCAAATTGCTGTTAATAAGAGCTACATATGCTATGGATTAAAATTGGGAGCTATTCGTGTGCTTAATATAAATACTGCATTGAGATCATTGCTTAAAGGTCTTGCTCAGGTTGGTTTCTCTTTACAATTTCTGGTGAAATCATTTATTTATTGTTAAATTTAGTTACTTAAAATTAAGGTTCAGTAATATTTGCCTGTTACTTTATCCTCATTTCATCTGACCTTTGTACTTAGAATGCCATATGCACTAGCAAATTCAAGCCATAAAAAAACTTGTACTTGCCTTAGGCTGTCTTGAATTTAATTTCTTTTCTTTTGCTTTTTTATGTCTGTCCAGAATGGGGAAAAGAAAGGACATCGCTTCTTTCATATAATTTTTGTAGGAGGCATAGAATCTACTGAAGTACCATAAGCCAAATCTGGGAGGAAACAAATAATTTCCCATCCCATGAGAAATTGCCTAAGTTACTGTTCGTCAACTACTGTTATGCATTTCATTGATGTAAATGCGGATAAATCAGTTATACCATTTTTTTTAAAATTTGGACTCCATGTGCGTGTGGTGGGGGTTTAGAGTTCATCTACGTAATTTAACCACCAGACAGAATTAGACTCTTTATACCATTGATGTTATCATTTATTTCTATTTGATCTCACTAATTTGGCAGGTTTTCTACGCAATGTCATATTCTGTCATGTTCCTGGGTTGTGTCATTATTCCCTCTTTTCTTTTCTATTTGTTTTATGATCCATCTTCATAGTTGGATTAGAATATTGTAGTGGGGTCTAATCTTAATCTTGAATGGATTTGAAGGCTTTTCTTGTTTGCTTGCTTAAAATTCGTACACTGCAATTAACTTGAAAGGAAGATGTTCACCATTATTAGGTCTTGACTTCCTTATTCTAAGTTATTTTTCTTCCTTCTCAGAGGGTCACAGACATGGCTTTCTTTGCCGAGGATGTTCACCTGTTGGCTAGGTAGCATTCTTATCTGACTTTCATCACTTTATTCTGATTTCTCTTTGAGTTATCTAACGTGCTTCTGTGCAGTGCAAGTGTTGATGGACGGGTCTACATATGGAAGATAACTGAAGGTCCAGATGAGGAAGATAAGGCACAAATTACAGGAAAGATTGTTATGGCAATTCAGATTGTAGGGGAAGGGGAATCTGTTCATCCCCGGGTTTGCTGGCACTGCCATAAACAAGTACATTTACTACTGTTGTAAAATATTTTTTAGACTACTTTGTCATTCATTTTATTTACAAGGCCTGGAAAAAGAAACATTTCTCCTTATTATTCCATTTGGCTTTTTGAGTTGTACAATTCTTCAAATGTTTCTTACGCTTTCTCTTGCAGGAAGTTCTTGTAGTTGGGATTGGGAAGACTGTTCTGCGGATTGATACCACAAAGGTTGGGAAAGGTGAAGTTTATTCGGCAGAGGAACCTCTCAAATGCCCTGTTGACAAGATGATTGATGGCGTCCAGTTTGTTGGTAACCATGATGGAGAAGTTACTGATCTATCAATGTGCCAGTGGATGACAACCCGTTTGGTTTCAGCGTCAGTGGATGGCACGGTTAGTTTTGAGTAATGAAACTTTTTGGTAAACCATGAACATAAAGTACACATTTTTGGGAAATAATCAAATGAAGGAGATTGGCTGTTGAGGGAGTCCTCAGAAATGGGCTTTGTACATACAAAGTTTGAATGTTGTAAAGGGGCCACATGGGAATCAAACGGGACATGATTCTTTCATTTGTCCATCAAATTTTGTTCTTGTGAACAACGAAGTCCAGTCAGGGTCTGGCAAACTCTTATTTGTTTTCTTGGACAGGTTAGGCTAGGTTAGCTTTACAAGTCAGGTTCTTGTACCCATTTTGAGTAACAAGGCTAAACCTCTTTTTGGTATATAATACTTTTTGCTTATTAAAGGTCACTTTCATTTTCATCACATATTAGGGTGGATGGAGACCTTTTTAAAGTTGATGCACATCACATGGTTATTGTTTTTAACAAAAAATTATAGATCGACGTGCTAATAGAAGTATTGGCAGTTTACTGATCCATCTGAGCGTAATCAGCTATGTTCAAGATAAATTGGTAATTATTGTGACAGCAATGATATAAGGATGACATGTTCCTTTATTCTATTAGATATGAACCACAATCTTTTTTATTGTTTGCAACTTTTCACTAGAAGAGAATAGGAGTGAGGGAAAGGAAAAAAACAATTGGATAAAGGTTTCACTTTCATTATATTTGTTGTTGTGATGGTAATATGTTCTTTGGTATCTTGATATAGAGTGCAGGAAATAGTTTTATTTACTTTGTTCCAAAATATAGGCTCAATTGTGACATTTTGAAGTCAGTTTGAGATATTTTCAAATTCAAATTGATATGAATTCATTTAGTTCTATACAGTACAATCATGAAAATTCCGAACTATCTAAATAGTACTACTAATTTTAAGAGTTATTGTTTGCAAAAATTAATTGAACCACATCAATTTTGAATTTGAAAATATTTCAAATCGACTTTGAAAAGTAAAACTTGATCATATTTTCTGGAACGTAGGGAGTACTATCTAATAAGTATTGCTGCATATATGGTTGATGGGATTTGGTAGAGTGCTCTATCCTTTCCAGGGTAAATATGGATTTTTTCCAGCTTTGAATTACTAAACAATTTAAAACTTCCCATCTTTTTGATTTAATTTGAGAGCTTTGCTGATGAATGCGGCATGCTTATTCTTCATGCATCATTTTACAATTAGCTGGTAACTGCAACTCTAAATATCTGTGTATGACAGATAAAAGTTTGGGAAGACCGCAAGCTACTCCCCATTGCAGTATTGAGGCCACATGATGGCCTACCTGTTAATTCAGTAACATTCTTGACTTCCCCTCACCGCCCAGACCACATTATACTTATTACTGGGGTATGTTCTGTCAACTTTATTTTTCTTCCTAAGAATATCTTTTAAAGTAGGCTTGTTATTTATAAAATACACACACACACATATCTGTGTGAGTAGGCTCCATTATTTTTTGGCTAAAGTTTTGATGTTTTGTAGAGTAGTTCATGTTGGAGGATAGAAAATTTTAATATTAGTGCTGCTTCAATATGAATAAGCTCCATGCAAAATTTGCTCTTAGGCTTGACAAGTTATATTTTTGTTCTGATGCTTCTTTATATGATTTCAACAATCCAAAAGGCTTATTTTTGAGGTTTATGTTTGTATAATTCTAGGCTTGAATTTTTTTTATACAGGGTCCACTGAATCGGGAGGTGAAGATATGGACCTCAACAAGTGAAGAAGGATGGCTGCTTCCTAGTGATGCTGATTCCTGGCACTGCACCCAGACTTTAGAATTGAAAAGTTCTGCTGGTCCTCGTGTTGAAGATGTGTTCTTTAATCAAGTTGTGGCCTTGTCTCAAGCAGGTCTTCTGTTACTAGCAAATGCCAAGAAGAATGCTATATATGCCGTGCACTTGGACTATGGTCCTAATCCAGCTGCGACCCGAATGGATTATATTGCAGAGTTTACTGTTACGATGCCAATTCTGAGTTTTACGGGGACTAGTGATTTGTTACCTCATGGTGAACAAATTGTTCAGGTTTATTGTGTACAGACGCAAGCCATTCAACAATATGCTTTGGACTTGGCTCAGTGCTTACCACCTCCACTGGAGAATGTGCTTGAGAGGTCAGATTCAAGTGTTTCACGTGATGTAACCAATACTGAGGGGTTTGCTAGTTTTGAGCACAGTGGAAGTAAACTTACTGAAACTTCTTTTGCTAGTTCAGCACCCAGACCAACTATACATGAAAGTAGCTCTGAGAGTGCAACACCTACAGCAAGACACGCTGTGAGCTCTCCTTCTGTAGAGTTTGCCACTTCACAGGAAATTGCTACTTCAAGTGTGGAATCTAAACCCCTTCCTGTGCCAGTGGTAACTAATGATAATGATATAGCATCAGTTGCATCACCACCACTTCCTTTGAGTCCTAGGTTGTCTCGCAAACTCTCTGGTTTTAGAAGTCCATCAAGCAGCTTTGAGCCTGGATCCCAACTCAATGACCCTATCGGAGACCAGAATATTACTGAATATTCAGTTGATAGACAATTGGATACTTCTCATAGAAATTTGTCTGATGCCCCTGCCCTAGACGATGATTCAAGAAAAGATGAAAAGAAACTTCCACAAGAGGATGTTTCCACTGTTCTCAATCATCCTATCAAGTTCAAGCACCCAACTCATCTGGTAACCCCTGCTGAGATATTGAGGGCCACCTCATCTTCTGAAACTAATTATGGTACTGAGCATAAGAGTGAGGGAGAACGAAATATTCAAGATGTGCTTGTCAACAATGATGCACACAATGTCGAGGTTGAAGTTAATGTTGTAGGTGAAACAAGAATTAGTCAAAATGAAGAACTTGCCTCTGAAGGAGACGTTCATAGTTTTGCTGCAGAACACAAGGAGAAATCTTTTTATTCTCAAGCTTCAGATCTTGGTATCGAGATGGCCAGAGAATGCCATGCCTTGCCACTTGAAGCCTATATTATAGAAGAATCTAGGCAAGTTGATGGGACTAGCGAATGTGATGTGGTGGATCAACCATTAAGTGGTCAGGAAGAAGTTCAGGACTCCGGAAAGGATATATCAGGAAAGGTTGTAGATTCAGCTATGCCTGCGGCACTTCATTCGCCAGCACAGACAACAAAAGGTAAAAAGCAGAAAGCAAAAAATGCTCAAGGATCGAGTCCATTTATGCCGTCCCCAAGTGTGTTGAATTCAACAGATTCTTCCCATGAACCTGGTGTCAGTTCTAGTATCCCCTCTGTGGAAGCTGCTTTTTCACAACTTCAGACCATGCAAGAGATGCTTAATCAGGTGATCTAGTAGAATTGCTTATTTATTTATTTTATTAAAATTTGAAATTTGTGATTCAAGTTTATTTAATTTTTTTTTTTGTGTGTGTGTGTGTGATGTTACCCTTATCCTTTATCGTGATGTGGTCTTTTCTATATAATTCAGAACTTAATATTCCCTCCATCCCATTTTAATTGTCCTAATTCCTGTTTTGTATTGTCCCATTTTGGCTCACTTTTTCCCATTGAAAAACAAAAATTAACATTGCATTTGAAACGTGAACAAGCATGAGTGGATTAATTATGAGAGAGATAATTAATAAGCATGAGTGGATTAATTATGAGAGATAATTAATAGAGAGAAAAGGAGTTGATTAATTAGGAGACGGAGATAATTATAAGGATGGAAAGATAATTTTGGAAAAATGGCTTTCTTAAACGTGTGTTTTATAATTAGGACTATAAATATGGGACGGATGGAGTATTTTTCAGCATTGATAACTCTGTCAGGTTGTTTTATTACTTCTGAGTTCTGGCCTATTAGCCAACTTCCATTCTCATCATTCTGGGTTATGGAACCAGATTCTTCAGTTCAGGTTGTTTTGATTTTCAGCAACATGATCGTCTGTTGGCAGACTATATTCTGTTTACTTCAGTGGCAAAGAACAAGCCCCCCCCCCCTTCCCCGCCCCTTTTCCCACAAAAAAAAGAAAAAGAATAATAAATGTAATAAAAAATTGCACGCTGTGCATCATATGTTGTATATCATTCTTTGCACTTGTAAAACAAAAGAGAAAAATAATATTTTGTTACATGTTAACCAATGCCTTTATACTCATCACATTTCTGTTCATGTTGTTTTTTCTTGCAGCTTACAACCATGCAAAAAGAAATGCAAAAGCAGATGTCTGTGATGGTAGCTGTACCAGTTACCAAAGAAGGCAGGAGACTTGAAGCAGCCGTTGGGCGAAGCATGGAAAAATCTGTGAAGGCTAATGCTGATGCTCTATGGGCTCGTTTTCAAGAAGAGAACACAAAGCAGGAGAAGCTAGTGCGAGAGCGCACACAGCAAATCTTAAATTTGGTAACAAACTGCATGACCAAGGACTTGCCATCATTGTTGGAGAAAACAGTGAAGAAGGAATTAGCTGCAGTTGGGCCAGCTGTAGCCCGCACATTGACTCCTGCTATTGAGAAGACGGTGTCTACAGCCATTGCAGAGGCTTTTCAGGTTAATATTCTGAAGATCTTATTCTGCTGGTAGAGTATAACTGCATTGGGGTTCTATTAAATCTACTGTATTGGGGTCTAATATGTCATGTGGTGCAGAAAGGAGTTGGTGACAAGGCAGTGAATCAACTGGAGAAATCGGTCAATTCTAGACTTGAAGCTACTGTTGCTAGGCAAATTTTAACACAATTTCAGACTTCTGGCAAGCAAGTTCTTCAGGTATGCATAAGTCGTGTTTTTTCAACACCGACAGAAAAACAAAACTAAACTTGAGGTTCTTTAGTCAATATGAATGATGTATTTCCCCTAATCATCGTCATATTATTGTGTTTGCATTATAAGTTATAAAATGGTGATGTCGTGCTATTTGACCTTCAATGATATTTTGTTTTGACTTTAGCTTTTGGTGAGACAACATTTTATATCTACTCTTTTACTAACTTGGACAAATTGATTTTTTTTTCAGAAACATACTTTTTGTTTGTGTGTTGAGTACTTATTTTCTAATTGGGTTGACTAAATTTTTTCCCAATTTCATGAATGTTTTTTCTCTACTTTTCTCTCTGTACTGCCTTGAATCTGATTGACCAGATTCATCTTTTTTTCCCCCACTTTCTTTTTTCCATTTGCAAATTAGTTGGCACCTGTTTCATTCTCTCTCTCACTCTGTTACATGTTAAAGTGTTAATACATGTTCTATTTTCTCTAAAAGAACTGCTAATTAAATAGTCTAATTATTAGTCTCTCTTTTTTTAAAAAGAGAAAGTATATGAATGATTAAATCTACCATGCAGGAGGCGTTGAAATCTGGTTTGGAAACTTCTGTGGTTCCTGCATTTGAGATGTCATGCAAGGCCATGTTTGAGCAAGTTGATGCTACATTTCAGAAAGGAATGGTTGAGCATACAAGTGCAGCGCAACAGCAGTTTGAGTCTACACATTCACCGTTGGCGCTTGCTTTAAGGGTGTGGAGTCTTTACTATATATTGTGATTATTTTTATGTAGATAACTTACCTTTAACTATTCTAGCTTAAAGTTTCGGCATGGACCCTGGATTAAATAGTTCTAGCATAACTGTGTAAGGACAACTGTCCTAATTTGACCACAGTAATATTGAAACATTTATTGTTTTGTCCTTTATTTGTGTTTCTACTTTTACGCTTTCATATGGATTCATTTTTAGCTTAACCCAACTAGTTTGGGATACAAGGCGTTTTTGACTTGGTGCGCTTGTCCATTATTTTGCTTTTCTACTCTGATTTTATTGTCATGATTTTGGCAGGAGGTTATTAATTCAGCGTCATCTGTGACTCAAACTCTAAGCAGTGAAGTGGCTGATGGTCAAAGAAAATTGATAGCTCTTGCTGTTGCAGGAGCTAGTTCCAACTCTGTAAATCCGTTGGTTAGCCAACTGAGTAATGGACCCACAGCTGGTCTCCGTGGAGAGGTTTGTTCTATTCATTTACGTGTTTGCCGGGTCTCTCCAAAGTAAGTAATAAGCTAATTTTAAGGTGACAAACTGTTTGATTCAAATGTTATGTTTATGCGTTAGATTGAGGCGCCACCAGATCCCACTAAAGAGCTATCTAGATTGATATCTGACCAGAAGTACGAGGAGGCTTTCACCATAGCCTTGCAAAGAAGTGATGTTTTCATTGTATCCTGGTTATGCTCTCAGGTATGTTTTATATGTATAACACTTTGTGCAACTTTGGTAACATTGAGATGGTTGGTCCGATCTTCTGACATAACCAAGAGGTTGATCCTCAATTCCACCTCATCTTTTGAGGGTTTGTAATTTCGGATTTTAACAAGAAGAAAAAGGAAAGGGATGGGGTGGGGGGATCTGATTTTTCACGTGCCTCATCCGACCTTGCTTGAGCTGTATGGTTAATAAAGATAGGTAATTGTCATTTAGCAAACTAAGGTACCTAGGTTCAGGATCGACAGACAACTGCATCACAGAGATAACATCTTTATATGCTTTTTTTTTCCTTCCTAAAGTGATGATAATTTGACAAATCCATATGAAATTATGAGTTTGAGTTAAAATTGATGCTTCATAAGTGAAATTAGATTTTTAGATGAAAGCATGATTCGACAAATCCATATTTTTAGATGCCAACAAGTGGTTACGTTTTGGACTCATCCACTTGTGGTCATGGACACTGCTAATTGCTTATATAACTTTTAGTAAATAACTTATTGGACCACGGATGTGCACAGCTATTTCTGTGAAGTGATCATGTTATCTTTGATCTGGGTTACTCGTACTATGTTGTTTTTTAATTAATTTTTGTTTTTAATATTCAACTCTTCGTATTGGCTGAAGTAGCTGAATTGGAATTTTTATCCTTAAATCAAAAGTACTTTTTTTCATGCAATTTACCCTCTAATCTATCGTATGGGGTTGGGTTGAAGTCCATTGTCGATGCGTCCTTGTCTCTCTTGTTTTCCATCATGGTATGACATAAATATCTTAATCGGCTGTGGGTTTTTGCATTGCCATCTCTATCATGTGTCTTTTATATGCTAGTGATTGTTGACTCAAATTACTTGATGAGGTTTCGAGAAATTTATTTAGTAGCCCAGTTCTGTTAATATTACTTTTCCCCATTTTATCTACTTTCAGGTTGATTTAAGCAGCATTTTGTCAATGAAGACGATTCCTTTGAGCCAAGGAGTATTGCTCTCACTTCTGCAGCAGCTGGCATGTGATATTAGCAAAGATACATCTCGAAAACTCGGTTGGATGAGAGATGTGGTTATGGTGATAAACCCAGCTGACATAATGATTGCACAGCATGTACGTCCAATCTTTGAGCAAGTCTATCAGATACTAAACCATCATTTGAACCTTCCCACCACTCCTGCTGGCGAGCTTTCAAGTATTCGTCTCGTGATGCATATCATCAATTCGTTGCTCGTGACTTGTAGTAAATGATGTCGATTTTTACCATTTTTATTATAATAATGAGAATACAAAACTACTGGTGAATTAGGAGAGTTTGTACAAAGTTGTAGGGAATTTTTTTTTTTGAGTCAGTTTCTTGAGATCTGTTTGGGGAACAGAGCGCGACAAAAGAGGGATGGAAGGTGGTGTTGTCAAAAATGTGTTGTAGTTTTTGTGGGTATCTCAGGTTACTTCAGTTCTTGGTTGAATTTCTGTTGTTACAAGACTTTCTATATGTATGTTCAAGTTTTATTTAACCTTTTTGGTTTTGGAACACTTGCATTTCCTAGACAGACTCCATTACATTGACTTGAGCAGATGATTTATTGCACCTGTATGTATACATGCATATGAGCCTTTGCTTTCTTACGGTGAGATGCAATATTTGGGATTTGGATCCCCTCCGGTTCACTTACCCCCTAATTTTTCCCAATACTAACATAAATTGTTTTTAGTGACACTTTTAGTATTATAATTATTATGATAAATTTTATTTTATCGTTAAATATAGTAGATGTGTCGCTGGATGTGTATTTAAAAAAATTGGAGTATAGATGTTATAGAGGGAATCTTAATTCTAATAGTTGGGTTTCTTGAATTTGAATGATGTTGCAAGATAAGAAATGATAAAGATTTAAAATGTAAACCATCTTCTTTTGGTATTTTTAAGTTTATCATCAAATTAACAACATTTTAAAGGATAAATATGAAATAAAGAGTATTATTAATATATTTATAAATTTTATTTATTTTTAAGGATAAATATGAAATAAAGAGTATTATTAATATATTTATAAATTTTGTAAATAAGACTTTTTTTTATGGATAGGAGGGAATATGATTATATCTCCAGAGTCCTGCTATATATTGTAATAAATTTATGCCGATTTATAATTGCGAAACTTATTAATAATGAGATTGGTAGAAATTATAGGAGAATCTCATTTATTATACATCTTTTTTAAAAAAATTACCATTAATATTTATCCACATAATTAACAATCAAATAATCGACATAATCATTCGCAATACATATCATTTTCCATATCTCTATACCTTTGTTTTTCCTTTTAACTTTCTTTTTCACCACCATATTTGGGGTGAGTTTGGTTAAAGAATTGAAAAACTAATGCTGTGCAATAATACATTGATGACTAAAAATAGATAAAAAAAAGGAGATATAAAATGATGTGTATATTTATAGCTAATTATAATTATTGGTCGACTCATTTATGATAAAATATGATTTAATTATAATTTGACACGTCATACGGTATATAAGTGATTTAATCCCATGTTTTGTATCTATGCTCGTCATCATAACATTATAAAGGCCATTAATAATGTCATGACCATAATTATATTGTTAGAACAATAAATATCATTAAAAATTTGTTAAAATAAATATAAAAATATCGTTAAATGTATATTTATTCTGACACTATAAATATTGTTATGAAATTATTCAATAACCTTATCCACTGCTGCATCATTCTGCGACTCTAAATTAGCCAATGCAAATTAGTCTTTGAATTAGTAGTTGGTCCTTGTTTGTAGTCTAAGAAATCCAAAAAGGTTGCGGTATGCCAAAGGGTTATTTTCAAAAGGTAGCGGTCCGAAAGGGTTGTATTTGTTCCCAAGATAAATGAATTGACTATATGGATGGATTTCTTTTCCCTAAATCTCTTTTCTTATACTTGATAATAAATAAATAAATAAATAAATAAATAAAGTATTATAATCTCAAAATTATATTTTCATATATTATAATCCTAAGAATATTAATCCTAAAATTAAAATAGTCCTAATCACATATTTATTTAGAATACGATTATTCATGGGATAACTTAAAATAATCTTATGTTATATTTGTTTTGTTCAAAATTATTTAAAAGATTGAATAAAAACTTACCGTTTAGATTATTATACCCTTACTAATAGTAAGAAAGAGATCATATTCTCAATAGTGTGAGTACAAATTGATAGAGTAGATATACTGATCAATTTTAAAAAAAGTAAATGTTAATTTTGTTCATAAATTTTTAATTTAAAATGGTAATAATTATAATACCCGATGAAACATAGTATTAAAATCCCTCGTTTCAAATCATTTTGTTATCTGTGAATTAATAGTCCTTGTTTCTTAACCTCATACAGTTAGTCAAATGGAAGGAAGATTGTACCAGTGATCAAGTACTCTGTCAATATTTCATTTTGTCCATCCATACCTCTTCTGTGAGGTGTTCAAGTGTTTTGTATATAATATGAATTTTATTGAACAACCCTAAGACTGGTTGGGTTTTTATTAATAGATAAGTTTGACATATTGGAATTGGAAAAAGCAATCTTAAAAATCTCATCCCTTCTATTTTAATTGAAGTTTTAGGACAAAGCATATAAATTTAAAAAATATAATTAATATTTTGTTTAAAAAAATTAAATTAGATATAAATTCTCAATATTAATCTTCTAAAATTTATTAAAAAGATGAAAAATATCTAATTTAATCAAGATAATATGGGGAACTAAATTATTTCTTTAAGTTTATTATAAACCACAAATAAACAAATAATTTTTTCTCTAAAAGAAATGGAGAGAGTATTCTTTCATCCCTTGCCTATAAAGAATAATCTGGTCTTCCGATATCTGAAATTGGTTCATTGTTTCAGTTATTTTAAATAGAAGGGTAGAATAAAAGTGATAGTCTAGTGGTAAAGACATTTTTATTTTATTTTATAATGTCATACTTTTGAGTTTACCCATTAGCAAGAAGTTAAAATTTGGTTGATCGCTACATAAGATTAAAAATCTTTGCCTAGGTTTCCCCTAGTTCACCCAGGGGTCGTTGGGGCATGGGGGCACCTGCCCCCACTGAATTTTTAGGAGGGTCATATTAAAAAAAATAATTTAGGAGGATGTTAAATTAAATTTCATGTTTTAGACTTAAAAATCCTAAAATACCAATCCCATATTCCCACTAGTTGACCAATAGCCCAACTCTTCATTTGTTCAGCAACAGAGAGCAACAAAAGCAATTTCAAAAAGTATATTTTAAGCAATTAGGCGATCACGATTTGCAATTGAAGCAATTTCAAAAAGTATATTTTAATTTTAGTTTTTTAATTTCACAAATTTAGCAATTGATTTAGGAATTTTTGTAATTGTTTATGTATTTTTCTTTTTTGTACTTTTATAAAATTAGGCCTTTTTACTTCTTAAAGCAACACTGCAACAATGAAGAGAACTCCATCAAATAAAAGTTCTTCAAGTATGTGTTCTATTATATTTTTATTTTCCTTAAATTGTATAATTTATTTTGTAATGTTACTTGTTAGTAGTTTAATTGAGGTTGTTTATTGTCGGTGCTAATTACACTTGACTATTCATAATATATATTGATCTTGTTTTGATGATCAACTCCAAAATTATATTGTGGATATGAGAAACAATTCTAATTTTTCGAGTATAAAAGGAATTGGTATATAAAAAAAAATACAAATTGATGTGGATGGTAGTTATTGGTTATAATTATTGGACTCACCCATGTATGGTAGAACATCCACTAATTATAATTTAATACATTATTTTGTATCCAGTTTTTTGTAACCTTCTTTTGTCACCGTAACATTACTTGCGTATAATAGTATATTCTTAAATTTTATTTATTTAGACATCTTAAGAAAATTCAAGTTCATGGTAGAAAAAAACATATAGAAATATAAGAGTATGCAAAATTTCATTTGATTTGAGGTTATGGAACATTATTATTTTAATCATATAAATATTGTCTTTGACATTTTAAATTTATTTATTTTACATTATTATGAAATCCACATATATTAAAAAAATATTTTGAAAATCTAAATATTACTATATTTTTGCACGTTTTTTATATCCATCAAGTTAAAATTTTATTAAATCCTATAGATAGGCTTACTAACCAACCTATAGGTTATTATTTGATTTTTATTTATCTAGAAGTATATTAAAAAGATATTGATCCATAATTGATTTTGGCTATAACAAAAAAATTTAGAACATAGATCGATTGGCAAAAAATGGACTATATTCCACATATCAAAAATAAGTTCAAAGAAGTCTTAGTTGCATTAAAAGAAAAAATAAGTTGAAATGGGGATATCTCATTTGTGACTTGTGAGGGAGTAGGTTACTTAGTACTCCCTCCGTCCTAAATTAATTGATTTTTTAGGATTTTTTTAAAGTTAAATTGACTATTTTTAAAATTAATAATTAAGCATATATAGATATATTTCGAAAATTATAAAAATTGAAATTAGTAATAAATTGTATATACTTTCTTTTGGTTATAATATCTTCACCTATATTTTAACAAAAATAATAAAAAGATTAGTTCTAAAAAAAGTCAATTTGACTTAAAATGGTCAAAATTAAGCAATTAATTTGGAACGGGGAGAGTACTATAGAACTTTACTTGTATAAAGTTTAATTTCACATTGAGTATCGCTAGTGTCAAAAAAAAATTAAAAATTTTTTTTATTACAAAATATAATTAATTGATAATAATCTAAATTATATAATTAATTATAATCACACGCATCATTTTATTTTTGTATTCTTAGTATATACTCTTAACATTATTGTTCAATGTTATCTTTTAAAGTTGTACATTAGTCACGATCTAATTAGGTCTAATAGGTAAAAATTAAATAAAAACTTTGACATTATTGTTCAATCTTATCTTTTTAAAGTTCTGCGTCAATCACAATCCAATTCCTAATGGTCATCGGTCAAAATTCTTCCAAAAATTTGCCCAATTTTTCCCCTAAAGCAGAAGAACACCATCATCCTTCCAAACCTTCCACCAATTATCCGTTACACCCACCCCAAAAAAATAAAAATAAATAAATTATATCAACAGTGAGAAATGTGAGATTCAGGAATAATTTGTATTTACTCATCTTCCAAGAAGAAGAAAAAAAAAATATGTCGTCGAATTTACATGATATATAATTTTTTTTCTTTTCTATAAAATGTTTAGGGGTATTGCTACATATAAATGACATGTTGAAATGGGGCTAACGGGTCCTACAATTAATTTTACCAGCACTGATCCGTTTCCCATCTTCGGGACTTATAATACCCGGTTCGGTATCCAGTCGCCGTCGAGTACCGGAAAGGCCGCCGTTCACCTCCGGACGCCACCGCAGCCGCGCAAAGCGACAGATCGTAAAGCGCCCTCGCCGCCGGATCAGATAGCGTGGCATACGCCTTCTGAATCTGAATGAAATCCCGTCCGTCGGCGGATTCGGAAGAATCCGGATGGTACATCTTCGCCAGGCTCCGGTACGCCGTCTTGATCTCCACCGGCGACGCGTTTCTATTCACTCTAAGCACGTCGTAGAGGCTCGTCGGCCGCCGCATCTCCGCCACTGAAGGCGCCGTGTCGGCGAAAGCGTGAAGAGTAGCCTTACAGTGACTTTTACTGGGTCCTGACATTTTCCGGTCACATCCGGCCGTTCCGGGAAAGGAGAACCGTTTCGCCGGCGATAATCGCAGAGGCGTAGATGTAGGAGGAGCTAGTGTTCCCACCATTGAAAAGGGGATATAGAATTAGAAATGGAAGCTTAGCGTTTAGAATTAGTAGTCTAGAAGAGAAGTGGTTTTGTGATTCTTGTGGGGGGAAGAGAGAGAGGTTTTTATAATAAAGTGGTCAGGGGAATCTTTAGAGAGAGAGAGAGAGAGAGAGGAGAGAGAAAGTGGAGGCCACTTAACTGGGTGACGGTTGGCGCCCCCCCTTTTTCGCGTTTGGTTTTTGGGGAGGGAGTTTGATGGTATTTACCACCCATTAATCCATTATTTTGTCTACAAATATATTTTTACATATTTAAGAAAAAATAAAATATAGAGAAAAAGGAAATAAAATTCTATTTTATTTATAATAAATTTTAAGCAAGTACATTAAAGATGATTTGTTTTTCTATACATAGTAAATTCTACTTAAATTTGTTCAGTTACTAGCGTAAATAAATTAACTATGAACAGATTTTTTCCATAAATTTCTTTTCATATCCTCAATAATAAATAAATAAAGTGGCACGAGAAGAATTATATATGCCAGATACTTATTTTATGTTTATGTGTTTCTTATGCTTCATTGTTTATCGACCTCGTACAGGTATAGCCAAATGGAAGGAAGATTGTACCAGCGACCACATTCGTTGTCACATTAAAAAATATACATAAAAATAAAATAATAATAATAATAATTTCTCTTCTTTTAATTGTTATTTTACCCTTTGTATATGTGTAATTGGATGTTACACTAAAATACGCACATAGATTTACTTATATTCAAAACACCTCACAAAAAGGAGTATGGATGGTCAAAATGAAATGCCGATAGAGTAATTTCCGAAAATTTTTGACCGAGGACTGTTAGGAAGTTGGACTTTTATTTGATTTCTCCTTCCATGTCTAGAATAAAACTTCTAGACACTTTCTAGAAAACAATAGTATGACTAAAGAACATATACAAAAATAGAATGTGTTATTAAATTTTTTAGATTATTATCAACTAATTAAATTAATTATATTTTGTTGCCAAAGTTTTCGAAAGAGTTTTTTTTAGTATAGCAATAATTTATTCCCATTTAAACTTTTTTTTTCTTTTAATGCAACTAATATATACTACTAGTAGATCTCTTTTTCATTTACTTTTTATTCATAATAATTTATTCTCCTTTTTTTTTGGAGTTGATTCATTTTTTTTGTGAGATTTGTTTTTCATGATTGATCTCTTTCTATTTTTTTGTGAAAGGGTTTCATTATTTGCTTTTACCGTTTTGGAGTAAATTATGTTTCTTTTTTGTGAGAATTGTTTTTGCTGCGTAGATTGATGAATAGATTGTTCAGATGTTAATATTATTTTTGAATTTTTTATTGAAAATATGAAAAATAACAAATTAACATCTAATTATGATAATATGAAAAACTAAATTCTTTCTTAAAATTTTTAAATGATAGATAAAGAAATAATTTTTTCTCTAAAAAAAAATAGAGGGAGTGTTCTTTATGGATTCTTTCATTTATGGTTTTGTCATCATCAAATAGGAAGAGATTGTTAAAGTCAACATGATAAATTTGATGATGATATGATTAAAGTATATTTGTTCAATAGTTTTTGTAAAGTCTTTAATGATAATATGATGTACAATGACTTAGAATAGAAAGATCAAACTTGTTAAGTTGATCTTAAGAGCTGAGTTAATATATAGATGATAGGATCGATTTGATCGTAGAATCAAGTTAAACGATCGTATAGTTACTTTGACATTTCGTAATGTTAGCAAGGATCGCAGGTAAGCTATACTTTCGTAGAGCATCAAGTGTGTGATCGCAGTCTGCCAGAAGCTCGTAGATTAAAGTCAAAATCGCAGAGCTTGCAGTCAGAACATAGAGTTTACTCAAAAAAATTGTATAGTGAAGAAAGATCGCAGAATCTGCTAAAGGATCGTAGAGAGTCAATCGTAGAGCACATCGTAGAGTGTGTCTCTACTCGTAGAGCGATCAATCGTAGAGCAGATCGCAGAGTACCGAACGTTGAGTAAACCAAGTTCAGAGTCTACGTTCTTCATGAAACTCTACGATAGACCAAATTCATAGAGCAAGTCAGGACTGACAATAAAAAGCGTTGCAGATTGAAGAACCCAAGATATTACCAAATATCCTTGGTTGAAATCGAAGATCAGAGCATGTTTGTGTCTAACAGCTAGCTTGGTAATGTGACAACACCCATGTGGTTGATGAAGCAACAGACTGATACAACAGGTTAAAGCCTAAAGTACGCTGACACTTTTCACCTTAATATCAACATCAAAGATCTTCTAGGATTAACGTATTAAATACTCAAATGGGAACTTTGCAATGGGAAACTATGGAAGCAGACTATAAAAGAGTACAAAGATTCAAATCCAAGTATGAATTATGAAGTACAAAGCTGAAACTCTGCCAAAGCAAAAAGAGACTTATTCTACGGTAATAACACTACTTGTTCTGCTACTAAGGACATTAGAAGTTGAGCTCAACGCCACTTAGTAGCACCTCTCAACATCACTTTCAACTGCGATTCACTTTGTCTTAGTGACTATTATATTAAGTTTAAGTGACTTGAATAGTTTTAAGTGAACTGGACTAAGTGTCCTTGTCTTAGTGACATATACCGAGACTTAGTAACTCGAAGGAATCGTAGTAGTTCAATTGTAATAGATCTTAATGATCAGCATCGTTAGTGGATTTCCTACTCGTAAAGTAGAAGAGTGGACTAGGAGTTATTTGTACTCTGAACCACTTAAATATCTTGTGTCATTTACTTTCTGCATTTATATTCTATCTATTAACTATTATATCTGTTAGTGACTATCATTTATATTTTTAAGGGGATTTTTAACTAATATTCCGTTGTGCTTAATTAACTCTGATTAATTAATTAATTATATAGTAATACATCCTTTAAGCAAGTAAAAAGTTTTAAAGGATCTATTCAACCTCCCCTCCTTTTAGATCTCTTTTGTGCCTCTGAAAAACAACAAGTGGTATCAAAGCAGGTTCTCACGAACATAAGCTTAAACACTTTGAGTTGATCTATGACACATAATAAAATCAGTTATGAGCTTGGTGGTGAAAATAAACCACCTCTATGCAACATAAATAAATTTATTAACTGGAGAGTCCAGATGCAGGCATAAATAGATGTAATAAATGAAGATCTATTCGATGTTGTCATCAGTGGTCCATACATTCCAACAAAGCTAGCACCAACAACTGATGATCCAAACAAAATGGCTATCAAGCAAAGAATAGAATGGACAGATACTGAGAAGAAGTTGGTGCAGCTGGACAAGAGGGCTAAGAACATCCTATTCATAGATCTAGAAGATGAGTTATTTGAAAATGTTGTTAACTGCACAACAGTTAAAGAAGTTTGAGAAGCCTCGTTGGTGATGCATGAGGGCACTAAAGAAGTCAGAGAGAACAAGTAGTCTCTTCTGACTCAGCAATATGAAATGTTCACTCAATTCCTTGAGAGCTTAGGAAAAGGTCTATCCAAATAAGGACCTCCACATCAAGTTCATGAGAGCATTGCTGAGCAAGTGGGATGCCAAAACCACTGTCATTCGTGAATCGAAGAATCTGCATGAGATGACCGTGCAGAAGCTCTACGGTAGTCGTCTTACCTATAAAGTTGGAGCTTAATCAAAGGACAGAAACCATCTCAGAGAGCAAGAAAAAAGATAAAGGAGTTGCTCTCAAGGCTTCAGAAGCAACTTCCAAAGCCCCAGTAGAAGCAGAGTCAGATGATGATGATGCTAATGAAGATGATGATGAAGACATAACATTGCTAGCCAGAAGGTTGAGAAAGTTCACGCAAAAGGGCAGTAGCAGCAGAAAAAGAAAGTATTTCAACAACAAGAAGAATAACAACATCAGTAGAGATCAAGAGAAAGATCTATGCTATAATTGCAACAGCCGGGTCATTATATCATAGAGTACACTAAGCCCTTGCGAGAAGAATTGAAGAGAGATAATAAGAAGTCAGCCCCAAAGAAGAAAGAATTCAAGGGCTATAAGAAGTTTTACAAGAAAGAAAAAGGTCTAGTAGCTGAAGGATCATGGAGTAACATAGAGAATGATTTAAGCTCTAAGTCCAACGAAGATGAGGGACCTCATGTGGCCAACCTATGTCTGATGGCCATAGAAGCTGGTGATGAAAAATCCACTGATTGTCAAGAAATTGACATCAGTGAGGTATTTGTCTTCAACTCTCCTGATGTAAATATTGATGATCTTAGAACTGCATTACATGACATAACATTAGATTTGCATCAATATATGAAATGGTTCAGAGTTCTATCAAAGGACATTTCTCTACTTCAAGAGGTGAAAGAGAAAGTTCAAGTAGAGTTGGAAACAACTCTACGAAGTACTGCCTCTCTCTCCAACCTTGAGGCTAAGAATGCAAATTTGAGACAGATAATTTATCGTAGTGCACAAGGAGAATCAGTTCTAACCTCTAGGATAGAGGAGTTGGAGAAGACAATCTCGATGTGAAATTATTTTTTCTCATCAATGAACTCTTTGATCACTAGTCAGAGAGCTGTTTTTGATCAATCGGGTTTATGATTTGGAGATTCATCTTCAGTCCCAAGTGTGGAAAATTTATTGGAGATTAATAACAGCAATGCTTCTACTTCCCATAGAGGCATTGTGTTTGTGAAATCTATAGAGATCTCTAAGACTATTATTCTAAGCTGTCCAATCTCTGCGGACCAAATAATTGTTCCCAAGAATAATAGGTCACATACTGGTCTGGGATTTGGTAAGATCGCAGAGTAGACCAAAGTCTATGATCGTGCCTCGAAGAATCGTAGAGTCAAATAAAACTCACTTATAAAACAACTAGACATGTATCGTAGAGTTGGATTTTACTCTACAAAACCTCTAAATCGTAAAGCAGTATGGAAGCAGAGGGAGTTTCAGCCAAGAAGAAAGGCCGATAATGGATATCCCCCACATGTGTCCCATATGAGAAGATATTCACACACACACATACACACACACACACACTCACATATGCAACGTATTGAATGTTATACCTGTCATAAATATGGGCATGTAGTTGCATTATGCTATCATAATGATTATTATCCTGCATATTATAGACCCAAAGTCAAGCAGATATGGGTCCCTAAAGGTACTAATAGGTTAGGACCTAAGCAAATTTGGATACCCAAATAAAGGATGATTTTGTATACAGGTACCGAGCTTCACTGAATCTATCTGGTATCTTGATAGTGGATGCTTTAGGCTTATGACTGGCGACACGACTCTCTTGTCAAATTTCAAAGTAAAAGATGGTCCAACAGTTATTTTTGGAGATAATAACTCTGGGAAGACCAGAGGCTATGGTTCGATTAGCAATAGAGCAGTATCGTTCAACAAAGTTGCCTACGTTGATGGGTTGAAGCACAATTTGCTGAGCATTTGTCAACTTTGCGGTAAAAGGGCATCAAGTAATCTTCCTTAATAACTAGTGTCAAGTTCGATGCCTAGAAACCAACTCTTTGAAGCTGACTGAATCGAGGGAAGGCAATGTATATGTGATTAATCTCGTAGAGCTTAGTTAGTCAGCAACAACATGTTTCTTTGCCAAAACCTGAGAAGATGTTAGCTAGTTGTGGCATCAGAGATTACCCCATCTGAACTTCAAAATTATGTCCAAACTTGTCTCTAAAGATATAGTAAAAGGCTTGTCAAAACTTATCTTCGTCAAAGAAAGACCATGCAAGGCCTATCGGCTTGAAAAACAAATAAGAATCTCATTCAAAAGTAAGGCTGTAAATTCAAATGAGAGGCCCTTGCAGCTGTTACACATGGATCTCTTTAGACCAATCCCAACTAATAGCCTTGGAGGAAAAGGGTACTCACTGGTGATAGTTGATGATTATACCAGATTCATATGGATATTCTTCTTAAGCTCTAAGGATAAAACCAACACCCAACTGATCAAATTCTTAAAGCTGGTTATGAATGAGAAGGGCGAGAAAATCAAGGCAATAAGGAGTGATCATGGAAAGGAGTTTGATTTCTCTGAGGTAGATCAGTTATGCGCAGATAATGGTACTCATCATAACTTCTCAACTCCAAGAAATCCACAGTAAAATAGAGTACCTGAGAGGAAGAACAAAACGTTGATCGAGGAAAGAAGAACTCTTTTAGCAGCAGCTCGTCTCCCTGAGTACTTCTGGGATGTAGCTGTCAACACTACTTACTATACTCAGAACGGATTCTTAATTCACTCTACGCTCAAGAAGACGCCATATGAGTTGTGGTAAGGAAGATAGCCAAACATCAGTTATTTCTATGTGTTTGGCTGTGTGTGTTACATCCTCAACAACGGTAAAAGGTACCTAACCAAGTTCCAGCCCAAGTCAGACGAAAGAATATTCTTTGGATACTCTATGGAAAGCAAAGCCTATAGAGTGTTTAACAAGAATACATTGAACGTTGGAGTTTCCATCCATGTTACCTTCGACGAATTTGACTTAGGAGAACCAAACAAAGCTATACAATTTGATGAGATCGTAGAGCTGGACCCATCAATCACAGAGTAGGAGAACCTTACAATCGTAGAAGCTGAAGTCATAGAGCCAAACCCGACGATCGTAGTGCCAGACAAGGAAATTGTAGAGTCATTAGTTCCTGAGATACAAACTCTACAAATTGATGAAGCTGCAGAGCATAAACCTGATCTTAAAGGACTCAGACAAGAAGGTACAAGGATAGATGTTCCATCTGAAAGCAAATGAGCAAGAGATCACACTCAAGACCTGACCATTGACGATCCCAATGCTAGGATCAGGACAAGGTTTGCTACTCAGAAAGAATGTTTCTTCCTAAGTTTTCTCTCTCAAATGGAGCCCAAAAAGATCGAAGAAACTATGGAAGATTCAAGCTAAATTGAAGTATGCAAAAGAAGCTGAACCAATTTAAAAGAAGTAAAGTTTAGAGGCTAGTCCCAAGACCATCATCTAGTCGTCGACACCAAGTGAGTTTTTAGAAACAAGATAGATGAAGCTGGTGTGATCACAAGGAACAAAACAAGACTAGTGGCCAAGGGATGTTCGCAGGAAGAAGGGATCGACTATGATAAGACCTTTGCTTCTGTTGCTAGATTAGAAGCCATTAGAATATTCCTAGCTTATGCAACCCACATGAAGTTCAAAGTCTTCCAAATGGATGTTAAGATTGTATTTCTGAACGGAGAACTTTAAGAAGAGGTTTACGTAGAACAACCTCCAGGTTTTATCAATCCAACTCATTTAAATTATGTTTATAAGTTAGATAATGCACTCTACGGTTTAAAGTAAGCACCTAGGGCATGATATGAAATACTCACTAATTTTCTAATTGAAAACGAATTCTCTAGAGGTAAGGTAGATAAAATATTGTTCTTTAGGAAGTACAAAGATGAAATTTTATTAGTTCAAATCTATGTAGATGATATTATTTTTGGTTCTACAGATGAAAAGTTATGTGAGAGATTTGCCAAGTTGATGTAGAGTAAGTTTGAGACGAGTATGATAGGTGAGCTAAACTTCTTCCTTGGACTTCATCAACCAAGCCAAGTATATCAAAGATCTATTTAAGAAGTATGGCATGGAATCAACCACTCCCATTAAGACTCCAATGACCTCTGCAACCAAACTTGACAAGGATTAAAATTGTAAAAGTATTGATATAACTCAATACAGAGGTATGATAGGATTTCCCCTATATTTGAATACTAATATGCCAAATATTATGTTCTCTACTTGTATTTGTGTTCAATTTCAGGCTAATCATAAGGAATCCCATTTAATTGCTGTTAAAAAGATTTTCAAATATCTCAAGGGTACTCCATATTTGGGACTGTGGTATCCCAAGGAGTCTCTTTTTAATCTAATAGGGTATTCAGATGCAGATTTTGTAGGATGCTAGATTAACAGGAAAAGCCCTAGTAGTACATATCAACTGCTAAGGAATAGACTTGTTTCATGGTTCAATAAGAAGCAGAAGTCAATGTTAACTTCAACTGCAGAAGCTGAGTACATACATTTTTACTGATAAATGTTGTGCTCAAATTTTGTGGATGAAGAATCAATTGGCTGACTATGAGTTTGATTTCAAATCTATTCCTATATTCTATGATAATACAAGTGTTATATCAATAACTCATAATCCTGTCATGCATTCTAGGACTAAATATATAGACATCAAATACCATTTTATTAGAGATCATGTATAAACTGGAAATATCTCATTGCATTTTATTCTAATTGAAAATCAACTTGCTGATGTGTTCATCAAACCATTAGATGAATCCAAGTTTAATAAGCTAATTAGTGAGTTAGGAATTCTAAATTTGCATGTCCTGGATATTACTAACACTGTAGGAAAGGATCGTAGAACTGTCCAACAAGAGACATGTTCGTAGAGCTATTCATGATTTGTAGAGATCGTGACTATACGAAGAGTAACATAGAGCTGCTCATAGAATGGAAGTTGTTCGTAGAGTAGTTCGTAGAACGGCTCATTGAGTAAGGAAGCTCGTAGATTAGTTCGTTGAAGAAGAAGGATAATGTAGAGTTAAAAAGCTTATTAAAAGTTTACTTTATGTCACAGAGCTTTAAGGCGGTTAATAACATCACGCGTGACCTTCACTTCTAAGAAAAATGTGTTATTTCCCAGATGCACAATAGAAATCTAGAAAGGGGGGTTGAATAGATTTTTAAAAAACTTTTTCCTTATTTAAAGATTAGTCACAGATAATGAAT
Source organism: Aralia elata (assembly GCA_034770075.1). Lineage (NCBI taxonomy): Eukaryota > Viridiplantae > Streptophyta > Magnoliopsida > Apiales > Araliaceae > Aralia > Aralia elata. The sequence goes on along the minus strand of CM068385.1, from coordinate 11,146,356 downwards.
CAGTTCAATTAATTTAGCACAACGGAATATTAGTTTAAAATCCCCTTAAAGATTTAATTAAATCTCAGTTCTAACTTTAGCACTTGTGGATATTAATCACTTACAGATATAACAGTTAATGGTAGAATATAATGACTGAAAGTAAATGACACAAGATGTTTAAGTGGTTCGGAGTACAAACAACTTCTAGTCCACTCTTCTACTTTAACAGTAGGAAATCCACTAAGAATAAGGTCACTAAGACTGGATCACTAAGATCTCTTATAACTGAACCACTAATGTTCCTTCGAGTCACTCAGTCTCGACAAGGACACTTAGACCAGGACACTTAGTCTAGTTCACTTAGAACTCTTACAACTGAACCACTAAGGTTCCTTTAAGTCACACAGTCTCGACAAGGTCACTCAAACCATAACACTTAATCTAGTTCACTTAGAACTCTTCAAGTCACTTAGACTTGGTATAATGGTCACTAAGACCAAGTGAATCACAAATGAATGTTGATTGGTTGAAGTACTGCTAAGCTTGAAATAGGCTTGATTTCTTTGGTACTTGGCAGCTTGAACAAGTAGATCAATATCGTAGAGTAGAGCTTTATATGCTTTAGCAGAGTTTTAACTTGTTGCTCAATGATTCATCTTTGGATTTGAATCCTCGTATGCTTTTATAGGCTTCTGAAAATAATCCCGTTGGAGAGTTCCCGTTTGCGCATTTAATGTTTTGCTCTAAGATATTCTCTGATGTTGAATTTGAGGCTAGGTAGGTAGCTTGCTTTCGACTCTGCCATGTCCCATCAGTCTGCTGTCTTACCTACCTCTTGTGAGAGATGATAGATCTCTAACATAGCAGTTTAGACATACCATTGTCTGATCTTCTCATTTGAATTTGAAGATGGTGAGAAACATACTTGAAATCTTTGCTCTGCAATTTTATGCATTTGTCAGTCTTATGACCGTTCTGACATGCTTTTCAATTTTGACTGATCGTAAAGTCTTAACAGGTTTTTCTTGACGTTCTAAAGCCTACGACCCGTTGCTTTATGATTGCATATGCAGCTCTACGATCAGCTCTACGATGCACAAGCAGCTCTACGATCAACTCTAAGAAGGGAGATGCACTCTGCAAATGTGCTCTTTACGATGCTGGAGCAAACTCATGTATGATGAAATATCCACTAATTATAATTTAACACATTATTTTATATCCAATTTTTTGTAGCCATCTTTTGTTACCGTAACATTATTTGCGTATAATAGTCTATTATTAAATTTTATTTATTTAGACATCTTAAGAAAATTGAAGCTCATGGTAAAAAAATATATATAAAAATATAAGAGCATGCAAAATTTCATTTGATTTGAGGTTATGGAAGATTATTATTTTAATCATGTAAATATTGTTTTTGACATTTTAAATTTATTTATTTTACATTATTATGAAATCCACATATATTAAAAAAATATTTTGAAAATCTAAATATTACTATATTTTTGCACCTTTTTTTATATCCATCAAGTTAAAATTTTATTAAATCCTATAGATAGGCTTACTAACCAACCTATAGGTTATTTTTTGATTTTTATTTATCTAGAAGTATATTAAAAAGATATTGATCCATAACTGATTTTGGCTATAACAAAAAAATTTAGAACATAGATCGATTGGCAAAAAATGGACTATATCCCACGTATCAAAAATAAGTTCAAAGAAATCTTAGTTGCATTAAAAGAAAAAATAAGTTTAAATGGGGATATCTCATGTGTGACTTGTGAGGGAGTAATTTACTATTAGTAGTTACTTAGTACTATTACTAGAACTTTACTTTTATAAAGTTCAATTTCACATTGAGTATCGCTATAGTGTCAAAAAAAAAAATATTACAAAATATAATTAATTGATAATAATCTAAATTATATAATTAATTATAATCACACATATCATTTCATTTTTGTATCTTAGTACATGCTCTTAAGTCAGACTATTGTTTCCTAATTAGCAAGAAAATGTGTAGAAGTTTTATTCTAGATAGACAAAGAGAAGTCCAACTCCAATCCCTAAAGAGTTTTGGTTTTACGCGGATAAAAAATATCGATCTAATAGGAAAAAATTAAATAAAAACTTTGATATTATTGTTCAATCTTATCTTTTAAAGTTCTACATTAGTCACAATCTAATTAGGTCTAATAGATAAAAATTAAATAAAAACTTTGACATTATTATTCAATCTTATCTTTTAAAATTTTATATTAGTCACAATCTAATTAGGGTCATCAGTCAAAATTCTTCAAAAAATTTGCCCAATTTTTTCAATAAAAGCAGAACATCATCAACCTTCCACCAATTATCCGTTGCACCAACCCAAAAATAAAAATAAATAAATTCTATCAACAGTAAGAAATGTGAGATTCAGGAATAATTTGTATTTACTCATCTTCCCAGAAGAAGAAAAAAAAAAATATGCCGTCAAATTTACATGATATATAAATTTAAGGAAAAAATGTATATACACAGTTGTGTACTACACATTATATACGACGGGTGAATCGTTGCTATAGCCAAAAAAAATTATCTCTATAGTCCGACTATGTAATACATAGTTGTACACTCACGTATATCCCTAAGTTTAATGATTTTAATCTCTTTTGAGAGAGAAGAGAGAAAGTGGAGGCCACTTAACTGGCTGACGGTTGGCGCCCCCCATTCTGTCTACAAATATATTTTTACATATTTAAGAAAAATAAAAATATAGAGAAAAAGGAAATAAAATTCTATTTTATTTATAATAAATTTTAAGCATGTACATTAAAGATGATTTTTTTTTTCTATACATAGTAAATTCTACTTAGATTTGTTCAGTTACTAGCGTAAATGAATTAACTATGAACAGATTTTTTCCATAAATTTCTTTTCATATCCTCAATAATAAATAAATAAAGTACCACGAGAAGAATTATATATGGCAGATGCTTATTTTATGTTTATGTTTCTTATGATTCATTGTTTCTCAATTATCACATTTCACTAGTAACTTTATCGTTATCGATTTAACACTTTTCTGTTTAAAATAATAATAAGAAGAAAAATAAATTCTCTTTATTAAAATTTTTGGTGTCTTACACCATCAGTCTGTTGTCTTACCTACCTCTTGTGAGAGATGACAGATCTCTAACATAGCAATTTAGACATACCACTATCTGATCTTCTCATTTGAATTTGAAGATAGTGAGAAACATACTTAAAATCTTTGCTCTGCAATTATTTGCATTTGTCAGTCTTATGACCCTTCTCACATGCTTTTCAATCTTGACTGATCGTAGAGTCTTGACAGGTTTTTCTTGACATTCTAAAGCTTACGACCCGTTGCTCTACGATTGCATATGCAGCTCTACGATGCACATGCAGCTCTATGATCTGCTCTACAAAGGGAGATGCACTCTGCAAATGTGCTCTATACGATGCTGGAGCAAACTCATGTATGGCGAAACATCCACTAATTATAATTTAACACATTATTTTGTATTCAATTTTTTGTAGCCATCTTTTGTTACCGTAGCATTATTTGCGTATAATAGTCTATTCTTAAATTTTATTTATTTATACATCTTAAGAAAAGTGAAGCTCACGGTAAAAAAAACATATAGAAATATAAGAGTATGCAAAATTTCATTTGATTTGAGGTTATGAAAGATTATTATTTTAATCATGTAAATATTGTTTTTGACATTTTAAATTTATTTATTTTACATTATTATGAAATCCACATATATTAAAAAATATTTTGAAAATCTAAATATAACTATATTTTTGGAGACGGTTGGCGCCAGCCCTTTTTCGCTTTTGGTTTTTGGGGAGGGAGTTTGATGGTATTTAGCACCCATTCTGTCTACAAATATATTTTTACATATTTAAGAAAAAAAAAATATAGAAAAAAGGAAATAAAATTCTATTTTATTTATAATAAATTTTAAGCAAGTACATTAAAGATGATTTTTTTTTTCTACACATAGTAAATTCTACTTAGATTTGTTCAGTTACTAGCGTAAATGAATTAACTATGAACAGATTTTTTCCATAAATTTCTTTTCATATCCTCAATAATAAATAAATAAAGTACCACGAGAAGAATTATATATGGCAGATGCTTATTTTATGTTTATGTGTTTCTTATGCTTCATTGTTTATCGACCTCATACAGGTAGCCAAATGGAAGGAAGATTTGTTGTCGCATTAAAAAAAAATACATAAAAATAAAATAAGAGTAATAAAAATCTCTCATCTTTTAATTGTTATGTTATTTTAGCTGTGTAGTTGGACGTGACACTAAAATACGCACATAGATTTACTTATATTCAAAACACCTCACAAAAAGGAGTATGGATGGTCAAAATGAAATGCCGGTAAAGAGTATTTTTGGAAATTTTTTGACCGAGGACTGTTAGGAAGTTGGACTTTTATTTGATTTCTCCTTCCATGTTTAAAATAAAACTTCTTGACACTTTCTTCCTAATTAGAAAACAATAGTATGACTAAAGAACATATACTAAAATAGAACGTGTTATTAAAATTTTTAGATTATTATCAACTAATTAAATTAATTATATTTTGTCGCCAAAGTTTTCGAAAGAGTTTTTTTTTAGCATAGCAATAATTTATCCCCATTTAAACTTTTTATTTTATTTTAATGCAACTAATATATATTACTAGTAGATCTCTTTTTCATCTACTTTTTATTCATAATAATTTATTCTCCCTTTTTTTTTATTCATAATAATTTATTCTCCCTTTTATTGGAGTTGATTCATTTTTTTTGTGAGATTTGTTTTTCATGATTGATCTCTTTCTATTTTTTTGTGAAAGGGTTTCATTATTTGCTTTTACCGTTTTGGAGTAAATTATGTTTCTTCTTTGTGAGAATTTTTTCGCTGTGTAGATTGATGAATAGATTGTTCAGATTTTAATATTATTTTTAAATTTTTTTATTAAAAATATGAAAAATAACAAATTAACATCTAATTATGATAATATGAAAAACTAAATTCTTTCTTAAAATTTTTAAACGATAGATAAAGAAATAATTTTTTCTCTAAAAAAAAATGGAGGGAGTGTTCTTTATGGATTCTTTCATTTATAGGTTTGTCATCATCAAATAGTGGGAGATTGTTAGAGTCTACATGATAAATTTGATGATGATATGAGTAAAGTATATTTGTTCAGTAGTTTTTGTAAAGTCCTTAATGATAATATGGTGTACAATGACTTAGAATAGAAAGATCAAACTTGTTAGGTTGATCTTAAGAGCTGAGTTAATATATGGATGATAGGATTGATTTGATCGTAGAATCAAGTTAAACGATCGTATAGTTACTCTGACATTTCGTAATCTTAGCAAGGATCGCAGAGTAAGTTATACTTTCGTAGAGCATCAAGTGTTTGATTGTAGAGTCTCCCAGAAACTCGTAGAGTAAAGTCAAGATCGCAGAGCCTGTAGTCAGAACTACATGTTCTGCTACTAAGTACATTAGAAGCTGAGCTCAACGCCGCTTAGTAGCACCTTTCAACATCACTTTCAACTGCGATTCTCTTTGTCTTAGTGACCATAATATCAAGTTTAAGTGACTTGAAGAGTTCTAAGTGAACTGGACTAAGTGTCCTTGTCTTAGTGATATATACCGAGACTTAGTAACTTGAAGAAATCTTAGTGGTTCAATTGTAATAGATCTTAATGATCAACATCGTTAGTGGATATCTTACTCGTAGAGTAGAAGAGTGGACTAAGAGTTATTTGTACTCCGAACCACTTAAATATCTTCTGTCATTTACTTTCTGTATTTATATTTTGTCTATTAACTGTTATATTTGTTGGTGACTATCATCCACAAGAACTAAATTCAGAGCTGTGATTTCATTATATCTTTAAGGGGATTTTTAACTAATATTCCGCAGTGATTAATTAACTCTGATTAATTAATTAATTATATGGTAATACATTATTTAAGCAAGTAAAAAGTTTTAAATGATCTATTCAACCCCCCTTCTAGATCTCTTTTGTGCCTTTGAAAAATAACAAGTGGTATCAGAGCAGGTTCTCACGAACATAAGCTTAAACTCTTTGAGTTAATCTGTGGCACATAATAAAATCAGTTCTGAGCTTGGTGGTGAAAATAAGCCACCTCTATGCAACAGAAATAAATTTGCTAATTGCAAAGTTCGGATGCAGGCTTACATGGATGTAATAAATGAAGATTTATTCGATGATGTCATCAGTGGTCCATACATTCCAACAAAGCTAGCACCAACAGCTGATGATTTAAACAAGATGTCAAACAAAGAATAGAATAGACAGATAATGAGAAGAAGCTGGTGCAGCTGGACAAGAGGGTCAAGAACATCCTATTCATAACTCTAGAAGATGAGCTGTTTGAAAATGTTGTTAACTGCACAACAACTAAAGAAGTCTAGGAAACCTTGTTGGTGATGCATGAGGGCACTGAAGAAGTCAGAGAGAACAAGCAGTCTCTTCTAACTCAGCAATATAAAATGTTTACTCATATACCTGGAGAGAACATAACTGCCACATATGAGAGATTTAATGTGCTGCTCAATTCCCTGAGAGCTTATGAAAAGGTCTATCTAAATAAGGACCTCAACATCAAGTTCATGAGAGCATTGCTGAGTAAGTGGGATGCCAAAACCACTGCCATTCGTGAGTCGAAGAATCTGCATAAGATGACTGTGCAGAAGCTCTATGGTAGTCGTCTTACCTATGAGTTGGAGCTTAATCAAATGGCAGAAACCATCTCGGAGGGCAAGAGGAAAGATAAAGGAGTTGCTCTCAAGGTTTCAGAAGCAGCCTCCAAAGCCCCAGCAGAAGCAGAGTCAGATGATGATGATGCTAATGAAGATGATGATGAAGACGACATAACACTGCTAGACAGAAGGTTGAGAAAGTTCACGTGTAAGGGTAGTAGCAGCAGATAAAGAAAGTATTTCAACAACAAGAAGAATAACAGCAGCAGTAGAGATCAAGAGAAAGACCTGCACTATAGCTGCAAGAAGCCAGGTCATTATATCGCAAAGTGCACCAAGCCCCTGCGAGAAGAATTGAAGAGAGACAAGAAGAAGTCAGCCCCAAAGAAGAAAGAATTCAAGGGCTACAAGAAGTTTCACAAGAAAGAAAAAGGTCTAGTAGCTGAAGGATCGTGGAGTGACACAGAGAATGATTCAAGCTTTAAGTCCAACAAAGATGAGGGACCTTATGTGGCCAACCTATGTCTGATGGCCATAGAAGTTGATGATGGAAAATACACCAATCGTCAAAAAATTGACATCAGTGAAGTATTTTCCTTCAACTCTCCTATTGTAAATATTAATGATCTTAGAACTGCATTACATGACATAACATTAGATTTGCATCAATATATGAAATGGTTTAGGATTCTATCAAAGGGCCATTCTCTTCTTCAAGAGGTGAAAGAGAAAGTTCAAGTAGAGTTGGAAACAACTCTACAAAGTGCTGCCTTTTTCTCCAACATTGAGGCTAAGAATGCAAATTTGAGACAGATAATTGATCATAATGCACAGAGAGAATCAGTTCTAACCTCTAGGATAGAGGAGTTGGAGAAGACAATCTCAATGTGGAATTATTTTTCCCCATCAATGGACTCCTTGATCACTAGTTAGAGAGTTGTCTCTGATCACTCAGGTTTATGATTTAGAGATTCATCTTCAGTCCCAAGTGTGGAAAATTTATTGGAGATTAACAACAACAGTGCTTTTACTTCCCATAGAGGCATTGTGTTTGTGAAATCCACAGAGATCGTTGAGCCGATTATTCCAAGCTGTCCAATCTCTGCAGACCAAATCATTGTTCTCAAGAACAATAGGTCACATGCTGGTTTAGGATTTGTCAGATCGCAAAGTAAACCAAAGTCTATGATCGTGCCTCGAAGGATCGTAGAGTCAGGTAAAACTCACTTTACAAAATAACTAGGCATGAACCGTAGAGTTAGACTCTACTCTATAAAACCTCTAAATCGTAGAGCAGTATGGAAGCAAAGGGAATTTTAGCCAAGAAGAAAGGCTGGTAATGGATATCCCCCACATATGTTCTAGATGAGAAGATATTCACACACACACACACACACTCACACATGCAACATATTGAATTTTATACCTATCATAAATATGGGCATGCAGTTGCATTATGCTATCATAATGATTATTATCCTGCATATTATTGACCCAAAGTCAAGCACATATGGGTTCCTAAGGGTACTAACAGATTAGGACCCAAGCAAATTTGGATACCAAAATAAAGGATGATTTTGTATGCAGGTATCGAGCTCCACTGAATCTATCTGGTATCTTGATAGTGGATACTCTAGGCATATGACTGGCGACAAGGCTCTCTTGTCAAATTTCAAAGTAAAAGATGGTCCAAGAGTTGTCTTTGGAGATAACAACTCTGGGAAGACCAGAGGTTGTGGTTCGATTAGGAATGGAGCAGTATTATTCAACAAATTTGCCTACGTTGATGGGTTGAATCAAAATTTGCTGAGCATTTGTCAACTGTGCGATAAAGGGCATCAAGTAATCTTCCTTAATAACCAGTGTCAAGTTCGAGGCCTGGAAACCAACTCTTTGAAGCTGACTGGATCGAGAAAAGGCAATGTATATGTGGTTAATCTCGTAGAACTTAGTTCGTCAACAACAACATGCTTCTTTGCCAAAGCCTCAGAATATGTTAGCTGGTTGTGGCATCGAAGATTATCCCATCTGAACTTCAAAAGTATGTCAAAGCTTGTCTCTAAAGATCTAGTGAAAGGCCTGTCAAAACTTAGCTTCGTCAAAGAAAGACCAAGTAAGGCCTATCAGCTTGGAAAGCAAAAAAGAAGTTCATTCAAAAGCAAGGCAGTAAATTCAAATGAGAGGCCCTTGCAGCTGTTGCACATGGATCTCTTTAGGCCAATCCCAACTACCAGCCTTGGAGGAAAAGGGTATTCACTGGTGATAGTTAATGACTATACTATATTCACATGGATATTCTTCTTAAGCTTTAAGGATGAAACCAGCACCCAACTGATCAGATTCTTAAAGCTAGTTATGAATGAAAATGGCGAGAAAATCAAGGCAATAAGGAGTGATTATGGAAGGGAGTTTGATTTCTCTGAGGTAGATCAGTCCTGCGCAGATAATGGTACTCATCATAACTTCTCAGCTCCAAGATCTCCACAGTAAAACAGAGTTGCTAAGAGGAAGAACAGAATGTTAATAGAAGCAAGAAGAACTCTTCTAGCAGCAGCTCGTCTCCCTGAGTACTACTGGGATGTAGCTGTCAACACTGCTTACTATACTCAGAACAGATTCCTAATTCATTCTATGCTCAAGAAGACGCCCTACGAGTTATGGAAAGGAATATAGTCAAACATCAGTTACTTCCATGTGTTTAGTTGTGCGTGCTACATTCTCAATAACGGCAAAAGGTACCTGACCAAGTTCCAGCCCAAGTCAGACGAAAGAATATTCCTTGGATACTCTATGGAAAGTAAAGCCTATAGAGTGTTCAACAAGAATATATTGAGCGTTGAAGTTTTTATCCATGTTATCTTCGACGAATCTGACTTAAGAGAACCAAAAAAAGTTGTACAATTTAAAGAGATCGTAGAGCTGGACTTATCGATCACAGAGCAGGAGAACCTTACGATCGCAAAAGCTGAAGTTGTAGAGCCAGACCCGACAATCGTAGTTCTAGACAAGGAGATCGTAGATTCATTAGTTCCTGAGATAGGAACTCTACGAACTGATGAAGCCACAAAGCATGAGCTTGATCTTGAAGGACTCAGACACGAAGGTACAAGGATAAATGTTACATCTGAAAGCAAACGAGCAAGAGATCACACTCAATACCTGATCATTGGCTATCCCAATGCTAGGATCAGGACAAGGTCGGCTACCCAGAACGAATAATTCTTCCTAAGTTTTCTCTCTCAAATGGAGCCCAAAAAGATCGAAGAAGTTATGGAAGATTCAAGCTGGATTGAAGCTATGCAAGAGAAGCTGAACCAATTTGAAAGAAGCAAAGTTTGGAGGCTAGTCCCAAGATCAAGAGGTCATCTAGCCATCGGCACCAAGTGAGTTTTCAGAAACAAGATAAATGAAGCCGGTGTGATCACAAGAAATAAAGCAAGACTGGTGGTCAATTGATGTTCGCATGAAGAAGGGATCGACTATGATGAGATATTTGCTCCTGTTGCTAGATTAGAAGCCAATATAATGTTCCTAGCTTATGCAGCCCACATGAAGTTCAAAGTCTTCCAAATAGATGTCAAGAGTGCATTTTTGAACGGAGAACTTCAAGAAGAGGTTTACGTAAAACAACCTCCAGGTTTTGTCAATCCAACTCATTTAAATTATGTTTATAAGTTAGATAAGGCACTCTACGGTTTAAAGTAAGTACCAAGGGCATAGTATGAAATACTCATTAATTTCCTAATTGAAAATAAATTCTCTAGAGGTAGGGTAAACAAAATATTATTCCTTAGGAAGTACAAAGATAAAATTTTATTTGTTCAAATCTATGTAGATGATATTATTTTTTGTTCTACTGATGAAAAGTTATGTGAGAGATTTTTCAAGTTGATACAGAGTAAGTTTGAGATGAGTATGATGGGTGAGCTGAACTTCTTCCTTGGACTTCAAGTGAAGCAGACTGATGAGGGAATCTTCATCAACCAAGCCAAGTATATCAAAGATCTACTTAAGAAGTATGGCATGGAATCAACCACTCCCATTAAGACTCCAATGGCCTCTGTAACCAAACTTGACAAGGATTGAAATGGTAAAAGTATTGATATAACTCAATACAGAGGTATGATAGGATTTCTCCTATATTTGACTGCTAGTAGGCCAAATATTATGTTCTCTACTTGTATTTGTACTAGATTTCAGGCTAATCCTAAAGAATCTCATTTAATTACTGTTAAAAGAATTTTCAGATATCTCAAGGGTACTCTATATTTGGGACTGTGGTATCCCAAGGAGTCTCCTTTTAATCTAATAGGGTATTCAAATGCAGTTTTTGCAGGATGCTAGATTAACAAAACCCTAGTGGTACATGTCAACTACTAGGGAATAGACTTGTCTCATAGTTCAACAAGAAGCAGAAGTCAATGTCAACTTCAACTGCAGAAGCTGAGTACATACATTGCTACTAGTAGCTGTTGTGCTCAAATTTTGTGGATGAAGAATCAGCTGGCTGACTATGAGTTTGATTTCAAATCTATTCCTATATTCTATGATAATACAAGTGTTATATCAATAACTCATAATCCTGTCATGCATTCTAGGACTAAGCATATAGACATCAAATACCATTTTATTAGAGATCATGTACAAAATAGAAATATCTCATTACATTTTATTCTAACTAAAAATCAACTTGCTGATGTGTTCACCAAACCATTAGACGAATCCAGGTTTAATAAGCTAATTAGTGAGTTAGGAATGCTAAATTTGCACCCTTAGTATTATGTCCTGGATATTACTAACAGTGTAAGGATCGTAGAACTGTCTAAGAAGAGACATGTTTGTAGAGCTATTCATGATTCGTAGAGAATATAACTATACAAAGAGTCTCATAGAGCTGCTCGTAGAATGGAAGTTGTTCGTGGAGTAGTTCGTAGAACGGCTCGTTGAGTAAGGAAGCTCGTAGATTAGTTCGTTGAAGAAGAAGGATAGTGTAGAGTTAAAAAGCTTCTCAAAAGTTTACTTTATGTCGTAGAGCTTTAAGGCAGTTAATAACAGCGCGTGTGACCTTCACTTCCAAGAAAAACGTGTTGTTTCCCAGAGGCACAATAGAGATCTAGAAATGGGGGTTGAATAGATCTTTAAAAAACTTTTTCCTTATTTAAAGATTAGTCACCAGATAATTAATCAATTCAATTAATTTAGCACAACGGAATATTAGTTTAAAATTCCCTTAAAGATTTAATTAAATCTCAATTATAACTTTAGCACTTGTGGATATTAATCACTTATAGATATAATAGTTAATGGTAGAATATAACGACTAAAAGTAAATGAAACAAAATGTTTAAATAGTTCGGAGTATAAACAACTCTTAGTCCACTCTTCTACTTCAATAAGTAGAAAATCCACTAAGGATAAGATCATTAAGACCGGATCACTAAGATCTCTTACAACTGAACCACTAAGGTTCTTTCGAGTCACTCAGTCTCGGCAATGTCACTTAGATCAGGACACTTAGTCTAGTTCACTTAGAACTCTTACAACTGAACCACTAAGGTTCCTTCAAGTCACACAATCTCGACAAGGTCACTCAGACCAGAACACTTAATCTAGTTCACTTAGAACTCTTCAAGTCACTTAGACTTGGTATAATGGTCATTAAGACGAAGTTAATCACAAATGAATGTTGATTGGTTGAAGTGTTGTTAAGCTTGTAATAGGATTGACTTCTTTGGTACTTAGCAGCTTGAACAAGTAGGTCAATATCGTAGAGTAGAGCTTTATATGCTTGAGTAGAGTTTTAGCTTGTTGCTCGATGATTCATCTTTGGTTTTGAATCCTCGTATGCTTTTATAGGCTTCTGAAAATAACATCGTTGGAGAGTTTTCGTTTGCACATTTAATGTTCTGCTCCAAGATATTCTTTAATGTTGACTTTGAGGGTAGGTAGGTAGGTAGCCTGCTTTCGACTCTGCTATGTCCCATTTGTGACGCCCCCAAAATAGGTCCACACAACCCATTTTGAGTTGCCAATAACATTCTACAAAATACAAATACAAATACAAATTTTTCCATTTACAACTAATAAGTGTTGTACAAAATATGACAACACAATACAAATACATCTTAAATCCTCAATACACTTATTGTTACACTAATAGTAATGTATTGAGATACTTCTATTATCTCGGACCATCACTCCATTCTCCGGCTAGTCTCCGCTACACTCTCTTTTTCTGAGGAGAACAATTGAACAAAAAGGAAAAGGGTGAGTACAAATAGCCTAGTAGGAAATATCATGACTAAGATAATGAAGAATAAAATTATCTTTAGCCTTCAACCGAAATAAATCAGAGGTTTAAAGATATTATAATTATTCAACAACTGCAGCGGAACGAACAATCCATTAGAAGAGTCAAATAGATTATAATAGCTACCATCTTCTATAAGTTAAAGGATCACCACCAATATTTTATTCCTATAACACCAATCAACAGTTCATGTTTATGAACATCCAAATCAACAGTTTATATTCAACAGCCTCTCTTTGCACTACGTGCCAAAGATATTTATTTATAACACCACCGATCATGATCATGCCAAACGCCAGTTCATCTTTGCACTACGGGTCAAAGAGAACTTTCACCATACGCATTTGTTTGTAACACCAAAAGTCATGATTATACCAATACACAGTTTGGTCAAAATCATGTCACGCCAGTTCATCTTTGCACTACGGGCCAAAGAGAACTATCACCATAATTTAAATATGAGGATGATGACAATAATATAAAATGAATACAGTGAGATCAAGAATAAGAATGAATGTTTAATTTATCCAATATCGAAGGTTGACTAAATTGCCAACATTATGACCAAATTGTGGAGTTAAATTCAAGAATGATATTCAAGAATAAAATTCACGATTCAACTATATCGTATCAAACGAAATAGAAAGATTCAGGTAAAAAGATATTAGATGAATCAGAAACTATTAAGGATATTCTACAAATTTTCAGGGATTTTCACCTTTTAAAAATAAAGTTTTGGAAACAAACAGAGATTTCTTATCATAAATAGAGAAATATGAAAGAAAAAGATATCCCTTAAAGAGTACAAAAGAAATGATACTTTATAAGAGTATAAAAGAATATACGAAACTGTAAATGAATTTTCACCCGTCATACGGTAATCCGCGTAGACAGATTATTTCCACAAAAGATTAATAAGTAATGAATATGAAGGGTTATTCACCAGACATGCGTTAATCAGCACGGACATGTTATACCCACAGATTAATAAGGAATACATACAAATGGATATTCACCAAGTACGACACTCCGTACATACAGGTTATTCCCACAGAGTAATAAGGAATGAATACAAAAGGATATTCACCAGGTACGACACTCCGTACATACAGGTTATTCCCACAGAGTAATAAGGAATGAATACAAAAGGATATTCACCAGACATGCATCAATCCGCACAGACAGGTTATCCCCACAATTAATACAGAATGAATAACAACCTTTATGAATATAATATCACTTACGAACATGGAAGCAAATGATATTACATAAGAGTATGAAAGAAATGATATCCCCTACCTTATTTAACAAGTGACCGAATGTTGCTTTTTATGAATTTTACTAACTTGGATAATACTAGTATTCTCACAAATACTCAAAATAGCTTAACACACTTAGAGAACTTAAGAAATTTAGAAAGAGGGAGAGGAAGTATAAGCAAAGAAGGTGTGAAGATTTCTTAAGATAATTCTTCTGATTTATAAGAAAATCAAGTTTCATTAATTGCACAATAAAGACTTAACTTATTACACTTTAGTACCTCCATCTTTACCTCTATTTTTAATATAATCCTCAAGTATTATCAATCTTGCATAACATCCCCTAATAGTTCCCAAGTGTGAACCAATAGTTTCATCATGTGAACCAATAGTTCATTACATGTGAATTTTAATAATTTCAATTAGGTACCCTAAGTTAGACTCTACTTTTAATCCGTCAATAATATTAAAATATCATATCAAATAATATGAGTTACAGTGTCGTGACAAATAATAAAAAGTACTATGCAGATGCTACTGTAACAATTATTGAATCAAAATATTGTGCAATTGCTACTTTATCAATTATTGAATTAATAATATAAAATATTGTGCAACACTGTGTGCTACTGTGGAATACCGCGTGCTACTGTGCAATAACACATTTTACTGTATTTTTATCACCGGGTACTTTAACAGTTAACAATTAAAGTTTTGCCGTCAATTTCTATCGCTTTTTATATACGCCAGTTATTCCGTTGCGGAGCCTACCAATGATTGGTTATTCTAGAGTCGTACGTTACCGAATATAATATTGGTTATTTCGACGGCGCCGTCGTACTTTATCGAATATAATATTCCCTGACAGAACGAATATTATCCGACAGAAGGAATATTCCCCGACATACAAGTTTGACTTTTGTATAAATGAATAGTATATTTTTATGAATAGTACTTTCGTATTTATACCGTATAATTTTTGTATCCAGCTCATATAAACGTTATGACGTAATTCGAAGATCGAAAAAAGTGTAAAAGCGTTTTTAGTGTGAATAGTCCCCCGTGAATAGTGATTTAGCGTTATTACTAGATTTCTCAATTATCACATTTCACTAGTAACTTTATCGTTATCGATTTAACACTTTTCTGTTTAAAATAATAATAAGAAAAATAAATTCTCTTTATTAAAAATTTTAGTGTCTTACACCATCAGTCTGTTGTCTTACCTACCTCTTGTGAGAGATGACAGATCTCTAACATAGCAATTTAGACATACCACTGTCTGATCTTCTCATTTGAATTTGAAGATGGTGAGAAACATACTTAAAATCTTTGCTCTGCAATTATTTGCATTTGTCAGTCTTATGACCCTTCTCACATGCTTTTCAATCTTGACTGATCGTAGAGTCTTGACAGGTTTTTCTTGACATTCTAAAGCCTACGACCCGTTGCTCTACGATTGCATATGCAGCTCTACGATGCACATGCAGCTCTATGATCTGCTCTACGAAGGGAGATGCACTCTGCAAATGTGCTCTATACGATGCTGGAGCAAACTCATGTATGGTGAAACATCCACCAATTATAATTTAACACATTATTTTGTATTCAATTTTTTGTAGTCATCTTTTGTTACCGTAGCTTTATTTGCGTATAATAGTTTATTCTTAAATTTTATTTATTTAGACATCTTAAGAAAAGTGAAGCTCACGGTAAAAAAAACATATAGAAATATAAGAGTATGCAAAATTTCATTTGATTTGAGGTTATGAAAGATTATTATTTTAATCATGTAAATATTGTTTTTGACATTTTAAATTTATTTATTTTACATTATTATGAAATCCACATATATTAAAAAATATTTTGAAAATCTAAATATAACTATATTTTTGGAGACGGTTGGCGCCCGCCCTTTTTCGCTTTTGGTTTTTGGGGAGGGAGTTTGATGGTATTTAGCACCCATTCTGTCTACAAATATATTTTTACATATTTAAGAAAAATAAAAATATAGAAAAAAGGAAATAAAATTCTATTTTATTTATAATAAATTTTAAGCAAGTACATTAAAGATGATTTTTTTTTTCTATACATAGTAAATTCTATTTAGATTTGTTCAGTTACTAGCGTAAATGAATTAACTGTGAACAGATTTTTTCCATAAATTTATTTTCATATCCTCAATAATAAATAAATAAAGTACCACGAGAAGAATCATATATGCCAGATGCTTATTTTATGTTTGTGTTTCTTATGATTCATTGTTTATCGACCTCATACAGGTAGCCAAATGGAAGGATGATTGTACCGGTGACCAAATACCGGTGACCACATTTGTTGTCACATTAAAAAAATTACATAAAAATAATAATAATAATAAAAATCTCTCTTCTTTTAATTGTTATTTTAGCTGTGTAGTTGGACGTGACACTAAAATACGCACATAGATTTACTTATATTCAAAACACCTCACAAAAAGGAGTATGGATGGTCAAAATGAAATGCCGGTAAGAGTATTTTTGGAAATTTTTTGACCGAGGACTGTTAGGAAGTTGGACTTTTATTTGATTTCTCCTTCCATGTTTAGAATAAAACTTCTAGACACTTTCTTCCTAATTAGAAAACAATAGTATGACTAAAGAACATATACTAAAATAGAACGTGTTATTAAAATTTTTAGATTATTATCAACTAATTATATTTTGTTGCCAAAGTTTTCGAAAGAGGTTTTTTTTTAGTATAGCAATAATTTATTCCCATTTAAACTTTTTTTTTCTTTTAATGCAACTAATATAAACTACTAGTACATCTCTTTTTCTTTTACTTTTTATTCATAATAATTTATTCTCTCTTTTTTTGGAATTGATTCATTTCTTTTGTGAGATTTGTTTTTCATGATTGATCTCTTTCTATTTTTTTGTGAAAGGGTTTCATTATTTGTTTTTACTGTTTTGGAGTAAATTATGTTTCTTCTTTGTGAGAATTTTTTCACTGCATAGATTGATGAAGAGATTGTTCAGATTTTAATATTATTTTTAAATTTTTTTATTGAAAATATGAAAAATAACAAATTAACACCTAATTATGATAACATGGAAAACTAAATTCTTTCTTAAAATTTATAAACTGACAGATATAGAAATAATTTTTTCTCTAAAAAGAAATGGAGGGAGTGTTCTTTATGAATTCTTTCATTTATCCCTTGGCTATGAAGAAATATATAATCGAGTTTTCTTCCACTATCTGAAGTTGGTTGATTGTTTCAGTTTTTAAAAGAAGAAGAGTCCGCTGGAGCTATGTGGTCACATTAACAAGCTTATAATATCCCATTCTCAAATTTTATTTATTTAGACATTTTAAGAAAATTCAAGCTTAGAGATTGGAAAAGGCATACAAAAATACAAGATAATGCAAAATTTCATTTGATTTGAGTTATGAAACATTATTATTATAAGGAAAATGATATACACAATTTAGCCAAAAAAGAAAAAAGAAAAAGAAAATGATATACACGTCGACAAATATTTAACGGAATTGAATTGCGACCAACGTAGAAGTGTATGCGATGAGATAGAATAAATTAAAGTAATACTCTTCTTAATTCCTACATATCTCATGTATGCATATATGTCGCAATCATAATTTGGCCGACAACTTTCGCAATGTATAGGAAGACTCTTATTATAATCACCATGAAAATATATATTTTTTGATAGTTTAAAATTATTTATTTTTCATTACTAAAATTTTACATCGATATACTTATTAACCCCATATGTTATCATTTAATTTTTATTTATTTAGAAGTATATTAGAAAGGGATTGATTCATAATTAATTTTGACTATAACAAACAGGGTAATGCTAGTTTTAAGAGACTTAATTCCATTGATTCAAGGTAATAACCTCTCTTGTCTCTTGTTTATAATTTAGATAGAGGTCCTAACCTAATAATTGGGCTGCCTCATTTAAGTGTGTTTGAAATAATGAGTCATCATTACATTAGTCGACTGAATTCTATGTGATTGACTATGTCATAAAATATTGTTAAAATATTCAATGTTATGTCATTTAAGATTTATATGAAATCCTTAGCATTACTAAAAACAAAAATTTTAGAACATAGCTGTATTGACCAAAAATAGGACCAAAACATATTAAATTTGTAATTTGTCATAGAAGATTACTGAAAGAAAAATTTTAGAACATAGATGTATTGACCAAAAATAGGACCAAAACATATTAACTTTGTAATTTTAATTACAATAAGAAAAATTAAAATGGTAACCATTTCACACAAAATAACAGAAAGGGTTAAATACACTTATATCCCTCGAAGTATGACCCCTTTTATACAAGTCACCATAATATTTAAAACCTTATAATAACATCCTCCAAATACATTTAAGTAAACAAAAGTGACCCTAAAACTATTTTCGGCCAAAAAAATTGCCTGAGTGCTGATGTGTCACCGGGAAGCAATGTATTTCACTGTATTTTATAATTTAAAATGTATTTTCAGTATATTTTGACATTATGTAGTTTAGTATTAATTAACCTAAAAAATAATTTGGAAAAAAAAATCGTTGGACAATGGATGATGAGATGAACCTTAGAAACTCATAAATTAATATCCACCAACTCCATTTCCTTAACCTCGAATCTCCAGCGAGCTCCATCACTATCCCTTGCCGCGTTGATCAGAGTCATCACCATAGCTAGTTTGCTCGAAGAAACAAGTTGAAAAATCATCAAAAAGAGTATGAGTCGTGACCAAGCCTATATAGGTGAGATTATTACGTTTTTTGGTGTTTTGTGGGTAAGTTCAACTTTTTTTCACTCCAGTAGTTTTCAAACCTAAATCAATAGATTTGGGTGGATCTAAATTGATTTTTCTAGGGTTTTGGCCACTATTACGATTTTTTGAATTTTTTTGAGTATTGAGGTTGATTTGTAGATGAATTGATGATGATTCCATTCCATTGATGCTCAAAAGTTATAGGGGTGTTAAAGGTGATTTTTCGAATTCAACCAATGGGATGTAGGGGTGTTACAGGTGATTTTTGTCATATTCTTCCAATTATCTCGACATAGTGATACATTTCATTTTTTCTGAGATTTGAATTTATTTTGAGGTTATTAATGGTTGATTTTGGTTTGAAATCGATAGTGGATAAAAGCCCATAAATTTTGCTACTCAATTGGAGTGATATGGATGGTTATAAGGTGAAGCTTTGAGCAGAACATGAACTATTGACGATTTTTAAAGAATTTTTCGTACTTCTAACTGTTTAATCGGTCTGATGTAAGTTTATTCGTGTTTGTAATGGTGGATTGAGGTTAACCAAAATGGTTTTGTTCATGTTTTGGATGAAGAAAGGATGATGATGATAATGAATATGATTGGCGATGGTGATTAGGTAAATGTTTCCAGGTGGGTTGTGCTCTTGGTGATGAAAGTGGATGAAAAAATGAAGCTGTTGGATGATGAATATGCTGGAAGATATAATTTTAAATTGTATTTATAATTTTATAATCAAATTATATGGATTTAATATAACATTACAAATTTAACAAGTCAAATACGGATTTAATAAGTATTTATACTGATTTAATAAGTCAAATATGGTAAAACCGTATGTTTGACTGTATTCTAGTGACACGTCAACACTCAAGCGATTTTTTGGCTGAAAATGGTTTTAAGGTCAATTTTGTTTACTTAAGTGTATTTGGAGCACGTTGTTATAAAGTTTTAAAGATTAGGATCACTTGTGTAACATAGATCATACTTCGAGGATATAAATGTACTTAACCCTAACAGAAATCAAGAAGAGGGTCGATCATTACAATAACTGGTGGATATCACATGTATTCATGAAAAAGAGTAATTTTTCAACACAAGCAACGTAAGAGCAAGCCATCATTATAATGGACACCAAAATTTGAACAATCTATTCATCAATCCATGTAGGAAAAAAAATTCACAAAGAAGAAACATAATTTCCTCCAACACGGTAAAACCAAATAATGAAATCCTCTCGCAAAATAAAAAGAGATCAATCATGAAAAACAAATTTCCCAAAAAAAATAAAAAAATAAAACTACTCTACAAAAAGGAAAATATATTATTATAAATAAAAAGAAAAAGAAAAAGAGATCTACTAGTAGTATATATTAGTTGCATCAAAAGAAAAAAAAATAAGTTTAAATGGAAATGTCTCATTTGTGAATTGTGAGGGAGTAATTTACTAATAGCAGTTTTTTTAATTTTTTTTATCAAACAGTTAAATTGACTAAAATATATAGAAACAGTAAACTATTACAATGATACAATACAAAGAATTGAAATGATAATTTCAAACAAAATAATACATAATCAGGAAAAGGTCAATTATAGCAACAACTAGTAATTCTTCAATGCGAGCAAAAGGAAGAATCGACTGTCAAGATAATGCCACACCCACTAGAAAATTTCTCATGAACGAAATAAATCTCCCAACTAAAGATAACAAAATCTGATGATAATAAAATTCTCATATAAATGAGAAAGAAATCAATCATATGATGGACAAAATAAGTCCGACAAAAGAAAAAAACAAATTTCACAAGAAAGTAGAAATTATTAGAGCACAAAAACTAAGAAAATCTCTCCAAAAATAAGAGGAGTCCTCTTCATATCTAAGATAGATGTTAGGGCTTTTGTCTAGATAAAGAGATGGGGGGGTGTATTTTGATTTAAACTGCTACCAATAGTAGTTGGCAATATTACTGGAAGTTCAATTTCCAATTGAGTATTGCTATACTCACAAAAAAAACTTTCGAAAAATTGAGACAATATAATTAGTTTAATTAGGCCATAATAATCTAAAAATTATAATAACACATCCTATTATTTTAGTATATGTTCTTTAGTCATACTATTGTTTTCTAATTAGGAAGAAAATGTGTAGAAGTTTTATTCTAGACATGGAAGGAGAAACCAAAGAAAAGTCCAACTCCAATTCCTAATAATCATCCATCCGTCAAAATTATTCCAAAAATTTGCCCAATTTTTCCCCTAAAGGCAGAACACCTTCCAAAATCCAAACCTTTCACCAATTATTCCGTTACACCCACCAAAAGAATAAATATTAAAATTTCTACGAACAGTGAGAATGTGAGATTCAGTAGTAATTTGTATTTACTCATTTTCCAAAAAGAAGAAAAACAAAAGAGGCCGTCGAATTTACATGATATATATATATATAATTTTTTTTTCTATGACATGTTTAAGAGTACTGCTCTATATAAATGACATGTTGCGTGTCCTACAATTGATTCTACCAGCATTGATCCGTTTCCCATCTTCGGGTCGAATAATACCCGGTCCGATATCCAGTCTCCGTCGAGTACCGGAAAGGCCGCCGTTCTCCTCCGGACGCCGCCGCAGCCGCACAGAGCGACAGATCGTAAAGCGCCCTCGCCGACGGATCAGATAGCGTGGCATACGCTTTGTGAATCTGTATAAAATCCCGTCCGTCTGTCGATTCAGAAGAGTCCGGATGGTACATCTTCGCTAGGCTCCGGTACGCCGTCTTGATCTCCACTGGCGACGCGTTTCTATTCACTCTGAGCACCTCATAGAGGCTCATCGGCCGCCGCATCTCCGCCAGTAAAGGCGCCGTGTCGGCGAAAGCGTGAAGCGCAGCCTTACAGTGACTTTTATTGGGTACTGACATTTTCCGGCCACATCCGGCCGTTCCAGGAAAGGAGAACCGTTTTGCCGACGACAATCGCAGAGGCGTAGATGGAGGAGGAGGAGCTAGGGTTCCGACCATTGAAAAGGAATATAGAAATTGAAATGGAAGCTTAGGGTTTAGAAGGAGTAGTCTAGAAGAGAAGTGACGTTGTGGTTTGTTTGGAAAGAGGGAGAGGTTTTTATAATAAAGGTAGGAGAGAAAGTGGGGGCCACATAACTGGGTGACTATTGGCGCCAGCCCTTTTTCGTTTGGTTTTGGAGATGCAGTTTGTTGGTATTTTCTTATGTCTCCCTCACATAAAAATGTTTTAAATATCCGTAATTATAAAATTAATATTAATTTTAAAAAAAATATTTTAATAAATTTTTAACTTTAAAATTTATATAATTTATTTAAGTTATGAAAATAATAAAATTTAGAAATATTAATACTTTTTAATTTTATGATATTCATAATTTTATTAACATAAATTATATGAATTCGTGTCAATTTTGAGTTTAAAAATATTTAAAATTGACTTTTATAAAATTAATATTTATTTTATAATTTGGAACGAATGAAATATTATTTACATAATTTTAAAATTAATAAAAGTAAGAGACAATGAAGAAATAAAATTTTATTTTTATCTATTCATAATGCATTAAATACACCATTTTTTCTTATTTTTTCTTAAAAAAGTAATAAACTCTTTACTTAAAGTATGTTTAGTTAATAACCCTTGAAACTTTAATTTGCCACTATAGCATTGCGTTATATTTGATTCTCAAATATTATGTTTGTGAAATAAATAAATTATTTTTAAATGAATAATATTTTCAAATAAATTTTAAATATTTTAAGAATTGTATAACTAAACATACACTTAAATGCTTTTGAGATTAAAATAAATCTTCTGTAACATTCTGAATTGAAATTATGTACTTTAAACAACTTTTAAATACCAAATTTCAAACATTTTTTATGGTACCAACTAATACTTTCTACGTTTCAAAATTAAATATACAATTTAATTTCTGAAGTCAAACAACCTTATATTATACTTCAAATTAATGTGAATTTATTTAATTTTAATTAATACAATAATTATAATTGTATAGTATATAACAAAAATTATTAATCATAAAATTTATTTTATTCTAAATTTTTATGAGACTTATCAATTTTAAAGTTTTATATATCGTCGTTTAATTTTAAAAATTAAATTATATTTTTAATTTTAGAACGGATAATATTATTTAGTTTTATTAATATTATTTTTATGACACGGCACCACGTAGATACATATTTAGCTTCTAGAAGATTTATCTCTCTCTTCTCCTCGCGGGCTCCACCTTGTTGGCTTGTAGCCGAGCGAGACGTTTATCGGGGATTCAGCTGAGGGTGAATGCCAGCCAAAATAATTCTCATACTCTTTCTACCAAGTGGAATTTTTTGTCGACCATTTTGGATTCTTTATACTAGTGGGGGAATTTTTTGTCGACCATTTTGGATTTCTTTATACAAGTGGGGGCAACCGTTGAATTATGTGAGATAAAATAAAAATTTTATAAAATTTAAAATTTTAAAAAAATAAATTAATATAAAATAATTAAATAATTAAAATTTTAAAAAAATAAATTAATATAAAATAATTTAACCAATTATATTAATTTCAAATTTAAAATTTCAATAAATTAACTTCAAAGAGTCAAAATAAAAAAAAAAATTGTCGTAAAATAAAAGGAGTATTTAGTCTATAATAAGGTAGTGTTTTCAAAACTTGATTGAATTCATATTAATTAAATTTTTTTTTTTGTGAATTGATGTTTAAAAAAATTAAAATTTATCGTTTTTAATAGAATGAATGAGGAATTAATAAAGTATGTGAAAAATGTGATTTGTCGCCATTCCGGCAAAAATATATTGAAGTACGACAATCATTTGATAAACTAGTATTTTTTTTAAAATTTATTTTACTTGTATATACTTAGTAGCCTCACGATGCCAAAATGCCAAACAATGAGTAACCAGATTGACTTTAAGAGGATATATATTCAATTAATCAATGCAAATTTCATGAATAATTGAAAATAAAAGAAATTATATTGGTTATTGTTTAATTAATAGTTTACTCATTTGTAAAAATTTTAAATAAAGTACAACCTTGTTATTAAGTATCTGGACGAAAAAGTCCTACAAAATATAACAGTTTTGACACCTTGTTATTAAATTGCACTGACGCTATGTTGGTGAGTTTTGGAGGCTAAAAATTTAAACTGAGATAGGTAAAAGAATATAAACTTATAAAAAAGATTAAAAAAAATTCTAATTTAATTAAGATTATATGGAAAACTAAAATCTTTCTTAAAATTTATAAATGACAAATAAATAAATAAATTTTTTCTCTAAAAGAAATGGAGGGAGTATTCTTTATGGATTCTTTCATTTCTTTCATCCCTTGGCTATAAACAATAACCGAGTCTTCATGGGAAAAAAAATCTCACGGAATTAAAGTCACCCAAGAGATAATAATAAAATTCTCTCATAAAAAAATATAAAAAAATCAATCATATTATAGAGAAAACAAATCTCACAAAAGGAGAAAACAAACTCCAGAAGAAATGATAAATTATTAGAGTACAAGAAGAGAGATCTAGGGGAGGGTCTCTCCAAAAATAAGAGAACCCTCTTGAAATCTAAGATAGAGGCTAGGATTTTTGTCTAGAGAAAATAAAGAGGGGTGTATTTTGGTTTAAACTGCTACTGGTAGTAGTTACTTAAATATTACTATAAGTTTAATTTCCTATTGAGTATTGCTATACTTACAAAAAAAAAATTAAAAATTTTGTAGTTTAATTAGTTCATGCCGATGAGATCTTAGCCTAGTAGTTAAGACTGAGATGCTATGTCATGTGACCTTTAGGTCTCTTTATGTTAAATTTATTTGTGAGTTTTGTTTCTTACTCTTCTATATTCTACTGAGGTTTGATTGGTTGATTAGTTTCAATTTGTTTCTTTAGTGAGGTAGGCTTGTTTGTGAATTTGTTTCTTCAGTGAGGTAAACTTATTTGTTTGTTTGTGAGTTTCTTTCTTTAGTAAAACTTGATTGGTTGTTTGATATCTCAACAAGCGGATTTCAGAAAAAAAAAAAAGAGAAAAAAAAAAGGAATAAAGTTTCATTTAGTCCATAATAATCTAAAAATTATAATAACACGTCCTATCTTAGTATATGTTCTTTAGTCGTACTATTGTTTTCGAATTAGGAAGAAAGTGTCCAGAAGTTTTATTCTAGATAGATATGGGAGTAGGTCAGACAAAATATGATTATGGGTTGACTTTAGTTTACAAAATTTGATTATGATTCTATTTAAAAATTAAAATCACATTATTTATTTTTAATTTGAAACTATATAGTTATGGGTCAACTATAGGTCATCCCATATGTCAAATTTCAAGCTTAACATTATTATGGTCCAATTAAATAAATTATTTATAATATTTAATTTCTATTTTACTACCCTTTATCTCTAATGTTTTATACATTCTTCCTCTGTCTAAATTTTTTTATATACATTCTCTCTAAACTTTTTAGATTTTCTCTCTCTAAAATTTTTGTACACTTGTTCTCTTTAAAAATTCTTCTAAACTCAATTTTTTTATATACTTTTTTTCTCTTTCTCTAAAAAATTTATACATCTCTCTCAAATTTTTAAATAATTTCTCTCACTCTTAATTTTTTATACACTCTCCTTCTCAATTTTTTTATGCTCTCTTTAAACTTTTTAAAGATATATAACAGATATATTATATTAATAGTATAAAATATAAATAAAATTATGTATGCCCCCAAGTACAACCCAGTAGGATCGTTAAGTATACGATTGTAAACAGGAATTCCCACAAATCTCTCTCAAAAGTCAAAACAATTAAAGATTCTTTTTCTTTCTTTTTTGATCAATTGGAAACCCAATAAAGAATATACGGATACACAAGAAAAAATAGTACAATAACAACTAAGTTCATGAATTCTAATAGGAGAACAAATGTGTCTTTTATTCATGTAGGATTTACAGATAATTCCAACATGCAGCAAAACATTGCATAAGCTTCTTAATTCTCAGGCACTATAAAATTATTGTATTTGAATCACATAACTATGAGGATAACTTTTGGGGTATGCTAATATATAAAAATTCTTGAATGAACTTAGATATCACTACTTGCAATTGACTTAAAATTAACTTAATATATTTCTTGATGCGAAAATATGAAAAAGAAAAAAAAAAGTGAATCAAATTGCACACCAATGTTGAAAACACATCCAAAAACTCAATATATTTCTTGAATGCGAAAATACGAAGAAAAACAAAGTGAATCAAATGCACACCAATGTTGAAAACACATCCAAAAACTCCACCAAATTGAATTGTACTGTTAATTTCTCTAAAGGTATATTATCAAGAGAAATATTTATTATCACACCACATTAAGTAACAAGTATAAGACCCCAGCTTTTAATAAATAAAATTTAATTTTCTTTATAAATATTATTCTAAACAGTAAAGTGTTAAATTGATAAAAAGGTTAGAGTTAAGAATGATATGTGCAAATTATAAGAAACAAAAAGTATGTCGGGGAATATTCGGTATGTCGGAGAATATTCAGTAAAGTACAACGGCTCCAAAACAACCAATCATTTGTGGACATCACAATGAAATAATTATCGAATATAAAAATGACAAAAATAACCTTTTTAATAAAAATTGTTGGCAGAATTATTACCTTTAACTGTTAAAATACCTGATGATAAAGGAACAGTAGCACGCGGTACTCCACAGTAGCACGCGGTACTCCACAGTAATACATAGTATTGCATAATATTTCATATTATTGAACCAATAATTATCACAATAGCAAATCCACAATATTTCATATTATTGAACCAATAATTGTCACAGTAACAAATCCATAGTATTTCGTATTATTGAACCAATAATTGTCAAGGAAGCAACTGTACAGTATTTCGTATTATTGAACCAATAATTGTCACAGTAATAACTGTACAATATTTCACATTTTTGAATCAATAATTATCACCATAACAAGAGTAGTAATGAAAAGTTACGTAATTAAAAATTACGGGTATTAAATAATTAGAAATACTCATTATTAGAAGAACACTGATATCTAAGATATTAATACATGAAGTCAATAATACAAAAGATGGATAATATAATAATAATTGTGAATGGTATAGATTAAAGATAATTTTAAAATGCGAAACATGTAGATGACTAATATGTGGTAGATTAAAGATAATCTTGAAATGTGAAACGTGTGAATAATTGATGAATGGTATACATTAAAAATAATATTGAAATGTGAAACATATGGATAACTAATATGTGGTAGATTAAAGATAATTTAGAAATGTGAAACGTGTGGATTACTAATATATGGTAGATTAAAGATAATCTTGAAATGTGAAACATATGTAATTGATGTATTCAAGACATTTGTCATTTGATCCAAATTTGATACATTTGACTCGGCAATATATCAAAATATGTCGGTTTATCACTGTGGCAGCAATATTGATCCATTTGACTCGACAATATATCAGAATATGTCAATTTATCACTACGGATGCCACAATGGAACAATAATTGATGTACTCAAAATATTTGTCATTTTATCCAAATTTGATAAATTTGACTCGGCAATATATCAAAATATGTCGGTTTATCACTGCGGCACCAATATTGATCTATTTGACCCGGCAATATATCAGAACATGTCAATTTATCACTGCGGATGCTACAATAGAACAATAATTGATGTACTCAAGACATTTGTCATAATTGATGAATGATATAGATTAAAGATAATCTTGAAATGTGAAACGTGTAGATAAGTGATGAATGGTATAGATTAAAGATAATCTTGAAATATGAAAAGTGTGGTTAAGTGATGTGTGGTAGATGTTGGTTAAGTTTTGGCTATAAATAGGGAGGCTTAGCATAAAGAGTTTCATAACTTTCTTACTTATCTTTCCTTCCATTCTCTAAAAATTATTTAGTATAAGTATCTCTCTGAGTGTGCTAAGGCTAGCTTAAGTATTGGTGAATATAAGTAATAGTGCAAGAATTGTTCAGATGAGTTTTTCTATAAAATTTGCATAAACACCCACACACACATCACACAGTGTTTACAACTCTTCCTTTAGAAGATTCATTTTGAAAAACTTAATTTGGAAGATTGTTATGAAATATTACTTTATTCCTTTAAAAACTATTTTGAAGTTTATTCTATTATATTTTGTACACTACACAAATTTATATTATCAGGTCACTTTAACGATTTCATAATATACGAGTTAGTGTACACCATGAAACTTATATATGGTAGTTATTAATTAAATTATAAATATACATATAGGTTGATCAACTACATAGAAAGTAGTATCTAATCACGTGCTAAGTTAGGGGATATCATTTTCTTTCATACTCTTAAATTTATGGTAAAAAATTATTATTCGTTTCTACAGCCTTATCATTAAACGGTGAAAATTCCTGAAACGATTAGAATTTCCTTAATAGTTGGAGTTTTATGTAGTATCTTTTGACTTGAATCTTTCCGTTGAATTTTAATAGTTATATTTAAATTGTGAACCTTATATATTATTTTTGAAGTCGAATTGATATTCTAGATATCGTGTTGACAATTTGGATATTATTGGACTCTAGACAAATTAAATTATAAATCTCTAATGTTTAATATTTATCTTATTATTCTTCTTATTTCTGTTCATCCTTTATATCATTGTTGTTTGTACTAATCATCAGGACTTAAATTATTGTGAATGTCTTTGGCCTGGGTGCAAACACAATATGATTGTTGAGTGTCTTTAGCATTTGTTGTAAGGGTACGTAGTGAAAGTTATCTTTGACCTGGGTGCAAAGAGGAACTGTTGATTGACATGATCATGACCATTGGTATCACGGTTAACGAAATCTTAATGGTGAATTTTTAAATTGAAAAAGATAGTAGACATTATGGTTTATTTGACTCTTCTAATGGATTGGTCATTCTGCCAAAGTTATTTGTTGAAAATTTATATTGTCTAACCTTTTTTAAATATCTGATTTATCACTGTTGAAGGCTAATGATAACTTATTCTTCGTTATCTTAGTCCTGATATTCTTTACTGAGCTATTTGAGCTCACCCTTTTGTTTCATAATTATTTTAAGAAATAAGAGTGTAGCTGAGGCTAGCGGGGAGAACAAGGATAGTAGCTATAGTAGTACTCACCAAGTTATAAAATAGTATGATAATAATTGTACTGAGAACTTAGTGTGTGTGCTGCCGTACTATACACAGCATTGTAATAATTATAAATAAGAGAATTTATGTATGTTGTTTGTATTTTGACGACTCAAATTGAGTTATGTAGACCTAAATTTAGGGGTGTCACAAGTAGCCTCACGATGTCAAACAATTTTATAAAATTATGAGTAACTGGATTGACTTTACATTCAATTAATCAATGGGAATTTCATGAATATTTGAAAATAAAAGAAAAGATGTGTTATTGTTTAATAGTTTTTTCATTTGTCAAATTTTTAAATAAAGTATAACGTTGCTATTAAATATCTAGAAGAAAACTATTACAAAATTGTGAGCAAAAAACCAATTATTAGTTTGTTGTTAATGTTGAAAATTGTTTTAGACAATAAATAATTTTGAAAATAGAAAAATTATTTATTCAGAACCAGACAATTGTATGTTCGATGCCTTTGACTTAATGACTTCTTGGAATATTGAAAAATTACGGTGCGAAGTGAAACTATTCATTTATTCAATTACTTCAATATAATTTTCAGTAACATGTATAGGATTAAAAATTATTACAGGATTACAACTACTTCTAATTTTACTAAATTCTGCCTCCTATTTGGCCTGGCGAATCCTAAAGAATCTAAACCTAAAACTAAGATAATTGCCCTGAAGCATTAAGTTGATTTGATTTATTGATATTGTTTGATTGATGTGTGTTTGATTCTGTTAAGGCATGATGCTTTTATAAACTTTTTATTTCCATGATAACTGGCATAGCAGTCGCTATGTTTGGATTGAAAGAATGGAATGAAGAGTGGAATGATTTATTCCATTCTAGTTAGAATGAGTTATTCCATATGTTCTTCCTTCCTCAAGGAACCAAACACAATTTTTTTCATTCCAATCGCAACCAAACACAATTTTTTCCATTACATAGGAATAAGTCATTCTATTTTCCTTCCTATTCCACCAATCCAAACGTAGCATTATCCTATAATCTTCTAATTTTTTGAAATCGCTAGTAGTGGAGTAATAGATTAACCGCTTCAATTTTAATCATCCAATTTATTCGGTTCGCATATTGCATTAGTCCGATAACAAGGTCAAGAATACCTTTATGCTATGTTTGAATTGATGGAATAAGAGGGAGAATGGAATGACTCATTTTTATGAAATAAAAAAAATTGTGTTTGGTTGCGATTAGAATGAAAAACATTTGTGTTTGGTTCTTTGAGGGAGGAAGAACATATGGAATAACTCATTCCAATTAGAATGAAATGAATCATTCCATTCTTTATTCCATTCTTTCAATCCAAACGTAGCATTAACGAATATTTTGTAAGTTTCAAAACTAAAAGGATATTCTAGTCTTTTTTATTATTGTTATATTTTATTAATAAATCAATAAAATATAGCTACTCAACAAAAATATAACAGTTTTGAGTCTTGACACCTAAATTGCATCGTCGCTGTGTTGTCACGTGAGCTTGGGATGCTAAGATTTTAAATTGAAATAGATAAATAAATATATAAATTTATAATTTTTTTAATTTTTTTATGTTATCGTGAGTTCATGAAAGAGAAGAAAAGAAAACATAACTTTTAAATTTAGGTGACCATTTTATCCTTCTTTTAAAAGAAATAAATTATTAGGCTTTTTAATATGGTTTGCTATAAAGATTATACAAAGAGACTCCTGCCATTTAATAGATTTTTTTTTATCAAATTACGATTGCGACGTATATTAATATATAAGATTGAGTAAAATTACAAAGTTGACTCATTCTATCACATATACTGTTAAAATATTACTAACCATAATTGTCTATACATAATTGTCAACAAAAAAATCGATACATAAAATCACAACTATTCAAGATTAGTTTATGTATTAGTTCTTCACCCAAATCTTTTTGATAGAAAAATTTGAAAAGAAAAAATGCCCAAATATTCTGTCACACTTACATTGACAATGTAACAAAAATTTAAACATGTGGTAAATTAATCAGTTGAAAATACTGTTTTTGATTATATATATTTGTTAATTAATGATGTGTGACATTCATATTATCTATTAATATACAATTCTTTTATACTATATTAAATCTAAATTATTCATAGAAGAAATTAATTTTTAAGAAAAGTGACACCATAACATGCCTCAAAGTCAAAAGCTAGGCTTTTCCACAGATCTTGATAGTACAAAAAGATTTTTTCAAAATTTTCCACCACTATCTTTTAAGAGTCCTTATGGCCCAGGATTGGGGGTCGGTCTATTTTTTTTGTTGACTATTTATAATATTTATTGGAATTGAAATTTTTACGAAATTCAAGAATTTAGGTGTAATTTGGATATATATCAAAAATAGAGACTATGCAACTCTATTTTTGATATGTATTCAAATTATATCTAAATAACTGAATTCTTTAAAATTTCAGTTCCAATAAATATTATAAATTATTTAAGAATAAAAAAAAAGGACCGGTCCCAAATTCCGGAATCCCTAGAATTATTGTTCTTTTAAAATGTCAAAAAGAAATTTAGAGGATATTTGCGACGCAAAAAATGGACATGGTATTGGCCCTCTTTCTCATGCTCAAGTTATAAATACTTTTTCAATGATAAATATATTTTAAAATTGTGATGAGTATTTAAATAAATATATTTTATTATGAATTTACATGTCGCGTGTTACTTTTAAAATATTTTAATATATAATGACACAATCTATAAATAATCATAATAATATTCACTTCTCTTTAAATTTTTAAATAACAATTAGTACCTCTCTAATTACTAAAAATATAATATTCATTTCTCTTAATGTGATTGATCAGTTAATATTAATTGAATTTTTTAATATAATGTTCAAAACACCTTTAAATTATTATATGAATGATTAAATCATCAAAGTGTGATGAGTAAAAATGCCCATTAATTTTTATTTTTTTTATGTATTTCATTTCAATATTTACGTTGATTCACTTTATTAAATTATGAACTTATATACTCCCTTTGTTCTAAATTATAATATTATTTTTAATTTTTGAAAAATAATTTAAAATATTTTTAAATTTAAAATTAATAAATTTTGTCAAAAATTATGAAGTAATAATCTTTTTATTGGACAAATATAGGTTTTTACAGTAGAAAAGAACAAATGTTGATGCTCAGTCAAAAATAAAAATAAAAAATTCTTTTCACCGAACATAAATATTACAGACAAACCTAAATATTTTTTTCCAATATTGTCATAAAATCAAAAAAAAATATCGACAAACAAAATACAATAAATATCATAAAGTTTTTTTTTTTTTTGACATACATACCAAAAAATTCAAGTTTTATATACACTATAACTAAATAGCAATATACCCAATTTACTCTGATTACAATAAACAACTTAATTCTAAATTTACTGATATCTTTATCATTTATTTAATAATATATGTATTAAACTAAATTTGATATTCCATAAATTACCAACAATTTAGATGAGATGAAAGTAAGTGTCTGATTACAAATTTGTTTTTAACAGAAAGTGTTTGAACGAAAAATATAATTTATTTTATTAAATTATAATTTAATAATAGAAACAAATAAATATATAATTTTCTTATTTAATCAATTTTAAATACTACTATTACTTAATTTTTTTTAAAAAAAATTATTACTGTTATTATAATTATCCAAAATAGGTGTCATTGACTCCTTGTATTTTGGTCTTTAAATATTCCTAAAGTCGCGGAAACGTGATTACAGCAGGCGCCGAACGTCGGAAGAGCCATTTTTTCCACAAGCTGATCGGCTCAGCTTTTAACTTAAAATAAGCCGAGTCGAGCTAGGTATCCAAGCCGATATACTTGTACCACTCAAGAGTCACCAATTATACTCTGTCATGTGTCCACTTATGGTGGAAAGTAAATTCCACTCTAAAAGGATAAGCATGTGGAGCAATAGTCTTCGCACGCGCCAAGTCTTCTAGAAGAACTTTCTCTCTCCAACTCCTCAAATTGACAGAGTCGGAGGGCTGTCCATGTCTTGATGATATCTTTGTCTATGGGTTGGACGAAAATCACAAGTGAGATAAAGTTATCCCAAAAATATACTCTCTTGTTCCCATAAAAAAATATCTTAAATATATTTTTTTAAAATACTAAAAAATTAATCATATTAAACGTGTTAATACTTCAATAAAAACGTATCTGACCCATATAAATTTTATGTTAAACGTATCGACATATTTATGATACAAAAATTATTTATATTTAATACTAATCCTCTTATTATATGTCGTGTTTGTGTCATGTTACTCTGTGGTGTTAAAAATTGTTACACATATCTAAAAGAAGTGAACCTTACCTATAATTAGAGAGAAAAATATATTTTATATAATTCTTTTATTTAAATTGTGTAATTTTAAATGTTTTTATAGAATAATTATTTTTTATATTTCAGTCGATTTTTTTAAACTTAAGGAGTACTCAACTATTCCAATACTAAATAAACTAATCCTGGATAGTGATTGGCACTAACATTATTTCCACAAATAATTTTGTTTGTTATGGATAAAAACATGGAAGGAAACAACGGGTCAATCAATCATCAATTAAAAGGACAGCTTTAGGTAATAAGTTGAGTTTAGATTTGTTAATTATCTTGAATTTTTGGTAATTAAATATTAAAGAAGTTGTGAATTGGTTATAATTGATAATGATATGAAAGTTGTGGTGTACCACTTACTCAAAATGTTTTACTATATCGTTTCGAGATAATTTTTTTTTATTTTAAATATTTTAAAATTAAATATTTATTTATTTTAAATAATAATTTATTTATAATATTTTTAGTATTAATTATTATATTTTTATTTTTTATATATATTTATGAAATATCATTAATTATGTATACAAAATTATATAATTAAATAATAATTTAAATATAAATAATTTTGATATATATATTTTTTAATATACATAAAAATATTAATTAAAAATTTTATGCCGAGACCGAGGGAGTAATATTATTCTTTGATGGTGACTTGCATATTGTCAGTTTACGGCTGTTTTTTTTTTTAGCGGATTAGATTGTACATATTTGTCACAAAAATTAAATAATATATTATATTCATATCATCAAATTGGTGTTATTTAATTCTCTCAATGGTACACTTAGACATAATCAATTTTATATTATAAAGTACAAAACAAAACATTAAACCAACTTAACAACATTGTTTGGATCCACAATTTTTTGATATAATTAGAGTCCTTCTGAATATTGTGATAAAAAAATATGTTGATTACTCCGTCCGTCTCAAATAAAATATTTAATTTTAATTTTTTAAATTAAATTAATTATTTTTGAAACTAAATGTCGTACCATTTTTTATAAAATTTAGGTGAAGAGATTATTACCATAAGAAACTAGATACAATTTACTACACTCCAACTTTTATAATTTCAAAAGCTTATTTTATATGTTTAATTATTAATTTTAAAAATTGTTAATTGGACCAAAAAAATTAAAATCGAGCACTTAATTTAGAATGGAGGGAGTATTATTTTGAGTATACACAATGACATTGTCTCTAAATTAATTCAAATTGTAGTCTACTCGTAACAAAAATTGACTTATTTTTGGCGCAATATAAATCTTTTATGATATAATTATTAAAAAATTTAAACTAAAAAGAATACTCTTACTTATAAGAAAAAATTAATATTTTCACAAAAAACACACTATAAACGTGAATTCCATTTATTATTCATACGAGTAAAATCTTATGAAAACATAACACAGTTCAGATGGTATAAAGATACTTTTTTTATCTAGGATTACCGTATGGAATTCTAGAAAGAGAAATTTTTATCTGGTCTTCCAACTTTGTTTGCTGAAAAGGTTAAAATCATAATTAGGAATAAGTATGGAAGAAATAAAATTGCTTAATACTTGTGGAGAACTCATAAGTGAATGTATTGGTGAGGGTTTAACCCTATGTAATGATTTAAATTTGAAAGCTCAGCTTAAAAGGCAAAATTTAACAGGCCAGAATACAAGAATTAAGAGAATTTTGTTAACAATTTAGTTATGCTTTAGATGTTCCTCCTTATAAGAAGAAAAATACTAGTAAAAGAAAGTCTCCTAAAAGGACTTATAGAGAAAAAAGAGTTATAATAAAAAAAGAAGCAAAAAGATTTCCTAAGAAAAAATTCTGTAGGAAAAAGGGAAAATGAAAGTCTAAAATTTTGAAGGACATTATATGTAATAAATGTGGAAAACTTGGACATTATGCAAATAAATGTCTAACAAAGAAAAAAATTGATTCTTTAGAAATAGATGAAAGATTAAACAAAATATTTATAATATTTTGTTAAATACAGATGATGAGAGTAATAATGAGAGTAGTAATCTATCAGAAATAGAAAGTGAAAATGATATTTTTGAAATAGCTTGTGCTTTTTCAAAAGAAGAAGATTCTACTTTAGAAAAAGAAGAATGTGCTAGTAAATGTAAAATGAAAAAAGATTATTATAACATGACCAGTGAGCCTGATGGTTGTAACAAAATATTATAATTTACTAGCACATTCTTCTTTTTTGAAATAGCAATGCTTGATGTGACTATGATTTCTGAGATTAACATGACTAGTGAGCCTGATGGTTGGTGGTTGGGCTCCGGAGCTACTGTCCATATTTCCAATAGCCAAGAGATGTTTAAAACATTTGAAAAAGTTGTTGGACAGGAAGTTCAGATGAGAAATAGTTCAAGGGCTAATGTTGATGGCAAAGGAACTATGAAAATTAACTTCACCTCCGAGAAGAAGTTGACCTTACTTAATGTGTTATTTGTTCAAAAATTAGAAAAAATTTAATTTTGTTGATCTTTTAGATAGGAAAGGCTTTAAAATTTATGTTGAATCTGGCAAAGTCATTCTTTCAAATAATGGTGTTTTTTGTTGGAAAGGGTTATGCTTGTAATGGAATGTACAAACTATCTGTCAATAAAATTAATTCTGTTTTTGGTTATATTACTTGTGTAAATTCTTTGTGGCATAGTCGTTTAGGACATATAAATTTAAAGAATTTAAAAAATATGCATGCATTGAAATTAATTGATATTGGCAATAGTGAACTTGAGAAATGTGAAATTTGTGTAAAATCAAAAATTGTGAGAAAACCATTTCCAAATGTGCATAGAAAATCACAATTGTTAGATTTAATACACATTGATATCTGTGAGTAAACAGACCGTTGATAGGGGAGGAAAACGATATTTCATCACTTTTATAAATGATGTTAGCTAGCAGATATTGTTGTGTGTATTTGTCAAGAACAAAAGATGAGGCACTTAACACGTTTAGAAAAAATAAAAGTAGAAAATCAACTTGAGAAGAAGATTAAAATTCTACGTTTTGATAGAGGCATGAAATATTGTTTGAATGTTTTTGGTGCATTTTGTGAAGAAAATGACATTATACATTAAACAAGTGTTACATATACACCACAACAAAATGGTTTACCAGAAATAAAAAATCGTACATTTCATGATATGATTAATTGTATGTTAAATCATGCTTGTTTGCCAAATAATTTATAGGGTAATGCACTCCTAACTGCTTGTCATATTTTAAATAGGATTCCTAGTACTGTAGTAAAAACTAATCCTTATGAAATATGGAAAGGTAGGAGACCTAACATAAATTATTTTAAAGTGTTGGGGGTGTATAGCTTATTTTCGAGTTCTTTATCCTAAAAGAACTAAGCTAGGGGCTAGAGCTATTAGAAATATATTTGTGGGATATGCTGAAAATAGTAAAGCTTATAGACTTCTTGATTTAGAGTCTAATGTAATAACTGAGTCAAGGGATGTGAAATTTTTTGAAAATAAATTCTCAAAAGATGTTGAGAATGTGGATATGTCTAAACTTGATAAGCCTAGAGGTCCTATAAGGTCTAATGTTGAGGTTGGAGAACTTAGTATTCCAAGGCAACCATATGGACCTAGAAGAAGTACTAGAGTTAGAAAAGATAAAGATTTAGATGATGGTTTTATGTCTTCTCAGTCCTTATTATTTTTAGTGGAAGGGGACCAACATAATGAGGTGGTAAATGAAATACCCTATATATATAGTCTAAAGACTGATCCTAAATCATTTAAAGAAGTTATAACTTCTAAAGATGCTGCCTTTATTCGACCTTGGGAAATAATACTTAGGTATTGACAAATTTACCTAGAGGTTCTAAACCTATAGAGTGCAAATGAATTTTTAAAACAAAATATAACACTAATGGTACTATTTATGCTTTTAAAGCAAGATTAGTAGCAAAAGGTTTTAGACAAATAGAGGGTATTGACTACTTTGATACTTATGCACCGATAGCACGAGTTACTTCCATTCGAATTATTTTTGCCTTAACTTCATTGTTTGATCTTTTCATTCATCAAATAGACGTTAAGACAACATTTTTGAATGACTATTTGAATGGGGAAGTATATATGGAACAACCCAAATGGTTTATTGCTCTCGAAAATGAGGCTAAAGTATGCAAATTAGTTAAGTCACTTTATGGTCTAAAACAGGCACCAAAATAGTGGCACGAGAGATTTGGCACTGTTATTTTAAACTTTGGGTTTAAATATAATAGTGCAAATAGGTTCATATACTTTAAAACCACTTCTGACTATATGGTGTCTATTTGTACGTGGATGATATGTTGATCATCAGTACAAATATAATTGGAATAAATGAGACTAAAAAGTATCTATCCTTTGTCTTTAAGATGAAAGACTTAGGTGAAGTGGATACTATTTTAGCCATCAAAGTTAAAAAACATAGTGGAGGTTTTGTGTTAAATCAATCTCACTATACTGAAAAGATATTAACTAAGTTTAGTCGCCTCGAGTTTAAGGAGGCGAATACTCCTTTTGAGAATGGAGTTAAACTCAAAGGAAATAATGGCAGGGCTATTGCACAACTAGAATACACAAGTGCTATTGGTAGCCTTATGTATGCTATGCACTGTACTAGGCCAGATATTTATTTCGCAGTTTCTAAATTTAATAGATATATGAGCAGTCCTAATGTTGATCATTGGAAAGCTACTGGAAGGGTACTTGGATACCTAAAAATAACCAATGGTTTAGGATTGCTCTATAATAAATTTCCTTGTGTTTTGGAGGGATATTTTGATGCAAACTGGATTAATAGTGTGGGAGATAATAAACCCACAAGTGGGTGGATTTTCACTCTTGTCAGTGGTGCTGTTTCTTGAGCAAGTAAGAAATAGACTTGTATTTCTCACTCTACTATGGAGTTAGAGTTTATAGCTTTAGCTCAAGCAGGAAAAGAGGCTGATTGGATTAGAAATATATTGTTAGACATAAATCTATGGCCAAATCCAATGCCTCCAATTTCATTATATTGTGATAGTGAAA
This sequence comes from Aralia elata, assembly GCA_034770075.1. NCBI lineage: Eukaryota > Viridiplantae > Streptophyta > Magnoliopsida > Apiales > Araliaceae > Aralia > Aralia elata. The sequence goes on along the minus strand of CM068385.1, from coordinate 11,107,542 downwards.
CTACGATTATAAAAGCGTATAGTGGTACCTATAATAGTAAGTCTAGACATATTGGTCTGAGACATGAATTTGTGAGACAATTAATACATAATGTTATCATAATTATTGTCTATGTGAAGTCAAGTAAGAACTTGGTTGATCTATTTACTAAGCCTCTAACGAGAAACTTAATAAGTTTGACTGCCAGAGATATGTGACTTAAACCATTCTGAGCTAGGGGTGATGGGAACCCAACCTATACCTAAGTTACCCCAAGTTTACAGGTTCAATGGGAAAAACAAGTCACAATTGTTGGCTGTGTTACTATCAACTTGGTCTCATATGTAGTTTACGATAGTAACGTCTGTTACACTACTGAGGATGAACTATGCTTTTAAAAAGTGTTGCACTTTTAGCAACAGAAGTGCAAGAGAAATATTTTGCCTATATGAATTAAAAGTGGTGTCGCTTCTTATAGAGAGTTATGGTTTACTCTCGTAGAGGTTCAAGAAACAAGATATTGCGCATGGCTTTAATAGTGCAAAGCGATGAGAATGCTCACCGTAAAGGAAGGTTTTGTGTGTATGACAGCTCCGATTATGTCATTTAGGAAAATGGTTCAATCTACGGACACTATCTATTTCGATATGACTTTGAGTTGTTTATTCTAAGAGAATGTTCAATGTTTGTCACACCTTCTATTATGCATACAAGCCTTGGAGTTAATAGATAGAGAATTATTTGAAGAAAAGTAGTTTTTTAAACAACTGAGGGATTGTTAAATTGCATCTTTTCTTTTATGAGTTTTAACCAATTTTGGGTTTAATTTAGACCTATTAATTGGTTGAATTTAAATAAAATTACAAGTGCATTTGATAGTCTACTACAAGAATATTAAGAGAGAACAATATATGATTCAAGTAAAAATTATATGTTGTATTTTAATTATATTCAAAGTGGGGTATATGAAAAGGTGCATTGTTGTTTGTAAAAACTATTTTCCTTTAAGTCTCACATTGGTAAGAAGTAAAAACTTACATGCAAGTTAGAGTGTATGATTGAACAAAATAGGTAAAGAGGTCATGGGAAAAAAATAAATATAAGACTACATATATCATATATTAAGATTTAAGGGACTGTAGCACTTAGCGCAAAATGGTATGTACTAATTTGTAACTTTTAAGACTACAGGTGGTCAAGTGAAATTTTGTACAAACTACACGCTTCAATTTTCATTTTACCCTCTCCTCTTAGACTGTTAGACATTACAAATTCACAATTCAGTTTAGTAGAATACAATGGATAATTGCCATAAGTTTTTGAATTAATCTTAAGGGGTTGGCCTAGTTGTCACGAATTTAATCTCAATTAGCGCGAAAGCTAGGACAAGAAATACCCTTAACATTTAACAAAAAAAACAAATGAATTTTATTTATCTGTTTCAAAGCGTGTAATTTTCAGTACCATTGATTTACTAATTTAGAATGTTTAGTGGTACAATTATTACTACTAGAACATATCTTCTTCCACTCTACAAAAGTAAAGTTGTTCCACTTTTTTCAAGTTGTTTTAATTTGGTGGGGGCAACAAAATGATATTTGTTAAATTTATTTTGCTAAGAATGAAGTCAATTTCAATCAAACCTTTCCCCTAAAGGAAAAAAACACAGCACATGGGATGTTGGAAAACATAGAGCAACAAAAGCAAAATCAAAACATACACCTAAAGGGTATTAGTTTCTAAGGACATCAATTTGCCCACTGAATTTGATGTTATTGTTGGCTATGTGACATTCCATGTACCTTGTAGAGGTTGAAGGTTGTAGGGTCAATTCTGATTTCATTTACTCCCTTGGTTCTTTCTTAATTGATGTTTAAAGAGAAAGTACATAGTGTTTTCTTAAAATTTATAAATGACAAATAAAAATAAATAATTTTTTCCTACAAAAGATAGATAAAAAAGAATCGAAATTTGGACTTTTTGACATCTATGGCTAACTCTTAGATTAGGGGTAAAATCATTTTCAGCGAAATACATTCTATTATAATTGTATTGCGCGACTAGAAATTCTACGAATTATCACTTTTAATATTAAAAATATCACTTCCCCTTTAGATTTATTCGAACAATAATTTATGTTGAATTGCAACAATTAAGTTCCATTTAGTTGAAATACATATGTAACCGCTCTATTATAGTTGAAACTGAAATTGAAATGGTAGCTGATACTTTTTTGTGAAAATTGTTCTTTTTGCAATGGATAGGACATTTTTGCAACTAATGAGGTATTTGTTAGTTTGTTTTATTTTATTTTAAATTATCAATCAGAAAGGAAACTAAGGGGAATTTAAGAGAAACATATATTTTAATCATATGAAACGTTTGTTGTATTTTTGATTTCTTGTTGACGAGTAGACTCAAACATGTGATATTGCAGAGTAAAGAAAAAAGACTTTACCATTAGGCTATCTATCATCTTTGATCGTTTGAAATGTTAACTAGATATCAATATTGATTGACTTTTTAAATCCGTAATCAATGTTTTTATTAGTAATTTACTAATTTATCCCAAAAGAAGTTAGAACTTTCTTTTGTTACCATTTTTCTTGTTTCTCCATTAACAATTGTTGGTAAGATAGATTAGCAGCACTACAATAATGCATGGACACACTCATCTCTTGCTGACGGGATAAATTTTTCGTTAGAGAGAGATTCTGACAAATGAAAAACGTGCGATTGTCACGACTATTTGCCGGCCCATAGTAACAAAATTAACAATGTATTGATACAAATTGAAGATGTGATGTCCGACATCTATTAAATTTAAAAATTTTAAAACTTCATAAATCAATTTTAAAAAATAAAGTCTATCATTAATGTCAGCACGGATTAACAAGATTATTTTTGTCTTTAAAATTTTAAATGTTTCGCATTAATTTTATATATAAAAATATCTCGTTATCACCGTCCAAGTTATGATTAGTTTTATATTTTGGAATAGGTGGAAATATTTTAAATTTTTTCCGATGGTGTAACCCACAGTGCAGTTCAATGAGCCAATCACAGAGCTAGGACATAGAAGACAAAGTGATGCGATGACCAGTGATACAGTTTATTAAATAAGACAGGAGCTAAATATATTAGTTAATTTGCTGGTTTGTCTTGAAATTGCCAAATTGGTAATTAAATATATTTATGGTTTGTTTGGATTTAAAAGAAATGACAAGATTCTTTGCAGGCTCATGGCTGCTGCCGTATATACTTTCAATTATGTATACTTTATAAATATTTGGGCAGATAGAGGTTGGCAGCAGCTGCTGGTCCAATGTTATTATTTGCATATATATAAATGGGAAAAGTGTGTTGTGATGGACAATAAGTTGGTTGTGTATCAGTACAAAATATCGTAATTTTACTTGATGAAATGATAAAAATACGAAAAATGATAGTATATATTTTGAATGCTTATGTTAATTATTTAATTATCAATTATGTGAATAAATATTAGTGATAATTTTGTTAGAGAGATGTGTAATAAATTGGACCCTCTTCTAAGTCTTACCGATCACATGTATCGACAAATTTTATAATTGTAATTTAACGTAAATTTATCGCAATATGTAGCAGGACTTTAAAAATAATAAAAGTGTCATTAATAAAATAAGTAATCCAACAAAATTACCATTCGTTTAAAGTTTTCTCATGGTTTCCACACACACACACACACATATATATGAGTAGTTAATTAGTTATATATAAACAAACTATACACAAACAATTGTACATAAACAGAGAGAAAAAGTACTATATAGATTATACCATTTACATTATTTTCAAGCTTTATCATTTTATTAATTCATATTTTTACTATTTAAGTTAATAATGTTTGTGAACAACAGTTTATACATATAGATCTGTTATTATTAATTATTATTAGTAGTAGTAGTAGTAATATTATTATTATTATTATTATTATTATATTTGTGGGCTTGACAAGGGGTTTAAATATAATACGATGTCTGTTACAATCAAAACAAGAAAGTAAGTAATATAGTTATGCTTATGCATGCATGTGTCATTTTCTCAATTTGTGTACATTGTTAGACTGATAGAGCTAAATTTTATATTATCAGTTACAAGTTGAGAAGAAGACCAGTGGGTTCTCTTTACAGATGGATGATGTATAGACAAACTAGTATATCACTGAACGATTGACATTTTAATTTATTTATTTTTTATTTTTTTTTTATAACAGATTAGTAATTTTTGAGTAATGAACAAGCATGCCAGAAATATACATGTATAATATGTATGTTTGTTTGACTACAGTGCTTGGATGGAGCATTTGTATATGTATTTGAAAATTTGTGTGTTTAGAAATAATTTATTTTAAATACAACTTATTTAATTTATAAATATAATATTTCGAGCGCAAATGCGACAAATTAAAATGATACAATGCATTTAAAGGTTCAAACACGCCAAATACTACCGCTACAAATACTATAAACGTTAGTACCGAAAAAACCTAATATATTTAATACTTTTTTTCGTCTCGAAATATGTGTTTTACTTTCTTAATTTCTAGTTTCCATTGAAAATGTTAGTATTTAGTCTACTTACAATACAAATAATATTCTTTTATGAAATGGATGTACAAGTAATTAATTACGTGGGCTTTCAGTTGAGAACAAATTTGAAATGGATGGTACCAATAGCCCATAAGGTTTAGTAATGCTTAGGCCCATTATACTATGTATGTTTCGTTTTGTTGGGCAGGCCTATGAGTTCGTTGGACTTGGACAGAAGAATTGACTACTGTCCCTTTCTAAAATAAGAGTATTGTTATATAATCTCTTATATCCAAATTATTTGATTATTGTTGACTTTTGAAAGTTAATTTAAAATATTTTTAAACTCGAAATTTATTTTGGAATAACTCAAAATTTATTTTGAGGCGACTCAAAAATTATGAAACAATAAAATTTAAAATAAGTAATATTTTTTAGATAATTTATAATATTTATCATGGTATTGATTTAAAATTAAAAGAATCTATGACAATTTTTAGTTTAAAAATCTCTTAAGTTGACTTTAAAAAATTAACAATGATCAAATAATACGTAATAGAGATAGTATACGTGAAAATTTTACAAAAAATAACTTTTAAAATAATTGGTAGTGTTCTAATCAATGATCCACCATATATATGAATGAAAATTGACAAATTTATAACCAAGTTAAATTGCAACTCAAGTGAAACTATGAGCAATGAGATAGAATAAATTAAGATGAGAATTATTTTTAATTCATATATATTTCATGTATGTCAATCAATCGTTCTGTTTGCTATCGACATAAATTTGTCGTGATATGTAATATGACTCTATATGAATAGGCCCACTTGTTATAAACAATCACAATAATTTTTTTACATCATTTTATATCTATTTTAGTATACATTCTTTGATTATAAAAACACTATTGCTAAAATAAACTAGTACTCGTGCAAAGCACTGGTTCCCTCGTTTATTGGCCTTTATTTTTAAAAGTTGAATTTTGATTGTTATTAAATTTTCTTTAATTATTTTTCAATTTTAAATTTAGGAACATAATTTTTAAAAATTAAATTTTAGTTAATTAAGAGATAAAATACCTTCTCATTATTATACTAATATTGAAATTATTAATAAAAACTACGAGACTTTTATTGATCTCGTACTTCAAAATTTTATTTTTTACATGGAATCATTATTATTGATGTTTGCATATGAAAAAGAAGTTGATTAGATTTATAATTTAATTTTTTTATTGATGGATTTTTTATTGGTGGACTTTTTTTTAAAAAAAAATAACCTTTCTAAAAAATCAGTTAACAATGAATGTAATAACTTTCTAAAAATAAACTAATTTGCCAGTAGAGGACATTGTATCTCCAACTCTATTATTTGGAGCTTTGGTTTGATTAATCATATACAGTAAGTCTAGGGGGACATGGAAAAAGGGACATGGAAATTGGACATTTCCAATTTCCCTTGGTTTTTTTTTTTTTTTTTTTTGGGTTTAGTCCAAATATATTTATACTATGGATTTAAAAAAAAACATCAAAAATTAGGTCCAATTTGGATATATATCAAAAAAATGGTTGTATGGGCCCATACAACCATTTTTTTGATATATATCCAAATTGGACCTAATTTTTGATGTTTTTTTTTAATTTTTTTTTTTAAATTCATAGTATAAATATATTTGGACTAAACCCAAAAAAAAAAAAAAAAAAAAAACCAAGGGAAATTGGAAATGTCCAATTTCCATGGCCCTTTTCCATGTCCGCGTAGGAGGACTCAATCATATATCTCTCTATTATTTTCAACTGGGCAACAGTGCAGTATACTAACCACCAAGTTCAGGTATGTTAAATTATTTGTTTTATTTTTATGGCTAATTAACCGAAAGTACTTATGTTGTATTGCCATGGGAATTAAAGACATCCATTCATTTATTTCTCCCTCCGTGAGCACCATGTAAGAGTAGAAGAAAAAGGTTGGGTTGGACATTGCATGATCTACGCGGCCCTTGGTTAATTTGATTTTTATAAAATATATTTGAGATATTTTAAAACTAAAACCAATCATCATTTTATTTTTATTTCAAAATTAATGATTCTTGTAATTTGGAGTAAGTTTTATATGGCTTACATTATCATATTTGTATTTTCTTATATTTGATAAACTCGAATAATTTTTAGAATTAAAAATGTCTCAAATTTATTTTTAAAAAAAATATAAAAAAAAGACTATTAATTTAAAACATGGTTCCCTCGTAAAGGAAGAGTACGAGCACACACCCAAAAATGTGGGAAATGTGGCATTAGCGTGAATATATATATATATATATATACAATTTGGTTCAGGTCCGGGTGTCCGCATTTTGTTAAAATGCGGACTTTCTTTTTTTTTTTTTTTGCTTTTTTTTTTAAAACAACTAAAAATAAATAAATAAATAATTATGGAACTGAAATTTTTACATAATACAGTGTTTTGAGCGTGATTTGGATACATATAACAAAACATGTATGTACAGTCTGCGCAGACTGTACATACATGTTTTGTTATATGTATCCAAATCACGCTCAAAACACTGTATTATGTAAAAATTTCAGTTCCATAATTATTTTATTTTTTTTAGTTGTTTTATAAAAAAAAAAGGTCCGCATTTTAACAAAATGCGGACTCCCGGACCTGAACCGGACTGTGTGTGTATATATATATATATATATATATATATATACGACGGACCGGGCGACGGTTTGGTCCGTCGCCATAGGTCTGGTCCGTCGCTACAGCCTTTAGCGACGGGTCCGTCGCTATATGTTGTCCGTCGCTAAAGGTTGTAGCGACGGACCAAACCATCGCCCGTCCGTCGCTAAAGGGTGTTCTGCTAGTTATGCTTTTTAAGAGTTCTGCTCTTGAAATGCTCTCTCTCTCTATATATATATATATAACAAGTAGTTACTATAGATCAAAAATGAGTATACACCATCTCTACCATACATTATAAAGATTCAACAAAAGAGATTAATACTGGAAAAACGTCTGCCAGTATTAGTAGCAGACAAATTTTTTTACCAAACTGCCCCTCGTCAACGCCAATTAACGTCTACGCACCCAATATTATGGACAAAAATTAACATATCCGCTACTAATAATAGTAGACGCATATCAAAAAGTTTTGATCCCAAGTTCAATTGCAGCGTTCTTACTGCCAATTCTTACTTGTATCGTTCTTACCCATAACCTCCGCGTTCTTACCCTCAATTCTTACTTGTAACGTTCTTACCCCTAACCTCCAAAGCAATCCACAGTGAAGCAAGTTTGTAATGTTCTTATCCCTAACCTCCATAACAATCCTAATTGTATTACCAAAGCAAATTGGGGCAAATAATTGCCCTAGCCTCCATAGCAATCTCGACGAATTTGGACGTTCTTACCCCCAAAAACTCAAAGATTGGCCACTCATCTGCGTTTTGAGAGATTTGGAAGGAAGATTTTTGTTCAACATTCTCCTTTTCAACGTTTAATCGGTTAGTTTTTGGCAAAACTAAGAAATTCACCATTCTATTTGGCACCTTTTATTTATTACCCCACTAAACTTTTTAAAAAATTATAATTATTATATTAAACTAATTAAAAAATTAAAATTAGACCATTATATTAAAATAAATGAACGGCTGTTAACTTGATTCACTTTTTTAAATACGCGGTAGGAAAAATATAAATTGATTATTTATAAAATATAATATTTTATTTGATGTTGATTACAAATTAATAACTAATTTTTAAAATATTTTTAATTTGTAATGATTTGATTATTTAATAGCAGTATTGTCGAAGAAATTTTTTCTCAGTAAATTAAAAAAAATCACAATATGTAATTAGTGAAGGAAATTTAACCTTTCTAAAGTAAATATGTTCTTCACAAATTGTTATTTATGAAGGAAGACATTTTTACTAGTTATTTCAAAATGTTAATTGTGAGAAAATCATCTCCTCGCCAAACAAAAATAATCTTTTGCAATATATAATTTGTGAAGAACATATTCTTCACAATATATTCCTTCACAAAAAATATTTAGTCACTAACTTAGCGAATAATACTTTTAGTGAGGAGCTCTAATGTAAGGAATTGCGCAAAGAAAAGTTTTTTTCACAATAAATCTCTTGTGAGTGATATACTATTTCTTGTGAAGAATTTGTCCTTCATTGTAGGCCTTTTTTCTTATAGTCAAAATCCGCCCTTACTAAAAAAAAATTTTAGATCCACCCATGTTGTTAGATATTGAATCTTTTGCATTATGACCTTTTGAGATTTTACTATTTCAATCTGAAAGCATTTGAACATCTCTTTTGTATGAACTCTCGCAGAATGTGTTTCCAATGGTGATTTTAGAGTTATACTTCGCGTCCAATGACAAGTTGTGTAGTCAGATTTTCTCTCTAATAACTTGTTTCTCAAGGACTTTTTGTGAGTTTACAATAAATTCCTTGATACTCGTTGTAGAATTCACATTCATTGAATGAGTTGTTCATTCCCTCACTTCTGGATGTAGTCATCATTCTCGCTGCAAAAAATTTCTTTGAGTACGCCTTGATCTATTTGTGTTTCACCTCATAACGTGATTGGAGCCAATCATGGTCATGCGATTCATAATCTATCATTAACTTTTTCCATCGCTCCTCGAACTCCTCAACTGCAAATGATTTTTCATCACTCCTCAAACTCCTCAACTACGACTGATTTAACTTTTTCTCGGGGAATTTGTTACAGATATGTCATGTGCAAAGTGCATGGTGCGTATTGGGAATAACCCTAGCAATTGCATTGCTCATAGCTTTGCTCTGATCAGTTATAATGGTAACCAGTGCTTTATTGTTCATTGTTTCAAGCCAAGTTTCAAAAACCCATACAAAAGTATCATTTGTTTCATCCTTAATCAGTACAAAACCAAACAAAATGGAATGATAATAATGATTTACTCAGTGAACGGAACAAACAACATTGAATACTTGTTCGTCCTATACGTAGTATCAAATGTAATTATCTCCCCAAAATTTTTGTAAGCTGTGATTGATTAGTAATCTATCCACAAAATGCATGCGATGCAATTATCATCATCTCATTTGATATCGTGAAAAACTGAAGGATTTTTCATCGAAAGTATTTTCAAGTACTATAATACTGCTTGGGCATCGTTTGAATCTATTGTGTCATGTCTTATTTCTTGCACGACATTCCAAACATCCTTATCACTAAAACCTACATTTTCCATCCATCCTCCTGTTTCATCAAAAACATTCATCATTTTACTTGGGCCAACTCTTGTGCTATTTAAAGTTTCAATTAAAGTTCGAGCAACTGGAGTTGTATTTTCTCGTGTTTCAATGAAGTTTTTCTTGCTCGGAGTGACTAAATCATGATTGTGAGTCAACTCAATTTTTGAAACTTTTCATTTATCTTCTTTCTTTAGATGAACAACAAATATTCTAGCTTTGCACATCGTGCGACTTATAGAATTCTTTTTTCTTTGACCTTAGTACCCTCAACTTCATCAACGTCTTGTTTCTTTTTTTTAATTGATTTTCTAACTTTTTTACATGTAAAAAGTCTGTTGGACAAATTGTTGGAAAGAGCATATTTATGACTTGACCTAATTTTTATTTCAAATCCAGTACTACGTGCATAGGCTCTATAAAAATTTTCTGCCGCTTAAATAGTAGAAAAAAGTTGACCCTCATTTAGAGTTTTTAAATCATAAATATGAGACGCATGCATATTATGAACACCAATATTATCCATGTCAATATCATCATGAGAAGAATTTAAAATTTTAAAATTAAATATATCTTCAGCCATAATTAAAAACTTACCACCACAAATTTAAGAAGAGACGTCTTCCTATGAATTTATAGTAAAGCCTTGAGAATTGTGTTGGTTTCTTTGTTGATAAAAATCATTTATAGTGAATAGTGTATGAGAATTGGGATTGGTTAGCTTTATATATAATCTTTTAATTGAATTGATTGTCATCCTATTCAATATTGGATTTGGATGCAAAGTTGCCTTTTCGTCATGGCTGCCTTTTTGTCATGAATTTGGATGCAAAGTTGACTGATTTTGACGATCACTGAATAATTTTGACCAGGCCGTCCGCTACTATAAGTAGCGGACTATTTAAAAAAAATCTGAGCATTTATTGATTTAAGGGGTATATTGGTCAAAATTACATCGGCTAATAATAGTTGGTTTGTTCGCCACTAACATTAGCAGATGTGTTTTTCGCAATTTTTATCATATTCATTGGATCTTGTAATAGATGATAAAAATAGTGTATGTCTATTTTTGATCTATAACAATTGTTTGTTATGAATTATTTCTCTCTCTCTCTATATATATATATATATATATATACATATATATATATATATATATATATATATATATATTGGTGCACAACTGTGCACAAACATTTTTTCCATATAGGGCAATATGTAGGTGCACAGCTGTGCACTACACAGTAGGGCTATGCCGACGGTAACATTTTTTCATATATATATATATATATATATATATATATATATATATATATATATATATATACACAAACGCACATGAAACACTGTTTAATCTATTACATCTAATTTAGTTAATGAGAGTCATCCTAATTTTTAGCCATCAATGTAAGAGTACCTATTTTTTTAATAATTTTATTTAATGTTTGAAATGATTATTTAAAAAAAACAATTATTTTGCATATGACTATGTGGTATATGAGTGTAAAAATATAAAAATAACATTCAACTAGATAAGTTATTTAGTTGAATGACATTTATGTGCTTGTGTTTAAACTTTGGTGAGTAATTTTTATTCAAAAAAGATTTATAATTAAAAAAAATTGTCAACTTTTATTGTGAATAAATGTACATACTAATTAACTATTTATATATTATTATTAATAATAATTTACAACTTTATTATTGTGTCTACTCACGCTTTATTTATTCACAATAAAAGCGGATAAACTTTTTGTGACAATATCTGTATATATTATAAAATTTATATGGAGACTTTGGTAAAGTTGGGTTACATTTTTTATTTTTTTTCTTTTACAATTTTATTTAGATTATTTATTTGTCTTTTTTATATTAAACTTTTTATATTTTTTATTATTATTTTTTTATTTAATCTTTTAAAATTTATAAAATTTTATTTTTATATCTCACATAATTTACACACTTACGTGTACCACCACTTGTGTAGGTATAGAATAATCCATTTCTATTTAGTTGATTGTCTTACTCGTTTACACGTTACATCTGATGTGGAAATGACATGGTACATCTTGCTTACGTTTACGACAACCTCCTCTCACCCATCTTTTCATATTCATATTAACATGTCTTACACGTCATATCCTACACAATCCCACGTGGATTTGGATATTATCACATTACGCCTATCAACAACACAATGGACTAATAATAAGTACCACCAAATCCTTTTATTTGCATCATAATTCATAAATTTTGAAAAATGATGTTTTGAAAGTATTTTTTAAAAATATGTAATTTTTAATGTACATAATATAATTAATTATATTTCATTAACGGTTAAGAATAATTTGCGCTACAAATCAAGGACTGAGGTGTTCAAGGGCCCACGGGGCAAAACTAATTATTTATTTTAGAAAATTATTGATCTTTTATTTTTTTATATATTTTTTCTTTAGCCTCTCTATATAGAAGAAAAAAGAAAGTAAATAAAAAATAGTATGTAGTACTTACGTTAATTACATCGTTTTTTTTTAAGAATTGAGTGCGAACTAATTTATCTCCATGACATAACAATATCATACAACAATTTTAATTTTTGGTAGAGGAAAATGAGGGAGACCGTATACAATTGCAGGAACTATCATTCATAAATAATGTCGTTTTGTATAATTGAGTACACTTCTTCTTATATTATGTACAAAAGAGTATTTTATAAAGAAAAATATAATCAAAAATATAATCTAAGACATGATTTAGTCAAATTTAACTAAGATTACTTAATAAAACAATATAGTTTTGTATAAACTTTATGATTGTTTTTATTATAATTAAAATAATAATAATAATTATTATTATTATTATTTTTATAAAACCTTAAAATGAAAAACTTAATCATAAAAGGGTAAAACTATATCATTTTGATAAGTAGTCTTAGTCAAACTTGGCTAAGGCTGAAATTCTCTATGTGCACACCTAGAAGGGGGATGAATAATTGTGTGCATGTGTGTCAACGAACTATGTCAAATTTTAATTTTTTTGTTTCATAAGTAATCAAGATAAGTAAAATTTAGTTGTCTGTTTTAGAATATGTATGAGTTATTCGTTTAATTCTTCATGTATTATTTTATACTAGCGTAAACCATGCATGTAATGATATTTTGGAATTTTCTAATGCAGAAAACAAGAAGAAATCAGGATTAAATAAACCGAAAAGTAAAGCAACAATCAATCACACATGCATACTAAGATTTATACTTGGTTCGACCCCTTAATCCTCTGCTCTATGGGTCTGCATCCAAGGCCAGATATCAATTGATACCCAGCAGGTTTCCTTTAATATTAATAAAGCAATTACAATTATATCAACTTTTTGTGCAATAGAATTCAGAAAACTTCCTGAGCACACAACTCTCTTAAGGAAACCTCCTCCCTTGAGCTTCTCTACTCCCTTGAGTACCACTACTCCTTTAGACACATTTGCCCCCTTGAACTCTCATTGTACAATATTAAAGAAAATCTTTTACTTCACTCTGAAACCTGTTTTACAAGGTATGAAATTTTAGAATAAAAGAGATTACAATTGAACTCTATAAATATTTAGTAAGAACAATATAAGAACAAGGCAATAAGAATTTGCTAGAATTTTTTTTTCGAATATATCAATTGTTGTATAGATGATAGAGTTCTTGATCTTAGCAACATAGCCGTGTATATATATATATAAGAGTAATGTCCAACAACTAGTAAAAAATATGACTGTTGAAGTAAATCAAATCTTTGAATGATATGGAAAGATTTTATCTGTTTTGATATCAGTAACAAAAATAGCCACATGGATAAAATCTTTGAGAATATAAAATTAGGAGAATTTGAAATTTATTTTGAGAAATAGTAGGAAGCATAATACGTTTGAAAACATAGCCACATGGATAAAATCTTTGAGAATATAAAATTAGGAGAATTTGAAATTTATTTTGAGAAATAGTAGGAAGCATAATACGTTTGAAAACATATTTGTGATTAATAAAATATTTGAAGAAAAACTGACAGCATATTTTTAGGAGCAACTCCAAATAAAATCTGTTTTGAATAAAATTCTATCATAATATATTTTTGAAATCTTTGTAAGACTGAACTCTTTTTATAAAAGGAGTTCTAGCAAATATGAATAGCTTTGTAACTAAAAGTTCTATCCATAAATCCTTACATAATATTTCCAAGTCTTTTAGCTTCTAGTATTTTAATTCCATCAAGAATCCTTTTTCTGCAAGACTCCTTTTTGAATATCTAGCAGCTAGTCCAAAACAGATCAATACAATTCCCGTTTTAGTCACCAATAATCAAACCTGTTAACATAATCAAATCACTACACAAAAATTGTTGTAATCATTAAAATCAAATCCATATAAATCAACAAAGGCATGCTTTATACAACCTTTTGCCATTTTATAATTATTCAAAATATTATTTTCTAATTTATAAAGCGGGAGGGGGACTTGGTCTCTCATCCTATATTGGTTTATGATATAATTAAAAGGTTATATTTTAATTGAATTATTTTTTTACAACGGTTAACTTATAATAAACTCACTCCATCCACGACTTATCACATATTTCTTTTTTTTTTCTCTCACTTTTTATCCCTGTTTTCTCTCTTATCTTTTCTCATTCATATTTTTCATGTTTTATTCTTATATTTAAATATATTTTTTTCTAAATTGCACACATAATGTGTGACACCTTGGATAATTTTATTTGTTTACTAGTAAATTTATTTTAAGTACAAATTACTTAATTTATAAATGTAATATTTTGAGTTTTTAGTGTGACAACCAAACACTCAAAATATTACCACTACAAACACTAAACACTATCATTATAAATGTTGGTAACCAAATATACTTAATGTATATTTGATTACTCAGCGTTTGCAACGTTTGATTCGTTTAAAAGTCTAAACACACTTGAAAACTTTTTCGTCTAGTAATAATTTATTTCAAATGTAACTTATCTAATTCATAAACTCAATCTCTAGAACTCAGACTATACCAAATTAATACGATATTTTTGGAGGTCCAAACGCTAAAAACACCGTTATTATAAATGCTAACAACTTAACAAACTTTTAAAATTGAACTTTACAAAAAAAAATGGAAATCTCAATTCAACCTTAAGGATCATTAATGGCCTTAAAGGTGTAAACAAGTCGAACCGAAGCGAACAGAAAACTGCTCGAATTCGACTTGAAACTTAAATTCATGCTCAAATTCGACTCGAATTCGAATTATATTTGAAAAATTCTATTCAGATCCGACTCGAATATTTATTACTCGAATTCGATCCGACTTGGATCGAATTATATTCAAACTACTCGCAAGCTTTAAATTCAAACTCGAATTCGAGTATCCACATAATAACTAACTTTATAATAAATATAATTATAAATTGAATTTGTTATTTTACTTAAAAATGAGAAAATGTATTTATTATTACACTTTATAAATATAAAATCACAATTAAAATTAAAAATAAAATAAAAATAATTAATTATCCTAATTAGATTTAATTTTGTATATATTATAAGAGAATGTATCGAGTATTTAATCGAATTTGTATCAATCGAGTATGTATCGAATCACAATCGAGAATTCGAATAATTTAAATCTTAAACGAGTCGAGTATAACCTTACTCAGTTTTTACTCATATTTTTATTCGAACTATTTTTTATGCTCGGATTTGGATCATATTATTAACGAATCCGAATCTCGCTCATATTTTCGAGTCGAGCCTGTGACACCCCCAAATTCGAGTCTCAAATACCCGAATCTGGTCATCACGATTTAATACAAACATCCACCTCCAAACAACATACAATAACTAAATGCGGAATAAAATAAACATATGTTGTTCATTTAAAATGTGTTACTAGTCCCAAGATTCGATAACCTTAATACATAAATCAATACATACCCTAAATATTAAATCAGGGTTCAAATTACATTGATAATAAATTAAACTAATAATAAAATAAAGTCTGCTACTTGAAGTCTATTACTTCATCTTTTCCTTACCCTTGTCTTTGCCTGAGCTCTCGAGCTTAACTGTAATAGGGTTCATGATATAACAAGGATGAGCAACTAATTTGCTCAGCAAGTTTAAATAACAGCACGAAATGATATATATCATGAATAAAAGAAATATCTGAAAACGATTCAACGAAGAGAAAAACGAAAGTAAGAATAATAACTGCTTTTAAAATAAACGATAGTCAATGTAGACCATGAACAATACACTTCTAATGGAATCAATAGCTAATTGATCCTTTGGTTACTGGCTCATAAATACGTACTTGAGGGGATCAGCCTCTAGTACACTATGTGTATACATAACATTTAATTTCTGTTCTTGTATCTTATATTTAGATACGTGGGATACTCCCCTATATTTTTGAGGGTGTTCATATTAGTCCAAGAATCCGCACCTTCAAATGGCTTGGAAAGCTTTTATTAAACATGCTTATGTCTAGCCGAGCAATGGCTTAGACTTAACTCTGAACAATTCATGCAATATAAAACTTTAATGAAGGCACAAGTCAAAGGATGTACAAGTTAAATTGCACCAAGTGCGAATCACAATAATATCATGTGGAATAATCATAAAGAAATTAAACCACTTAGAGCATATTTGGAAGTAAAGTTCAAGCTTAAATAATTAACTCGAGCAAGGTTAGGAAAAACTTGCTTAATAAATAATTTGAGTTAGGATAGGAAACTTAACCAACACAAGGGTTAGACAAGCGTTAAGAAACTTGTCTGGTGTGTCTACTATAATATAATAATACACGCTCCTTAAAATCCTACACAATTAAGTACATATTCGTATAACGATTAGTCACATAAAAACTAAATCCAAAATAGACGTAGCATCATTAAAGCACATTGATTGCCACTACGATTATCCAGTCGGGGGTCTCGCTCCCCGGTGAGCGAGTGGCTGCCTAGCTCGCCAGTGAGCTGGCGGGGGTTTAAGGGGGCAGCGTCCCCTGGAAACCAAACGTAAGTTGTAACCAGGTTAATCAATTTTCGCCTTAAGACAACACTATTTTGATTGATACTTGATATACAATTAAGCATTTAAGGCTCAACCAAATATGATTAACTAACGAATAACTAATTGGGTTTATTAATTATTCAAAACTAATAATACATAGTTTCACTATTAACCTCATTTGCTTAGTGATTATCAAATAATAATCAACTAATTATCCTAATTTAACATTAAGTAAACAATGTCTAATTATTTATGCTTACTTATTATTTAGTATTAATCATAATAATAAATAATTAATCTAACTACATTTATACATAATTATTACTTAATATTAATTAAATAATAATTACTAATTATTAATCAACATTACTTAAATAACAATTTTAAATTAAATTAAAATTGTTTAATATTTTAACTGCACGGCCCGACCCGAACCGATCCGGTCTGACCGACCCGGCCAAAAATACGGGAGTGGCACCGCGACACGAGACTTAGAACTGGACTCCACGCTGCGGCGTGAGTCCTGTCCTAACCCGTTGCTGACATGTGTTGGCGCTGCAGCGTGAGGATTAAGCAGCAAGCATGGCGTTGCGGCGTCAGGGCCCTTAGGCGTGGCGCTGCGGCGCGATGCTGACGCTGCGGCACCACCGCTAGTGCTGTGGCGTGACGAACCAGAGGTCGTCTTCTCCGTTTCGTTTCAGCAGCTTTCTTCAAATTTTAATCATTAAAATCATTTTACCCACCATTTTTACCCCATATTAACCATATATTATTACCAATTTTAAGTTTTATACACCCAATTTGAGAAATTAATTCAAAGCATAGAGCAAAGTATCCGTAACGAATTTGCAACGAAGGTGTACTGTAATAGGGAAATGGTTACCTCCTAAACTTAGCTGTCGTTCTTCTCTTCTTTCCGTAATAAACAATGTAGCCAGAAATCATTCGCGCGCCAATTTCCTCCTTCCGATTGTTCTTCCCTCCCAAGCCTTCAATTCCTCTTTCAGTGAATTTTACAATCTCAACGCACTGAAGGAGAAGTCGGGTTCCTAATTTATAGCCAATTTATTAACCGTGTCAAGCTTTTGTCCAAATTTGTTAACCATCGGGAACAAGAAGAAGATGATGGGCAACGCCGCTGATATCTTCAGCCACAGAAATTCGGCAAGAAATCCCTCAAGGAAATCTATACGCAGCTGGATGAGGTTTACTGTTCATCTTAGTTGGTTTTTAATTCAATTCCCTCCCTTCCGTTCCGACTGTGGTTGAAAATAAATATAATTTGTCCCAAAATTTGTGTCCCATTATATGGCTAGTAGTTAATTAAATAATTTAACTAGTCAATTAGTATTTATTTACTAACGGGACTATTAAATATTATTAATTGTATTATCCTTATTAATTAATAGGTAATATTAATTAATTTACTATATTCAAAATAATTAAATATTTAATACTTAATTATTCATAAATTTCTAGATATTAAATAACCTAGGGTAGTCCATTAATTTAATAATTCTATTACTGAGACTCCCTTTAAATTAATTAAATATCTATTCTCACACTACATTCAATTAAATTGAATATTTAATTAATCGGCATTTTATCAATTCTTTCAACATTAAAACCGTAGGGTTAGTTCACTAATTTAATTAAATCATTAGTGACTCCCCTTAATTAATCCTAACAGTTACGCGAAATCATATAATCACAAAACCAATTAAATACACAAGATTTTAAATAATCATACGAAACTAACTCATTGAAAATTAAATTTATATTTAATTAATAATGGAGTTTAAAAATTCACGGTCATTACAGAGCCCGAACTGTTTGGTTCGTTTATAGCTTTAGTGGGCCTACATTAATTATAAAAAAAAAAAAACAAGATGGACATCTCAATTCAACCGTAAGGATCATTAGTGGGCCTACATTGATTGCAGTCAAATTAATTGAGACTAAATGTGTTAGGTATATTCCATCAACTCTGTCTGTCCCTTAATATAAATTGTTTTAAAATTGTGCATAAGTATTAAAAAAAATAATTATATAGTATTAAATATAATATCAATTGCTTATATTGTCTTTATATTAAAAAAAGTGTTATTTAATAGACAAAAAATAGTGAGAGAACCAAAATAATATTTAATACTTAGGCTATATTTGTTTATAAGGATTATACTTAGAATTGGACTATTAATCCCAAGTTTCTTGTTTGTTTTTAAATCTGAACTTGAGACTATTAGTCCCGGAATTATAAAATGACTTAAAAGGGGGATTATTTAATACCATGTCTAACTAGATATTATAATCCCTACCATTTGAGACTAAAAAATTGTGGATTAAATTAACTTTTAACTTTATTTACATCAAATAAAGTTTGTAATACATGATAAAACATTAATAATATAAAATAATGACTTTTGAAGCAGATAACGCGAGCCTCTTTGAGCAGATTACATGAATAATGTCTAATAATTGATGGCCTGAATTATCATTGACATTGCATTATTTTTGTACAGTTATTCTCAATTTTATTTTATTTTTTTGCTAAATATTCTCAAAAGTTTAGCAGATGGTAATAAGAACCATTGGTTTTAAAGAGTTTTCCCTTACTTGTGAACAGAAAGTGAAGTAAAAAGCTTATAGGCTTAATCACGTTATAGTTCCAATATTTCAACTAATATATGTGGATTTCATTTTCAGGAGTCTTAGAATTTTAGAACGAATAATTCTAATCTTTCTTTTAATTTTAGTTTTGGTGATTTTTGATAAAATTTTAATATTTCACATATCATGTATTTTGCACTATTTATTTGTTAATTTATGTGCTAATTTATGATAATTTGATTATCAAATATTTCATATAGGAAGAGTATGATAAAGCACTGTGAACTCACTAATTTATTTCAGCAGTATTTAAAAGTTTATAATTAATTGTTCATTATTTTTTAATGTATAAGTAAATTTAAATTATAGTTTAAAATATGTTATTATTGGTAAGGGTATAAGAGTACAAACGATATTTTTTTATCCAATTTTTTTAATTAATCCTGAAAAAAACAATCATAACATGAGATTATTTTAAGTTATCCCATGAATAATCTCATAAAAAACAAACATGTAACTATGATTATTTAATCCTAGAATTAATAGTCTTATGAATTATATTCCCTCCGTCCCAAATTAATTGCATTTCTAGAACCTTTTAAAGTCAAATTGACTATTTTTAAAACTAATCTTTTTACTATTTTTGCTAACATATAGGTGAAGATATTATAACCAAAAGAAAGTATATACAATTTATTACTAATTTCAATTTTTATAATTTTAAAAATATATTTATATATGCTTAATTATTAATTTTAAAAATAGTCAATTTGACTTAAAAAATCCTAAAAAACAATTAATTTGGGACGGAGGGGGTAATTCTTACAAACAAACATGATCTTAGGATAATATTAAAAATTAAGCAATTAATATTTATTTAAAATTCTCAAACAATATATATTAGTAAAATATAAAAACACTTCACTAAAATGATTTATTCTAAGTTAACGAGGGAATGCATAGAATGGAATGGAATGAAATAATAATTGCAGTATTTCATTTAATTCGTCCCGAAAACCGAGAAATGCGCCCAGCTTTCACGGAATCCCATGCATATGCAAGACTGCAACTCCTGGCGCATTAAAAATTGTCAAAATTTAAAAAGAGAAAAATTAAGAAGGAATATGCAAGATGTGTAAAAATATGCTCCCTCCTTTTTATTATTTATGACGTAGAATATATAATTACACATATTAAGAAATTTCATTAACATTAATATTAGTTTAAAATTTTATTATTATTCATGTATTAATTAATTACTCTTTTTTTTAATTACACAATCTTGAGAAGATTTTTAGAGATAAAACTGTCCGATTTACCGATGGCTCTTTAATGACTGATTTGCCTGACCTTATTCAGAGGAAACTAAAGGAGCCAGAGCCTTAGAAGAGAAGACTGGAAAGCCGAAGTCAGCCAACCGTGGTGAAAAGGCGGCAAGCACAGATGAGAGGGACATCACTTCTAATCAGTGTTAGAAGTGACGGAACTTTGAATCAGTGAAAGAATCGTCACTAACCAACCACTACGGGAGCCTTTTAATGTAAGCATAAGTCATCCCATCTTAAATTCCATATTGGATCCCCTTTGGGATAGTATCTCCCAAAAACTTTTTCATATTCTCACGAATGGGGAATTGTGGATACCTCAGGGGACGGCGACTCGTTTCTTACTGGATTTGGAGAAAAAGTGGCAACTTGAAGAAGTGGTCGACATCCATGTTGCTAGTATGTTTGAAAAAACTCCCGTGAGATATCAGCATTTCGTATAGAGGTTATTATGTCAGCAATAGTATCCTTACCCATGATGAATTAAAATTCTTGGTGCTCCCAAATTTTGATATAATCAACATGCTTTTCTTGTTTTTTTACTTATTTGTTTATGAATATGAATTCTTAAAGGCATATGCATGAGACATAATCTATTAATTAATCTGAATCCATTTCTTAATCTCGTTCTTTTTCTTAATCTCTTTCTTTGAAATACTAAGAAATTTTTTTTTCTTAAATATATGTAAAACGACTTATATTATTAAAAAAAACATTATTCTTAAATGTCATATATACTAAAAAGGAGGGAGGATATGATAATAGTAATTAAATATTGTAATTTTTCTTAAGAATAAGAAATGGAAAGACTAGCGATAACCCATAATTTCTTTTTAAAACTTATAACTTCGAAATTTAAAAAATAATGAGTTTAAAGTAAGTTAAATTTAATGAAACTTCCTTAAATTTTAATTTTAATTTTAAAAAACGTCAAAATTTTAAGTAGAATAATGAGAAATTAACAATAACTCATTTTTCTTAGATTATATTTGTTTATAAGGATAACACATGAAATTAACTATTAATTATAATAAGTCTCTTGTTTATTTTAAAAATTGAACTTGGGACTATTAGTTTAAGGATAATAAAATGACTTAGATTAAGAGACTATTTAATACAATATTCAATCAAGTATTATAACTCCTGTCATTTAGGTTAAAAATTTGTGAACAAAATTAACCTTTACTCTTTTTTTTTAAATGACCGGTAAATCTTATTCTATCAATCTAAACTCAATTTTTCTTTGTTATTAATAATAATGGTATAATAATCCAAACAATAAATTTTTATTCAATTCTTGAAATAATTTTAGACAAAACAAACACAAAATTAAATTATTTTATATTATCCTATGAATAATCATATTCAAAACAAACATCCATGTATAGGGCTGACGCCTGTCCAGTGTGACAAGGTCAAAAAAGTTGGTGACATGATAACGGAGGAATCAGTGATCAAAGTCCCGGTGAACAGCGGATGAAACCTTTTTCCATAGTCGATTGAATGGTTGGATAGCTGCTCAACTATTCATTATACTTCTTGAACAAATATGTGATGCTTAATTATAGAATTATTAGTCTTAAGATTATAATTTATAAAAATATAATTTTAAAATTATAATATTTACAGACAAACACAAACATGATCTTAGAATATAAGGAAATCAAATCTATCATCTTATTTTCTATTTCATGTCTTTCGTATCCATTAGGGTAAGAGAATAAAAGTACTCTGTCCATTTCAAAATTATAAATATATTTTTTTCCGTAGTTAAAAAAAATTAAGAATGCATAGAAAATTATTTTCTCTTTTGGAAATTGATATTTATGCGATTATCTAGTCACATGAACACTAACACTTTGTTTCTGAGTTTTGGACGGAAAAGAAAAGAATAGAAAACTTAAATTAGAACATAAAAGAAAAGAATAGAAAACTTGAAATTTTCCTTTGTGTTGTTTCTGAGTTTTTAATAAAAAAAATAAAAATTTTCTTTTCTTGCGTTTTTGAGTTCCAATGAAAAGAAAAGAAAAATATCACTTTTATAAATTTACCCTTCTATCCATTATAACCATTGAACCATGAATAAAAAATATGCAAGATAAATTTAACCAAAGAAAAAAATTTCATAATCAAACACAAATATCCAAATAAATGTTAAACAAAAACTACTTTTATAAAGTCATTGTCATACCATATCCAAAAGTCATCAAACATAATCTGTATTAAATGGAAAAAGAAGATACCACCTTTGTTCCATAAAGAGAATTTAATTTAATTTCTTTTTCTTTGTTTCGAGAGAAAAAAAGTTTTATTTATTTTTATAGAAATATAAAATAACAATTCATTCATGTTTAACAACGAACATAAAATTAAAAAAAATATATTATTAAATTTTCTAAATTATGAAAATAAGACTTTTTATATAAAAAAATGGAAGAGATACTATTAACTAAAACTAAAAGAGAAAACATGTGCTTTACTTGCTTAAACATCGATCAATAATAATTTACAATTTAAAATTTGACTAATAAATTTTGGAGTCTAGAGATCGAAGAAAATATCTGAGTTGATTGAACAAGACTTTAAAGTCTTCATGCTAGCAAGGAATAAATTGCAGCTATTTTATTAGAAAAATCTGGAAGAAATGATTCTGTAGTATCTTATTTGACAATTAACAAATAAAATAAAATAAAAAGAGTTTACTATTTTAGAATTAGTATGTAACATGGCCTAAAATAATATTCTCTGAAGAATCTCATTTACTAGGAAAAAAAATTTCAATAAAATCTCATTTCTTTTCATAGTAATAGTTTGCCAAATTTGTTTTAACGAAGATTCACTAATGAAGAAAATTAAAATCTATATTCCACTGCTGTGAAGAACTCTTACATAATTGCATGTAAAGTATTTAGTTCTTTACTAGAAAAGATAAATGTAATTGATCCACTAATGAATCTGATTTGCTTCTACAGGAGAGAGAGAGAAAGAAAGAAAGACGTTAGGTTTAGTAGATAAAAATAAATTGGGGGCATGAGTTGTAATTTAAAATTTATTATATTGAAAGTTGAGGGTAATATGAGAATTATAAAAATATTACTTATTTCAATTTCTTTTCCGTCCAAATCATGTCAATTTTGGACGGAAAATTTGACAGAAAAAATGGTCAAGTTTTCTATCCATTTCTTTTCTTTTCCGTTTATTAAAAAACTCAAAAACATAGGAATTGAAAAGAAAACTTAAATTTTTCGTCCATTTTTTTTTTCTTTTCTGGCCATTTTAAAACTCAAAAACAGAGCGTAAGTAGGTCCATTTTTACGTGAGTTTTTAGTGGGAATAGTAATTTTTGTCTAAATTCACAAACAAAAGATTAAAAAAATTAAATTATGTTATTTTCTCCAACTTTTTTTTTTTGTCTAATAATTTCAACTCACTAAGGATAGTGCATATGCCACCCCATATGCTCTGTTTCTCTACAACTAGTATATAAACTCCTTCATATCTCCATCATTACACGCATAAATCGAGGAAGAGCAGTCGTGGACTCCAACTAGTTGTTGTCTATCATTTGCCTTTTGTTTTTGTCTTTGATTTTGTTTGTTATCTAGTAAAACACAAAAATCTGTAGCAGCCAAAAACAGAGAGGAGAGAGAAAAAAACAATGACGGTTGGGGCAGGGATTTGTGTGCAAGATGGGAATCTGGATGTGTTGGGTAACACCGTCCTCACCGACGTTAATCACGACGTTTTCCTCTCTCCGGCTGCCGGCGATGGACTCATCAATGCTGCTTTCCTTGGCGTCCGATCTGATCAGACTGGTAGCCGCCGCCTCTTTTCCGTCGGTAAACTTGAGTATGCTCTTCTTCCCTTCAATTGCTTCCATTCTTCCCATCTGTGTTTTTCATTCTAGTTAATTTGTTCTAATATGAAATTTTTTGATTTTGGACTAACAATTTGTTAGGTAGCTTAAATAGTTTACAATATTAGCTATTGCATTGATTCTAGTTAATGTACGAATCTAATGAAATACTTTTGGTATAGTGATAATATGTTCTTGGGTTTAATTTCTGATTTTGCAGGGGACTGCGGTTTATGTGTGTTTTCCGGTTCAAAATATGGTGGATGACACAGAGGATGGGAACAAGTGGGAAAGATATACCATTTGAGACCCAATTTTTGATTGTGGAAGCCAATGAAGGTGATGGGGTGGGAGAATCTGCAGTATACACGGTTTTCTTGCCCATTATTGAGGGTGATTTTAGAGCTGTTCTTCAGGGGAATTCAGATAATGAGTTGGAGATCTGTTTAGAAAGTGGTATGCCCCAACTTTATTGCTCTATATGACAAAAAGATTCCCATTTATCAATTATTTTGGTTCCAAAATAGAGTCCCATTTCTGGATAGTAATATAATTTGACGCCCTACCCTCAAGTTTAGCATCAAAATTTCATTATCATGTCATCAATACTATACTAAACACCTAATAATTTTGGGGTAAAATATGAAACAAAATAAATCCTTAAAATTTGTAAATTTTGCAAATGAGACTCTTTTTTTGAAAGGGAAGGAGTGTACTAAAAGTGTTGTCTTTTGAAAATTTGAGTTTTCCTCTTCTTTTGATGACAATGTTGGTTGATTGCAGGAGATCCTGCTGTGCAAGGATTTGAGGGAAGTCATCTGGTGTTTGTTGCTGCTGGATCTGACCCTTTTGATGTCATTACAAATGCAGTAAAGTGAGTATCTTCCGATTCAATCTTAGAAAGCACGACTACATCTTATTTGAAATCATGAATCTTAAACCCTACTTTGTTGCTTAATTTTTGCTTATTGTAATCACTGAATTCCAATTTATAGGGTACCTCCAAACCAATTCAAATTATCAGGTTGTATAATTTATTTATCAAAATAGAAACTCGAGTTATTAGCTTAAACTAATTTATTTATATGTTTTTTCACTTAATTCACTTGCATTGACTCTGGATTATCTGTTTTTTAGCACTTTCAGATTGTTGATTTTTTAGCTTCTTGTTGTCATTACTCTATACTAAATGCATGAAGCGATTTAAGTTTATTCTACATAGTCTATGCCCGAATCTCTTTTACCATTGTAAAAGTGTTTTCCTTTATAGGTAAAAGGTAGGTGGGGGTCGGAGGGGGGTCAGACTTGGTGTAGAAGGGCAAAACAATTTCTTTCTAAAACAGTTACTTATATGGGTAAGTTCTTCAGTCATAATACATTTTGAAAGGTGCTGATGGTTATTTCAAACATTATGCAGGAGTGTTGAGAGACATTTACAGACATTTTGTCATCGTGAAAGAAAGAAGGTACTAATTTTTCCTTTTCATTTCCCATCATTGTAAGTACCTTGTTGTTGACTATTTGGTTTTGTAATGAGAGGATCATGATATCTCTATGTTTTGATTTTTTGTATTGTCCATCATGGTTCAGATGCCAGACATGTTGAACTGGTTTGGCTGGTGCACATGGGATGCATTCTACACGGATGTTACTGCTGAGGGGATGAAGCAAGGATTAGAGAGGTATGACGCTAACCAGTTTGGTTTGAAGTTGCTTAAGTTTTCAGAATTCTAGTATCACATAAGAGGTAGTAACAAGTAATTATACGTTGCAGTTTTGAGGAAGGTGGGATTCCCCCGAAATTTGTTATCATTGATGATGGATGGCAATCAGTTAGTATGGACCCCACTAGCGTTGAATCCAAAGCCGATAACACGGCCAAGTGAGAACTTTGAATGAGATTCTTAAAGTTCAATTGTGTCATGAACTTTGTTCTTGGTGACTAAATTGGTCGTTCTAATAGTTATTATCTCTTCTTTGCAGCTTTGCAAACAGGTTAACTAATATCAAAGAGAATCACAAATTTCAGAAAGATGGCAAAGAGGGCCATAGGGTGGAGGATCCAGCAATGGGTCTACGCCACATTGTTACTTACATTAAAGAAAAACATGCTCTGAAGTAAGATAATTTTAATCAATGTAGGGAACTTTTTAGGTTATAACATTTTCAACTAGGTACTTATGAGTTATGATATCCCCTGAATTTGCAGGTATGTATTTGTGTGGCATGCAATAACTGGTTACTGGGGCGGTGTTAGACCCGGTGTTGCTGAAATGGAGCATTATGAATCGAAGTTGGCTTTCCCAGTTTCATCTCCCGGGGTTGAGTCTAATGAACATTGTGATGCTTTGAAGTGCATAATCACGAATGGGCTAGGCCTCGTGAACCCTAAGAAAGTGTTTAATTTCTATGATGAACTGCACTCATATCTTGCATCTGCTGGAATCGATGGTGTCAAGGTAGATGTTCAAAACATCCTTGAAACTCTTGGGGCAGGCCATGGTGGAAGAGTGAAACTCACTAGAAAATACCATCAGGCATTGGAAGCATCAATTTCCAGAAATTTCCCAGATAACGGAATTATTTCTTGCATGAGCCACAACACAGACGGTCTGTATAGGTAAGAAATACCATTAACATTTCTTAGTACAGTGATAGCTCATTAATTAGGTACTTGTATAACAATCGCCAAGAGTTCTTAGTTTTGAATTAATCTGTGTAGCACCAAGAGGACTGCCGTTATAAGAGCATCAGATGATTTCTGGCCAAGAGATCCAGCATCACACACAATCCATATTGCATCAGTTGCTTACAACACTGTCTTCCTAGGGGAGTTCATGCAGCCAGATTGGGATATGTTTCATGTAAGTGAAAAACTTGTGATTTTGGTATCTTAAATGTCTGAAATTTCCTGAGCTATGAGATCTTTTGATGCTAACTTGTAAGTTGTTTCATATGGTAGAGTGTACACCCAATGGCTGAATACCATGGAGCAGCTCGTGCTGTGGGAGGCTGTGCGATTTATGTCAGGTGCAGTTATTAGTCATGTTTATGTTGTACAATGTGATATCAATATTAAAAATTGGTTAATTAGTGAGATATATGCGTACTTTATGCAGTGACAAGCCTGGGCAGCATGACTTTAAACTGCTGAGGAAACTTGTACTCCCCGATGGATCGATATTGAGGGCCAAACTTCCTGGGAGGCCAACCAGGGATTGCTTGTTTTCAGATCCTACCAGGGACGGTCAAAGGTACTTACAAATAAAACCATATTAACAATGAATATTGAACTCTATTTGGTACTACTAATTTTTTTATTTTTTTTATGCTTACTGTAATCATGATAATCTTATGACAGTGTTTTAAAGATTTGGAATCTGAACGATTTCAATGGAGTTGTCGGGGTCTTCAACTGCCAGGGTGCTGGATGGTGTAAAGTTGGAAAAACGAACCTCATTCACAATGTTCAACCCGGCACAGTTACTGGGGTTATCCAATCTAAAGATGTTGATTATTTGCAGAGAGTTGCTAACGAGGGATGGAGTGGGGATGCCATATTATATTCCCATCTTGGTGGTAAGTTTTGCAGGCTCAAAACTTGTAGTCCTTTCTTTCTTGGTAAATATTTATCTATGTAGATATGTGCACAAACTATACACAAACAGTTATGCACAAACACAGGGAAAAAATAGTATGCTAGTCCTGCTATATAAATTATGGATAAGGTTTATTAAGCTTTTACATCATTTTTTTACTATTCAATACATGGGGTAACAAAGTTTGTGCACAATTGTTTGTACACCTAGAATTATTCTATTTATTACAAAATATCGATCTTTTTGTAATTGTCGAAGTTATGTATTTTAAGGATCCAACTTTAATCCGCTCGACAAATTTTGTGTTTCCCACTTGCAGGAGAAGTAGTTTATCTTCCCAAGAATGCATCTCTGCCAATTACACTCGAGGCACGAGAATACGAAGTTTTCACAGTGGTTCCGGTCGAGAAACTGTCAAGCGGGGTTACTTTTGCACCCATAGGCCTCATCAAAATGTTCAACTCTGGAGGAGCAATCAAAGAATTGAAGTACGAGTCAGAAAGAAGCGCAACTGTTAGCATGAAAGTCCGGGGCTGTGGCATATTTGGGGCATACTCATCAGTTAGGCCCAAAAGGATTACAGTCGACGAAAAGGAGATAGAGTTTGGATATGAAGAGCAGTCAGGATTCATCACCCTTACTCTGAGAGTACCAGAGCAAGAGTCTTACCAATGGGATATAACTATCGACATATGATGAGTTTCAGTCTTTTTCTCATAGCATTGGGGCTTATGTGGCTTGTGAACACTAGAAAAAGAAGTTCTCTTTTCTGTTCATCATGTAGAAGAGAAGAGCATTAGTTTTAGGCATTGGTGAGCGTGTCTAGTATCCAGTTATTATGTTGTAAGAATATCCTACTGCAACTAAATGATGGTTGTAAGTACTTGTGTTGTATTCGGTTAATTTAGCATGCCGGTTCCAAATTATATCATTATATATTTATATGCCAAATTATATGATCATTATTGATTTTTTTGAAAGTCAATTAGAAACATTTTTAAATTCAAAATTGAGATGACTTATTAAAAATTATGAAATAATAAAATTTACAATGAATAATACTTTTTAGATAGTTTATAATATTCATCATCGTACAGATTAAAATTAAAAGAATCTATATCAATTTTGAGTTTAAATTTTTTTTAAGTTGACTTTAAAAATTCAACAATGATTAAATAATCTGGAATGGAAATTAGCAATAATAATAATAATAATAATTTGAAACGGTTAGTATAAATGTCAAGTCCAACGTGATTAGACATGACTAGACAAAAATTGTGTAGTTTATCTAGACAAAGCGTATTCATGAGTTGTATAGTACACCTCATCAATACTTTGTCTAAATAAATTAGAGAAGACAAAGTACATTCATGAGTTGTATAGTACACCTCATCAATATTTTGTTAATTAAACGGACAATTTTTGTCTATTTCCCTAGTGTTTGTGGTCCATTTTCACACATGTTGGATTTATATTTCCTTCTTCTTTTTCTTTTTTTTTAAATTTTTATTTTATAAATATAAGTAATTTCATTGTCATAATATAAAAACGGAACGAACACAAGTATCCGCCTAGTACATAAAGCAGAAGGATTACATTTCCTTTTGCCTAAAGACCATCTAGCATTTAGAATTATGATATTATTTCTCATTTTAAATAGAGGTCTTAACCTCGTGGATAAGACTATACTAATACATATAACCTTTAGATTTCAAGAAGTTTATTTCTTCTTTATGTGAGCGTCTATTTATATTTTTTTTTATGAAAGTTTGTTTTCTTATTTATGTTTTTTTATGAAAATTTGTTTTCTCTTTATACGAGTCTTGTTTCCAGGTTTATTTCTTTCTCCTATCTAAGGTTTGAACAAAATGAGACTCCAAAAAAAAAACTACTGTGTCCGTTCCAAATGATAAGAACGTTATTGACTTTCAAATATTTTCAAACTCAAAATTAAAATGATTTATTTAGCTTATGTCAATAAAATTATATTCAAATTTTTTAAACTCAAAATTAGCATGATTCATTTAGTTTATGTCAATAAAATTATATTTCAAATATTTTCAAACTCAAAATTAACATGATTCATTTAGCTTATGTTAATAAAATTATAAATAGAACATTTAGGATATTAAAGCCGATGCAATGGTAATCTCGTCCTTAGTTGCCGAATT
The DNA here is from genome assembly GCA_034770075.1 of Aralia elata. Classification (NCBI taxonomy): domain Eukaryota; kingdom Viridiplantae; phylum Streptophyta; class Magnoliopsida; order Apiales; family Araliaceae; genus Aralia; species Aralia elata. Next base: position 11,077,121 of record CM068385.1, on the reverse strand, counting down.
TGGCAAGTAAAACGAGGTCTCAACGGAGCTGACGGATGGAAACTCCTACTCTAACTAAAGCATGTCACCTTTAGAATATGAGTAGGGCTCCTAGGTGGCGCGTTCGTGGAGGCAAACTGAAGGAAGAGCAAAAGGAAGGTTGGGTGCTTGTGGGGTGAGACTACTCAACCTCAAATAGATGAAGGCTTAGCTCTGGATCCTTCCTACTTGCAAAAATGAATGGAGAAAGGAGGTTAGGTTCTCGATTTTCGAATTGAGCGGGAGGTGAGGGCCATAAAAGAGATTGTCCTCTCAGTAAGGAAGAGGAAAAAAGGATGTTGTCATCTATCTCGATCAGTTTCCTTAGGCGTTAGAAATCCAGTCCAATTCAAAGAATCATTGAAGCTATTTTAGCCTTTCGTTTAGCCAATAAAAAAGTCATTCTTGACAATTTCTCACTAGTTATTAGATTTATTATTTTCAAAATTTAAATAAATTATGTTAATTTTAAATTTAAAAATGTCTCAATCTAACTTTTAGAAAGTTAATATTAAGATTATAATTTCGAACGAAGGGAGTATTTTATTTTATTTTATTTAAATTTTTTTTGGAGAGAAATCAAACTCTAGGGAATAAGTAATGCGTAAAATTTTAAAGTCCCACCGGTCGAGTTCACTAGAATTCCTAATATTCTTTCGAAGGGAACGAACACATGGTAAATTTTATGATTAATTAGTTCTAGGATTAGTTATAGTGTTTGTTTACTTAGAAAGCGTTTATTATTTTTTATTTATTTAGTACATTTAGAAGTCCAAACACACTATAATATAATAAGTATAATTATATTTGAGACTTAGCTAGCCAAAAAAGTACAATATAAATTTAAATACATAACATGTTATTAACATGTTAACAAAATAACATAACCAAAGGTATGAATCAAGAAAAGTATTAAATAACAAAATAATATAATAATAACATGTTATTAAATAACATAACAAAATAACAAAATAATATAATACTCCCTCCGTCCCAAATTAATTGCTCAGTTTTGACTTTTTTTAAGTTAAATTGACTATTTTTAGAATTAATAATTAAGCATATATAAATATATTTCTAAAATTATAAAAATTGGGGTTAGCAATAAATTGTATATACTTTCTTTTGGTTATATCTTTTCACCTATATTTTAACAAAAATAGTAAAAAGATTAGTTTTAAAAATGGTCAATTTAAATTTAAAAAGTCAAAACTGAGCAATTAATTTGGGACGAGAGAGTAACATGTTATTAAATTTAGCTAGCCAAAGGTATGAATCAAGAAAAGTAATAACATGTTATTAACTTACTGTCTTATTCCTTCGGTCATGCAACGAACATTCAAAATGGTAAAAAAAATTCTTCTAACAAAAGACCTTTTTCTTTAATTCAAAAATTAAGAGAAAATTTGAACAATTCTTAAGAAAAATAGTTGGGAGTACACTTATTATTCATGCACACATAATTGGACAATACAAAGAAATACAACTATATACACAAAGAATAGCATGTAAAGAAAGATTGATGACCATTGAGCTCATCACAAACCCAAAAAATAATTATAAAAGTAACTCAAAATTAACTTTATTTATTCCCTAAATAACTAATATTTTTTTTAACCAAAAACACTATTTTTATTTTTCTCTATAATAATTACTCCCTCTGTTCTAAATTAATTACTCAGTTTTGACTTTTTAAGTCAAATTGACTATTTTTAGAATTAATAATTAAGCATATATAAATATATTTCTAAAATTATAAAAATTAGGGTTAGTGATAAATTGTATATACTTTCTTTTGGTTATAATCTCGTTACCTATATTTTAGCAAAAATAATAAAAAGATTAGTTTTAAAAATGGTCAATTTAACTTTAAAAAGTTAAAACTGAGTAATTAATTTGGGACGGAGGTAGTATATATTTTATTCCCTAAACCAAAAGGAGTATTAGAAACCCAACATAGAGTCCAAGATAAGTTATGGGCATTTATAAACCTAGTACATATATACCAGGCCTACAATGGTTCTACGGCCGGCCACGGTCCACGCATGCCACAGCTGAACCGCCCGACCCGCTCACACTTAAACCTCGAAACTGAGATTTTAGAACAAGCCAAACTGAGCGACCAAACACCAAAAACTGATTTCGATTGGGCAAAAGCAATGTTTGAGAGCAAATTGATTTCGATTATAAGGAGGAACAGATCCTTGAATCAAATATTATCATCACCATCTTCATCGAAAATTCAGAGGTGTTCATCGACTAGGGTTGTCAATGATTCTACGTTGGTACAACCTTCCAAATTATTTTCTTCTTCAGCTACATCTGAACTTATTCCTTCAAGTGGTATTGGCGGCATAACTGCAAGAAATTCTGTAATCATTAATGGGTTTAGATCATTTCTTCATTATCAGAAGGTTCGACCCTTTTCCCCAATTTATTTCCCCAACAAATTCAATTTTGCTGTTATATTCTGGTATTTGATGTACGTTAATTGTTCCTACATTTAATGGGTTTATTCTGGTTATATAAATTAAAAAGTATAGTGCCAGAAGACTAGAAGTAATGGGATTTTATTCATTTTTATTGTGTCTGGTTCCGCAATACAGATACTTGTTTGTTGGTGTTTGTTTGTTTGTTTGTTTTTTTGAAAATGCAACCAGTATTAATAACTCATATGACTAATTATGTATAAATGTGATTGTTAGCAGGCTTCATTTTTGTTGAGCCAATTTTTGTTTTGTATGAGGTTTAGGGAACTTAAATTTTACTATTCTTCAAAGCATCTGTTACTCTTGAGACCTTTTTAATGTGATATAGATAGCTCAAGCAATACAGTTGGTCTATAGAGTAATGCTTCAGTGGATCTATTTTGGTCTTCTTTCGTAGCGGCATGCTCTTGATCATGATGTGAGATGTTGCTTACTAGAAAAATTCTTAGTACTACTTCATAAGTGCTATTGCCTTTTGGTATAATAAATGAAATGGGATTTGGGATTTGGGATTTGTGGACAACAATTTAAATATGGGCCCTTGATTCCACTCAACTGATGGAATCCAGATTACTAGTTACATGAAAGCTTGTTGTTCATGCTAGAAGTGTGTTCTTCGAAACCGTGGGCCTCTTTCCGTGTTGTAATTAAAAATCATGTTACTGGACTATATTCATTGATTTTATCTGGGTAATCCAACTAATCTTAAGATGTTTTAGCAGACTTTCTTTCATTTACTGGATTAGCTTATAAGTGCCTTTCTATGTTCCATTGTGTTTGACTATGCCCGAGAGTGGCTGCCTTCTTTCTTCAGCTCTTCTTACTTCAGTATCAATGTATCATGTTTTATAATCTTGAGATCAATGAAAATACTTATTAGAAAATGTTTACAATCTTCAGAACAACATGCTCATGTGTTTTCAGGGTTTTCAACCGTCATTTAGGAAGTTTTCCACTGCAGCAGCAACTGCCTGTAAGGAAAATGAGGGATTGAAGTTCCTAGTTACTGCGGGACCCCATGCTCAGAAAATGATTGGGATTTGGCTTTTTGCATCTGCTGCATGGGTGTTTAGTATGGTGGTACTTGGTGGTGTCACACGATTGACCCGTTCTGGTCTTTCAATGACTGACTGGAAATTCACTGGCAGCCTTCCCCCTTTATCAGAAAAGGATTGGTTGACTGAGTTTGAGAAATATAAGCAATCCCCTGAGTTCAAGAGGTTATTTGAGCATTACTTCATGCATCTGTATTTATTATTTGCTGATCCTCATAGAATCTGGACCTTTTAGTAATCTTTTTTTGTTCTCAACTCTATAGTTCTGTTTATTTAAGCACGTTAGATAGTGTTCTCATTCTTGTGGGGAGTTTGCATTCGGATTGATGGTGAGGAAAGATTTTATATAATCTGAAGGGGCTACTTAAGACAATGCTTTTAAACTTTTGTCTTTTAATTGAAGTCAATATGCCAAATTCGAAATTTAGCAAAAGTTTTATTTGATGTTGCTGATATTACAAGATTCTAACCTGGTGCAGGGTAAATAAAGGGATGAATATTGATGATTTTAAGTTCATTTATTGGATGGAATATGCTCATCGTATGTGGGGAAGAGCACTGGGTATCATGTTCGCGTTGCCCTTTTCGTATTTTATTCATAAAAGATATATTACTCCGCGACTTGGATTTAGACTCTCTGGCCTCTTTGCCCTTGGTGCGGGACAAGGACTAATTGGCTGGTGGATGGTTAAAAGTGGTTTAGAGGTAAGGTGATTGTTATCAGCATTTGCTTTTATGAATTTTTTATAAAAGATGCGAAGTTCCTGAATGTTTTTTGGCTTTTCGTGATTCCTCCACAGGAACCAACATCAGAATATGCTCAACCAAGAGTAAGCCCTTACCGTCTGGCAGCTCATCTCACTTCGGCATTTGTTATTTACTGTGGTCTCTTTTGGACTGCTCTTTCTGTTGTTATGCCTGAACCCCCTGCCGAATCAGTAGCTTGGGTGCACGGGGCTGCAAAAGTGAGGAGACTTGCACTTCCTGTAGGCATCCTTGTTGGCATAACTGCTATCTCAGGAGCGTTTGTTGCAGGAAACGATGCTGTATGCATATTTCTTGTCCTCAGTATCTTTACGATCATACCAGTACAACCATTTTGGGGTTTTTCCTCTGAAGCAAATAATGATGAATTATTCTTTGCATTTGAAATTCACAGGGTCATGCATTTAATACGTTTCCTATGATGGGTGATTCATGGATTCCAGATGACATTTTTAGCATGAAGCCACTTATGCGCAACTTCTTTGAGAATACATCAACTGTACAGGTATTTTTGAGAATTCTAGTTACCATTGTTTTTTTTCAATGAAATAAATACGAGAATCGTTCGAAGATATCAAGAGTTCTTTATTCCAAGGAAGACATCATAGTAGATGGTTCTACCGTTTATAAAGTTACTTTTGCCAAAGTTTTTGGGGCCATTTACTTCTAATTTCAGCTGAGCTGAGCATGTCCAATATATATTTATATAGCTTAATTCTACATTTATCTCCAGAAAAGCTAATCGCAGCATTGGTGCGGTTATGCATGTGCTTAAATCTATTAATTTTTTCTAGATGAGAGATGTGTTTAAATTTACTAATTTTTTTTTTAAAAAAAGATGGGAGGTATAAATACTTTTTAGAATTTCTAAAACTCTAAATTTTAATAGTGAAATTCAATGTGGATCTTTACAGCTTGACCATCGAATCCTTGCAACTGCGACTTTAGTTTCTGTTACTGGCTTATGGTGGGCAACAAGAAAACTGGACATACATCCTGCAATCCGATCTTTAATTGGAAGCACCCTCGGCATGGCTGCTCTTCAGGTTTTTATATCAACTTATTTAGCTCTGCAGCCTCTTCTTCATATTTATTCCCCATTGTTTATAATTAGTGTTACCAACATATCTTTCTATAATTGATTTTTATCTTTGGTACACAATACACTATGGGTTGGTATAAGTTGATGAATGTTATATTGTTACGGTCTTGTCCTAATTGCAGGTCACTTTGGGGATATCAACTCTTCTATCTTATGTGCCTGTTTCACTGGGGAGTGCTCATCAAGCTGGAGCTTTGACTCTTCTAACCCTTATGATCCTGCTCAATCATACTGTACGGCGACCTTCATTATCTCTTCTGAAATCGTTGCCTTCAGTTGCAAGAACTTGATATTTTACGCTAGGATTACATTCTAAATTAGGCTTAAAATATTTACGTTTAAACATTCATATTGTCCACTTAACAGTCCATTTGTTCTAAAAAAAGAATAGAAGGCATATGCAGTGAAGGTCTTTGCTTACATTTCCTTGCACTCTGGAGGCCATCACTGCAAGGTTTTGCATCTCTTTCAATTTTTTAGTCTTTAACTGTTGTCATTTTTATCATCATCACTCGATGCTGAATTACTGATATTTTTATATATACTTTAAACCATAGTTGTCAAATAATTGTCTAGTGTAGTGATAGGAAGGATTATTATTATTATTTTAATTTAAATAAAAAATTGTTTTAATTCTTGCCAGGTTTTCAAGGGAATTGTATCATAAGACACCAACATAACATTATCACATCATAAATTGTATACACCGTAATATTATCACTTTCATATGCACTGCTCACGCATTGGAACTTAAAATGTTGACAACTATGCTTTACACATATTTGCCAAGTAAAATTGTTACTTGGCAACTAAACTTCATATTTGGCAGCCTCAAGTGTGCATCCCTGGTCCAAATATTGTGTAATAACATTGGCAGAAACTAGGATTTGGAAAAATACGGAACTACGGAAGGGCTGTGCCCAACTAACTTGTGGTTTAGCTATATAATGCTGAAACATAGTATCCAATACTAACAAAATGTTGTAGAGAGGAGGAGATTCAGGTTACATCTATCATAAGAAATTCCATGTTCAAGGCAGGATGGGTTTAAATAAAGCTAAGCTTAGTGTTACCTAATGGGATTCTTGTTGGGGACTATCAAATGGAACACAAGTTAAAAGCCATTTGCATTTAGTTTTAATGCATTCACACTCAAAACTATCTGCAAGAATAAACTTCTAATACATGATATGTTCGAATTCTACACAAATCTAATATTGCAGAGGCAGGTCCTCTATACTCCGACTTAGAAGTAATAAAAGGACTCGAGCCCTTGCAGACTTCGAATTCTTACTGTGCTAGATTTGATCAATTGTATCTGTTCCAACAGGATGATACTGTATAATGCTATCAAATAATTTTACACTGCATTTATGTTCTTCCATGGGACACAGATCAAGACAAAACAGATTATATTGAAAAATAATGTTAAGGATCTTAAATGACATAGTATTAAATATTTTAATGAAAAATTATAACATAACCAATCACATAAAATCTACCCAACTAATGTTATGATAATACATTATTTGAGAGCAAAAATTTGAAATGCGTAACATAACCCTATTGAATGACCTTGCACAAAGCACGTGTGGAACTCTAATTGTTTATGCACCCTTAGACAAATTATATGAGAGAAAAAAGTGATTCTCAATCGTTTAAATAACATCATAAACATTCTTATGCAATAATAGCCCAAGAGTCGACGGCAATAACGAGGTTATACCGAATGGCCTGCATGAAGAACTAGTAGATCTGAGAAAAGTATTACCAAATGAAAGTATTAAAGCCGCATTCTAACCATCTTTCAAGGTAACAACAGTATAAAGGAGTCAGATGGTAATTCCACACCTTTCAAGCTCTAAAGTATACAGATAGTCAGATAGACAATCAATTATAACAGTATGTTATTACATAACATGAGGCTAATAAAATCTAGAAACAGAAATGATTCTAACGGCCACGCCCACGTCCACGACCACGCCCTCGTCCACGCCCGCGTCCCAAAGGTTTCCCTGAATTTAAAAAAATTATTGAGATCAAAACCAGTAATGCAGAAGGAAAGTAGTAAATACATATGTATAAAATTATTTGGAAATGATGAAAGGGGAAGAGAGCATACCAGCAGTTGGCTTCTTAGGTTTGACCCTTGGTGTCTCTTCCACTAACAAGGTCTCAAGATTTAAGCTATCAGGAAGAATATAATAGCGAATATTGTTGCCTCTCACACTTAGATGATCAAGAGCCACCGGATTTTTTCCCTTCAGAGTCAATTTCACTGCCTTCAAATGTGTGTTCATACTGATATCCACACCTAGAAAAGATCAACAAAGTGTCATTAGTTGAGGTCATGAAGTTAAATTTATAAGTTTTCTTGAACTCTGCCAACGATGGAAAATAAAATTTGTACTACACTTGGGTGGTTATAGATAATACTGCGCGAGATTCACATGGGGGGGAATAAGCTTGGATGGTGCTGAAATATTAAGGTGTACAGTTGTGCATTAAATACAATCAAAGCCAGGAAACAAAACATAGGTGTTTCTCTTGTAATATATCATAAGTAGAAATTAAATTTCTCCACTTTTGCCCTACGTATCAAAATTAACATAAAAATCCTCCAATATCCTCCTTTAATTGTTATTCACCTTTAGGCGCCACGAGTTATTACCAAGCTAAATCCTTACTAAATTGGATACTGCCATTTGATAGTTTTGACTACAGTCTAGGAAATGATGAATACTCGAAGAAGAATGGAGCTTATGCACCAAGAGAGCAAAAGATAATTTTAGAAGCTTATATTCAAACCTCAATATAGAATTGATGCTTTACGGAAACAAGCGGGAAAGAATTAAGTGGTTCATCTGCCAGGATTCAAATAGCTTACCCAAAAAAAAGAAAAAAAAACTTTTGGCAGAAGCAGCAATATAGAAGACCAGACTTATAATCTTTCCAATCCTTGACTTGTTGCAAGGCGTAAGATCTTATCTGAGAGGCTGGTTGAATTGGAATCAGGGTTAAAAAAATCGGGTCTAACAAAATTCTGACTAAGGAACTTTCCAAGTCTTCCATATTCATAGCATGACTTCTGGAAAAGATTTGAAAGTGGGAATGTTTTGCACCCAAAAATTTATATGCTTGAGCCAAGTGAGACTCTAACTGACTAAATAGGAACAGTTTACAAATGAATCAGGACATAAGATCACCAATGTAGCTTGAAGGGTCTGTAGAATGGCATGATAATGTCTAATCAATCGAGGATATAGCAGTTACAATTTCTTAAACCTGCATCTTAAGGAAGTGAGTGGCTATTCGAGTCATTGAGTGTAAAGTGGAATCCTGAGGCAAATCATGGAGAAAGAAGTTACAGAGAGTGAATAGAAAATCCAACATAAGTTACAACTTACAACTAGAGAACCCCTTAACAGCACCTGCATCTCGGCATATCTCTGAATTTTCAGACAACCAAAGTTAGAAATCTAAATCGTAGTTATGTAGATTTTTAATCCTCTAGTTTACAGTAGTACAATTGTACATTTAGTTGTACTGCTTTCCTTTCTGGTTATTTTAGTTTAATGTAATTTTACTTTCCTTGCAAAGTAGAAAATTCTTCATTTTCAGTACCTTGCTAGAAGTGCCTTTAATTTCAAGAAAGTAGCTGTACTATATCCTAATTACAATTCTCACAAAGTATAGCTAGATTACTTGTGTTGTCATTTTAGTAAAATAAATCTATCTCTAAAATATCAACTCTAAGCAACATTTTTAGTCGCATCAAAAAATTGTCGTGTAGGCAAATGCAACCTAAATTGAAGGGTGCTCCCCTACTTCCAAACTTAGTCTATCAGCCCTTAAGCATATAGGAGATCATATGGTACTTATTCGGATCTGGAGACCCTAGAATCACTGGGCAGTGGGCACCATCACAACAATATTTACAGCCAAACCACAAACTAGGTCTAGATTAATTGAGTTGCAACGGATCAGATTCCCACATCAACTTTGAATAATTTCTGAAATTACACAAGCTTATGAAATTACATCAAAAAGCAGTGTATTCAAATTGTGTTATGCAGACATGGACTTGACCTAATTTAAGCTTGGTACTCACCAACAAGATAGCAGGCATCCAATTTACATATGCGGAATCCAAATCAAGGCTTGCTTTATACATGGATATCACACAAACCCTAGCTCTTAAAGAACGAATTCGTACGAAAAGAAATAAAAAACCCATCAGCAGCGCATAATCAAAATATACAAATAGAGCACATTCAAGAGATAATGCGTAAGAATGTGACCTGTTATTGTGCCCTTTACCACAGTGCCGTTCTTCAGCTCGATTGAGACCGTCTCGTTGTTTAACTTCATCAAAAACCTACCCCAAACAACAAAAATTATATACATATCAAGTTCAGACTGCAATTTTTTCCGAATAGAAACCAAAATAAGTGCAATAAAGAGATGAAAATTAAGAGAGAAATTAACCTGACTAGCTTCATTGTTGCTGGAAGAAAACACAGAAAGAACTAGCTGAGCTATCTAGTCTAGGGCTTGAAGCGGGAGAACTGAATTGTTTTAAAGAGCGTCCTCTCCTCCTCTTTAAATGTCGGTCATCTGTCTTTCTTCCAACGGGTCTGAATGGGCCAACATGACATAAGATTTCTTTTGGATATTAGAAAGTCATCATTGGCCCAAAACGTCTAGACCTAATCATAGGAAATTGTTAACCATGTACACAATTTTTTTGAGAAATTTTTTAGAGGGCAAGGGAGGCGAGAGACGCCCCCACACTCCATGTTCTGAGAAATATTTACCATCCGAAAGTTTTTATTTCAGCTCTCTTAAAAATAATATTTTTTTTAAAAATTATAAAATATATTTTTTACACAATATGAAAGATGTATTTTATATATATAAATACAAATATATAAAATAACGTCGTTTTATGTGATAACTGACTCAATTATATATGATGTCCCTTAAATTCTTAATTTTGTCCTTTTTTATATTTTTTATCAAAAAATTATGTCATTCATGGTAAATTAGCATAAATAACCTTAATAGAGAAAACATATATATGCGGTCAGCACAACTCTAATTTACTCTATCTTCAATTAGTTTAATTGAAAATGGAGGCAGTATATTATTATATATTTACCATTATTCACTTTAAAAATATTTTATTCTACTTTTCGTCTAATTTGTTGTAGGGTAGAGAGTTTTAAAAGGAAAGTGGGAATTATTTTTATCGTTCTTACCCCTATGATATTTGCAAGTAGGAGCTAGGGAGTAGGGATAGTGACCTTTTCCAAATTTCATCGCTTTTTTTTCAGTTTTTAAAATTATTTTAATGAATGTAATAGTTAATATTATAAATTAATTTTAAAATATTATTAAGTATAAATTATTATTTTAAAAATTAATATAAATTTATGTTATTTAAAATTTCATAAATTATCTAGCGTAATGATAAATGAGATTTTATTTTTTTATTTTTTAAGTCTTATCTTTAGCTCAAGAACTAACATGTGTCCTTCATTCTGTTGCCCAGGATTGCATGAAGAGAAGCTATTGGCTTCCACGTGTACTCCGCCTACCATCACGCGCCACGTTTACCGAAACATAACACACCTCACATCCATGCTTATTTCTTCACTTCACATTTAAAACCTATTAGTAATTCCTACCAAAATTAAGTACAGTACAACAAGAACTTCATTCAATCTTACCAATGGCGGAGGAGCAACAGCTGACACACGGCGGCTACCACCACCAGCAGCAAGTCTCCGGCAAGACGGTGGTCTTGGCATCCCTGGCCGGATTAGCAATCGGAGGACCGCTTCTAGCAATGATGGGGTTCACCTTTGTAGCAACAATTACACTTCTGCTTGTTAGCTCTCCACTTCTCATAATTTTCAGCCCTTTGCTATTTTGCGCTTGCCTCGTCTTTGCTGCGGCCTTGGCCGGTTTCGCTGCTGCCGGAGCTATGTCAATGGTGGGATTGTCTACGATTAGATGGATTTTCCGGTCACCGGAAAGGAGGTCCGGCGAGTTGATTGACGGTGGCGGATTGACGGATAAGATGATAGAACTCGGAGAGGGTGGGAAAGAGCAAGGCAAGGAATAAAGTCAACCGAGGTTAATTAGTGAAATGGAATAATATTTGTATTGTGTATTTTTTGTTTGTTAATTAATTACTTCTGCTGTAGCTAGTATTATGGTATCCTTTTTGACTTTATTGGACAAAAGTCACAAAACTAATGTTTTTACCCTCGGTTCATCAAAATATAAGGTAAGAACGTAGAACGAGCAAAGAGTTCGGATTCGGTATTTTCGATTTATATTCGCTCAACTAAAAATTTGATTTGAATTCGACTCAAAATATAAATGATTCAAATATGATTAAATTTTAAAGTTCGATAAATTACTCAAACTTTCTCAAATTATAATTTTTTATTAATACTCGAATCATATTTATTAGAAAAGTTTAAACTGTTCTGATTCGATTCGAGAGTCGAGCATTTCTCAAATTATAATTTTTTTATTGATACTTGGATTATATTCGTTCGAAAAGTTTAAATTGTTCGTATTCGATTCGAGATTGTGCTCGATTCAGTAGCTAAATGAGCTTTAATTAAATTTTATTTTATATTCGATAAATTTTGTGAACTAAATCTGAGCAACTCAATACTCGTTCAACTTCAGTCCATTTACACCCTTAATAAAAGATGCAAAATCTTTACAGGTCAATTTGAAGTATTTTTAACTATAAATTTTATACAATTATTTAATCTTTTTTAAATATAAACTAATATAAAATTATTTAATCTTAACTTACGCAATAATAAATATTTTTAAAATATTTAAATAAATCATGTCAATTATAATTTTTAAAAATATTTAAATTAATTTTTTTTAAATCAGTATTGATTTATATTTTATAGTTGAGACATCTATATATACGTATATAGTTATATATTCATCTATATATACATAAATATATACAATTTAAATATAGGAGGAGTAAAATGTCACTAGTTAAAATTTTATTTGTATATTTATATCTTTTATTTAAAAATAAATATTTCTTGTAAAATTCATTTAATTTAGTGCTTGTAAACAAATTTAAAACGGTAGAAAAGTTTTTATGTATAAATTAAAGTTTTATCTTTATAAAATTTCTAGTAGAGTATTTGATTATTAGCAGATTCTGTGACGCCCCCAAAATAGGTCCACACAACTCATTTTGAGTCGCCAATAACATTCCACAAAATACAAATACAAATACGAATTTTCCCATTTACAACTAATAAGTGTTGTGCAAAATACGACAACACAATACAAATACGTCTTAAATTTTTAATACACTTATTGTCACACTAATAGTAAGGTATTGAGACACTTCTATTATCTCGGACCATCACTCCATTCCTCGGCTAGTCCCCGCTACACTCTCTTTTCCTGAGGAGAACAATGGAACAAAAAGGAAAAGGGTGAGCACAAATAGCCAAGTAAGAAATATCATGACTAAGATAATGAAGAATAAAAATTATCTTTAGTCTTCAACAATAATAAATCAGAGATTTAAAGATATTATAATTGTTCAACACAACAACTGCAGCGGAACGAACAATCCATTAGAAGAGTCAAGTAGATTATAATATCTACCATCGTCTATAAGTTAAAGGATCACCACCAATATTTTGTCCCTGTAACACCAATCAACAATTCCTGTTTATAAACATCCAAATCAACAGTTTATATTCAACAGTCTCTCTTTGCACTATGTGCCAAAGATATTTATTTGTAACACCAATCAACAATTTCAACAGCCTCTCTTTGCACTACGTGCCAAAGATATTTATTTGTAACACCAATCAACAATTTCAACAGCCTCTCTTTGCACTACGTGCCAAAGATATTTATTTGTAACACCAATCAACAGTTTCAACAGCCTCTCTTTGCACTACGTGCCAAAGATATTTATTTGTAACACCACCAGTCCTGATCACGCCAAACGCCAGTTCATCTTTGTACTACGGGTCAAAGAAAACTTTCATCATACGCTTTTGTTTGTAACACCAAAAATCATGATAATACCAATACACAGTTTGGTCAGAATCATGTCACGCCAGTTCATCTTTGCACTACGGGCCAAAGAGAACTATCACCACAATTTAAGGATGAGGATGATGACAATGATATAGAATGAATACAGTGAGATCAAGAAATAAGAATAAATGTTTAATTTATCCAGTGTCGAAGGTTGACCAAATTGCCAACATGATGACCAAATTGTGGAGTCAAATTCAAGAATGATATTCAAAAATAAAATTCACGATTTAACTATATCGTATCAAATGAAATAGAAAGATTCAGGTGAAAAGATATTAGATGAAGTACAAACTATTAAGGATATTCAACAAATTTTCAAGGATTTTCACCATTTAAAATAAGGTTTTGGAAACAAACAGAGATTTCTTATCATAAATGGAGAAATGTGAAAGAAAATATATTCCTTAAAGAGTACAAAAGAAATGATACGTTATACGAGTATAGCAGAATATATGAAATTACAAATGGGTTTTCACCCGTCATGCGGTAATCCGCGTAGACAGATTATTTCCACAAAAGATTAATAAGTAATGAATACGAAGGGTTATTCACCAGGCATGCGTCAATCCGCACGGACAGGTTATCCCCACAAATTAATACGGAATGAATAACAACCTTTCTGAGTATAATATCACTTACGAACAAGGAAGCAAATGATATTACATAAGAGTATGAAAGAAATGATATCCCCTACCTTCGTTAATAAGTGATTGGATGTTGCTTTCTATGAAGTTTACTAACTTGGACAATACTAGTATTCTCACAATTACTCACAATAGCCTAGCACACTTAGAGAACTTAAGAAATTTAGAGAGAGAGAGAGAGTATATGCAAGTAAGGTGTGAAGATTTCTTAAGATAACCCCTCCTATTTATAGGAAAACCAAGTTTCATTAATTGCACAATAAGGTCTCGACTTATTACACTTTAGTACCTCCATCTTTGTCTCTATTTTTTAATATAATCCCTCAAGTATTATCAATCTTGCATAACATCCCCTAATAGTTCCCACATGTGAACCAATAGTTCCATCATGTGAACCAATAGTTCACATCATGTGAATTTCAAATTTTCAATTAGGTACCCCTAAGTTACTCCACTTTTAATCCGTCAATAATGCTAAAATATCATAACAAATAATATGAGTTACAGTGTCATGATAAATAATAAAAAGTACCATGCGGATGCTATTGTAATTATTGAATCAAAATACTATGCAATTGCTACTTTATCAATTATTGAATCAATAATTTAAAATACTGTGCAATACCGTGTGCCTGTGAAATATCGCGTACTACTGTGGTATAACGCGTTTTATTGTTCTTTTTATTACCGGGTATTTCAATAGTTGTCGGTGATAATACTGTTGACAAAATACTATCGCTTTCAGTATCCGACAATGGGGCCCACTATCGTTGACAATATTTCCATTATGGGGCCCACTAATATTTTGATATTTCGGCGCCGTTGTACTTTACCGAATATAATATTCTCCGACATAACGAATATTATCCGACAGAAGGAATATTCCCCGACATACAGGTTTGACTTTTTGTATAAATGAATAGTATATTCGTATGAATAGTACTTTCGTATTTATACCGTATAATTTTTGTATCCAACTCATATAAACGTTATGACGTAATTCAAAGATCGAAGAAAGTATAAAAACGTTTTTAGCGTGAATAGTCCCTAATGAATAGTGATCGCGTGAATAGTGATCACGTGAATAGTGATTTAACGTTATTACTAGATGTAAGATCCCGACTTTATGAAATAAAAAGTTTATTATTTTCTTTATGATTATTCTTCTAAATAGTAAAGTGCTTAATTGTTATAAATGATAGTTAAGGGTGTTATATGCAAATTATCTGATAAACAGTGCATGTCGGGGAATATTCTTTTTGTCGGAGAATATTATATTCGGTATCGTACGACGGCGCCGAAATGGCAATATTGTCAACGATAGTGGGCCCCATTGTCGGATACTGAAAACGACAGTATTTGTCAACAGTATTATCACCTGCAACTGTTGAAATACCCGGTAATAAAAAGAACAGTAAAACGCGTTATTCCACAGTAGTACGCGGTATTTCACAAGCACACGGTGTTGCACAGTATTTTATATTATTGATTCAATAATTGATAAAGCAACTATTGCACAGTATTTTGTTCAATAATTGTTACAGTAGCATCTGCATAATACTTTTTATTATTTGTCATGACACTGTAACTTATATTATTTGATATGATATTTTAGCATTATTGATAATGTCTAGAAATTCTGTCAAGGAAAAAGGTTATTTAATTGCGCGCCGTTTATACGGAAGGCCCCCTTTTTCCTGGGAATGATCTGGTTGTCGATATTATAAGTCTAAAATAGTGTTGATTAAAAATATGTGAAGCGTTTATTGTAAGTTAACTTATTTTTCTGTGGGACCCACACTTTATTTCGTGGGACCCATAACTATTTGACCGGTGGGACCCACAAATTATTTTTGTAGAATAATTTCTTCAGATTTTATTTTTCTGTGGGACCCACATGTCAGTCAATAGTAATTACCGTCAGTAAATAGTTAATTCAGTTTTTATTTTACCTTAAGGTTAAAAACCTAAGTAAAAGCATATTCTAAGAATATACTATGGCATAAAGTATATTAAAAGAATATGCCAAGGGTATAAGAGTAATAAACCAAGAAAATTTGGGAAAAAGACTAAAATGCCCTCACCTTGATTTTCCTATAAATAGGGAGGGTTTGCTTAAGAAAATTTCACACCTTCATTGCTTATACTTTCTCTCTCTCTCTAAATTTCTTGAGTTCTCTTAGTGTGCTAGGCTATTGTGAGTATTTGTGAGAATACTAGTATTATCCGAAGTTAGTAAACTTCATAGAAAGTAACATCCAGTCACTTGTTAACTAAGGTAGGGAATATCATTTCTTTCATACTCTATATAATATCATTTGCTTTCATGTTCGTAAGTGATATTATACTCATAAAGGTTGTTATTCATTCTATATTAATTTGTGGGGATAACCTGTCCGTGCGGTATGACGCATGCCTGGTGAATATCCTTTTGTATTCATTCCTTATTATTCTATGGGAATAACCTGTAAGTACGAGTGTCGTACCTGGTGAATACCCTTCTGTATTCATTCCTTATTAATCTATGGGTATAACCTGTCCGTGCGGATTGACGCATGCCTGGTGAATAACCCTTTGTATTCGTTACTTATTAATCTGTTGTGAAAATAATCTGTCTACGCGAATTATCGCATGACGGGTGAAAATCCATTTGCAGTTTCATATATTCTGTTATACTCGTATAACGTATCATTTCTTTTGTACTCTTTAAGGGATATTTTTTTCTTTCACATTTCTCCATTTAAGATAAGAAATCTTTGTTTGTTTCCAAAACCTTATTTTTTTAAATGGAGGAAAAAATCCCTGAAAATTAGTAGAATATCTTTAATAGTTTGTGCTTCATCTAATATCTTCTCACTTGAATCTTTTTATACGTTATAGTTGAAGCATGAAACAATTTCTTGAATATCATTCTTGAATTTGACTCCACAATTTGGTCATCGTGTTGGCAATTTGGTCAATCTTTGATACTGATTAAATTATAAAGCTTTTCTTATCCTTGATCTCACTGTATCATTGTCATCATCCTCATCCTCATATTTAAATTGTGGTGATAGTTCTCTTTGGCCCGTAGTGCAAAGATGAACTGGCGTGACATGATTTTGACCAAACTGTGTATTGGTATTATCATGACTTTTGGTGTTACAAACAAAGGCGTATGGTGAAAGTTCTCTTTGGCCCGTAGTGCAAAGATGAACTGGCGTTTGGCATGATCATGACCGGTGATGTTACAAATAAATATCTTTGGCACGTAGTGCAAAGAGAGGCTGTTGAATATAAACTGTTGATTTGGATGTTCATAAACAGAAATTGTTGATTGGTGTTACAGGGATAAAATATTGGTGGTGATCCTTTAATTTATAGAAGATGGTAGATATTATAATCTACTTGACTCTTCTAATGGATTGTTGGTTCCGCTGCAATTGTTGTTGTTAAACAATTAAAATATCTTTAAATCTCTGATTTAATTCTGTTGAAGACTAAAGATAATTTTTATTCTTCATTATCTTAGTCATGATATTTCTTACTGGGCTATTTGTGCTCACCCTTTTCCTTTTTGTTCCATTGTTCTCCTCAGGAAAAGAGAGTGTAGCGGGGACTAGCCGGGGAATGGAGTGATGGTCCGAGATATTAGAAGTGTCTCAATACCTTACTATTAGTGTGACAATAAGTGTATTGAGAATTTAAGATGTATTTGTAATGTGTTGTCGTATTTTGCACAACACTTATTAGTTGTAAATGGGAAAATTCATATTTGTATTTGTATTTTGTGGAATGTTATTGGCGACTCAAAATGGGTTGTATGGACCTATTTTGGGGGCGTCACAGTTGGTATCAGAGCTTAGGGATATGATCTCTGGTAGAGATCTGGGATTAGAACTAGGAGGGGAGAGACGAGTAAAATCCTTTGCTAGTGTGTCCTACCTAAGCTATTTTTGGTTATTTAAGTAATTGGTTTGGTTATAGGGACAAGATGTTGCATGTCTATTTCTTTAACTAATCTTTGTTTTGTGATCACATTTCAGAATGGCATCTGAAAACCAAGAGATTCACTATGAGACCATTGTGGCTGAAAACCAGGAAGCCACAAATAATACGGGTGCAAATTCAGAACATCATGATGTTAATCATGATGCTAACAACCGGATGAATGATGAATTTTTTAGGAACTTCATGCAATACCTACAGAACCAGGCGAGAAGAGCTCCTGTCTACAACACTGGCAGAAACGCTGATAATGTACGGATGGTCACTGCTAAGCAGTTCAAAGAATTGGGACCACCTGAATTTTTCGGCAAGCCAGATCCACTCAAGGCAGAGGCATGGCTTAAACAGTTAACAAAGATATTTGATGTACTGCGTTGCACGGACGACCAAAAGGTTCCTTTTGCTACATTCATGTTACGAGGAGAAGCGGATCATTGGTGGGAATCTGTGAAACGTACCCATCATTCGGCACTTGAGATGTCTTGGGTCGAGTTCCAGGAATTATTCAACGAGAAGTATTTCCCAGAAAGTATTCGTCATATGAAGGAGGTAGAATTCATTAAACTGGAACAGAACAACATGACGGTGTCACAATACGAAGCCAAGTTTGCCGAGCTGTCGCGTTTTGCATCCCATTTGGTGGATACTGAGAAACGGATGACACGAATGTTCCTCCGAGGTTTGAAACCAGAGATTCGTCAATATCTCGTTTCTCATAAAATTTGTGTATACGCAGATGCCGTGGATAGGGCTCAAGTAGTGGAGCAGGAAAGAGGACTACTACAACCAGGAAGCAACACCCAACCACGAGAGCAAAATCACGGTAATAATCGTAATGGTGGCAGCAATTATCGAAATAATGATAATCAGCGAGGAGGGAATCACAACACCGGAAATGGTAACCACTTCGGTGGTAATCCTGGCCCAGATAATAGAAGGAGTGAGTCAAGTGGCAACAATTCCAAGAAGAGGAGGTTCAACAACAACCATGGAAAGACACCAACGTCAGCACCAGCACCAGTACCAGTTTCGAAGGAAGGAGAACGACCACCTGTAAGATGTTTCAGGTGTGGGAAAGAAGGACACATCAGTCCCAATTGTACACAATCGCCATCCCAAGTATGTTACAATTGTGGAAAGGAAGGCCATATAGCTCGCTTTTGTCATGCAGCGAAGTCAAGTCCAGCTGCGATGATGACACCGAAGGCGGTCACGGACAAGTCAAAGTCTGTGGTCCAGGGGAGAGCTTTTGTTGTGACGTCACAAAAAGCGCAGAATTCGAACGAGGTTATAACGGGTAAACTACTTATTAACTCTTATGAAGTCTATGCCTTATTAGATACTGGTTCTACCCACTCTTTTATTTCACCAACATGTGCTCAACGCTTGAATTTGACTCCTGAAGAATTAGATTTTGACTTATCTGTCGAAACACCATTAGCGCAAACATTCGTTACATCTACGGTCTATAAATCTTGCTTTGTTCAAATCGGCACCCTCACATTACCTGTTGATCTTATCTCCTTGAACATGCATGAATTTGATGTGATTTTAGGAATTGATTGGTTAACTGCTCATCATGCTAAAATTGATTGCTTTCGTAAGGTTATTAGTTTTCATATTCCTAATCAACCTATTATGCGAATTCAAGCAACCAAACCATTGAAATCAATAACCATCATTTCTAGTCACAAAGCCATTCGTTTATTAAAAAACGGATGTCAAGCCTTCTTAGCCCATGTAACGGATTTAAATAAAAGTACGTCAGATTTGAAAAATATTTCTGTTGTTAATGAGTTCCCTGACGTATTTCCCGAAGAACTTCCTGGCCTACCCCCAGACCGTGAAATTGAATTTTGTATCGACCTTGAACCCGGTACGAAACCTATTTCCAAAACCCCATATCGAATGGCCCCTATTGAACTTCAAGAGTTAAAAGTCCAACTACAGGAGTTGTTAGACAGCGGTTTCATACGTCCGAGTACATCGCCTTGGGGTGCTCCTGTTTTATTCGTAAAGAAGAAAGACGGGAGTATGAGACTTTGCATTGACTATCGGGAGTTAAACCATGTCACCATCAAAAATAGGTACCCGTTACCTCGCATTGATGACCTGTTCGACCAGTTACAAGGTGCTCAATTCTTTTCAAAGATCGATCTTCGTTCTGGATATCATCAGTTGAAAGTTAAAGCTGATGACATTCCAAAGACTGCCTTCAGAACTCGGTACGGACATTATGAATTCTTAGTCATGTCTTTTGGATTGACTAATGCTCCTGCTGCTTTCATGGATATGATGAACCGGATATTCAAGGAATATTTGGATCATTTCGTGGTTGTCTTCATTGATGACATTCTCATATATTCTAAAAGTCGTGAAGATCATGAGCAACACTTGAGGCTGATACTCCAAAAACTTCGTGAAAACAAGTTATATGCTAAGTTGAAGAAATGTGAATTCTGGCTTGAGGAAGTTGCATTCCTTGGTCACTTGGTTTCTAAAGAAGGAATCTCGGTTGACCCGGCGAAGATTGAAGCAGTATCAAATTGGGAACAACCCAAGTCAGTAACCGAAGTACGAAGCTTTCTGGGTCTAGCTGGTTATTATCGGAGATTCGTAGAAGGATTTTCTCGAATAGCCATTCCATTAACTCAACTGACTCGGAAAAGCACAACATTCAAATGGAGCGAAGAATGTGAGAAGAGTTTTCAAGAACTCAAAAGAAGGCTCATTTCAGCACCTGTATTGGCAATACCATCAGGATCGGAAGGATTTGTCATCTACAGCGACGCTTCAAACAAAGGACTAGGTTGTGTTCTCATGCAGCATGGGAAGGTTATAGCCTATGCGTCTCGGCAACTCAAGGAATATGAGAGAAATTATCCTACTCATGATCTAGAGTTGGCAGCAGTCGTTTTCGCGTTGAAGATTTGGAGACATTATTTATATGGAGAGAAAGTGGAGATCTATACAGACCACAAAAGTCTCAAATATTTCTTCACCCAAAAGGAACTCAACATGCGACAACGGCGTTGGCTTGAGCTGTTAAAAGATTACGACCATACCATCCAATACCATCCTGGAAAGGCGAACGTAGTAGCTGATGCATTGAGTAGAAGATCATATGCAAGCACGAGTGCGTTACTGACATCGCAAAAGCTCATCTTGGATGATTTACAAAGGATGGAGATAGAGTTAAAGACTCCAGGAACCCACGTGAAGGTCGCACATATACAGGTAGAACCGGCTTTAATCGACAAAATTAAAGCTGCTCAAGTTACAGACCCGGAGTTGATGAATATGAAGAAAAAGGTACAAGAAGGTGCTATTCCAGAAGCAAGAGTCGACGAAGATGGAATACTTCGAGTCAACTCTAGACTGTGTGTTCCTAACGACCCTGAGTTGAAATACAAAATCATGATGGAGGCACACAACACACCATTTGCAATCCACCCGGGAAGTACCAAAATGTATCGTGATCTTCGACATACATTTTGGTGGAACAATATGAAGAGAGAGATTGCAGAGTTTATTGCAAGATGTTTAACTTGTCAACGTGTCAAGACGGAGCATCAAGTACCAAGGGGTCCATTGCAACCACTTGAGATTCCAGAATGGAAGTGGGAACACATCAACATGGATTTCGTGACAGGTCTTCCCAAGGTTTCTCAAGGCTTAGACGCAATTTGGGTCATTATAGATAGATTGACCAAGTCTGCTCATTTCCTGCCTATACGAGAAAACTATTCACTCGAGCGTCTTGCTAGTTTGTATATTAGCGAGATTATGAGATTGCATGGCATGCCAGTATCCATCGTTTCTGATCGAGATCCTAGGTTCACTTCACGATTTTGGGTCAGCTTGCAAAAAGCTATGGGCACTGAATTACGATTCAGTTCTGCATATCATCCCCAAACAGACGGACAATCAGAAAGGACTATTCAAACCCTTGAAGATCTATTAAGACTCTGCGTACTAGACTTCAAAGGAAGTTGGGACAAATACTTGCCATTGGTAGAATTCTCTTACAATAACAGTTATCAAGCAAGTATAGGCATGGCTCCCTTCGAGGCGTTGTATGGACGAAGGTGTCGATCTCCAGCATGTTGGGATGAAGTAGGTGAGGCAAAATTGTTGGGACCCGAGTTGATACGTATGACTACGGAAAAGATCCAAATGATCCGGCAACGTATACAAACAGCTCAAGATCGACAAAAGAGTTATGCCGATCTTCATCGAAGAGACGAAGAATTCAACGTTGGGGATCATGTATTTTTACGTGTTGCTCCGTGGAAAGGTGTTACGCGATTCGGAAAGAAAGGAAAGCTTAACCCTCGATTTATCGGTCCATTTGAAATCCTCGACCGAGTAGGAACTGTGGCCTACAGACTCGCTTTACCGCCAAGCATGTCTCGTGTTCATAATGTTTTTCACATATCCATGCTACGTAAATATGTGAAAGATCCAAACCACATTATTGAGTTGGAACCAGACGAGATAGCAGAGGATTTGACGTACGAAGAGGTACCTGTCAAGATCTTGGATAAGAAGGAACAGATTCTACGATCAAAGGTTATACCTCAAGTCAAAGTTTTATGGAGAAACCATGATATTGAGGAAATGACCTGGGAGTTAGAATCTGATATGAGAGCAAGGTATCCTCACCTCTTCGAAACGCCAGGTACGTACGTCAATTTCGAGGACGAAATTTCATAAGGAGGGGAGATTGTAAGATCCCGACTTTATGAAATAAAAAGTTTATTATTTTCTTTATGATTATTCTTCTAAATAGTAAAGTGCTTAATTGTTATAAATGATAGTTAAGGGTGTTATATGCAAATTATCTGATAAACAGTGCATGTCGGGGAATATTCTTTTTGTCGGAGAATATTATATTCGGTATCGTACGACGGCGCCGAAATGGCAATATTGTCAACGATAGTGGGCCCCATTGTCGGATACTGAAAACGACAGTATTTGTCAACAGTATTATCACCTGCAACTGTTGAAATACCCGGTAATAAAAAGAACAGTAAAACGCGTTATTCCACAGTAGTACGCGGTATTTCACAAGCACACGGTGTTGCACAGTATTTTATATTATTGATTCAATAATTGATAAAGCAACTATTGCACAGTATTTTGTTCAATAATTGTTACAGTAGCATCTGCATAATACTTTTTATTATTTGTCATGACACTGTAACTTATATTATTTGATATGATATTTTAGCATTATTGACAATGTCTAGAAATTCTGTCAAGGAAAAAGGTTATTTAATTGCGCGCCGTTTATACGGAAGGCCCCCTTTTTCCTGGGAATGATCTGGTTGTCGATATTATAAGTCTAAAATAGTGTTGATTAAAAATATGTGAAGCGTTTATTGTAAGTTAACTTATTTTTTCTGTGGGACCCACACTTTATTTCGTGGGACCCATAACTATTTGACCGGTGGGACCCACAAATTATTTTTGTAGAATAATTTCTTCAGATTTTATTTTTCTGTGGGACCCACATGTCAGTCAATAGTAATTACCGTCAGTAAATAGTTAATTCAGTTTTTATTTTACCTTAAGGTTAAAAACCTAAGTAAAAGCATATTCTAAGAATATACTATGGCATAAAGTATATTAAAAGAATATGCCAAGGGTATAAGAGTAATAAACCAAGAAAATTTGGGAAAAAGACTAAAATGCCCTCACCTTGATTTTCCTATAAATAGGGAGGGTTTGCTTAAGAAAATTTCACACCTTCATTGCTTATACTTTCTCTCTCTCTCTAAATTTCTTGAGTTCTCTTAGTGTGCTAGGCTATTGTGAGTATTTGTGAGAATACTAGTATTATCCGAAGTTAGTAAACTTCATAGAAAGTAACATCCAGTGTTAACGAAGGTAGGGAATATCATTTCTTTCATACTCTATATAATATCATTTGCTTTCATGTTCGTAAGTGATATTATACTCATAAAGGTTGTTATTCATTCTATATTAATTTGTGGGGATAACCTGTCCGTGCGGTATGACGCATGCCTGGTGAATATCCTTTTGTATTCATTCCTTATTATTCTATGGGAATAACCTGTAAGTACGAGTGTCGTACCTGGTGAATACCCTTCTGTATTCATTCCTTATTAATCTATGGGTATAACCTGTCCGTGCGGATTGACGCATGCCTGGTGAATAACCCTTTGTATTCGTTACTTATTAATCTGTTGTGAAAATAATCTGTCTACGCGAATTATCGCATGACGGGTGAAAATCCATTTGCAGTTTCATATATTCTGTTATACTCGTATAACGTATCATTTCTTTTGTACTCTTTAAGGGATATTTTTTTCTTTCACATTTCTCCATTTAAGATAAGAAATCTTTGTTTGTTTCCAAAACCTTATTTTTTTAAATGGAGAAAATCCCTGAAAATTAGTAGAATATCTTTAATAGTTTGTGCTTCATCTAATATCTTCTCACTTGAATCTTTCTATTTCATTTTATACGTTATAGTTGAAGCATGAAACAATTTCTTGAATATCATTCTTGAATTTGACTCCACAATTTGGTCATCGTGTTGGCAATTTGGTCAATCTTTGATACTGATTAAATTATAAAGCTTTTCTTATCCTTGATCTCACTGTATCATTGTCATCATCCTCATCCTCATATTTAAATTGTGGTGATAGTTCTCTTTGGCCCGTAGTGCAAAGATGAACTGGCGTGACATGATTTTGACCAAACTGTGTATTGGTATTATCATGACTTTTGGTGTTACAAACAAAGGCGTATGGTGAAAGTTCTCTTTGGCCCGTAGTGCAAAGATGAACTGGCGTTTGGCATGATCATGACCGGTGATGTTACAAATAAATATCTTTGGCACGTAGTGCAAAGAGAGGCTGTTGAATATAAACTGTTGATTTGGATGTTCATAAACAGAAATTGTTGATTGGTGTTACAGGGATAAAATATTGGTGGTGATCCTTTAATTTATAGAAGATGGTAGATATTATAATCTACTTGACTCTTCTAATGGATTGTTGGTTCCGCTGCAATTGTTGTTGTTAAACAATTAAAATATCTTTAAATCTCTGATTTAATTCTGTTGAAGACTAAAGATAATTTTTATTATTCTTCATTATCTTAGTCATGATATTTCTTACTGGGCTATTTGTGCTCACCCTTTTCCTTTTTGTTCCATTGTTCTCCTCAGGAAAAGAGAGTGTAGCGGGGACTAGCCGGGGAATGGAGTGATGGTCCGAGATATTAGAAGTGTCTCAATACCTTACTATTAGTGTGACAATAAGTGTATTGAGAATTTAAGATGTATTTGTAATGTGTTGTCGTATTTTGCACAACACTTATTAGTTGTAAATGGAAAAATTCATATTTGTATTTGTATTTTGTGGAATGTTATTGGCGACTCAAAATGGGTTGTATGGACCTATTTTGGGGGCGTCACAGTTGGTATCAGAGCTTAGGGATATGATCTCTGGTAGAGATCTGGGATTAGAACTAGGAGGGGAGAGACGAGTAAAATCCTTTGCTAGTGTGTCCTACCTAAGCTATTTTTGGTTATTTAAGTAATTGGTTTGGTTATAGGGACAAGATGTTGCATGTCTATTTCTTTAACTAATCTTTGTTTTGTGATCACATTTCAGAATGGCATCTGAAAACCAAGAGATTCACTATGAGACCATTGTGGCTGAAAACCAGGAAGCCACAAATAATACGGGTGCAAATTCAGAACATCATGATGTTAATCATGATGCTAACAACCGGATGAATGATGAATTTTTTAGGAACTTCATGCAATACCTACAGAACCAGGCGAGAAGAGCTCCTATCTACAACACTGGCAGAAACGCTGATAATGTACGGATGGTCACTGCTAAGCAGTTCAAAGAATTGGGACCACCTGAATTTTTCGGCAAGCCAGATCCACTCAAGGCAGAGGCATGGCTTAAACAGTTAACAAAGATATTTGATGTACTGCGTTGCACGGACGACCAAAAGGTTCCTTTTGCTACATTCATGTTACGAGGAGAAGCGGATCATTGGTGGGAATCTGTGAAACGTACCCATCATTCGGCACTTGAGATGTCTTGGGTCGAGTTCCAGGAATTATTCAACGAGAAGTATTTCCCAGAAAGTATTCGTCATATGAAGGAGGTAGAATTCATTAAACTGGAACAGAACAACATGACGGTGTCACAATACGAAGCCAAGTTTGCCGAGCTGTCGCGTTTTGCATCCCATTTGGTGGATACTGAGAAACGGATGACACGAATGTTCCTCCGAGGTTTGAAACCAGAGATTCGTCAATATCTCGTTTCTCATAAAATTTGTGTATACGCAGATGCCGTGGATAGGGCTCAAGTAGTGGAGCAGGAAAGAGGACTACTACAACCAGGAAGCAACACCCAACCACGAGAGCAAAATCACGGTAATAATCGTAATGGTGGCAGCAATTATCGAAATAATGATAATCAGCGAGGAGGGAATCACAACACCGGAAATGGTAACCACTTCGGTGGTAATCCTGGCCCAGATAATAGAAGGAGTGAGTCAAGTGGCAACAATTCCAAGAAGAGGAGGTTCAACAACAACCATGGAAAGACACCAACGTCAGCACCAGCACCAGTACCAGTTTTGAAGGAAGGAGAACGACCACCTGTAAGATGTTTCAGGTGTGGGAAAGAAGGACACATCAGTCCCAATTGTACACAATCGCCATCCCAAGTATGTTACAATTGTGGAAAGGAAGGCCATATAGCTCGCTTTTGTCATGCAGCGAAGTCAAGTCCAGCTGCGATGATGACACCGAAGGCGGTCACGGACAAGTCAAAGTCTGTGGTCCAGGGGAGAGCTTTTGTTGTGACGTCACAAAAAGCGCAGAATTCGAACGAGGTTATAACGGGTAAACTACTTATTAACTCTTATGAAGTCTATGCCTTATTAGATACTGGTTCTACCCACTCTTTTATTTCACCAACATGTGCTCAACGCTTGAATTTGACTCCTGAAGAATTAGATTTTGACTTATCTGTCGAAACACCATTAGCGCAAACATTCGTTACATCTACGGTCTATAAATCTTGCTTTGTTCAAATCGGCACCCTCACATTACCTGTTGATCTTATCTCCTTGAACATGCATGAATTTGATGTGATTTTAGGAATTGATTGGTTAACTGCTCATCATGCTAAAATTGATTGCTTTCGTAAGGTTATTAGTTTTCATATTCCTAATCAACCTATTATGCG
This sequence comes from Aralia elata, assembly GCA_034770075.1. NCBI lineage: Eukaryota > Viridiplantae > Streptophyta > Magnoliopsida > Apiales > Araliaceae > Aralia > Aralia elata. The sequence goes on along the minus strand of CM068385.1, from coordinate 11,049,689 downwards.
AATTCAAGCAACCAAACCATTGAAATCAATAACCATCATTTCTAGTCACAAAGCCATTCGTTTATTAAAAAACGGATGTCAAGCCTTCTTAGCCCATGTAACGGATTTAAATAAAAGTACGTCAGATTTGAAAAATATTTCTGTTGTTAATGAGTTCCCTGACGTATTTCCCGAAGAACTTCCTGGCCTACCCCCAGACCGTGAAATTGAATTTTGTATCGACCTTGAACCCGGTACGAAACCTATTTCCAAAACCCCATATCGAATGGCCCCTATTGAACTTCAAGAGTTAAAAGTCCAACTACAGGAGTTGTTAGACAGCGGTTTCATACGTCCGAGTACATCGCCTTGGGGTGCTCCTGTTTTATTCGTAAAGAAGAAAGACGGGAGTATGAGACTTTGCATTGACTATCGGGAGTTAAACCATGTCACCATCAAAAATAGGTACCCGTTACCTCGCATTGATGACCTGTTCGACCAGTTACAAGGTGCTCAATTCTTTTCAAAGATCGATCTTCGTTCTGGATATCATCAGTTGAAAGTTAAAGCTGATGACATTCCAAAGACTGCCTTCAGAACTCGGTACGGACATTATGAATTCTTAGTCATGTCTTTTGGATTGACTAATGCTCCTGCTGCTTTCATGGATATGATGAACCGGATATTCAAGGAATATTTGGATCATTTCGTGGTTGTCTTCATTGATGACATTCTCATATATTCTAAAAGTCGTGAAGATCATGAGCAACACTTGAGGCTGATACTCCAAAAACTTCGTGAAAACAAGTTATATGCTAAGTTGAAGAAATGTGAATTCTGGCTTGAGGAAGTTGCATTCCTTGGTCACTTGGTTTCTAAAGAAGGAATCTCGGTTGACCCGGCGAAGATTGAAGCAGTATCAAATTGGGAACAACCCAAGTCAGTAACCGAAGTACGAAGCTTTCTGGGTCTAGCTGGTTATTATCGGAGATTCGTAGAAGGATTTTCTCGAATAGCCATTCCATTAACTCAACTGACTCGGAAAAGCACAACATTCAAATGGAGCGAAGAATGTGAGAAGAGTTTTCAAGAACTCAAAAGAAGGCTCATTTCAGCACCTGTATTGGCAATACCATCAGGATCGGAAGGATTTTGTCATCTACAGCGACGCTTCAAACAAAGGACTAGGTTGTGTTCTCATGCAGCATGGGAAGGTTATAGCCTATGCGTCTCGGCAACTCAAGGAATATGAGAGAAATTATCCTACTCATGATCTAGAGTTGGCAGCAGTCGTTTTCGCGTTGAAGATTTGGAGACATTATTTATATGGAGAGAAAGTGGAGATCTATACAGACCACAAAAGTCTCAAATATTTCTTCACCCAAAAGGAACTCAACATGCGACAACGGCGTTGGCTTGAGCTGTTAAAAGATTACGACCATACCATCCAATACCATCCTGGAAAGGCGAACGTAGTAGCTGATGCATTGAGTAGAAGATCATATGCAAGCACGAGTGCGTTACTGACATCGCAAAAGCTCATCTTGGATGATTTACAAAGGATGGAGATAGAGTTAAAGACTCCAGGAACCCACGTGAAGGTCGCACATATACAGGTAGAACCGGCTTTAATCGACAAAATTAAAGCTGCTCAAGTTACAGACCCGGAGTTGATGAATATGAAGAAAAAGGTACAAGAAGGTGCTATTCCAGAAGCAAGAGTCGACGAAGATGGAATACTTCGAGTCAACTCTAGACTGTGTGTTCCTAACGACCCTGAGTTGAAATACAAAATCATGATGGAGGCACACAACACACCATTTGCAATCCACCCGGGAAGTACCAAAATGTATCGTGATCTTCGACATACATTTTGGTGGAACAATATGAAGAGAGAGATTGCAGAGTTTATTGCAAGATGTTTAACTTGTCAACGTGTCAAGACGGAGCATCAAGTACCAAGGGGTCCATTGCAACCACTTGAGATTCCCGAATGGAAGTGGGAACACATCAACATGGATTTCGTGACAGGTCTTCCCAAGGTTTCTCAAGGCTTAGACGCAATTTGGGTCATTATAGATAGATTGACCAAGTCTGCTCATTTCCTGCCTATACGAGAAAACTATTCACTCGAGCGTCTTGCTAGTTTGTATATTAGCGAGATTATGAGATTGCATGGCATGCCAGTATCCATCGTTTCTGATCGAGATCCTAGGTTCACTTCACGATTTTGGGTCAGCTTGCAAAAAGCTATGGGCACTGAATTACGATTCAGTTCTGCATATCATCCCCAAACAGACGGACAATCAGAAAGGACTATTCAAACCCTTGAAGATCTATTAAGACTCTGCGTACTAGACTTCAAAGGAAGTTGGGACAAATACTTGCCATTGGTAGAATTCTCTTACAATAACAGTTATCAAGCAAGTATAGGCATGGCTCCCTTCGAGGCGTTGTATGGACGAAGGTGTCGATCTCCAGCATGTTGGGATGAAGTAGGTGAGGCAAAATTGTTGGGACCCGAGTTGATACGTATGACTACGGAAAAGATCCAAATGATCCGGCAACGTATACAAACAGCTCAAGATCGACAAAAGAGTTATGCCGATCTTCATCGAAGAGACGAAGAATTCAACGTTGGGGATCATGTATTTTTACGTGTTGCTCCGTGGAAAGGTGTTACGCGATTCGGAAAGAAAGGAAAGCTTAACCCTCGATTTATCGGTCCATTTGAAATCCTCGACCGAGTAGGAACTGTGGCCTACAGACTCGCTTTACCGCCAAGCATGTCTCGTGTTCATAATGTTTTTCACATATCCATGCTACGTAAATATGTGAAAGATCCAAACCACATTATTGAGTTGGAACCAGACGAGATAGCAGAGGATTTGACGTACGAAGAGGTACCTGTCAAGATCTTGGATAAGAAGGAACAGATTCTACGATCAAAGGTTATACCTCAAGTCAAAGTTTTATGGAGAAACCATGATATTGAGGAAATGACCTGGGAGTTAGAATCTGATATGAGAGCAAGGTATCCTCACCTCTTCGAAACGCCAGGTACGTACGTCAATTTCGAGGACGAAATTTCATAAGGAGGGGAGATTGTAAGATCCCGACTTTATGAAATAAAAAGTTTATTATTTTCTTTATGATTATTCTTCTAAATAGTAAAGTGCTTAATTGTTATAAATGATAGTTAAGGGTGTTATATGCAAATTATCTGATAAACAGTGCATGTCGGGGAATATTCTTTTTGTCGGAGAATATTATATTCGGTATCGTACGACGGCGCCGAAATGGCAATATTGTCAACGATAGTGGGCCCCATTGTCGGATACTGAAAACGACAGTATTTGTCAACAGTATTATCACCTGCAACTGTTGAAATACCCGGTAATAAAAAGAACAGTAAAACGCGTTATTCCACAGTAGTACGCGGTATTTCACAAGCACACGGTGTTGCACAGTATTTTATATTATTGATTCAATAATTGATAAAGCAACTATTGCACAGTATTTTGTTCAATAATTGTTACAGTAGCATCTGCATAATACTTTTTTATTATTTGTCATGACACTGTAACTTATATTATTTGATATGATATTTTAGCATTATTGATAATGTCTAGAAATTCTGTCAAGGAAAAAGGTTATTTAATTGCGCGCCGTTTATACGGAAGGCCCCCTTTTTCCTGGGAATGATCTGGTTGTCGATATTATAAGTCTAAAATAGTGTTGATTAAAAATATGTGAAGCGTTTATTGTAAGTTAACTTATTTTTCTGTGGGACCCACACTTTATTTCGTGGGACCCATAACTATTTGACCGGTGGGACCCACAAATTATTTTTGTAGAATAATTTCTTCAGATTTTATTTTTCTGTGGGACCCACATGTCAGTCAATAGTAATTACCGTCAGTAAATAGTTAATTCAGTTTTTATTTTACCTTAAGGTTAAAAACCTAAGTAAAAGCATATTCTAAGAATATACTATGGCATAAAGTATATTAAAAGAATATGCCAAGGGTATAAGAGTAATAAACCAAGAAAATTTGGGAAAAAGACTAAAATGCCCTCACCTTGATTTTCCTATAAATAGGGAGGGTTTGCTTAAGAAAATTTCACACCTTCATTGCTTATACTTTCTCTCTCTCTCTAAATTTCTTGAGTTCTCTTAGTGTGCTAGGCTATTGTGAGTATTTGTGAGAATACTAGTATTATCCGAAGTTAGTAAACTTCATAGAAAGTAACATCCAGTTAACGAAGGTAGGGAATATCATTTCTTTCATACTCTATATAATATCATTTGCTTTCATGTTCGTAAGTGATATTATACTCATAAAGGTTGTTATTCATTCTATATTAATTTGTGGGGATAACCTGTCCGTGCGGTATGACGCATGCCTGGTGAATATCCTTTTGTATTCATTCCTTATTATTCTATGGGAATAACCTGTAAGTACGAGTGTCGTACCTGGTGAATACCCTTCTGTATTCATTCCTTATTAATCTATGGGTATAACCTGTCCGTGCGGATTGACGCATGCCTGGTGAATAACCCTTTGTATTCGTTACTTATTAATCTGTTGTGAAAATAATCTGTCTACGCGAATTATCGCATGACGGGTGAAAATCCATTTGCAGTTTCATATATTCTGTTATACTCGTATAACGTATCATTTCTTTTGTACTCTTTAAGGGATATCTTTTTCTTTCACATTTCTCCATTTAAGATAAGAAATCTTTGTTTGTTTCCAAAACCTTATTTTTTTAAATGGAGAAAATCCCTGAAAATTAGTAGAATATCTTTAATAGTTTGTGCTTCATCTAATATCTTCTCACTTGAATCTTTTTATACGTTATAGTTGAAGCATGAAACAATTTCTTGAATATCATTCTTGAATTTGACTCCACAATTTGGTCATCGTGTTGGCAATTTGGTCAATCTTTGATACTGATTAAATTATAAAGCTTTTCTTATCCTTGATCTCACTGTATCATTGTCATCATCCTCATCCTCATATTTAAATTGTGGTGATAGTTCTCTTTGGCCCGTAGTGCAAAGATGAACTGGCGTGACATGATTTTGACCAAACTGTGTATTGGTATTATCATGACTTTTGGTGTTACAAACAAAGGCGTATGGTGAAAGTTCTCTTTGGCCCGTAGTGCAAAGATGAACTGGCGTTTGGCATGATCATGACCGGTGATGTTACAAATAAATATCTTTGGCACGTAGTGCAAAGAGAGGCTGTTGAATATAAACTGTTGATTTGGATGTTCATAAACAGAAATTGTTGATTGGTGTTACAGGGATAAAATATTGGTGGTGATCCTTTAATTTATAGAAGATGGTAGATATTATAATCTACTTGACTCTTCTAATGGATTGTTGGTTCCGCTGCAATTGTTGTTGTTAAACAATTAAAATATCTTTAAATCTCTGATTTAATTCTGTTGAAGACTAAAGATAATTTTTATTCTTCATTATCTTAGTCATGATATTTCTTACTGGGTTATTTGTGCTCACCCTTTTCCTTTTTGTTCCATTGTTCTCCTCAGGAAAAGAGAGTGTAGCGGGGACTAGCCGGGGAATGGAGTGATGGTCCGAGATATTAGAAGTGTCTCAATACCTTACTATTAGTGTGACAATAAGTGTATTGAGAATTTAAGATGTATTTGTAATGTGTTGTCGTATTTTGCACAACACTTATTAGTTGTAAATGGGAAAATTCATATTTGTATTTGTATTTTGTGGAATGTTATTGGCGACTCAAAATGGGTTGTATGGACCTATTTTGGGGGCGTCACACTAGACTTCTCAATTGTCACATTTCACTAGTAACTTTATCTTTATCGATTTAATACCTTTCTGTTTAAAATAATAATAATAAGAAAATTAAATTCTATTTATTAAAATTTTCGGGGTCTTACAGATTCTTTAAGAAAATATAATATATTAGGGTGCTTAAGTATTATTAGATTTTTTTGATGAATATATTATGTGAGTGTTTAATTACCATTAGATTAAACTTTTCATTTTTAAGTATGTATATGTAGAGCCCTTATGGAATCACCGGAAAAATACTTAGATAGGATTTATATATTCTGTTTTCAGTGTGGCTTATTCATAGCGGTATATATCCCTCGATGCATCCTGGCGTTTTATATAAGGATGATAAATCGTTTGATGTCAAGACATAGTTCTTGTTTCTATGACAGGACAAATCTAGATCACTGTCTAGGGCAAATTTTAGACTATATATCCTCTAATTAGACTGAAATAGCCTTCGACTCTTTCTATTTTAAATAGAAAAGTAAGCCACTTCATTACTAAAAAAAGGCCTATAACGAGAGTCGTCGATCGTAGCTATAGACCTTATGACCGTAGTTATAGGTATTATCGATAGTCGCCGACCCTTGTCGTAAGTCGCGTGACTAAAATCTTTAGTTACAGTCTTAGGATCTTTACCGACGATCGCGACTATAACTATAGATCATGCCAAAATTTTGTTTTTGCTCTTTATCAACAGTCACCAAGGACTATTGCTACTGTCATGACTGTAGCTATAGATATCTATCGCGACGGTCCTGACTTTTAGGTATAGGTTCTAGTATTTTTGAACCCCATAGCAACGATCAATAACTGCCACTATAGCCTTTTTAGATTTTTAAAAAAAAATTAATTAGTGATGCACATATTTATTGAACAAACACAATACAATATAAAATAAATGAATAAGAATATTAGAAAAGATTTCTGGTTCTTCAGTAAAAATTACTTATATCAACATGAAATCCATTACGACAGTATAAGCATCGATAATAATTCTAGCAAAAATCTGATTTGCTAAAAAATAAGTCGAACAACGAAATTGGTGTTGGGTGGGTCCTCACCCATGAAATTCAGGATAAAAACATGGGCATGCATTAGTCAGCCACTTTATTTTACTTCTTGGAGGTGTGAAATAAGAGATAGACGTGTTAGCAGTAAAGAAAGAAAAGGAGGTGGAAAAAGGAAGTTGTTAGGCAGAAAATTAAGTAAGCTATATATATATATATATATGTGTGTGTGTGTGTGTGTGTGTGTATTTATAGCAATCAGTGGATGAGGGTAGGTGAGCCTTTTGGCTATAAAAGGATACACCAAGGCAGCAAACAAAACACACCAATTCGAAAAAACCCATCCGAGAGAGAAAAAAGAGAAAGGGTAAGAAAGCTTAGAAAAATAGAGAGAGAAAAATAGTTCAAATAAAAGAGTGTTTTATTTGATTTCCATCACATAGTTATTGTGGTGAGGTAAATTTGAGTGTGTACTCAAATTAATATATTTTTGTATCCTCTCATATTATTCTAGTGAATTGTTCGGAGTTTGTCCTGTGGTTTTTACTTCTTGGTTATAGAGGGTTTTTCACGTAAAAATCTTGGTGTCTTGTGCTTGGTTATTTCTTCTCATTATTTCATGCAGTGGTTATTATTTTGGCGGAACTGCAAATTTAATCTGTTTGGCATGTACTGATATTTTTGGCCATTTAATTTATCAAAGAAAACAGTATTTGGGAGGTGATTTTTCCCAACAATTGGAACACTTGTAACAAAGGACAATACCCCAAGCACTTCTCTGTTGTTGAATGCAAATTTAATGAAGTTCCCCTCACAACTCTAGTCTTTTGACAACAGCCTTCACGCGAAGCCAACTCTTGAACTACATCTAGCAAGATCTTATTTGCAACTTGATCACCTGATTCTGCACAAGATACCACAACAAGAACAAGAGCTGCAATTCGAGCCCAAGACGGATCAACATAGGTCCACCTGAATTAAAATGAAAAAAACTTTTGTAAGACTTCATCATTCTCAAGTATATTTGAATTTATCCATCATGTTAGGAGCAATATAAATCTAATTAACAGAGAAAAATCAAAGTTACTTTTATATTTCTTAATTCAAAAAATTCTTTTATGTTGTGATATATACACTTCATATTTGACAGGTACTAATTGGAACACAAAGTCCATGCCTATACAACACCATACCAATAACTGAATGACTTTCCATAATATATATTACATTTGAAACAAAAAGTTCAACACAAAATCATATCTTGATACAGAGTATCTGAACTGAATAAGACTTAAGACAGATTAAACATTAAATAAAGTAAATAAGTTGTATCAGCTCTTAAATTGAAACTAAAGCTTCTTCTATATAATTCTATTTTATGCATTAGACTTTCTATGATATATGTATGTGTGTGTGTATGATATAGTTTATTAGCACCACACTGAGTTTAATGAATATGCGGACGATAAAAGATCCCAACTACTATATGAATAATTATACTAGTCAAAAATTAAGTAAGTGATAATTTGTCCTAGACCTTAGTACAGTGAATAACTGAAATCCCCCATTAAACCTCTTTCTCCAATTTAAATTTCCCTATTTTTCTACATACTCACATTTAATGAGATGGTGAGGATGGAGATTAAAAGTTTTAAAATAATTACCCAATCAGTTCATCTGGAGAAGTAAGAACAAGCTTCTGTAGGATGCTACGTACAAGAGTTGTATGTGGTCCACGACCATCATGAGCCCTGATTACTGCAGTTAATGCCTGTGCAACTATGTCATATCTACTACAAGCAAACAAAGCAAACATTCCCCACATTCACCAAACGATCCCATATATAAATGAATAAGCAATATTGAACTTGATCCAGATTCAACTTGTTACTCAAATGGTTTACTAAATTCAGATGAAATGTAATTACCAAATCAAAATCCTCTTGCCCATGGTTTTTTTAAAGTATTACACAACTCTGAAGATAGCATGTATACCTTCCCCAGTCACCTAAGACGGGTCCTGCACCAGAAGCCCAAATTATAGTATCAATTTTGATTTTTATGATTTCCCAAATTCAACTCAAAAGGTCAAAATGGAAGTGGAACCGAGGTAGAATAATACTCAGTTAACTTGAACACTAATTAATTACTATTAAACCCGAATATATAGGTTTTTATATATGTATATATTGTATACAGAGAATATATAGAGAGAGAAAGTGGGAATACCGGGAGATGGTTGATCGGAGAGATGTGATTCCGATGAAGAAGGTAGACTATGGATGCGACCAGTTATGAGAGCTAAACGGTCCGATCCTCTCTCCGCTATACGACGTCATCGTGCCTCCCTGCTTGTCGTTGCCATGAGAACCGAGAGAGAGAGAGAGAGAAGAGAGAGAAACGTTGTCTAAATTTACAGTTATTTTGTAAGGAACTGACAAGTTAACTTCAGTTTTACAACCACTTAGCTGCAGCAAAATTAGGGGATTGAATGAAGAAGAGAGAGAATATCAAAGAAAAAAGGAGAGTTCAGAAGAAGGAAAGAGAATTTTAGGGAAAAGAACAATTCATTTCATGCTAATTCAGTTACTGCAACTTCACCCTCAAAAATGCAAGAGCAGTCCGTTGCCAAAAAGATTTATTTACCCTTACTAACGACAAATTTACTAAAACTGTATATTAGTAACTAAAATAGACTTAAGACTCAATAATAAAATTAACTATCAAGGCAATGGACTTATGGTTATTCCTTACAATCCATCCCCCTTAAAAAACAACTTGTCCTCAAGGAGTAAAATCAGGAAATTTAGCATGCAAATCAGACCACAATTCCCAAGTTGCCTCTGAAAGTAGAGTGTTAGTCCATTGGACCAAAACTTCAACATCAACTGCATTGTTTTTCTTAATCATTTCTCGATCCAGCACTACAAGAGGTTCAATCACAAACTGGCCATGGGCATCAACTGGAGGCAGAACTGGGGAAACTTGAGTAGAAACACCAATTTTTTTCTTTAATTGAGACATATGAAATACTGGGTGAACTTTAACAGCAGATGGCAGTAACAATTTGTAAGCAACATGTCCTATCTTATCCAGTACTGGAAAAGGACCATAATATTTGGAATCCAACTTGGAATATCTAGATTGTGTCATAAAATGTTGTTTATAAGGTCGAACCTTCAAATAAACCAAATCTCCCACATTGAAGACCCTTTCCTGTCTGTTGGCATCAACATAGTTCTTCATGCGACACTGGGCTTAGGTGAGATTGTACTTAAGAAGTTGTAACAACTGATTTCTAGACTGGCAAAACAATCTAGCTGTAGGATCAGAAACAGTTCCATATTGATGATAAGAGACATGTGGAGTTGCATAGCTATACAAGGCTTGAAAAGGAGTCAACTGTGTTCCACTGTGGTAATGAGTATTATACCACCATTCAACAAGCGACAACCATTCACTCCATGATCTAGGTCTCTGACTGCACATATATCTTGGATAAGCCTCCAAGCACTGATTAAGTCTTTCAGATTGACCATCACTCTGTGGGTGATAGGTTGTACTAAGCTGTAGTTTAGTACCCAAGAATTTGAATAAAGATTGCCAAAAATGTCCTATGAAAATTTTATCCCTATCTGATACTATAGAATTAGGTAGCCCATGAAGCTTATGAATATGATTGAGGAACAAGGTAGCAACATCAGTGGCAGTAAAAGGGTGCTTCAAAACCAGAAAATGTGCATATTTAGTGAGTCTATCTATGACTACCAAAATGGAGTTGTATCCATGAGAAACAGGTAGTCCTTCAATAAAGTCCATAGCAATATCCTTCCAAGGGATATCAGGAATAGGGAGTGGTTGTAACAGCCCTGGCACCACAACAGTTTCATGTTTGCTCAGTTGACAGATGTCACATTCCTTGACAAAGCTGATTACATCCTTTCTCAGAGATGGCCAGTAGAAAAACTTTGAAATTCCTTCAAAGATCCCTCTTCTTCCTGAATGACCTCCCACGGGAGAAGTATGAAATTCATGTAAAAGCTTAGTCTTCACAGCTGGAACATTACCAACAACTAGTCTGTCCTTGTATTTAAGTCTGCCATTAACAAAAGAAAAATCTGGCAAGGAAGTAGGATTTAGTGCTAGTTGGGCTATCACCTGCTGTAATTCAGCATCAGTTTTCCAAGTCTAAGTTAACTCTTGAATCCAAGTAGGAGTAACTGAAGTACTAGCCAAACAATGGAAGACGTCACTGCTGCCTTCCTGAGAATCATGATGAAGCTACCTAGACAATCCATCAGCTGCTACATTTTCCTTTCTTTTCCTGTAACAGATTTCATAGTCCATCCCCATTAACCTTGTTATCCACTTCTGTTGATTAGTAGTAGTGATTCTCTGATCCAACAGATATTTGAGACTTTGGTGGTCTGTTTTAATAGTAAACTTGTTTCCCATTAAGTAATGCCTCCATTTCTGCACAGAATAGATGACAGCCATCAACTCTTTCTCATAAGTTGACAATCCTAAATGTTTGGAAGCAATAGCCTTACTTAAGAAAGTAATAGGCCTGCTATTTTGCATCAATATTGCTCCAATTCCAGTAGCACTAGCATCAGTTTCTAATACAAATGGAATGCTAAAATTAGGCAAAGCCAACGCAGGAGAAGAAACCATGGCTCCTTTGAATTTAGCAAAAGCCTCCTCAGCTTCAACACTCTAATGGAACTGATCCTTTTTGAGCATCTCAGTCAGTGGTTTACTTATTAAACCATATTGTCTAATGAACTTCCTGTAATAGCCTGTGAGACCCAGAAATCCTCTTAAACCCTTAAGGTTCTTAGGCTTTGGCCACTGCACCATACACTCTATCTTGGCAGGGTCAGTAGAAACTCCCTCATGGGTAATGATATGACCAAGGTACTAAACTTGTTGTGTAACAAAAATACACTTGGACAATTTGGCATACAACTGATGTTGCCTCAACAGCTGTAATGTTATTTCCAGATGTTGTAAATGAGTCTCATATGTGGGACTGTAAACTAGGATACCATCAAAAAAAACTAAGATGAACTTCCTTAAATAAGGGGAAAACAGTATTCATTAAGCTCTGAAAGGTAGCTGGAGCATTGGTTAGCCCAAATGACATAACCTTAAACTCATAATGCCCTGAATGGGTCCTAAAAACTGTCTTAGGAATGTCAGGTGGGTGTACCCTGATCTGATGGTAACCAGACCTGAGATCTAACTTGGAAAACCAGCTTGAACCATTAAGTTCATCCAACAACTAATCTATTGCAGGTATAGGAAATTTATCTTTAATAGTAGCATCATTTAGTGTCCTATAATCAATACACATCCTCCGAGTATTATCATGTTTCTTTACTAACAAGACTGGAAAGACAAAAAGACTGTTACTGTTTTGGATAATCCCACTATGAAGCAACTCAGTCACTATTTTTTCAATCTCTGATTTCTGGACATATGGATATCTATAAGGTCTCAGATTCATAGGTTTGCTACATTCCTACAAGTTATAATATGATGATCATGAGACATTTCAAGTGGCATACCTTTAGGTTCTTCAAAAACATCTAAGAATGATTGTAGAAATTCTTTAAGTTTTGGACAGGTAGGTTCTGAGGGTGGACAATTTTCACATTCCAAGATTCCATATAAGCATCCAAAAAAAACCATGAGATGTTGTTTGCAACAAGTTATGGAATTCACTAGATTCTATTAGCTGTATTGTTGGAGTTACATTATTGTCTTCCCCTTTCATCAACACTGTTTCACCATTCTGTAAGAATTGGAGCTGCAGTTTATTTCAGTCAAAAGTTACAGGACTTACTGTCCTCAACCACTGGACCCCTAGAACAACATCAACACCACCCAAGGGCAGAATCCTCATCATTGTAGTATAGTCTCTTCCTTGCACATGCCATTGAAAATCTGAATACACTTGTTCACTCTGCACCTTAAAACCATCCGCAACTGAGACTGTCACTGGTGGAGTATTTATTAGCTTAACCCTCAGTTTCTTAGCAGCGTGAGGATCCAGGAAATTCCCAGTGCTTCCACTATCAATCAATATGCGTACTGATCTGCCCTCTACTGATCCTTGTACTCTGATGGTATTGTTAGCATTATGTCCAGATAAAGCATGCAAGGTTATTTGTACATCCCTTTGATCCTCCAATAATGGCCTGTTTTGCTCTTCTTACATCCCTACTTCTGTTTCACAGATTTTCTGTTCCTGAGTTTCCAAACACATTTCCTCCTCCTCAGATGGTACCATCATGAACAAATGAGCCTATTTGCATACATGACCTAATATATACGGCTCATCACAAGAAAAACATAGCCCCTTCCTCTTTTTCTCAAGTATTTGATCCCTAGTCAAATGCTTAACTGGTATACTTCTTCTCTACTCATTTCCAGACCAACCAACTTTATTCTCCCCAACATTAGGACTAGAGAATTCTATTCCAGTATTACTCACATTTTTCTGCAAACTAGAATTCATTACTACATTCCTGCTGCTAGAATTATTAATGACAGAAGATCTTAGTACAGTTCTGCTCATGCTTCCATTTTAGCTTCTTCAACTCTAGCCAATCGAATAACCTCCTTAAGAGTAGCAACCCCTAGCTCCTAGATACCTAACTGAATATCCTCCCTCAGTCCACCAACAAAGCAATCAATAAAAAATTCTTCATTCAACTTTAAATTTTTTATCAATGCCCAACCCCTTAGCTCCTCAAACTTTGTTCGATATTCATTTACAGTTGTTGTTTGTTGCAACTTCTTAAGTTCAGCTATAAGATTCATCTTAGTCTCGGGGCTAAATCTAGCTAGCAATTCATCAATTAGACCATTCCAAGTCAGGTCAACACTATTTTCAACAAAGCTAGAATACCACAACTCAGCCTCTCCTTCGAGATGCATAATTGCTAGGTATTACATTTCCTAATCTAGGTCCTTGGGTTAGATCCATGGAATTTAGGGAATTCAAATCTAATAGTCCTGAATATACCTTCATTTACATTATTCGGTGTACTTCCTCCCTCAAACGGTCCAAGGATTAATCCAGAACCTTGTTGATTTGGATTTAGATTTGGAGGAGTTTGTTGATTGTGAAGGTTAGGCGTTTCATTAGTCCACTTCTGTCCTTGTGATATCAACATTGCTTCTACTCCTTTCATTAGCTGCTCAAGCTTATCATCAAATCCTTTTTTCAGAGACTCCACTGAAGACTGCAATTGAATTTGCAATTCCTGGAGGTTCGTTTCTAGATTCGTTAGTCTTTGATTGTTGGTAGCAATAACCACTGATTGTAGCTTGCTCTGATACCAATTGTAAGGTACTGACTAGTTAACTTCAGTTTTACAACCACTTAGCTGCAGCAGAATTAGGGGATTGAATGAAGAAGAGAGAGAATATTAGAGAAAAGATGAGAGTTCAGAAAAAGGAAAGAGAATTTTAGGGAAAAGAACAATTCATTTCATGCCAATTCAGTTACAAGGATTACCTATTAATACTGCAGCTTCACCCTCAAGAATGCAAAGAGCAGTCCGTTGCCAAAAAGACTTATTTACCTTTACCAACTGAACATTCACTAAAACTGTATATTAGCAACCAAAACAGACTTAAGACTCAATAACAAAATTAATTATCAAGGCAATGGACTTATGGTTATTCCTTACATATTTCAACTCATGTTGGAGGGATGAAGATGGTGACGGAGATTTGGGGGGTTTTAGCGACAGATTTTGGGATTCCTGGGTTTTAGCGGAAGATTGGGGGATGCAAATTTTGGGATTTGGGGGTTTTGGCGGAAGCCTTTGTATCGTTATTGTTATTATTATTAAAGAACATATATTATTATTATTTTCTTTTCAAAGTCTTACAAAATATAATATTATTTCATAATCAAGTAATATTGTCAATATTATAATATCAAGAACCAATCAAATCTTATTAAAAGAGAAAAAAACTAAACTCACAACCAAACAAACCTCACACCTAAATGTGAGAATCGAACTTGAGATCTAAAGGTCACAGTACCTCATTATTAACAATTAAGGTTGGGACCTAAAATTTTTTATAATGAAAGAAATAAACTCACCTAAGAATATATATTATTAGATATAAATTTTAAGTACATTAGGGATACTTTTTTGATGCAATGTATACCCCGGAAAAATTGAAACAATAATATGTTAGCTTTGGCAGTGATATGACATTGAAATTTTAATAATTTATTGAGGACAATATGTCATTTTATACTATTATCTATTTTAGGAGAAAAAAATTGACAATTGAAAACTCAATTTATAGAACAAGGGAGTAAAATATAGTATAAATGAAATTTTGTAAATACCAAGAAGACATGGTTTTAAGAAAGTTAATAGGAGTGGACAAATAAAGTCGGACAGACCTTGTTACATATCTTTGAGTTTTAATATTTAAACAAGTCGTTGTAGTATAGTGGTAAGTATATCCGCCTGTCACGCGGATGACCCGGGTTCGATCCCCGGCAACGGCGTCTTTTCGATGTCAGTACTCTCTCAGACCTTTTTGACTTGCTAACAAGGGTATAATAGAGTTCCAAAAATTTTAAAATTCCTAATTAAGAAGATTGGTAATGTTTTACAGCCTTTTCGCCTACATTTACTGGTTGGGTAGCTAAAAGGGTAAAAAAGTACTAGTTCAACCTTTTAAACACTTGCATCAATACATCATAAGAAGAAACTTTTGCTGATTTATAAATAATAACAAAAATTATAATCATTAAAAATAATTTTACCGTTAAAAATATAAAAGGATTTTAAATGGTGACAAAATGTTGGATTACTTTTATTTTTGGAACAATTATACTACTCAATAATATAAATTAACTGACCAGTGTTGATTTCAATTATAATATTTAAAATTATAAAAATACAGTGTATTGAAGGGAAAGTGTAACGAAGGGGAGCCAAATTCCAATATTATGATTATGACAAATCATCAATATTGAAAATACTTATGTTGGATAAAATTAACCTTATTTTAGTGTTATGTCATGATCCTAAAACCGCTCGTATATACAACTCGTATATACACAGTGTGTCAAATTTAAACTCACAATATATAGTTTAAACTTGAGCATCAGTGTTACGACGATGTATACATATATAGCTAACTGAATTGTGATTTCATTTAATGAAAAGATACACTGAAGTCACCTCCACCAGAAAACCAAACCATGAAGAAGGCCTCAAGTATTGCAAATATTTGTTACCACTTTCTTCTATCTCTGTTGTGGATGCTTTGGACATGCAGCTTTTGGGAATGATACACCCAGGAACCTCTTGACTGGATTTGGATTTTACAAACCCTACTGGCTTGTTGACTTTGCTAATGCTTGCATTGTTCCACATTTAGTTGGATTATTAGACCTTTTAAAGGCAATTGATATTATCAGAGCAAAAATGATACTACGAGAGCAAATATACATTTAGTGACATTTTTGAAATTGTTCTAGTGACACTTAAAACTTTAAGCAATACTTATTTTTTTGGCAACGTCAGTTTTGCTCGGATAATATCAACCGTCTTTTTAAATACGAAACTCCTAATTTCTTGATGCTCTTGTCTATCAGTATTATTTCTTTCCGAGTTTATTTTGATTTACTTTAGGTACGTCTAAGCGTTTGCGTTAATGCAGTCAAGATAATATTTCTAATTTTGTAACTGATTTTAGGAAATGTAAATCTATTCACTTTTAGGTAATTCAAACAGTTATGCATAAATAGCCATCTCATATAGGAGTATGAGCTAAGAGATCAATCACAATATTAAAGTAATTGGAATCATTCATCCTAAATTCCTAACTTTGGGAGTTGGTGAATGTTTGATTTGGAGTTTTTAGAGTTTTGGGGTTTCTGGAGTCCAAACGTCTTGTTCATCTAAACACAACTTATTCTAAATCCAACATTTTTACTCACAAACACAACATTTGAACCACAAACTCACCGCACCATTTTTGGTGCGGTGAGTCTGGGGCTTAAGAGACTCAAACGTATTTTCCCGACACACCAAAACGAATAAGTCCTTGCATACATCACTAGCACAAACAATTTAACTAATGCTACGAGATTTTTTTTGTTAGGTATACAATCAACCGGCGTTTGCATTTGCAGAAAGATTTTGTACTCTTGAGGTTCCCAGAAAATAGATTCATGGCCAACTTTCATGTCGTTAAACTCCCATTGTTGTCGGCATTTCAGTTGAATTATTTCAGGCTCTGTTTTCGAACGCCGTACGTTGTATCAACCATAGGTCTTGCTATGATCTTCCCTTATTTCAACCTAGTTTTGGGAGTCTTGGGGGCCTTGAACTTTTAGCCTATAGTTATATACCTTCCTGTGGAAATGTATTTGGTACAGGGGAAAATCGGAACCTGGACAAGGAAGTGGATTATTCTCCAGATTTTCAGCATTATTTGCATGGTTGTCTCTGTACTGGCCTTAATTGGATCAGTTGAAGGACTCATAAAAGCCAAAATGAGCTAAGGGTTCTCTTAACACTTGCCCTTAGGGCACATGTTAAGCGTCGATGTGCTGTATTATTTATTTATGCATTGGTATCAGTAATGTACAAATACAAATGCATTGGAAATAACATTGTTGATCCCAATGCATTTGTATTTGTGCATTGCTGATACCAATGCATAAATAAATAATATAATGACTCGATGTTGGCGCTTTAGGGCACATGTTAAGAAAATTCTATTGAAAAATACAAAAAACATTTTCTTTGTATCATAGGTAGTCAAAAATATAACCACAAGCAATCCAATTGTAATCCAGATTAATGAAATAAGAAAACTTTCATTCTTAGAATGCAACGAAATAATTTCATCTATTTTCTTTATTTAAACTTTACACTCACTAAAAGTGTTCTAAAATTTCTCATCTCTCCATCTAGGCACTATGCGGGTCTTTTTTTGCCTCGATTGGCTGGACGCCTATGCACCAATCTAGGCAAAATCAAACATTTACCACATCGATTTAATAAAAGTTTTGAAACTCTATAATACTTGATAAATTTGTTAAGCCTTAAAAAGATTTTTTTTAAGATAATTTTTAATATAAAATTTTAAAAAATTACATCTATCTATTATATGCTTTCTATAGTATAACAAGTATATACAAAATAAAAATAAAAATAGCTTAAGAAAACGCTGGGACTGCCTAAAGCACCTAGGCACTAGGTATCCCCTCCGCCTAGGTCTGACAAACGATTTTTGACACTGCTCACTAGGTATAATATTGCTTCCTCAAACTCAGAATCTCGGTATACTGAAGTTTCCACTGCCTTAGTGTAGATCTCCAAATGTCACCATGTAAAAAAAACGTTACGCATGAAAGTTTGATTGTGCACAAAACAACACAAATAAGATGAGCCAACATATATTAGAAATTTGAGTAGCAATTACCTGTCATATACTCCCTGTTCCAAAATTAGAAATACAATTTGACTTTTGAGGTCAAACGATGACATATTAAACTTCAAATTGACATAAATTTATTTAATTTTAGTTGATACAATTATTGTAATTGTATAGTATATAACAAAAATATTTAATCATAAAATTTATTTTATTCTAAATTTTTACTAGTCAAACCAATTTTGAAGTTTAATATATCGTCGTTTGACCTCAAAAGTTAAATTGTATCTCTCATCTTAGAACGAAAAGAGTAACTCGCTTATAAGAAGAAAAGGCTCATATTGCTCATTCCCGAAATCGTACAAAACTTGCATTATATTTTTTTGCTTTAGAACACATACTAAAAGAATGCAGATGACTTGTGTGGTTTGTTCGAAACAGCTATTATAAAAAAAGCTCAGAGCGGAAACAAACAAACATGAGTTTCACTCTATGCTAGGCCATGCTCCTTGGGGGTCAAAGAATAACAATTAAAGATTTTTGTTGAATTCTCTGCGAAGCTAACAAACCAAGTTCTTTTAATTCAGCTACAACTCATCAAAACTTCGAGAGCCAGGAGAAAAAATCTAAAAGAAAACAAAAATAAACCCTTTTTTTGACGTCAGCATCCTCTTTGCTGGGGGCAGAACCACCAATCATGGATATTGAAGACCCATTTCAACTTTGAGATCCACAACCAATTTTTGCTAGGAGAAAATAAATACACCCTTTTCTGACTTCACCATTCTCTTTGCCGGTCCACTACCAACAATCCTCTCCAGCTAAATATCACAGAAATTTTGTAGTTAGATTCTCTGAATTCCACCAAATTATTAAGGAAAACGAAAGGTAAAAGAGGTTAGTTATAGTGCATTTAGACGAAATGATATGATACAATGGAGAGGTAAAAAACAAAGCTAGAAATAAGGGTAAATAGGGTTAGTAAGAAAAATGCCCACAGTTTCTATATTTCTCAAAAAGAGCAAGGATTGAAAAGGGCACAATTGCAAGTTGACAGCTTGACTTTGTTAACCCGTACTCTTTTTCAATTTTTTAGGTACAGTGACCAGCGCCATTGTTGTTTCGTATATAAGATTATCACAAAATTGTCCCCTAAATTCATTTTCTTCCCTCCTACACCATCCTTTCTTTTAACTTTCGAAATATAAACCCCAAAGAAAACGCATATGCATTGCAATCCTATAGGGTCTCTGTATACAACAGACAATTCTTATTAGGGGTGTGCAAAACGATAAGGTACAAGCGGTTTTTAACTGGAACCGGGCATACCGAACCGGACGGTTCGGTACCGGTAAAAAAAATCCGGTACAAATCGGTTAAACGGTATAGGTACGGCTCTTATTTTTAGTACTCGGTATCTATCGGACCAGACCGAATATACCGGTTCTTTAATATTTTATATATATGTATTTATATATTATGTTAACTCTTAAGTTTGAAATAAACAAAAACTCTCAAAATCTCTCTCACGCTCTTTGCCTCCTCATCACATCACAGTTCACAGACGCTCTCTTCTTCACATGCTCCCTCTTCTATCTTCAATTGCAGTATGTCTCTCCATCACCCATATCTCATACATCTTGCCTTTCTTCCATATTTTTAATTATAATTTTTATCTCGTAACAAAATTTTGACTCCCAATTTTCTCTTTCTCATCCTCTTAAGTCTCATCTTTGTGGGTTTTGATGTAATTGTTTGGGTTTTTAGTGATTGTAGTTGCATGTGGTGGTTTCTATCTTTGGGTGACTTTTGGGTAGCTAAGGTTTTAATTTTATTAAAGCTAATTGGTTCCAAATAGAAGGTGGCTTTTGGGTCTGTCATTCGATGGATGTTTCTGGGTCTTTCGTTAGTTTATAGTGTTGAACAGATAAGGCAACAATATGGTTATAATGCATAAACATTAAAGTGAATATGGTTATAATGCATAAACATTAAAGTGAGTTAAGGCGTTGGTATAAAATGGGTGTTTATCGGTACCGTCCCGGCACCATACTGGCTCATCGATACAGGAAACCGGTTTAATCGGTACCGGTTTCGATAGTTAGTTTTGAATAAAATCGGTAATCAATTGTTTCTTAGCTTAAAGCTTATGGTGCTTTTAATAGAAAATAAAGTTTGGGATGTGCAAATCAATTTTGAGCCTAAACTATAGGGTACGACTTGTAATTTAGTCTTCTTATAATGGCTTACATAATTTCTCTCCACCGTACATTCTTTCATGAATAAAACACAAACGAACTGCAATCTATAAGCATAGTTGTTGCCTAGGCGGCGCCTTGACGTCCTGGCGCAAGAGCATGTAGCAAGTCAACACTCGCCTTGGGGTAGCCTAGGCGGCGCCTTGGCGTCCTAGCGCAAGAGCATGCAGCAAGTCGACACTCGCCTTGGGGTAAACTACCAAGGCGAGCTAGGCGTCCACAAGTCGTCGCCGAGGCAATGCCGCCTTGGCCGCCTAACCTTGCGAGCGCCAAGGCAACTTGGTCAAATTGGAAGACAACCCTAAAAACTTCTGCCCACTTCGACTTGTCGACCCACACGCAGCAACACTCGACGATGGTTGCAACACACACGCAACAGCTATTGGGGAAACTTCTATTGCAGAAGGAAAAAGGAAAAATATAAAGAAGACCAGAAGAAGAAGAAGAAGATATGAAGAACTGAAAAGAAAAAGAAATGGGTTGGGGCATAAAAAGAAGAAAGAATAAAGTGCCTTTTGACTTCTAACTGTCACCAACTAGCTACTTTTGTTCTTTTTCTCTGTATTTTTAAATTTAATTGCTAGTTGTTATCCACTAAAGATTTTTAATGTACTAAAGTGATTCATTGCCCCTTAACAAAACAAAATAGTTGTGTTCCACGTGTTTGTTCTACACGCTGGCCATGATTATTTTTTTAACAAAATAATAAATATTTTTTTTCTTCTTATAAAAAAGTAATAAAATAATAATTTTTTATTTTAAAAAGTAACCCTCTCTTTCTCCATGAATTATTAGGTGCAACTTAGTTTTATTGGATGTATAATAACCCTTAAAAGTTATAATTTTGACCACAAATCATAAAAACTCATGTAACTCCAAATAATATATAAATAATATTTTTCCCTAAAATTAAATGTATATTTTATATTGGTTTAATGTATTTTTTTAGTGCAAGACATGAGAAAAAAAAGCATGAGAAAATTAAATAATAATTTTGGTTCAATGTATTTTTGATGTAAAATAAATAATGTATAAATTGCACACTGTGAACGACTTGTCGCCCGGGCGCCTTATCGCCTAGGCGTCCTGGCAGTTAGCTACCGCCGTGGCGCCGTGACAATTATGTCTATAAGGAAAAAGCCTTATAACTGGATCCAGAATATTTTCTTCCTACAATGCACTCTTCTATTCACAATTCCTCAACCAAGATGAACTTTTATCATACTATTTACTCGACAAATATTTTTTAGTGGATGCTAAATAACGATTATTTTCATAAGTGACAACAAGGTTTCACCACCATCACACCTGAAAAGGTCATTTTACATCAAAATCAACCGAAAATCCATTTTATTAACCTTGTAGCGTACCACCTCCATGACATGACTACCACCATCCTTTACGTCTCCACACCCATTCACCGTATTAACAATATGCTGAATACAACTATGACATCTATTCATGTTTTAACATACTAAGTATAAATAATAATAAAATGTTACCCGGAGCATGTCAAAGCGAGAAAATAGCACCGTGGTTGTCATGTTATGGGACCCTTCGAGCATATTAACAATCTGCAACGAAAAGAACATAAATAGCTTCAAAAGGATACAAATTTAAACCAAAAAAAAAACACTCCAATTTGGCGTTTAAGCAAAGAAACGGAATAGAAATTTATGGCTTAGAAAGAACATGCCTCTGGATAAAATTCCTTCCTCTCTGGTAGAGAATACATAATTAAATTCTGGATACCACGAATCTGTTCCAAATGACAACAAATAAGTTACGATTGCCGGTACATAATTTCTTAAAAGAATTTTTATACTATAGTAAGGGCTTCACCAGCACCACTAAGAGACATCTCATTTTAAAGTCAATTTTCAATGTTGAAAGTAAAGGAAGCATCCACTTGAATAATTTATCCTTTCCTTTTATTCTTCTTCTTGTCTCTCTCTCCACTTTCTTCCTTGAGGTTCTCTGTCTTTGTCTTCTTTTTTTATTTTTATTTTTTTTACTTTTATATATATATATATATATTTTTTTTTTTTTTCGGTTGGGGGGCTGGATTAGTGGAATGTTAGAGGTAAACCTGTCAACCAACATGAGTTTTAAACATCATTTCAGATGTATTTTTCTTTTATTAGGCAATATTTTCACACTAAGGGTGTAACTGCAATTATGAATTCTAAATTTGATAAGAAATGTATGGATAAAAGAAAATAATTGAGTATATATACAGATACTTTCTGGAGTTCTATAATCTATTAAACTACCTAAAACTACCTCAGACACAAAATTATAAAACAAAGCATTTGACAAAGCACTCTTAAACCTTTTCAAAGTAAAGTAAGATATGGAAAAGCAATAGAAAATAAACAAGAAAGAAAGGAAACAGAACATAAAGGAACCTTATATCTGTGGTAGAAATGGGCTCTCTCAGTGTAGAGCATGATTTTCCTCTTTCCTTGAAAAAACCAAACTCGTGCACGAGAAATATCACTCTGTTTTGTGTACCTAGAAGCATAAAAATAATGGATTGATATTTGGAATTATATAATATTGCAACCCGAGTGGAAAATTAACTTCTCATACTTCCAATATTTATCAAATGAAAACATAACACCATAAAAGACATGATGCTATCATGGTAAAAGATCAGTCAGTCACTCACTCCCCAAGCAGACAGAAGGATGCGTCCTGAGATTTCAAGAAATTTCGAACACGGACAAACTCGAAATAAGAACTTATAAATATCATAACTCCACCCTGCATAAGATGTAGACTTCATAAGAATGACCACAATAGCATCTAGACTCTGCTCAAGGCTGCAATGCAGAATGATTCAGTTATTTGGCAAAGTCATTTATAAATACCTGAATAGAATCTTTTATCTTGGGGAACACCTGCAATAAGGAAATCACCAATATCACATAATAATAATAATAATAATAATAATAATAATATCTGACAAATCAAAAGGAAAAAATGGTTGTTTTGTATTACTTAATGAGGCTGCATTTGCAAGGGTCATACTTGAAGACTATCACAACACAATCTCCATTTATTTCTGAAAGAAAGTACTCCATCCATTCGAAAATATAAGATCATTATTGACTTTTTAAAGTCCACTTAAGGCATTTTCAAACTCTAAATCGACATGAATTCTATTAATTTTAATCAATAGAATGGTGACTATTATAAACTAATCTAAAGTTTACTACTCATTGTATGATTTATTATTCCATATTTTTTAATGATTCATCTCAATTTTGAGTTTGAAAATGTCTCAAATTGACTCGCAAAAGTCAATAATGATCTTATGATTTAAAATGGAGGTAGTATTTTATATGAGGCTCAAAAGAGAAAGATAAGCAACTATAATGAGCTTACATAACTAGTCAGGGAAAGTCTACATTGAGAAGGAAAAAGGTTTCACATCTGCACCTCATAAAGCACAGATTCTTATTAATGATATATCTGGAATATGAAATAGATTTGTGCAGTTACGTTCAGTACCAGATATATCCTGCTACATGAGGTTACTTATGTGAACTAAGCTCCATTGAAAAGTGTTTGAATCATCTCTATCTTAACACACACTTGAGTTATGCCAAACTCTCATTTTCAACAACATATCCAACCATCCCCTTAGTCTCATGCTACTTATAACACAGAAATTCTGTGGAGCCAGTCAGTTGTAAATTGCCAACTACTTAATTTTGAAAAATAAAAAGTTCTTCTGAACTTGTGATGTAGTTACTATAATGAAGAAATCTCTAAAGTGATATAATGTAATAGAAGAATGGGCATAGTCATGCTTCACTTACATTAGTTCATGCTCAAAATTTATTTAAGCATGTATGCTCACATATGTAAGAGCATCTGACTTGTATATATTGTAGATGTTTATAATACTTTATTGCCCTCTAACTTATAAAAAATAAAGGAAAATACTTTACAGTCAAATGGATTTAAATTCAAATTCAGAAATCTGAAGCTTGCATACTTTTGCTGAAACTAGAGCCAAAGGTCTGAACTTCCAGTAATTCGATACCCACTTCCAAATCACTAAAGTTAAACCCCGACTAAAAATGGGTAGTAAAAGAAATTTACTTGTTTCACCTATTAAACAATTCTCCACATAGCATTTCATCTAATTTTCTTGAGCCAAAGCATAATATTAAACTTTTTGAGCAACTGGTGACTTGACATCATATGAAACTTCCAGTTTTGCGTAGTACTGTTCAGGTTTTCTCACTTGCATTCCCCCCTAATATGTTATCGCAGCATGTATTCTACTTGGTATGGACTTCATAATGCACCTTAGTTGTTTCTCCATGTGCAAGAGATGATTGCATGTGAGGAGTGGTAAGTATGAAATCCATCTTAAGACATTCTCTAACACCTTGAATATTCAGAGCAATTCCTGACTTGTTAGTTCAGGAAGCATTTGGAAGAACTCATAAAGGACCAAAGCCATCAGCTTGTGAAATGGATCAAGCAAGTTGGGTTTATATAAAATAATAATAAATATTATGGGATTCTTTTCTTTCTTTTTTTTTGGAAAGTTAAGCACAAAGATATGGGTTTAAATTTTTTTTAATAAATATAGGAAAAGGGAAACCTTCTCATCAACCCACACATATATAAAATAATCAACAACATATTTATTCATACAAACCTTCTTAGAAAAGTACGCAAGACGAGCATCATCAACATCTACTATTGATTCCGCATCAAAACGTTCATAAATCTGCAATAATGACAGGTGGTAAAATAGACAAGCCTGTGAGAAAACCTCAATGTGTACCACATCAATCTATGATTGGTGTCAATAGGGTAAAATCCTCCAAGAAAAATGCAAATCATGAGTTGACCTAATCAAAGAAAATGGAAATGAGTAATTTTGCTAAAGAGAAAAACTAAAAGTTGTTATGGGCAAAAAGGTAAACTGCTGTTGCAAGTCAAACTGATGGGTTTTAAAGTTGAAATTTTTGATAATCTCTTATAGTGTAACTCATTAAGTCTTGAAGTAGTGGAGGCAAAACTGTACATATACACTGTGGTTAACATGAATTTTCATCTATGGAGGGAGGTCCAAGGGGATGGGTTTTTGACTAAGAAGCAAGGAATTGGTTCACAATGCGGGGATTCGGTGGTTCAACAAATCTCAAAAAATGTGAATTGGGGGATTCGGCAAACATTTACATATTAAATTATTTTTTTAATATATATAATTATATAAACATACATTAAAATTTCAATACTAATAAAATTAATTCATGATAAAATGTTTAAAAAATTCAAGAAACACAATTTTTATATACTTACACTATCTAGGAATCTAGGAAAGATATATAATTAATTTTTAGACTAATTTTGTATATAGTATTAGTAAATAAAACATTATATTAGTTAGTATAGTATATGATATTAGTAATATTTTTAATTTTTGTTATTAAAAGAAACTATGGAAGAATCTACTAGAAGAATCCACGAATCTGGATTTGCGGATTCGTTGGGGTTCGTGGATTCGCCGACCTAGAGAAGAATAATTGCTTCTTAAGTTTCTGAAAGGAAGGGGAGAAACTAGCACTGAAGCTAATCGATCATGAAAAAAACTAGATCTCTCTTCTTCTATTTACTTTATTATTGTATACATTTCTTCTTCTTCACCATCTATATAGATGGATGGCTTTTGTAGCATTTTGAATAAACTAAGGCATGCTATGATTTAATGTTGGATGCAATACTTTTGAGACAAAGACTAGGCAATAGCTATACTCTTGGATTGCAAATTTGAAGAATATAGGGTGGGGTTATCATCACATTAGAAGATTATTAAAAAAGGATTGCTCAATTGAAATCATACAAAAACATGAATACGTCCATGATGTCATATAGTAGTTTATGGAATGATAAATGTATCATGGAAGTCACAAATTTAATGGGTTACTCATTAGTTACTAGTCATTGCCTCCTAAAGAAATTTGACAGTGCCCATAATCTCTTTGACAAATGGGGTGGATAATAAAAGAGTGAAAATAGACGCTTCCAAACTAAAATTTAAAAGAGTTAAACGAAACAAAACCTACTTATAAAATTACATAATGTGAGTGGTATTGTACCCATATCTCACAATTCAAATCATAATTATCGGATACTCTTATTGACCTATCTCACATACCGTTACTCTAAATTTACTCCGAAATATTTATTTGTTGGTATACCCATTGTTGCATAAATAGAAATATTCTAAAACGTAGTTTTATTGCATTTAGATTCTAAGAAAATTCCTAACTATAAGCACTCATATAAAGCTAACCTAAAGTACCGTGTTTAACCTATCTAGCGTACCACGTTTAACCTACCTAGCGTATTGCGTACCTGTACCGGTTCCACAAACCAAAAGAAACAGTATTCCAGGTAACACTAATTCAAACTTTGACAACTAGGTTCAAGTAAAGAACAAAAACATAATGAGCACACACACCTGTCGCACTTGAAGTAATACTTTGGGAAGAACACCTTTATAGTCACATACAAACTTGACCTACAAATGTACCATCAAGTTAAATATCAGTGTTAGCAAAATAAATATATTGCAACAAACCCAAGATTCTTTGTTAATAAGCAAGAAGACAGCAAAAACAACTAATACAAATTATTTAAAAGGAAAGTGCAAAAAGAATTTTGCTTCTTCATAATAATAACCTTTGGATAATTTTATATTAAATACAGAAACATGCAATTACTAGTGTGTGCGTGAGAGAGAGAGAGAGAGAGAGTGGGAGCTATAGAATGACATGCATTGTAACTTGACATGGTGTCAGAGTATGATTTCGTAAGGTCATGTATAAGTCTTCCCTTTTGCATTTGTTTCCCCATAACATTATTAGTTTACCTTGTGCATTACGTAATACATTATTTTGTCTCTGGATGTGCACATGAGATGTTTAAAGCACGATATACATTGCTGAATCACTCTTTAACAACATAAGCTTTTAGACATGTAACTTAACAGAAGAAATTAAACAAGTTTGAACTAGGTTTCTAAGGACAATCGTGAAATTCATGTGCATAGCAGATTTAATACAAGAAAGATATGTTTATCACTATTCAGATCAGATTAAATGAAGCATGCAGATACACAAAGGTGGACGATCATGCTTTACTCAAAAAACCTTCTTTAATATATAAAATCAGGCAAAACAAACCAATAACCCCCCACCCCCTCCCCTAAAGATAAGGTAATTTTTTTCTACAAACATGACCAAAAAGACAAGCAAGAGAGACAGAGAGAGATGTATACAACTTCAAGTAAAGAAACAACAAATAGGAATTAATCTTAGCATAAAAGCATAATATTGGCAGCTCACTTTATCAGGATGTGAGGAACTGCTTAATTATAGGCACTTTGATGGCGAATGAGGCGAAAGGACAATGCCTTAGCAATATACAATTACTAGGACTAATGGATAAAGTTTAAGCTTTATGGCATTGCAAAACTGACTTGCTCCAAGTTGAGCATTTACACAATACTTTTAAACTGGTGTATGAACTAAAGAAATACATTAAAAGATCGATATTAGACACACCTTTCCTCGGTAATTAAGGCAATGGTGACTGAACAAAGCATTGATGTCTGGAAAAGAAAGCACAAATGAGTTATGGTTATATAATTTCTGAAATAGAATACTCACTTGGTACATACAATTGATAGTAGAAACTAGAAAGATTACCCTAGAAAGAAAAAGAAAAGTAAGTCAATTAAAACACATTTCAGACAATAATATATTAAAGACATTACCTGGATTTAAATGAGATCCTAGAATGATTGTTTGCCGATAAAATTGTGCTTGTCCATCTAAATACCTAAGAAGTAATACAAAATAAAATAACTTCTTTTCTTTCTGTACACACTATAAGAAATAAGAAATTAAATCAATCAAAAAGTCCTATTAAAAGTCAGAAGCACCATTTAAAATTGCAATTTCGAAATTTATATTGAAAGTTTTTGTAAGGTGTAAGTGAACAAATGAGTTCAACAACCCCCCGTGTAAAAAATAATCCCCAGAGGAAAAGGAAAAAAAAAAGCCAATTAAAACCGATAGGATATGCGAAACAACTAAGAAAGAGTTGGAAATATACCATGGTCTTATGCGCATTATATCCGTTCCATGCTGCTTAGACGGTATGCAGTTCAGTTGTTTAATAACTGAACTCACATGAGACCAGTTCTGCACAAGTTTCATCATAAAGGAAACAAAAGAAAAGAAGTAATGTAATTATGTGATTCAATGGTTTGCCCACAAGAAAAACAAATCTATCAAGAAAATCAATCACAAATTGCACCTGCATTGCTATTACATCTGCGTGATCAATAATTAAAACCTGTTCATACAAACTCTCACTGGTAACTAACATATATTTGGAATGAGCATAATCAATAATGAACACAATGTAGTTCAAAAGTGAATTTAACCATGAAACAATAAAGATTAACAAAAATTGAATACCTCTATAGAAGACAAATAATCAACATCTTTTTCCTTCTCTACTTCAGCCTCTCCAATTTTCTGATGGAAGCCAATAAAGACATCTGAAGTCAAATAAACATTTCACAGATACACAGGAACACTACCATTTCATTAAATAAAGAGAGAGAATAAAAGAGGAAATCAATTAAAATCACTCTTAACATTCAAATTAATGCATCATACGGTTTAGAAAGTATTCAAAAATGTACCTTTGATTGAACCTAAAATACATATAAAGTTCATGCAGTCTATAAAACAATGTGTGCAATTGAACCTAACTCACTCTTCTAGTAAGTTAAAATGCTACACAGGTTTTCTGAAATATGCTCGCATGAGTCATGCACAAATGCTCTGGATACAAAGTGAAAAGAATCAAAGGAAAATTTTGTCCCAACTCCCAGGTCATAATGACTCCAATAACTATTCGTAGACTACAATCGTAGGCATGCAATTCACTACTTACAGTGATTAAACCAAGAGGTGAAGCAACAATAATGTCTGAGGAATAGAAATCATTATACAACTTTATGCTCCCCCTACAAAAAGTTAGAACATATAAATAAATAAACATAAAACTAGAAACAGTGTAAGAAACAAAAGAAAGAGGAAGAACAAAATACATCTACCAAACATATCTACGCTTCTATTATCTTAATCTTCAAAAACATGGCAGTTATATCAGTCTACTTGACCATAAAATATTAAGAGATGTCTGAATACTTAGAACAGAGGATAGCCATATTCACAATTATGGCACTGTGCCAAGTCCATATAATAAAATCTTAACATCTTTTATCTATTAAAAAAAACTACCTCCATTCCAAAATTAAAGTTAATTTGCAAAATCCTAATATTCAAAATCAATACAAATTTATTTAATTTTAGTATAAACAATGATAATTATTGTATACTAGATAAAATGTACTATTAATTACCATATACTAGATAAAATGTACTTTCAAAACTTAAATGAGTTCATATACATTTTGAATTTTAGGATTCTGCAAACGGACTCAAAAAGTTAAAACGTATCTTTAATTTTGGAGCGTATGGAGTATAATCTTTAACAACAAACAAATTTTATTACATGACTCAGTTCTTGTGCAACAATTGACACACGGCCAAATTTTTAGGGAAAAAAAAACATTAAACAAATGGAACTAACACAGATCAATCGAAAATCTAATGAAAAAAAACTTCAACGAAAAGATCAGGGAAGAAGTGCAATTAGTGACCAGTTAAAAAAGGGATTTAAAGTTGAATTTTAGAAAGAATACAGGGCTTCAAGAAAAAGTACAACTGAATTCTACAAGGAATTCTGTGTTGGATCTTATCAATCATGTTAAACTGCATTATAT
Source organism: Aralia elata (assembly GCA_034770075.1). Classification (NCBI taxonomy): domain Eukaryota; kingdom Viridiplantae; phylum Streptophyta; class Magnoliopsida; order Apiales; family Araliaceae; genus Aralia; species Aralia elata. The sequence goes on along the minus strand of CM068385.1, from coordinate 11,019,275 downwards.
TTAAATGGACTGAAAATTGCAATATATTTCAAAGCACACTTAAGCTAATTATCTTTAGTGCCATTTGGGACTTGCGACTGAGTCCAGAATATAATAACTACAATTTGTACTAAAATTAACACTGACAAACAGCGTAAGTTTTGATGGCATACCAAAGGACATTTCGAATAATTTAGAAATATATTTTTAGAATACCTCGTCAACTTAATGCCTATCATGAAGTGATCGTTGTTATTCCCACCAAAGAGTACTTGAAAGTCGGAAGGCTTTGAAGACTTTTGAGGGTTTGAACTTTCATTTTCATCCAATTCCTCCTTGTCATCAACTCTTCCAGTTCCAAACTCATCTAAAAAACGATCATTGTTCTCCACATTAACCTGCAGAAACCAGTAAAAGATGTTATTAGCGGAAAGAACCTCATTTTTGTGTAAAACTTGTTTCTCCCAATAAAGTAGTAAAATACAAACTCTGTCTGGAAAAAAGGAATCCTTTTTTATTCTATTTTTACAATTAAAGTTCTAGGATAATCTACCTAATATAATAAAAGATAACTAATAATTACTATGATATTATTTTGAAACAATAAAATACATAATGAATAAAAAAATTCTTGATCTTTTCCAGTTCCTAATCACCCGGGTAAGAAAATGGGATGCCCACTCTATGTTGGAATCTCATTATAGGTGAATAAAATTGATGAGGAGGAAAAGAATTGTATAATCTTCATATAAATTATTATTTAGAGATAAATACTTATATTTATTAATTATGTTTTGCTTTACCACGCAGATTATTCCAGAGTTTTATTTTTACAAGTAGATTATTATTAGGGATTTGTTTCCTTTTTAAAAGAAGATTACTTGGTTGCTAAGCTTAGGGTTTTCTTATTTTCCTATACAAGCATTGTAATCCCTACTAGTTTATTTATATATTGAATGATTGATTAATATTGATTTTAGGCCTTGTGCTTGTGGCTTTTATTGTCATTTATCTTTCTTTTGTCCCCTTTATTCCTTCTTCCATCTTTGTCTTACACCAAAGATTCCTAACAACAATTATGTAGTACCAAAAGCCGAAATTAATCAAAATAGGAATGAAATTCCCATTCTTGTATCCTGCGCATCACCAAACTAGGCCTTAAGTTCTTAACTACATAAATCTAACAATCAGAAAAAGTGTGGAGCAGATTGTTCATACAAAGAACTTAAATTATATAGGTTCCAGACAACTAGCTTGATCTGTTAAAGTCTTGAATACACTTGTCAAAAATTTGGAAATTTCATAGAGCTTCATGTAAATTACCTGGGTACACATCATGATATTAATCCAGAGATCAATACAAGTACAACAGGTTCATAATATTAATCCAGAGAAAATGACCACGATACATAGTTAAATGATCTAGGTATACCTTACGCGTTGAAGGAGTCAGCTGGATCAGCCTCTTTACTACCCGAAATGCAATGCTTGCTAGTGGCAGTAGGATCAAAATCTGGACCAAACGATAACAGGGTACCATTAGGAAACATGTACACACTAGAGAATGAAAAAAACTAAAGTTAGTTGTATAACAACAATATATCAAGGATCAGAATCAAAGGTGCAGTAGGCTGAAGAAAAAAAATTATTATAATATTATACACCAAAGTGAAACTTCAAAGAAATGGCATTGCTATAAACGAAAAATTATGGTGTGACCTGATGCTAGAAAAGTATGTTCATAAAAATGGAAGCAAAAAGGATTTATGAAACTATTATTTCCCTAAGTCCAATATGGATATCATGTTTTACATTTTGGGCATAGTTTCGCCCAAGCAGTCGACAACTAGGTGTCTAGGTGGTTGGCTACTAGCAACTAGCAAGGCGAGGCCACACCACGGTGGAAGTCTCAAAGGTGCCGTGAAGTCATCGCCTTGGGTCATCTAGGCCACGTCTGGACAACTTCCTGTAAAGTCATATGCCTTATTGGTATAAACTTAAGAAAATCATCCGAACCCTAAGGGAGAGCGAGAGCTTTGTTGCAACACCCTAGGAGAGGGAGCTTCACCATCACTCGGTAGCGACTGAGAGCTTTTCTTTCTCTTCGCTACAATTGACGAAGGTAAAATGATTATCTTCGTTTTCTCTTTTTTGTCCGTGTTTTCTCTCCTTAGACTTTGTGCTACGTTAACTAAAACATTCGCTTTGGGGCTTATGGAGCATTAAACACATGAATAAGAACCTTGACCATACTCCATGGATGAGTTAACATAAGATTGACTTCAAAGTTCAAATCTACTTGACCCATATGAAGGACATCACTTTGAGGCATGTTACCATACTTTTATCAAGTCATGCGCTAAAAGGCCAAAAGCATGACCAACAAGTCTCAGATGTTGAAATGATTATAACGGTAGAAATCAACGATCAACAACAACATTCTTTGTTGTTAAAAATCTTCTCAACATCTGCGACTTGTTAGTCATGCTTTTGGCCTTTTGTACATGCATCTCAGATCTCTGAAATGAAGATTCTACATTGAGCTAAAAGTAAGTGCTGAAAACGTATTCAAGAGAACTGTGAAGTGACAATGTCCAACATTCTCCTTTTAAGAAATGTATGCACTTCTTAGAAGAGCATGGACAGGAGGAGATCAGCCTTCTTCTATCATGGAGAGTTGTTGGGAAAGATCATGTTTATCAACTGTCTATTTTAAAATTTAAAATTCAGAGCCTAAATTTAAACTTCTATAAGTATTTTAATACTTTTCCCACTGAAAGCACAATTCGCACCTCATAATTTACACAAAAGTTAGTTTGACACCCCAACTTTAAATTGTACCAATCTTCACCTTAGAATTCAGAAAAGGAATATAAATGCACCTTAAGCTCTCTCAACCGATCAAAATTAATCGGATGATCCAGTCAACTACTCAACTTACCTAAAATCAATCCCAACCATCAAAAAACAAAATTACCCTCTCATAATGAAAAGATTTGCCTTCCGCACAAAAGGCAGTCTAAGCTTCTAAATTGTCTCCCCTAACTCTACCACTCAATCTCTTAGAGAGAACCTTAGTAGAGATCTTATACGAACTTGTCACAAGACTAATGGGCCTGAAATCCTTAACTTTGATTGAGCGATCCTTCTTAGGAATAAGAGTAACATATGTCGAGTTAAGACTTTTCCCTTGTTGATGAAGTAGATTTACTGCAAAGGAAGGATTTGATAAAAAAGAGTGGGAGATTTTTCTTTTTCTCGACCAACTGCAATGAATTGCCGGAGCATCCTCAGCCTAACTGACACTCACCATCTCTCTTTTGGCAATTATAGGATCAACGTTGATGAGCTTAGTTCTTGAAAGAATTTGTGAAAGAGAGGAAGAAAAATAATTTGAGGAGTGGAGGAAGAGAAGAGGCGGCCAAATGAGTTTGAGAAAGGAGGGAATAAAGGACTTAAATGACAATAGATTGATTTTTGGTTTCTAGTTATGTTATGCTTTGTTTGGATTTGTATTTGTTCTTTCTCCTCTTTGTATTCTTTTCTTTTAAAAATTATTTTAACGTTTTATACATTGTTTGTATTGTTTTATATTTTTATATTGTTTGTGTTTAATTTTAACTTTATTGTACTTTCTTTTGCATTTTATTGAGCTTTTTATATTGGTATTTTTTTATAAAAAAATCTTTTGTATTTTAAATTTTATAATGAGTAATTGTCTAATTTTGCCCTTAAATTTTGGTGGTTGATTGGAGTTTCCAGTCACTTATGAATAGTTAATTGGGTTGAGGGTGCACTTAAAAACTCCTTTTTTAAGTTCAAGGTGCAAATTAACATGTTTTAAAGTCTGGGTGCCAGACCAATTTTTGTGTAAAATATGGGGATACAAATCGTATCTCATTGTACTTTTTGAATAATGAAGTTGTAACTCTAAAATTGTATTAATCTATTTCACGGAATTACATTGATTCAAATCATTCAACAAAATCTACCAATAAATACCACTTTGCACATTATAGATAATATTATGTCAACTTCAATTAGATCCATATTAACACCTGAAAAAAAGCATTGCATAATACCTTAGGACGAGTAAACCCACGGTCAAGGAAACCATCACTGTTGAGGATTTCATCCTTTGTGCTCTCTTGGTGCTTAGCCACTTTCGCATCATTCTTGCTCACAAGATCTCTAGTTCTGAGGATATGATTCAACTGCATGAAATGCTCCTTTTTAATATATGATACAAAAATATGAAACAGAAATATTATCTTTAAGGAACTAGTTATATATTTCATATACAAGATAAGGTATGTACACACAGAATGCACTATATACGCATCCATAATACTTGAATCTTCTTCCAGGCCTTTGAGATAGAAAGGTTTCTTGTTATGATGTAGTATATCCCTGTAGCTGTTGCCTAAAAAAACAAGTGGCTAGTGAGCAAGTAAATTAAGCAACAGCAACTCGGTTTAGATATCGTAAATTGGATAAAACCTAATCTTCTTGTGACAAAAATGCAACTAGCAGTAAAATATTTTAATATATATATATATAATAATAATAAATAGATGCCTGGGAAATGGTAGGAGTCCTCTAGCCAAATACACCATGAGAAGAAAAACATTACAGAAATGGAATAGAAAATCATAATAAAGCACAACAATGAAAGGATTCGCAGAGTTGTCAATTACTTCCCAGATTTTATAAAGACGAACACCTGAATCTTCTCTCACAAGTTACAAAGAAACAAGTCAAACAACAGTTCGCGTCTCTAAATGCACGACTACAAGAGAGAAAGAGAGAGAGAGAGAGGAAAATCACGCTCGTTGTGCATGATTTTTGGTGTGTTTGTGTGTGTGTGTGTGTGTTTTGTTCCTTTTGAATCATTGTCCTCTATTTCTCTTTTGTTCTACCTAGATGGATATTTTTTTTTTTGCCTGCTATAGTGCTATGAACTGCCTTCGGCAAATCTTTGTTTATTTTCAAGCGAAAGTAGGGATACTTTGTTTGTAAGCATTCCACATAATAGCAAATTTACAATGGGCTATTCTTCTAACCTGTCAGCTTTGACTTGATAAAATCTTGGTTTATATTCAAGAGAAAATAAAGATACTTTGTTTGCAAGAATTCCACATATTAGCAATTTAACAACTGGTTAATTTTCTACCTAATCTGCTATTCTGGACACCTACAATGGAAAATTCCATCCTTGACTCGCAACAAAAAAAGGGAAAAATGGATGTGAAAAGTTAAGGAAAAATGATTCTGTAATAAATCATCAGCAAATCGAGAAACAAAGAATGAAACAATTAGCACTACAATATCATCAAAAGTGAGACCTGATGGTAAATAACTCCAGCCAAATTAATATGCTACCAATGCTACTGTAATCAGTCTAACTTACAAAGGGAGAAAAATGATCTCTGTTTAGATGAATGAAAATCCTTGCCTCCAGTTGCCTTGTAGTTATCCAACCAGTGCTTATATAACCTCGGTTTAAGACCATAACCTGAATTTATGTCATCATCCTGCAAAAGTGCAAACATAATTAAACATTCAAATATGCTCGGAAGTCCCACAAATATGTGGCTTAAAGCCAGGTGGATCATGAATTGCTCTAGAAAATCCTAACAATAACGATGTGGTATCTGCTTCCTAATTGCTCGAGAAAATCTTAACAATAAAGATGTGGTATCTGCTTCCCAATTGCTCCTTTGTTAACTTGGAGAAGAATTCTGCCCTCGACACCAATAAATATGTATCACTCTAGATATACTCTATAGTGAAGAACTGACTCTTGAAAAGAGTTTATTGAAAAGGAACAAGAAAAAAAGAGAGAAGAGGAAGAAGAGATTATTTTGTCTTTCCCTCAATTAGAAGGCACCACGTTGAACTGAATTCACTTACGAATTAACATGATTTTTTTAACGGCTTAAATATAAAATACAACCCTGAATTCTCAACCTTTTTCCACTTCAGTGATAGTCTTTTAATTTTTTCAATTAGAAGATCGAACTCTTAATTTTTTTTTTCCAATTATGGTCAATTGGACCTGCCACGTCATAAATTGATGGCATGGAATGCATACATAGCAAATATGTGCATGTGTACTAAAAACAGAGTTTGAAATCAAAATTTAATATTTTAATTAGGTAGGTAAAGGGCAAAAATGTAAGAGAATAAACATTAAACTAACTAAAACACAATTAAAAAGTAAAAACAAACTAAAACATAATAATCAGAAAAACATAATCAACAAAAAAACAAAACAAAAAAAAAATCAAAAACACAATATGTTGTCCATTCCAAAACCGAACATAGAAAATCCCTAAATTACATCTGAATGCTGACCCTAAATTCTCAATTATACGACCTTGTGCGTCTTTAAGTCAGATCTTGTGCTTCTGGATGGTTCATTTTAACTTTTTGTGATGAAATGTTGTTTTGATTAGTTGTAGGTGATAAATATGTTTTGTTTGCAGTGGCATAAGACGAAAATGATGTGGTAGGAGAATTGTAAAAGTTGGTTTTCTTTGATGAACATGTCTTCTGTAATCATTTAATTAAAAGAGGGCATAAAAATATTAATATAGAATGAGATAAACACGCCTTCTTTTATTTTCAGCTAAGTTACTGGCCTAGATGATAAATTAACAAGATGTATTGTCAGGATATATAGAATAGAAACATCAAGTACAAGCAAAGGAACACAAATTTAATGACGAGCACCTTTAGGAAACATTCTCCAGCTCCTATCCACTTGCAATTTGACGTATCAACTGCAGGTACTTTCCATTTATTCTTCCATTTTCCTTTTCTAAGGTTGTCAACCTCATCTTTTGATAATTTGTGCCCCAAGTGCTCATTGAAGGAACTGCAAGGAAAACAAGTGAACTAAGTCAAGAAACTCTTGCAATAAAAGAAAGTAAAAAAGTTACTAACTGTAGGACTAAAATGTGTAATAACGATGAGTTACTTGCATGTAACTGGTCATCATAATAATAACCCTACAAAGGCATCAGTCATACGTTAGGCTGGGAAAAGAATTGGGGGGGAAGAAAAGAGAAGATAAATACATAGCGATCGACAATGTCACAGTGTGTTTAACGAAGCCGAAGCGATCAATGGTGGCACTGCAACTCCCACAGCATCGACGGCCGCAATGGCAGAATATTTTTCTTTTCTTAATTTTATTCTTTTCTTTCTTCCTTTTCTTTTTCTTCTTTCCTCTTTTATTCTTCTCCTTGTTTTCCATTCTCCTCTCTCTCTATTCGATTTTCGTAAAAATAAAACTCCAAAAATTGGGGATACACAATTGAATTGGATGCAACCAAACAAGGTTGGGCAATTGCCGCACCCGCCACACGTCCGAGGCACTCTGCACGGGTTTCACAGTTTGTTGGCTATATCTACAGCACCCCTCCTTCCTAGCTCTTAACATACTGGTTGATATATCAAATATAATAGAATAAAAAGATGAAAAACCTTGTGCTTGTTGATGCCTTGGTAGTGGAGTGACCATTGACACTCAAATCACGCTCCCCATCAGAGTCAGAAACATCGTCATTATCAGTTCCATTATTTTCAGTCTGTTCAGTAACATCTACCAAGCCAGATCCTTGTAGCTTACTTCCATCAGAATCGGTTTTAGGAGATATGTTATCATATCCTGAGTGAAATACAAATCAGAAAGAAATGAGTTTTAGTACAACGACCGTTGAACAATGTGTGTATTAGAGTATATTATTATTTTATTTAGTCACCAAGTAAGCTTGGTGCCCACACATACTTGGTGTCCACGCATACTTGGCCACTACTCAACTAGTAGCCTATATATAAGGCTTTAGTACTATTTGTAATAACATAACAACAATATTCCATACATCTATTTTATCTCCAACTATATCTCCATTGGGCAGGATTTTATTGGCCCAAGTACTTATTTGTTGAGGAGAAATTGATCCAATTCGGAGTTGTTGATGTTTATATCGATCAATCATAGAAGAAAATGTATCAGAGCTAGTTTGATCTTGGGAGGCCAACTAGAAGTCTTGTTTTCCCCGCCGGCACATAGCCGGCAGCAGGTATCCTTTCTTTTTGTAGTTCTTTTTCTATTTTTCTTTTTTTTAGAGAAAACAAAATAAAAATTCATGGTCGTTGTTTGTTTTTGTGGTGAAATAAAAATGGTTTGTCCTTAGTAGTTATTACTCTCATTGAATATATAAATGGATGGTTGACTAAAAAGTAAGAATTGCATGGAGCTGAGATTTCAAGGAGTGTGTCCTTCGATTTTTTGGAAGGCTAGAGAGTCCTCCATTGTTGAGGAAGACAAGAAGTCCTTCGTAGTTGTCTTTGAAGGATAGAGAGTCTTTCACATTTGTTATGGGAAACGAGTATTCTCCGTTATTGCCGACACATGATATCCTTGGAAAGTGGATGTGTGAATTTAAATACCGAAGGTGAGAAATCTAACTTTAGACGTAAAAAAATCAACCTTTTTTTAATGCAAATTGAAGAGGGCCTTAATCTTCATAGTTCGTTTGAGTCTTTTATTTTCAAAATTATGTTATGTAACAAGTTATAAATCATGATATAAGACTTCCAACTTGAAGGGGAGTATTAGAGTATATTATTATTATTACTTGGTCACCAAATAAACTTGGTGCCCATACATACTTGGCCACTACTCAACTAGTAGCTTATATATAAGGCTTTAGTACTCTTTGTAATAACATAACAACAACATTCAATAAATCTATTTTATCTCTAACAGTGTGCATCATGTATATCATATACAATTGCAGCATGAAATGAATTAAAATTCAATTATTTGATTATTTTCTCATTAGAGTACCAAATAACAAAAGTAATCTGCTAGGTTAACTTTAAGCCTAGTCTTTGGGTGTCAGCACAATTAGAATTCAGGATTTCTAGATGGTTATAGTATTTTCTTTTCCTACACATTCGAGCTTCTAGGATAAGTTACTATTCTCCCCCTTTAGCTTTCATTGCCTTTTTAATATTTATATAATCAGCTTCTTCTTTTTTTTAATTTTGGAACACATATATAACTCAGTTACTTGAATGACGAAAATTGGACAAATTAAACCTAAACATAGATTCATTAACCTTTGACTAATGTAGGATCGCAATTGATGAACAAATAATTAATTGGAAGTGGTAAATCAATAAGGAAAATTAAAAAAATTAGGGTGAGTGATCCAACCGCAGGAGAACCACTACCCTAGGGTTTCTCAACCGTAGTAAGGAGGAAAAGTATTGATTGCAACTAATTAATAATTTTAATATCAAAGTGTGTCCAAAAATCTGTCATGACTTACATATTTAAAATAAAAAGAAACTCTAATAATCCTAAGCCCATTAACAATTAGGCCTCTAAAGAAATAACCCAATATTGAAATAAACCAATAAATAACAAGTCTACGAACTAAATAAATAAATACACTAAAAAATAAATAAGTAAATAGCGAATCATCCACCACCACGACATCTCATGAATCGATACCTATCATTGACACATTAGACTTAGAAAATATGGACTTCAATGATGAATACTTTCATATAATACTTCTACCGTACTTGAGAACATTCAAGCTTGGAATGGTTTAATATCAGGTTCTCTGAATGGGGTTAGGCCCATCTTCTCTTTGTCTATATCATTTAACTTTTACCTTTATCTTTATAACTTTCACTTATTTAGTCTGTTTCTTTTTTTAGGGAAATGTTCATTTCTTATCATCAGGATAAATGTTGAAACAATCACCTAGTCACCTAAATTCTGGTAACTGATTCTAGGCTGTGTAGCAAAATATTGACAGCTGGTGTTCCAGGATTTGAAGGAAATTTTGAGGCCTCAGCCAAAGATATGGAGCAAAGATAAGGGCATAAGCGAGGATGTTCTAGAACTGTTCTAGTCTTCTAGATTTGTGAGCAGTGCAATGGGCCTTCTGGGTTCAATTCAATAATTTGAACAAAGATGATATCGTCTCTTGACTTCTATTTTTACCTCCAATGCACCAACTATGAAATATACCAAGAACCTAATTTTCACTAGAACAATTAATTGTTAAAGAGAAAAAACTTAAAAACTTATTGGGAAAAAAAAAAACTCAGAATCCACCACAATATTTTTTTCAGACAAATTATGAATGATTACCCACATTGCCCCTCAAGTAATTACAGGGTAGATCATATAATAAGAAAAAAGAGCAGGAAAGCTAAAACAATAATCAACAGACTATAAGAGATAAAAGCCTTAATAGATTTGTATGTTTCTCACCATCATCATCTTCCTCAGACATACTTAAAGATTCGGAACCAGTATCCAAATCTTCCTCGGAGTCACTTTTACCTTCCTCTTCTCTTTGTCTGCTCAGAAAAGAAGCAATTCATAGAAACTTAGCTTTAAACTACTCAAACTAGAGAATAAACTCCAAGAATCGAAAAATTATCAACAGAACTAGTAGTAGCTCAACCATGATTGAAGTATATTTTTAAAAAGTAAACAAAATAAAATACTGTAGAAATCGTAACTATTTGGTAATTTCATTCTACCTCATCAAAAACAATATACATATATGCATATATTTCTTATTGAAAAAACTTTATAGAATGTTAAAGTTTATTTTAATAAAATCTAACAATCTTGAGATGTAACGTGATAAGAAAAATGATAAAATTATCTACTTATTTCAACGTTCAAAACATAAACCAAAAAAAAATTTATTGAGAAGAAAATAGACTACTAAATTAGGACAAGGAATTCACCACAAAAATCTTAGAAGAGGTAAAAGAAATTTGATGCCCTAATGAAAGATACCCTACCAATCGATATATAATAGCAATTCTTCTATATGCCATAAGCCCAAGGCAAGGCAATAAAAGCTATCATATCCCAATCCCTTTGGGGACATCTTGTCCATCATAAATTGTCTTTAAAAAAAAGGGGAAAAAAAGAAAGAAAAAGAATATATACACAAGGGGAATCGCTAACCAAATTGAACCCATCCAAATACCTCATCTTATAAGCATTGGCAAGTGATTCACTAGCAGACCCCAATGTCTTCAACAAATTATCATACATCGATGGCTCTTTATAAATTTCTACCACTTCTTCTGATTCTCCATCTGAAGCTATATTTTCATGTTCCTTCGATGAATCTCCTGTATTAAAAAATAAATTAGTTAAACAATTAAACAAACTAAAATGCTTACTTCCATAATAATTTAAACGAGATAGATACTTTCACTCTTTCTTTTTTCTTTTAATAGGTAAAAAGATTTCATAATTCGCAATATCTAAGAAAACCTTATATTATGACCAAAAAAAACACTGATAGTGAACACCGATTTATTCAGAATTTCATAGTCTTCTTATCCGGGTCCACAAGAAACTTTGTAATGTAGGCCAATAGTTGAAGGAATTATACTCTCACCTGAAGTACTTGGAGACGGGCTATGCATAATCTCATCTCCGGAATGGTGAATCTTTTTTGCACGTCCACCCTTGTTAGTAGTCTCATGTCGTTTACTTTTGCTAAATCCTACTTGAGATGATATAATAAAATAAAAACTGTATTAAACAAATATCTCGCCGTAATAATAAAATGTCTACTACTGTGCTCTCTCAATTCTCCAATCTATGATCATTCTAATCATACAAATTAAATATATATTACATTTGGATTGAACGAATTTAGCATCTCGAGTGGATGTTTGGTTGGTGGTGGGGTGGTGAGGGTGGTGTAATAGGATGGCATAATTGTCAAATTCATCCATTCCACCACCTCCTCCGTGGAATAAAAACAAGAGAATGGAATGTATTGCTATTCCATCTGATGGTTTATCTGCCAGAATGAGTAACCAAATACACTCTTTTTTTTATTCCATTCCATCCCGACATTCATTCCTTCGATTCAAACGCAACATAAGATCAATTCAAAATAAAAACAAAAAAGCAGCAGCCAACTACTGTTTCAAATTTGAGAATACACATTTTCTGGCTGAATTTTACTATATATCAAAAACGAAACATACAAAGTTTTTCAGCAAAAATAAAAATTAAAAAAACGTTCAAATAACGAATCCCTAAGAATTAAACATAAAGAGGAAAGAAAGATTAAATTTAAACAAACTTGCAGTTAATTTTCGTATTCCCATAAACAATTGCCGACCAATTCTACTCGGTGATGAAATCAAACAGGCATTCCGCAAAGATAAGCAAATCATACCACGTTTTTCAGTAAAGCGTCGTCGTTTCCCCATTTGGATGATTTAGAGCTTCACTTCCGTTCTTCAGAGCTAGCTTCAAACAGATAGAGAGAGAAGGGGAGTGGGTTTAGTTAGGGTTTAGGGTTTAAAGTTTAACCAATTCTTTAGTTATTAAAACCGGAATGGTCGGTTTTACCGTTGAACGGGAACCGGGTCCTAGACCGGTCCGATTCTGTGAATACTTAAAAGGCGTTGTTATATTCAGTTATTATCCTGTTCTAAAATATATATATCTATATAACAAAACACAAATGATTTTGAATCTAAAATTTTTTCCGCTCAACTTCTTAAATCATCCGGATCGACCAAAGTTTCGGATAAATCTAACCCTTCCTTTTTTATATTTCTACCATCCTTCCCTTTCTTCTTCCCTTCCCCTTTCTTCCTCGCCTCTCTCTTTTCCTCCTCCGTTCCCTTTCTTCTTCTCTGCTCTTCGTAGTGCCGGAGTCACGGGCGAAGTGCTAATATATATATATATATATAGAGAGAGAGAGAGAGTTATAGACAAAGAATCAAATTATCTAATCTAAAACAAAAAACACAAATTCGAAACACGGAATGAAAATAAACAGAGCGATTCAATATTTCTGTATTTTTAATGAAATTCTTCAATTCAGCGGTGAGAAAACTCAAATCTAATATATTACTCAGGTCAATTCAAAACTTGGGTTTAGTTTCAAACCTTCTTCTAGCAACCATATAGATATAAATTTGAAAAACAGGAAAAGCAACGAACATAAAAAGAAGAAGAAGAAGAAAAAATGTAGAAACTTTGCAACTAAAGATAGAGGAAATTCCACAAAAGAGACTCATAATTGCAGCTATATTTACCTTAGGAGTTTTATAATTCCTCTGAATCTAGATAAGCTGAAGCTATCAAAGAACCAAAACATATGATCTCATAAACATGAATTACTATTTACTAGCGGAAGGAGCAATAACGTGCTTTTTTTTTGCTGAATCGACTTGGGCTACTGGGGGCATAATGGTCAGCCAAATTATTTAGTGCAGTCCGCTAGAATTCTAGCGGACGCCGGGTATTGCTTTTTAATCCTGACCCTTTCTAATTATAATGAAAGGTAGATATGGTATATGCTAATTTTTGATTCATAATAAATAGATGTTATGAATCATTGGCACGTATATGCGTATATATTTTATCCTATAGTTATGTATTAGAGACATTTAATATATTGTTTATTATTCTATCCCTTTTTATTATTATTAGCAATTTAATTGTCAATTTAAAATATTTCAAAATTTTAAAATGATTTATTTAAAATTATAAAATAATAAATGTTATAATTATATTAATTTTTAAATAGTTTACAATATTATTTATTGTATTGACTAAGAGTAAATGAATTTACATTAATTTTGATATAAAAATATCTTAAATTAACTTTAAAAAATTAACAATGATCAAAATATAATTTTACGATCATTAGTTTTAGTTAGGTACTTGATAATTGCATAGTAGAGATTTATATTATTTAGGTAATTTTTTTGATTTTATAGTACATTTTATTTTATTTTTTTCAATCATATAAAATATTTTTAAAATTACTGAAGAATAAAATTGCAATTCAATCAGTCGAACCAATTAGTCTCTAAATCGATGTCTCGGCCGATTTAATATCCGATCCGACTCTTATAACTATGACATATAGCAATTTTAAAATCATAATAAAATTATGAGGATATTGAATCATTTTATATTAATATAAGAGAAAGGGGTCTAGGTGAAAGAGCTGATAATTTACTATTTCAATTTTCATCGTCTTGCTGCCTTCTAAACCTGTCTTTGTTGAACTTTCTTCAATACTTGTAAGTCGTACCAGTGTGGTCCGTGTGGATCAAGTGGTTATCGATTCTATTGAATCCTACTTAATATTCATTCTTTCATCATCGCAAAATAAAGATGAATTGAAATCTATAAAGACAAGGTTTTAAAAATATTCAAAAAATAAATAAATAAAGTTCGGACAAGTAAAGTTGAATTACATATATATAAGAAAGTTTCTTTCCTTTTATCTTCCTTAGCCCCTGCTTTTCCAAAAGATAATTTAAGTTTAATTTTGAATAATTTTTCTTAAAAAAAAGAAAAAGAAAAAGGAAAAAGGGAATACTAGAATGATTATATTAAGGCCTGCCGCAACGAATTGGGCTTAGCAATCTCATAGCAGAAATATGTACCCCATCCGTTCTAAAATATAGTGTCAATTCTGATTTTTTAAAATTTATTTAAATTTAAAATTAATATAATTTTTTTTAATTTTAAATAATATAATTATAAAAATTATAAATTAAATAAAAAAACTACTAATTACAACATTTATTATTTCTATAAGATGAATCACATCAATTTTGTTGTTTAAAAATATCTCCCACTAACGTATGGGATTGCCTTCATTGGTATTGTTTATGTGATTTGTCACCACAACTCAACTTGAGGCAATTTTTTGAGGATCATCTTGCAATGTTTCCAAATAAAATAAAAAATCTTGTGAGACTTCTTTTTAACCCATAGATTTTAGAAATGTTAATCCGATCCTACTGGACTTTATCATTGACCCTCATTGGTGTATGACGGTGTCTACAACAATATTAAAACAAAATTATTCTTCCTTCTTTTTAAAATGTAAAATCAATACAATTATATATTAATATATATGGCAACGAAAATTTATTGAAATTAACTGGACTTCTCACTTTCTAGACAAACTAATCTCGTTCCTTTTAATTTTAGTTAACTTGTTTTTTTTGATTTTTTCTCATGACCAATATATATATATATATATATATATATATATATATATATAGTATAATTAAAGATTTTGTTCTTAAATTACATTGTTTTACTATATATATATATATATATATATATATATATTCGTAATTAGAACCGAATATGCTAATTATATATTCGTCCAAGTATGTGTGCCAAATTTCATCAAACAACCGCCCGAAATTTGGTGAAGCTCTAATACAATAATCAAGATGGGACAAGTTTAGGTCAGATTTATGATTAAGGAATTCATTATTTTATAGTGATACTGTTAACGCCAAGATTTGTCTGCGCACTTTAGTCACTACAAAATGCGCTAATCCTGCACAATAACGAAACCTCACTCAAAGTTCCGGGTGGTTTTGCCACCGGGGGATAGCTCAGGCGTGAGAATTAGTACAGGCTATATCAAGGTTTTGATAACAATGGAGGTTTTTAGCTTAGTGTTTAGTTTTTCATTACCCTTGAATCCGAGAGGGACGCCTTGTATATATACCTCCTTATGCCATCATCACGCCTGGTCCCACTTGACAGAATAAAGCATATGTCCCCATCAACCAAATCATAATAAATGCTTCCATCAGAATATAAGTCAATCCAGTTAGAAAGTAGTTTCCTTAACTGAGTCACTTTATTCCAACTAAATCCCAAATGAGTTCGGGTCCTCCATACCGGGTCGGGTATCCCGAACCCATAACCCAACATTGCCCCTTACTCTTTTATTATAAAAAGATGTTAACGCCAAGATTTGTCTGCGCACTTTAGTCACTACAAAATGCGCTAATCCTGCACAATAACGAAACCTCACTCAAAGTTCCGGGTGGTTTTGCCACCGGGGGATAGCTCAGGCGTGAGAATTAGTACAGGCTATATCAAGGTTTTGATAACAATGGAGGTTTTTAGCTTAGTGTTTAGTTTTTCATTACCCTTGAATCCGAGAGGGACGCCTTGTATATATACCTCCTTATGCCATCATCACGCCTGGTCCCACTTGACAGAATAAAGCATATGTCCCCATCAACCAAATCATAATAAATGCTTCCATCAGAATATAAGTCAATCCAGTTAGAAAGTAGTTTCCTTAACTGAGTCACTTTATTCCAACTAAATCCCAAATGGGTTCGGGTCCTCCATACCGGGTCGGGTATCCCGAACCCATAACCCAACAGATACCCTTTTAATGCTTCTCATACACCATTCTGTTTCAGCCAATAGTAAAGAACAACATAAGCCAGCAAAATTGTCAATGTTATATTAAGACATGAACTTTCAATTTCGGAATCAAGAACTAACACAAGATTTTTGTACCCAAAGGGTATATGTACAAAGCCTAAAGATAGAGAGAAATCCAGCAGATTAGTCGTAATAAAATCCAAATTATGCATTACGAGTATTGTTATATATGTCAACAAATTCATGTTTTTATTAAATACTGACGTAAGTGGAGATGAGACAGGAGAGTTAAAGAATGAGACTCACATAATACTGTTCTATTTTATTGTTTACATATTCATGTTAGTTACAATCCACAATCGACATATAAACCCATTTTCCATTCATTAGCATACATGGAAATGAAAAAAAGTTTGATTCTTGAAAGTCATACCATTATGGCAAGGACTTTAGTGATATCATCTATAGCAGACCTGTGAAGTTTCCACGCAAGATTTTTGTATTAAAAGGGTGGAAAAAGATAGAGAGAAATCCAGCAGATTAGTCCTAATAAAATTCCAATACTTCATTAGCATATATTTAAATGCAGGGTGTTGTTTGGAGTGTTTAGTGCGTTTAAAAACGTACTTGAAGATAACTTATTTCAAACGCAACTTATTTAACTCACAAACACAATATTTGGGGGTTCAAATGCAACGTTTTATTTGGTGTGTGGGGTGGGTGGGTGGGGGGAGGGGGGGTTTCAAACGCAACGCACCAAAAATGGTGCAGTGCATTTGGAGGTCCAAGTGTTGCCGCTACAAATGCTAGTAACCAAATAAACTCTATGCGATAATTCAGGCATGATCTTACAATTCGAATTTCAGAATCTAAAACTAACACAAGATTTTTGTACCAAAAGGGTTTATATGTACAAAGCAAAAAGATAGAGAGAAATCCAGCAGATTAGTCATAATAAAACCCCAATAATCCATTAGTATACATGGTAATGACAAAAAATTGATTCTTGAAATTCATACCATTCTGGCAAGAACTTTAATGATATCATCCATAGAAGGCCTATGAAGTGGATCATCTTCCACACAAGCTTTAGCCAAAACTGCTAAACATAGAGCCTCAGCAAGAGGATAATCCTCCTTCAAACAAGGGTCCATGAAATTCCTCAGCTGCTCAAAACAACCCCCTTCACTTGCTCCCCCTCCCAAAAATCCAATGGATTCTCTAAACAATCTCCCTTCTAAGTCCTCCCTCGCCGACATTAGCTCAAGCAAAACAACCCCAAATGCAAAAATGTCCACCTTTTCGGATGCCAATCCGTTAAGCAGATGCTCTGGTGCAATCCACCCTCCAACACTTGGCATAATTTCATTTTCATTTGAACACCCCACAGCAGGAGTTGTACCTGACACTGCAAGTTTCGCCCTCCAATTCGGTGTCACAAAAATGTTTCTAGTATTTATGCTCATGTGAGTATGTGGAGGAACCATACAATAGTGCAAATAATGAAGCCCTTTTGCAATATCAAAAGCTATTTGAGTTCGTTGATGCCATCTAATATTAGACTTGGATGAATTCGACAAAGAATCCCTTAAGGAACCATTAGCAGGATGTTCAAACACAAGATAAGACCAAGAAAAATCACTCTCACCATAACAAACACCAAGCAGTTTCATGATATTGACATGATTGATCTTAGAGTGTATGTCAATAACTTGTCGAATATCTTCAAATCTCATTTGTTTGATCATCACTTCAGCATTATCAATCGTACCCTTGTACACGTAGCCACTTATCTTTGTATGCTCACTAAAATCGCTCGTTGCTTCTCTGATTTCCTCTGTGCTGTAACTGCACAAAGTGTACTTTAGTCCCACAAGAAGATCCGGAGACAAACAAGAATTTGTGGAGCTTCTAGGAGTTGGTGCTGATAATGGTGAGCTTATAGGAGTTGAAAAAGAGGTCATTGAGCTCCTACGAGCTGAAAAATGATGAAACTTCTCAGCCTTCCATTTCTTAATGGCTTTAACATATAAACCACAAGCAAGAAGTGTCAAAAGTACTAATGAAAACCCGACGACAGAACCTGCAATGTACAATTTCTTCAGCTTTGTGTTTTTTGTCTGCTCTACCGGAACTGTGGGGAGGAAACCTGGCGTAGGAGGCTCATAATCTGGAATATTGAAGTGGATCAATGGTTCATTTTTCAAGGGGACTAAAATGGTAGTGTTTGGATAAACAGTTGACGTAGAATCCAAATGATTAGCTGCCCAAATATCCTCCGTGGGAATACCAAATTTTCTCCCCACCTTATTTGTATAATCGCCTTCCACAAAAGGGTATGTCACAAAGTACTTAACCCCATCAAAAGTGGACACATTATTATCAGGGCAAGCACATTTTAATGGGACATGAAGCATAGAACCAACCTTCACATTATTTTCTTGAGACAAATTTTCCTCCACTAGAGTAATAGATTTCACTAAACCCTCATAAACCCCACAAGCAATCTCCGAGAACGTTGTGTTATTAGGCACACTATAGCTTGAATTTGCCCGAAAAAACTGACCATTACAAGAACAATTAATGGGAACAAGAACTTCTCTACCCGGATCAAGAATCTGCAGAGAAGAAGTTGAGTTGTTCAAAGCGAGTAACTCATCAAGTACCACATTGAACAAGGTTGAGATACTTGAGATAGTTTGAAATTCTT
Organism: Aralia elata; assembly: GCA_034770075.1. Classification (NCBI taxonomy): domain Eukaryota; kingdom Viridiplantae; phylum Streptophyta; class Magnoliopsida; order Apiales; family Araliaceae; genus Aralia; species Aralia elata. Next base: position 11,000,328 of record CM068385.1, on the reverse strand, counting down.
GGTTGGCTCTATAAACCAAGAATGTTTGGCATGATTTCTTGAATGAACTGCAGGCATATTGCGTACCGGGATAATTAGTATCTGAAGTGCACAATGTTGCATCATAAAATTGTTGAGCATAACATGAATAAAAACTATATGCCCATATGAGAAACCATATAAAAAAATTCATGGTTTCCAATACATCAAGAATTCATTCATTTAAAAGAAAATTATGAACCTGCAGATTATGCAGAAGGAATAGTACTAGTATTTGGGATATGGAAGTTTGTTTTGAGGAATCAAATGAAATGTACTATTTTAGTCTAGTCCAAGTGAATTCCACTAGGAGGGGAAGTGAAGTCAGGGGTGACCTTATTATTTTAAAAAACTCAGGTGCAGCCAATTTGCAGCAGCTTATTTAAACAAGAAAATCGATAAAATAAAACTTCAAGTAGACATCATAAGCCGGCTGATCTATTAGTGTCCAAATGGATTTGGAAAAGGAAGATTATGAACTTGAATAGATGCAGTCAATCAATATGATAAAATTTGTACCATTAGGTTTCCGAATCTTGGTCCTATTTCACAAGAGAATGCTTGACTTATTTATAGTCCAGTTCATATATGGTAAATTTGTAATACTGTAGACTGTAGTCATCATTCTACCTTAAAATATGGTATAAGCCATACAAAATTTCCTATTTAGTGAATACTTTATGAATGATTGATTAATTTAGTTACTTTAGATAATTCACTGCACACTCATAAGCTTTTAAGGGTGCCTTGTCTTGAAGGATTATTTTATTTTTATCAGACAAGAATTTACTGATTTAGTTTTGTGTTACTACTGCCTTTCAGCCTTTGATAAGATTGATAAAGTCCTCATTACCATAAATATCCATCAGCTGCTCACTAGCTGAATAACCTAGTCATATAGTTAATTTTTTTTACTGCTCTAGAATTGAGTGAATGTGATTTACTATGCGTCTATGCCCTCATCCACTTGAAATGCCTTGGCAAGAACTTCATCAGCCATGGCTGGATTTGATCCAGAAGGTGCATACTTGTTTGTTAGTCTAGTAATGTGCTTAATTGGATCTGTTGAAGGACTTGTAAAAGCAAAACTGAGCTAGAGAATTCTTGTTTCAAATAGGAAAATACCATATATGACCTTTATTTATTGCGGTTGATATTATTGGAGCAAAAAAATAAAGCCGTTGATATTGCTGGAGCAAAAAATACTGTTTCTTATATTAATTGTTGTTAAAATAATTGTAATAGTGTTGCTAAATATATATTTACTCGGACAATATCGACGGCCTAATTTATTCTCCTTCTTTTCTCCAACCTCAATTCATAAATCGACTAAAAGCTGTACCTTTGACCATAATATAAATAAAAAAATCATTAAAAATTTAAAACCGTCAATTCATAAATTGACTAAAAGTTGTACCTTTGACCATAATATAATTTGAAAAAATCATTAAAAATTTAAAATCGCGTTAATCCGATGAAAAGTTATAATTCGAAAATTTCGAAAGTCAATTAATTGAAATTCAATTAATTGAAAATCAGCTAACAGTTTTAGACTTTTAGAGGTTTGTTCATGAGCAAATCAGAAAGTTTGGAACTAAAATGCAATAAAGTCAAATGAACTGAATTTTTAGGTGGGGGTTTGGTCATTTGAAACAATAAGAAAGAGTTGGGTGATAATATAATGTGATGTTCCTAGGCTAAAAGAGGATAAAGTCCACGCCATGCCATTTCACTTCAATGAGCAGTTTCTTAGCCATTAAAATACTGAAAAAATTGGTACATTACACTTGCGTGTACTTCTCATTCATGCTATGACCATAATCACAAGTAAAGGTTAAAACTTGGAAATGGAAAAGTCCTCGTCACCAAGAACAACTTATACTATTCCTGTATAGAATTAGTAACCAGAAGGCCACTTATATACTTCCTCTTATATATTTTTTTTCTATTTTATATTTTAAGAATTAAAGTTTCATATACGATTAGTTATAAGCAAATTATTGTAAAAAAATAAATTATTTAAGATAAATAGATATTTAACTTGAAATTATCTAAAATAATAATAAATTCTTTTATCTTGAAACAGAAGGATCAAGTGTTTAGTTTTAGTAGCGGTGTCTTGTTAGTCAGATTGAATTGTTATTCTGGAGAACATATTTTAATTTTTTAATAAATGTTAAATGAAATTCTTTTTGGAGAACGGAAGGAGTACATGTATATGTAAGAGTGTGTGTATACATATATATATATATATATATATATATGTGTGTGTATATATATATATATATAATTTACACGTGGAAGAGAAGAAGCCAGCGAGTCAGGAGAAAAGGAGGAATTTGGAAGGAAGACTTTTAAAATATCATCTAGTTTCCTTGATTTTCCACCCCTTTAAAAAGCTCACAAACACACATTTGAACAAGGCCAAAACTGAAAGGAAAAATGGCGGTAGGAGCAGAAGAAGAAGATAATCAGAGCCCCTTATTACCCTCATCAACCATTCCTTCATCCCCTGTTCATCATCCACTCCACTCTGTACCCAAAAGAACAGGTCTGTACCTCTTTATTCTCTCTAAAATATATAAATGCAAACTAGTTTGAAGAAAAGATGACTAACAGAGAAATCATGCAGCTATTGTAATTTATTTTATTTTATTTATTTATCTATTTATTTATTTTGAAATCTCGTTTTAAAAGGGATTTGGATTCCATGCATTGGACAATGGACGGTTAATTTAGACAGTTTTATACAAATTAGTTGCACGGGTATAGCTCAGTTGCATTTCAACGACTTTTATTACACGAGTATTATACAATTACAATTTTTTAACTATATAAATACAACTTATTTTTACACGATTCCCAATAAATGTTCAAAACGAATCCTTTGGAATCCGGGTCCATTTTGGAGGGGTACAATTACAACTACAAATGATTACATAATTATCATCAAATAAAGTTTGGAGAAATAAAAACTCGTTGAGCATCGAACCTGAAAGCTAATTGACTGCCCAACTTTTCATGTGCTTTGTTCTTGAAGGAAATGCGTGGACCGCAGTGGCGCATATAATTACAGGAGTAATAGGGTCAGGGGTACTGTCCTTGGCATGGAGTGTGGCACAGCTAGGGTGGATTGCAGGTCCATTGTCAATGCTGTCCTTTGCTTCCATCACCCTTTTCTCCACTTTTCTTCTTTCCGATTGCTATAGGTATCCGGATCCTGTTCATGGACCCTCCAGAAACCGGTCTTACCTACAGGCAGTTCATATCAATTTAGGTACTCAATAACATCTTCATTATATCTATTTTTGACATAAACAATTTGAGCTAATTGCGTAGATAATCAAGTGATTAAAGTAAATTAATGAGCATAAATTTGGTGATGTTAGTTAATTGGTGTCAATAATGGAAGCTTGTAGAATTTAACAATGGAAGCTTGTAGATGCTAAACATCTAGTCAAATGAACGTTCATTAAAATGTCTACCTCCCTATGAAGGTGGGAAGGATCAACACGAAAGTTTAATATCACAGAAGAAAAAAAAGAGTCAATCTTAGGTACTTAATTTGTGGTCCTTCCTCACTTGGCATCTATTTGCAACTAGAAAAGTATTTGAAACAAAAATAGTATCACTCCGTCCCAAATTAATTGCACAATTTTGACTATTTTAAGTCAAATTGACTATTTTTAGAATTAATAATTAAGCATATATAAATATATTTCTAAAATTATAAAAATTAAAATTAGTAATAAATTGTATATACTTTCTTTTGGTTATAATCTCTTCACCTATATTTTTGTAAAAATAGTAAAAAGATTAGTTTTAAAAATAGTCAATTTGACTTAAAAAGGTCAAAATTGTGCAATTAATTTGGGACGGAAGGAGTAGAATATAGATGTTTCACCAACCTCGAAAAGAAAAAAATAAAATAAAAAATAAAATAAAATGCCGCATCCATGAAAAAAGATTATCGCTTTTAAAGTTCACGCAATTTACGTGGGGGAGTATTACTTTTCGAAATTCAAAATTATTTTTTTAATTAAGTGTTAATTATACTACTAGCCTTAGCTAAATCTGCACCAAGTGAACTTATTGATAGCTTTGATGTGCGTTTCTCAATAATAAAATTTGGAGTAAAACTAGCTCAAATACATGGACGAGGATTCCCGCCATTACACTTGTCTCTCATGAATTCCCCCATAATATATACTCCTTCTGTCCCAAATTAATTGTTCAATTTTGACCATTTTAAGTCAAATTGACTTTTTTTAGAACTAATCTTTTTATTATTTTTGTTAAAATATAGGTGAAGAGATTATAACCAAAAGAAAGTATATACAATTTATTACTAATTTCAATTTTTACAATTTTAGAAATATATTTATATATGCTTAATTATTAATTTTAAAAATAGTCAATTTGACTTTAAAAAATCCTAAAAAAGTAATTAATTTGGGACGGAGGGAGTATTTAGTGATACAAAAATTATTTTTGGTGACAATATTTGTGACACGTTTATTTGTAACATATTTTATTGCGTTGCTAAATATATATTATGGGAAATTGAGTGAAATATATAATGGAGGGGATTCTAATATGATGAATGTGTAATGAAGGTGATCCTAACGTGATCGACTAGCAATGGCTACCAAGTATCAACTACCATGAAAATAGGGATGTTAAATTATTTGAAGACTATCTGCTAACTTGTAGTAGGAGTAAACAATTGTTCGTAGTCTGTCGAGCTTAAACAAATCAGAACCGAAAAACAAATGACATTTGTTACCCTAAACACGCATCTCGTTAAATTTAAAATCATGTCTCCATATCAATACAAAGAAATCTTATACATTACTTACATACATTCCCCTAAAAAAAGAAAAAGGTTAGTTACATGCTTCTCGTGCCTTTAACCTTATTGAGCCTATGCACAATTTAGTTATACTTTGTGAATTGTTCTGTGTAGACAGAGTGAAACATAACGTTGTCTTTCAGGAGAAAGGAGTGCATGGGTATGTGGACTGGTCATACAAATAAGCTTATATGGGATAGGGATTGCCTATACAATTACATCTGCTACCAGCCTGAGGTGTTTTATCCACTTTGACATACTCTTCTCATTTTTTTTCAGCTTTTGATACTGCCAGTGTAAAATTGTTTCTGTCAGAGCCATGAGTGTTGTTAAAATAATTGTAAAAGTGTCGTTAAATATTTACTTGTTCATAATTTTTGGATTAAGATTCCTACCATTACACCTATCCTCTAATTTTTCTTAATACACATTTAGCGACACAAAAATTGCTTTGAGCGACAATTTAGCGAGACAATTATTTGGGATGAATTTTATTGTGTCGCTAATTGTTTGCGACGGATTTGATTTTGTCGCTAATATTTGTATCGTTGAATATGTATTGGAAAAAATTAGAGGATAAGTGTAATAGAGGGAGATCCTAATTGCTCTAGCAATATCAATGACCTTTTTTTTCCCTCCTCATTGTTTAATTTATCAAAAAATGGGTATGGAGCTTTTCATTTGCTCTCAAATGGGAAAGTGCTTGGTGCAGTAGGTTTTCTGAGGGCTATGTGGTTTACCTGATAACCTAATAGTGTACGAAAGCAGGTTGGATCCAGCCTCTTAGGTCAGTGTGGTCAAATTTGAAATAAACAAATTCCCGTAAAAAAATAAAAATATAGTAAAATAAATTACAAAACTAAATAATGCCCAAATATTATTTATAGCAACATTTTTCGAGATTTCATTACTTAAAATTGTTGTATGATAGTCTCATTTTTATTAGTTACAAAAATCCACAAGCAATTACAAAAAAAAAACGCAAGTAATTACAAAAAATCTCAAAGCAATCGATAAATTTGTGAAATTATAAATAAAAAAAATACAACATATCGAATTTACTCTAAAGTCGAACTAGTGGGAAGAATTAGGTCAAGCCGCTAGACGAGAAACAGAGAGACAGAGTATTGTAGTGACTAAGGTAGTATAGGATATGAACTTTGAAGAATTTAATACTACCTCCATTCAAAAATTAGATATACATTTTGACTTTTTAAAGTCAATTCGCGAAATCTTACAACTCAAATTGATATAAGTTCGTTCAAGTTTGAAAATAACAAAAATAATAATTAGTAGTACTATATAGTTAGTTTGTAATTGTTATACAATTGTTATATTTGTTGTATTAAAACTAAATAACTTCATATCAATTTTCAATTTTAATTAGGATTTCGCGAATTGACTTTAAAAAGTCAAAAATGTATCTCTAATTTTGGAACGGAGAAAATATTTTTCAATCTAAACTTTAAAATTTTTATTAAACACCCTAAAATCTTACTCTCTTTCTTTTTGACCCCTAAAAAATCAGTGAGGTCAATTGCCCCCTGCCCCTTACTTAGATCCGCCCTGTTGGAAAGGCTGGATGATTTATATACATACTCCCTCCATTTCAAAATTAGAATTGCAATTCTAAAATGATGACTGTTAAGGATAATTTAACTTTTCAAAATGTATCCCTAACATTAAAGTAATGTAGTATTGATGATATAATAGTACTATCTATTCAGAATACAAGTAATGACATGTTAAAAACTTCATATCACTTTATAGTCTAAATTAGAAATGTCTCTCCAATTTTGGAACGGATAAAAAAAAATGCATCTCTAATTTGGAATTGAGGGAGTACCTCAAATTTTAAGACTATTTTGTACAAAGTGACTGCCTTTTCATTCAGACCTGCAACATCTTATGCTATCAATTCTTAAAGATTATAATGTTGAGTTAAATAGACTATCCTAGAAAATGGAGGACTAGACGCATCAAGCTCATCTGGTGACTTCTTAGGTGCTTGCAGGGGTATTTAGTTTCTAACTGTGAAAATTTGTTTTTTATTTTTTATTTTTTTTAATTCCTTACTATGGGTGCAGAGCAATACAGGAATCGAACTGTTACCACAAGTATGGGCACCAGGCCACTTGTAAATTTGGAGATACTTATTACATGCTACTATTTGGAGTAGTTCAAATTGTTATGTCTCAGATACCTGATTTCCACAGCATAGAATGGCTCTCTATTGTTGCCGCAATCATGTCCTTCATGTATTCTTTCATTGGATTGGGGTTAGGAGCTGCAAAAGTCATAGGTATGGCTGTGAGTTTGCTCTTTTGTTCTCATAAACATGCAAATCAAACGAAAAAAATGCAGGCTACTTAAACAATCATCTGTCCCCTACAATGTATATGCATATATTTCTTACTATTTGCATAGCATTGGTAATTATTCATTATTATGGTTTATATGTTGCAAATCTCAAGTTAGAAATTTATAATCATATGTTATTCACCAAAAAAGATGAAACTTTTAAACACTCCATGATAGATGGTAAGCATATATGTTTCTTTATTGATGTGCCTTTGATGTCCTTAATCTAAATTTTCAGCATATTTCATGTCAAGGGGGCCTGTCTAAGGTGTCGATTCGTAGTTGTTTTTTTCTTCTAGCTTCTTAAGCCTATAATTGCAGGAAATGGAGTAATCAAGGGCAGCATCAAAGGAATATCTACTTCTACTACACCTCAAAAACTATGGCTTGTTTTTCAAGCACTTGGGGATATTGCCTTTTCCTATCCATACTCCATAATTTTGATTGAGATTCAGGTTATAACACTTTTACTTACTGATAGGAAAAAAAAAGAAGAAAAATCCCCTTTTAAAGTCAACATTATTTGACAATCCAAATGATAAGAATCTAATGCAAGTGCTAAACATCAGGATACTTTGAAGTCATCCCCACCAGAAAACGAGACAATGAAGAAGGCCTCTTTTGTGTCAGTTTGCATTACGACGTTCTTCTACCTCTGTTGTGGAGGCTTCGGATATGCGGCCTTTGGTGATCAAACTCCAGGAAACCTCTTGACTGGCTTCGGATTCTATGAGCCCTACTGGCTCATAGATTTTGCTAATGCTTGCATTGTTCTTCATCTAGTTGGAGGATTTCAGGTACCTCAAACACACCTTAGACTCTAGTTTTTCCTTTACTTGCACATGCTTTAGAAATGTCATTCATTTGACCTTAAATTATTGCATTGGATGGAATTCTTCTGTTATATAAATTAGAGTTTGATTAAACTCAATTTTAAACAATGAAAACTGTAGATTTGCTCAAATATAAAGACCAAATTAGATATATGAATTTAGATCCGATGTCCCTTTTCCTGTCTCATCTACCGTCTCATCCCATATATTGGTGTCATGTATTACTTATTCATTAAAAAGTTAACTGTAAATAAATAATTACATCACACTTGACAATAATACACAATATGGGACAGAAGGAGATGAGACAGAAGATTTGGACTCTATATATACAGATGACACCGATTACTTATGAAAAAAACAAATAATATTTTGTTGTATTGCATATTTGGATTTCATCAGGTATACAGTCAGCCAGTTTTTGCAGCGATGGATAAATGGTGTGCCAATAAGTTCCCCAACAGTGGATTAGTCAATAGTACCTACAATTTGCAACTCCCATTTTTGCCAGTTCTGAGATTAAATCTTCTCAGGCTGTGTTTCCGAACTGCTTATGTTGCATCAACAACCGCGATAGCAATGATCTTTCCTTACTTCAACCAGGTTTTGGGAGTGTTGGGAGCTGTAAACTTTTGGCCCTTGTCGATATATTTTCCAGTCCAAATGTACTTGCTGCAGAGGAATATTGGATCATGGACTAAGGAGTGGATTGCTTTTCAAACTTTTAGCATTGTTTGTTTGCTCATTACGACGATTGCCTTCGTCGGTTCATTTGAAGGACTCATAACTGCAAAGTTCAGCTAAGAAACAGTTCTTCTTTATTGAAAGACAAGAAAGGGTTGTATAACAAACAGTGTTAGCCCGAGTTGATTATAAAGGTTATGTTATGTGTCTCAAATTTTTTTTCGAGAACCGATATTTGACCAGACCCGAATTATTTTGTGCATCGTCCTGAAAGAAAAGAAAGATGTGTCCTTGTTAAATATAAAATGATATTTGCCGGATAGGTGTTTGGGGTTTGTAGTGGCACTATTCATTAGTAAACAACGTACACTTATATAAGACTAAATTATTTTGTTTATATTATTTAGAGGAACATGAACATTGCTTTTGTTTTCAATTGAGTGTGATCTTCTGTATGAGAAGTGTATCTCAATTTTTTTTCAATTTAATAATGATGGAAAGGCTCAAGTTTATTACTAATATTGAGGGATGCTTAATATTAAAAACTAACAGATTACATTCACAAGTGTACTGAAATTGTTGGAGTAGTCAAAACTGCACGTGGGATCAGATTAAGACTGGTCAAGAAACTTGTACAATTTTTTGTCTCTCTCTCTGTATATAGTTCGGATCTTAAGCTCACCCTTTATCCGACTCACCCAAACTCACCTCCTTTAGCGACGGATCCGGCGACGGTTCGGTCATACAACCGTCGTTTATACTTTTAGCGACGGACAACATATAGTGTCGCTAAAAGTATAGATGACGGTTGTATGACCGAACCGTCGCCGGGTCCATCGCTAAAGGGGGTGAACTTAGGTGAGTCGGATAAGGGGTGAGCTTAAGATCCGGACCGTGTGTGTGTATATATATATATAGCCAGGATCAGGTTCGGATTCCCGGACCTGATCAAAATACGAACCTCAAATTTTTTTTTTTTGTACTTTTTTTTTTCAAAACAACTAAAAAACAATATATAGGTATTTTGGGTATTGAAAAAATTTGTTAAGACACTGTTTTGGGTATGATTTGGATACATATAACAAAAAGTGTTGTACCGACTGTATAACACTGTTTGTTATATGTATCCAAATCATACCCAAAACATTGTATTAACAAATTTTTTCAGTACCAAAAATAACTATACATTTTTTATTAGTTGTTTTAAAAAAAAGTGCAAAAAATAAAATAAAATTTGGGGTCCGGATTTTATCAGGTCCGGGAGTCCGGACCTGATCCGGCCTCTCTCTCTCTCTATATATATATATATATATACACACACACACGTATCATGAATTAGAGTTATTCCAGTACACTTACTATCTAAATTTCCTTCGATACACATTTGGCGAATCACATATTATTTCTAGCGACACAAATATTGCTTTTAGTAACGGTACTAGCAACATCATTATTTGCAATAAATTTTATTATGTCGCTAATTATTTAAGACGAATTTTATTGTGTCACTATAAATAAAATGTTTGTATCGCTAAATATATATTATAAGAAATTAAAAGATAGGTATAATGGAGGAGATCCTACTCTAGAAATAGGAGACTTGGAGATTACTTAAATATAATCCATCAGTCCCATAAAAGATGGCTAAATATGCAAAAATAATTGTCCTATAAAAGATACTTAAATATACTAAAATGCTATACAAATACTATTTTGTCTTTAAAAGTACTTAGGTAAGATCCACTAATATAAAAAAAGAAAGAAAGATTCTTTAGTGTATTATAGAGAATCCACCGTGGATAAAAATGGACCTTATATATAAGAATATGACTCAATATTCTTATATATTATACGGAGATTAAAGTAGCAGAAAGAGGATAAAATTTTCAATTAAATGGATAGTTGATTGACCCCAATCAAGGTAATAATTTGACAATCAAAAAATACAATCAACATGTACACTCTACTTAATAAGAAAATATGGACAGTTTCTTATTAAGTACAATGTAAAACAGATATAAAGTGAGACACAATTCTAAGATATTTGTCTTTGATATACCCCACCAATTACAAGATGTATAACAAATATAAATATGTGGAAGAATGTATACTAAATGTTTGATATGACATTATTCGGATAAACACATCTTTGATCGTCTATAATAAATATTTGCTATAATATCATAAACAAACATTTGTTACGGATTACTTCCCTATAAAACATGCATATGAGCACACAGTGGTTGGTGTGATGGAGTGATAATAACTGAAAAAGATTGCGTATCTTTTAACAAGGAGAGAAAATTCGCTGTCACGGGCAGTGATTTAAGCCGTAGACGACAAGTTACTTTGGATTAGGACTTTTCTTTGAGGGGTAAGTATGCATCAGCAGAAGCAGTTAGTCATACAAACACATGCAGTTGCCTTTCAAAGAAACAAAATATCTGATCAAAACAGCCCATCTGTCTTTAAAACCTCGAATTCATGGTTCTAATGACTTTGAAATCTTGCTTTAGTTTACAGTTCCCACAATATTTCCTATGGGTGCTAAAACAAGTAGCTAGCCTCCAAATGAAGATATAGCACAAATCTGCCATAGCAAGATAGTCTTTGAAATCACCGGATTTGCCATAGGGTATCTGCCCATTAAGATTAGATGCCATTCCAAGAATAGCACCAAACACTTTAGGACGTGAAATCGAGTTAAAGTCAAATAAAACGACTTGACTTTGATAAGAAAAGACAGAAAGGGTGAAAGAAACCATTCATGATCATGGTCACAATTCTTATCACCATCATAGCACTATGTTTGGTTACATAATGTTTGGAGCATTTTGAAATCCAAACGCACTTGAATTTAGAAGCAGCTTATTCACACGTAACTTATTTAATTTATAAACACAACTTTTGGGGCTCAAATGCACCAAATGATAGTAATCGAACGAACCCTTAATCAGGTGCTAGCGCATGACAGAAATTTGTGGCAGTGTTTTCCTTTAACTACACTACTGGCAAGAAAGCAATCAGACAAATACATTTGGTTAGATTTCAAGGGATACAAGGACTTAAAATAGAATTCCAAAATTTAAAACCGTGGAATATCCATTTAGAATAGTTTTATTAGGCCACATATACTAAAATTGTTTATTTCTTTATTACATCTTCAGCAGGTAGCAAACTTCATTTGCCTAACAAGGATCTGACAGATATGGCAGTAGAACACAATATTCCTCCCACAGATGATGACGGGCATGAAATAAGAACAGGTAAGAACCTTTTTCTTGGAACCAATATTATGTTATTTTCTTTTCAACTCTTCAAATTAAATTTTGATTTTGATTTTTTTTTTTTTTTTAATTTTGATATCAGGAACAATATGGAGTACCATAGCTCATATAATTACTGCTGTGATTGGATCTGGGGTCCTGTCTCTCGCATGGAGCACAGCTCAGTTAGGATGGATTGGCGGTCCTGTTGCCTTGCTGTGTTTTGCAGTAGTCACCTATGTTTCTTCGTTCCTCCTAGCCGATTGTTACAGGTCTCCTGATTCTGTAACTGGGGTTCGGAACCCGTCTTACATGGATGCTGTTAGAGTTAATCTTGGTAATAGTTTAGTAGACCCTCCCAGTTCTAAGATCATGGTTTCCAGGAAATGCTGATTGACTGGTACACAGAATGAAATCGGGTACGAGAATCGCTACCTGTGGCGAATATACAAGGTAGCTTAGTTCTTGTACCACAATTTGGAATAGTACCCAGTACGCGAAACGCAAGGCAATTAGAGTTACCTGGTAACCCTGACCCTATCTAGTCTTCAAGTTAAAACAAGAATGCTTATTAATTTGCTTTAGTGATAATAATTCAGGAAGAAAACAAACATGGATATGTGGTTTACTTCAGTATGTGAGCTTGTATGGGACTGGTGTTGCTTATGTGATTACCACTTCAACCTGTATGAGGTAATTCTGTTGTATGTTAATATTTCCTTCAATGGAACTGGTGATTTATCATTAATTTTCTTTAGTTATATGATGTAGAGCAATTCAGAAATCGAACTGTTACCACAAAGTAGGGCACAAGGCTTCTTGTGGATCTGGGGATAATATTTATATGCTGGTATTTGGAGGGATTCAGATTGTTATGTCTCAGATTCCTGATTTCCATAACATGGCCTGGTTGTCTGTTGTTGCTGCAATTATGTCCTTCTCTTACTCTCTCATCGGCCTGGCTCTTGGTTTTGCAAAAGTAATTGGTATGGCAATACTTGTTTGAATATTTCCGCTTTTCTTATATATCTTTCTCTTCTTCTTCGGAGTATTAAAAAGCTCTAGCCTTTCAGCACTTGAATCAACATTTGGTAAGAGAAAAACTTGCTGGAAACAGAGCAAAGAATGGACCATTATAGCCCCTTTTGTTCATTTTTTCTTTCTTCTAATTAGTGTCGGTGCCAAGCCGGTCTGGAATGGTTGATACAAAACTGTTACAAAAAACTATGGCCATCCACAGAAATCAACAAAAAAATAATAGACAAGAACATAAAGTTTATGTGGAAAATCCAAATTAAAAAAGAACCGGAAGAAGCCAGAGGCAGAAGATATCACTATATCCAAGTGTGAATATTACAATCTATATAGAGAACTCTCACATCCTAAAACTTGAATACACCTAAAGTGTTCCTCTCAATACGGCTAAAAACTGAGAAAAAACAGAATACAGAAACCCTAGTTATAATAACATATATATAGGTTGACTAAATACATAATATGTCCAAAAAACATAACAGGTCGATTCCAGACTTCGGCTTATTGACCTCAGTCCTCCGCTACCACCAGTAACTGATAAAGAACATCTCTTTTCTTTTTATATTTGTGAATCATACTATTTTATTTTATTTTTAACTATCAGAGAATAGGGAGATAAAGGGGAGCATCAGAGGAGTCCCAGCTGATACCACAGCTGAGAAGTTATGGTTAATGTTCCAGGCACTTGGTGACATAGCTTTTGCCTATCCATATGCACTAATTCTCCTAGAGATACAGGTATGGTTTATTTTCTACTATTATCGAATACTACTACCGCCTTAAACCACCAAAGAGCAATCCAAAGTTTAAATATTTGAGTAATGTTAGGTAACTAGACAAAAGTTGTCTAGTTTACCTAGACAGAAGTTGTCTAGTTTACCTAGACAAAAAGGATTGTATTACAACTTCTGTAAGTTACCTAGCATTTTCCCGAATATTTTGCATCCGAAAAAATCAGAACATAATAAAAGAAAATGAATACATTTTCGAAAACTGTATTATAACTACATTTGGGTAAAAATGAAGGATACTGTGAAGTCCCCTCCACCGGAGAACCAAACCATGAAGAAGGCCTCAATTTCAGCCATTCTTATCACAACATTCTTCTACCTCAGCTGTGGCTGCTTCGGATATGCAGCCTTTGGAAATGATACACCTGGGAACCTCTTGACCGGATTCGGATTCTACGAACCCTTTTGGCTTATTGACTTTGCTAATGTCTGCATTGTTATACATCTAATTGGAGGGTATCAGGTTTGCTAAAATTTTACACTAATAAACTTTGGGAATTGATATTTCCAAAAAGGAATTCGATAATTCCACAAGTCATAATAAATAGGACCCACATTCATGTAAGTAGGCTTTGTGGAAATATCAAATTTTGCTAGTGAAAATTACAATTCCCACTACTTTTCTGCTGCCAGTGAATTCACTTCAAACTCTCTGGTTGATTCACATTTTCACAAAATTGACTGAAAAACCGCTAATATTTTTTTTTTAGGTATTCAGTCAACCAATATTTGCATTCGCAGAAAGATGGTTCAGTGAGAAGTTCCCTGATAATAAATTTATGATCAAATTTTATACCTGTAAATTCCCATTTTTGCCGGCTTTTCATTTGAATCTCTTCAGGCTGTGCTTTCGAACTGCATACGTTGCAACGACAACCGGGCTTGGAATGCTGTTTCCATATTTCAATGAAATTTTGGGAGTGTTAGGGGCCTTGAACCTTTGGCCTTTGGCTATATATTTCCCAGTAGAGATGTATTTAGTGCAAAAAAAGATTGGGGCTTGGACAAGAAAGTGGGTTGTTCTTCAAACTTTTAGCATGGTTTGTTTGCTTGTCACAGTTGTGGCTTTAATTGGGTCAATTGAAGGACTTATCCGTGCAAGAACAAGCTGATAAGTTCTCTCTTTTCTTTGGGTTTGTTTGGTTACCCCATAAAAAAAAAACTCCTTTTAAAGAACATTATTTGATCATCCAAATGATAAGAATCTGATGCAAGTGCTAAATACACTGGAAAACATCAGGATACTTTGAAGTCATCCCCGCCAGAAAACGAGACGATGAATAAGGCCTCGTTTGTGTCAGTCTGCATTACAAAGTTCTTCTACCTTTGCTGTTGCAGCCTATGGTGATCAAACTCCAGGGAACCTCTGGACTGGCTTTGGATTCTATGAGCCCTACTGGCTCATTGATTTTGCTAATGCTTGCATCGTTCTTCATCTAGTTGGAGGATTTCAGGCACCTCAATCACTCATTAGACTTGTCACACTTTGCTAGTTTTTCCTTTAACTTGCACGTCATAGAAATGTCATTCATTTGACCTTACATTGTTGCAGTGGATGGAATTCCTCCGTTATATTAATTAGAGTTTGATTAAACTCAACTTTAAACAATGAAAACTGCAGATTTGCTCAAATATAAAGGTCAAAGATATATAAATTCAGATCTCCTGTCCCTTTTCTTGTCTCATCCCATTGATTTCACGTATTGCTTATCCATTAAAAAGTTAACCGTAAATAAATAACTACATTACACTTGACAATAATACATAACATGGGACATGAGATGAGACAGAAGATAAGACAAAAGATTTAGACAAGATATATAGTCTACACCGTTTACTTAACAAAAAAGGAAAATAATATTTTGTTGCAACTCTAAGTTGAGATCAAGTTGCATATTTGTGTTTCATCAGGTTCACTGTCAGCCAGTTTTTGTAGTGGTGGATAAATGGTGTGCCAATAAGTTCCCCAACAATGGATTAGTCAATAGTACCTACACTTTGCAACTCCCATTTTTGCCCGTTCTGAGATTAAATCTTCTCAGGTTGTGTTTCCGAACTGCTTATGTTGCATCAACAACCGCGATAGCAATGCTCTTTCCTTACTTCAACCAGGTTTTGGGAGTAGGAGTGAGCAAAAATCGGTTATAACCGAAAAACCGAACCGAACTTTTTTAACTGAATTTTTTCGGTTATTCGGTTATTTTTAGAAATTCGGTTATATCCGATTTAATATACGGTTTTCGGGTTTGGTTTTAAAAATTTTGTTATTCGGTTAACCGAATAACCGAATAAGAAAATAAAATAAAATAAAAATATTTATTGATAAAATTTTGTGATTGGAAACTCTTGTATTGGAAATTTGAAATGACTTTTCTTTGTTGGAGAAATATAGACCTTAATTTCGATTATTATCCGAATAACCGAATAGTAAATTCGGTTTTCGGTAATTCGATTATTTGTTAATTCGGATAGTATTTCGGATAGTAAAAATAAGTTCGGTTCGGTATTCGGTTATAACCGAATAAGCTATTCGGTTCGGTTATAACCGAATGCGCAGTCCTATTTGGGAGTGTTGGGAGCTATAAACTTTCCCTTGTCTATATATTTTCCAGTCGAAATGTACTTACTGCAGAGGAATATTGGATCATGGACTAAGAAGTGGGTTGCTTTTCAAATTTTTAGCATTGTTTGTTTGCTTGTTAGATTTTCCCGATCTAAATCAAGCAGGTTTTATATTAAGTGTTAAGTCTTTTGGCATTCCTACAGTCTTTTGGTAGTCCTATGTGTCTATTGGTTTCCTACCTAACAGTAGGAGTCTGTTTAGCTAATATTTAGGAGTCTTTTGGGTTGCTTTCATTTCAATTGCAATATTACATCATTAAGAAGGTTTGGTTCAGCATGTTCTATTCGATATGGGTAGGAAAAAAACCCCGACCCGATATTATTAAAAAAAAATAGAGGAAGCAGAACCAAGTCAAGTAGATTATATATCCAAAAAAGTCCGCCCTCGGCCATTCTATGATTGCATTAGTTGGTTCATTTGAAGGACTAATAACTGCAAAGATCAGCAAAGAACTAGTTCTTCTTTACTCTTTATCAAAAGACAAGAAAGGATTGAATAGCAAAAAAGTGTGAGCTCAAATTGTTGAAACAACATTACCTCAAGTTGATTATAAGGGGACGTTTGTTACCGGTCATCTAAAGTGTCATCTTAGATACCTGCTAATGTGAGCTAGTCTTTATTACACTAGTAATCTTATATTCCCAATAATTAAACACCCGGTAAAGTATCAAGATTCCCACAGGTAAAGTTTCAAGATTCCCAACAAGAGGTGGGTATCAGATGACCAAAAAATAGATAGTAATATGAGATTATCACATATTAGTAATCTTGAAATTTTTATTTGGACAAAAATATCCTTTAAATTAATTTTAATAACTGGGACATAAATATCCTTATTATTTTAATTTATTTTAATCGAAATACTTGAAATTTTTGCACTTAATAATTGAATAAATCATGAACTATTATTTTATAAATATATTAAAAATTTAGTACAATTTATTAAGTACTACTTAATTAATTAGTTGGATAGTATTTTGAGTAAAATGCAAATGTGGCCTTGAACTTTAGGTGGTGTTTTTGGGTAAGGTTGTTGTTCTAAGGAATTTCCCAAAATCTAATATTTGAGATATTGTCCATGGGACCACCCAAGCACCACAAGCCTACTTATACAGATTACCTAACAAATAAGTTATATACTAAATCAATTGATTCCCCCAACAGAATAGTAAAAGACAAATGTAACTTATCACAAAAACCCAATTCAATCCGTTCACTTAACTCTAAACTGTCGTGTTAACACCAACATCAAATTAAGAACAAGCTGAAAATTCTTCAACTAAGAACATCAATTGAATGATAAGTTTAGGGAAGGGGCAGATCAAGCCCCAGATCCAATTCTTTTTCTTTTTCTTCTTCTTCTTCATTTTTATTCATTATGGTTTTTATGATTTCCTTCACGATCTTAAGAGTGATGGGTTTTGATTTATTTGATTTTGTCTCATAGCGGGTATACACCGTGGTGAGGAAGAGCCTTATGGCGGTGATCGACAATTTAAGGAAGGGGTAGAGAGATGAAGACTAAAAAAAGTTTGGGCTCATTAAGGAAATGGAAGAAGGCATGGGAGTGGAGGATTTTAAAGTGGTTCCACCATTGTTGAAGGAGGAGAAAGAAAGTTAGGGAAGAAGGGGAGAGAGGTGAAAAAAATAGAAGATCAAGAAGAAGATTGGTTCTCCTTTCGCCAGATCTATTTTTTTAATTGGTGTTGTTTAAATTGTTGTTTTACTTTATTTTAAGCGATGTTGTTTTCTTATTAATTGTCAATTCAGCCTCATAATTTTTGACGTATATATATACATATATATATATACACACACACACACACACACACTGTACATTTGAGTCTCTTTTCTTTTTATATTTTAGATTTTACAGATTTATTGTGATAGTTTCTCAAGTTAATTGATTAATTGACAATATTTTTCATTTTCTATTTTTAATGTTGATTAAGTGTTAAAATATTTGGGGGGAATATTTTAACTGTTGGTCCATATTGCTCTGATGGTCTTATACCATTAGTGTGTAGGGTGAGGTTTTGGGATCAAAATTCTGAAAAAACAATAGAATTTTGGCCAAAATGGGGTTAAGTGCCACATCATTGCCAAGTGTACAAGTCAACGCATATGTGGCACCATAGGGTTCAATATCCAAAATTTTGAATAAAAAGTGGCTCGTTTCGTTGACTAATAAAAAGGGGCTCAATACCTAAAACACCTAAAGTTCAGGGGTCATATTTGCATTTTACTCTACTTTGATGATTATTGATTACGTTGACTGAAATCAAATTTGCACCCCAAACTTTACCCGAAAATCGATTTGCACCCTAATTTTTTTCAACTAAATGCATCATAAATTTAATCTCAGACAATTAAATGCACACTCTGCTCGTTTTTCTGGCCAAATCTTCACCAGAAGTTTGATGACATCATAGAGTCAGGGGCATTATAGTCATATCACCTCAATTTTTGAATGGTTATTTTATTTCTGTTAGACTGCATGTTAAATTTGATGATGAATGTGATTAATGTATATTTGTACCAGTAAGTTTTGTAAAGTCCTTAATAATGATATGATGTACAAGGACTTAGAATAGAGAGATCAAATTTGTTAGGTTGATCTTATTGAGTAGATCTGATGTATAAAAAATAGGCCTAAATCTATCGTATATTATTGTTAAACGATCATAAGGTTACTCTACTGCTTCGTAGTGTAGATGTAGATCGCAGAGTAAGCCTTGAGCTTGTAAAGCATGATTTAAGGTCGCAGAGTTCACTCCAAATTATAAAAAAAAGATTAGTTCGTAGAGTGAACAGAGGATCACAAAGCTAAGTGAAGATCATATAGTAAAGACAGAACGTAGAGTCCACTCTAAAGTCATATAATGAAGTGTAATTTGTAAAGTGACTCAAGAATCGTTCAGTGAAAACAAGATCACAGAATCAACTTAAGAATTGTAGAGTTCAACTTCGTAGAGCTGATTCGTAGAGAGCACAATCGTAGAGTGGCTCTCTGATCATAGAATAAACATTCGTAGAGCTAAATGTAGAGTAAGCATAAGCTCTACGATCTCTCCATCAAGTTTACGATCAATCAGCTTTGTAGAGTAAGTTAAGACTGACAATATGGAGCGTTGTGGATCGAAGGTCCCAATGTGTTCACCAAACATCCTTGGTTGAAATTGAAGTTCAGAAGATGTTATGTCTAACAGCAATTTTGGTGAAAGTGACAACTCCCAAGTGTTAGGTGAAGTTACAGTCTGATGTGACATGCCCAAGCTACAAAGCAAGCTGACACACCAACTTAAATTGTCAACATCAAGGATCCTAGAATATCTGAGCATTAAATGCTCAACGAAAACCTTGTAACGAAAAACTTTCTAGCAGACTATAAAATGCTACAAGGATTCAAATTGAACCAACGAACTTTAATAAAAAAGCAAAAGCTCTGCCAAAAGTTAAAGAACTCCACTCTACGAATCTGAATAACTTGTTCAAGCTGCTAAGTACCTGAGAAGAAAAGCTAATTGCCATTTTAGTAGTACCTCAACAATATCATTCAACATTAGTTGATCATTGTCTAAGTGACAATCTTGCAAGTCTAAGTGACTTGAAGAAATCTTAGTAACCTAGGACTGAGTGACCATATTTTGAGACTTAGTGACTCGAAGGAACCTTAGTGGTTCAGTTGTAATAGATCTTTGTGATCTCTATCCTTAGTGGATTTCCTACTTCTTGAAGTTGAAGAGTGGACTAGGAGTTTTTCAGTCTTCGAACCAGTTAAAAATCTCTTTGTGTCATTTACTTTCTGTTTTTACATTTTGCTATATTATCTGTTGTGGTTGACATCCAAAGAAACTAAATTCAAAACTGAGAATTTTCTTTAATCTTTAAGGGGATTCTTCAAAGTATATTCTATTATGCTTAAATTAATCTTAACTTATTAACAATCTGGTAATACATCCTTAAATTGATAAAAAAAAAGTTCTAATGGATTTATTCAACCCCCTTCTAGATCTCTTGAATGCTTTTGGGAAACAACTAGTATCAGAGCAAGTTCTCACGAACATAAAGGTTACACTTTGAGTTGATCTATGGCACTAAACAAAACTAGTTCTGAGCTTGGTGGTGGAAATAAGTCATCCCTTCTAAATAGAGAAAAGTTTGCTAATTGAAAAGTGCGAATGCAGGCCTATATGGACGTGATTGATGATGAGTTGTTCGATGTTGTCCTGAATAGTCCCTACGTTCCAACAAAGTTAGCCCCAACAACAGATGATCCCAACAAAGTAGCTGTCAAGTAGCGAACTGAGTGGACTAAGAATGAGAAAAAGCTAGTGCAACTAGATAAAAGGGCCAAAAACATTCCGTTCATGGCTCTTGAAGATGAGCTCTTTGAAAATGTCATCAACTGCACCACTGCAAAGGAAGTCTGGGAGGCCCTATTGGTGATGCATGAGTGCACAGAAGAAGTGAGAGAGAACAAGCAATCTCTCTTGATGCAACCGTATGAAATGTTCTCTCATGTTCTTAGAGAGAACATCACAACGACCTATGAGAGGTTCAACGTGCTCCTCAACTCTTTGAGATCGTATGACAAGGTCTACCCCAACAAGAACCTGAATATAAAGTTCATGAGGGCTTTAACAAGCAAGTGGGATGCCAAAACCACTACTATCCGTGAGTCTAAGAACTTTCATGAGATGACTATCCAAAAGCTTTACGGTAACTTGCTCACTTATGAGCTTGAGCTTAATCAGAGATCAGAGACTATTTTTGAGAGCAAGAGAAAAGATAAGGGAGTTGCTCTCAAGACTTCTGAAGCTGCCTTGAAAGTTCAAACTGAAGCTGTTGTAGAAGATGATGATGAAGATATAGCCTTGCTCGCAAGAAGGCTGAGAAAGTTTATGCGAAAGAATAGCATCTGGAGACAAAGAAAGAACTACAACAAAGGCAATAGTAGCAGATATCAAGAAAATGATCTATGCTATAATTGTAAGACGCCTGGCCACTATATTACGGAGTGCACCAAACCTTTGTGAGAGGAGCTCAAAAAGGACAAGAAGAAGTCTCACTCGAAGAAAGAGCATAAAGGCCATAAGAAACATCATAAGAAAGAGAAAGGCTTCGTAGCTAAGGGATTGTGGAGTGATTCAGAAAATGACTCTAGTTCAGATTCCAATGATGATGAAGGACCCCAAGTAGCTAATCTTTGTCTGATGGCCATAGAAGAAGAATCTTGCAGAACTACTTATCATCGAAAGATCGACATCAGTGAGGTATTTGACTTGAACTCTCCTGATATTAATATTGATGATCTTAGATTATCATTGCATAATATAACATCTGATTTGCATCAATATATGAAGTTGGTCAAGGTTCTATCAAAGGATCATTCTCTTCTTCAAGAGAGAAAGGGAAGGTGCAAGTAGAGTTAAAAACTGCTCTACGAAACACTACTTCTCTATCTAAGCTTGAGGCTGAGAATGAGAATTTGAGAAAGATAACTAAAGTTGATGCACTGAAGGATTCTGCTTTTACCTCTAAGATAGAGGAGTTAGAGAAGACGATCTCAATGCGGAATCATTCTTCCTCATCTATGGATTCACTAATCACCAGTCAGAGAGCTGTCTCTGATAGATCAGGTCTGGGGTTTGGAGATCTTTCTTCTACTCCAAGTGTGAAAAACTCAATAGAGACTAACACTAATAATGCCTCTTCTTCTCATAGAGGTATTGTATTTGTGAAATCCAAAGAGGTTACAGAGCCTATTATTCCTAGTTATTCAATCTCTGTTGACCAGATTGTTGTTCTAAAGAATAATAGGTCACACACTGGTCTGTGTTTTGTCAAACCGCAGAGTAAGCCCTAGTCTACGATCATGCCTCAAAGGATCGTAGAGTCTGGTAAATCCAATTCTATGATCCAACCAGGCATAAATTGTAGAACTGGTTCTTACTATACGAAATTTCAAAATCGTAGAACAGTGTGGAAGCAGAGGGAGGTTCAGCCAAGAAGAAAGGCATATCATCCACACATATCCCAAGTGAGAAGATATCTACACACACACTCACTCATGTAGCATATTAAGTGTTATAATTGTCATAAGTATGGGCATATAGCAGCAGTGTGTTATTATAATGATGATTATTATTATTCTGCATTTTGTCGACCCAAAGTCAGGCAGATTTGGGTCCCAAAAGGAACTAACAAAGCATGACCAAAATAAACGATGATTTTACTTGCAGGTACCGAGCTCCGTAGAATCCATATGGTATTTTGATAGTGGATACTCAAAGCACATGACTGGCAAAAAGGCGTTTCTGTCAGATTTCAAAACAAAAGATGGTCCAGCAGTTGTCTTTGGAGACAACAACTCTGGGAAAACCAGAAGCTATGGTTCAGTTGGTAATGGAGCTGTGTCTTTCAATAAGGTAGCCTACGTTAAAGGATTAAAACACAATCTGCTGAGCATAAGTCAGCTATGTGATAAAAGTCATCAAGTCATCTTCCTTAATAACTAGTATCAAGTTCAAGACTTGAAAACCAACTCGTTGAAGCTAACTGGATCAAGAGAAAGCAATGGATATGTGGTCAATCTTGCTGAACTAAGTTCTTCAACATTAGCTTGTTTCTTTGCCAAAGCTTCAGAAGATGTAAGCTGGTTGTGGCATTGGAGATTGTCCCACTTAAATTTTAAAAGCATATCAAAGCTCGTTTCAAAGGATCTAGTCAGAGGTCTACCCAAGCTGAGCTTCGTCAAAGAAAGACCGTGTAAGGCTTATCAGCTGGGAAAGCAGACTAAAAGCTCATTCAAAAGCAAAGCAGTAAACTCAAATAAGAAGCCCTTGCAATTCCTTCATGTGGATCTTTTTGGGCCTATTCCAACTACTAGTCTTGGAGGCAAGAGGTACTTACTGGTCATAGTGGATGACTACACCAGGTTCTCATGTGTATTCTTTTTGAGCTCTAAGGACGAGACCAACACTCAACTGATCAGATTCTTCAAGCTAGTCATGAATGAGAAGGGTGAACAAATCATCAAAGCAATAAGGAATGATAATGGAAGGGAGTTTAATTTCTTTGAGATAGACCAGTTCTGTGCAGATAATGGAATTAAGCATAATTTCTTAGCTCAAAGGACTTCACAATAGAATGGAGTAGCTGAGAGGAAGAACAAAATATTGATTAAAGCAGGGACGACACTTCTCGCAATAGTCCATCTCCCTGAGTATTTTTGGGCTGAAGTAGTCAACACTGAATACTACACTTAGAATCGATCCTTAATTCACTTTACGCTCAAGAAAACACCTTACAAGTTATGGAAAGGAAAAAAAAGCCAAATATCAGCTACTTTCATGCATTTGGCTGTGCGTGCTATATCTTTAACAACGACAAGAGATACCTGACGAAGTTCCAGCCCAAGTCTAATGAAGAAATTATTTTTGGATACTCTATAGAAAGAAAAGCCTATAGAGTGTTCAATAAAAATACTCTAACCGTTGAAGTCTCAATTCATGTTATCTTCGATGAGACGAATCAAGGCGAACCTATAAAATAGCTCAACTTGAGGAAATCATTGAGCTGGACCCCCCATTGCAGAGTAGGAGAACCCTATGATCGTAGAAGCTGAAGTCGAAGAGCCAGACCCAACAATCGTAGTGCTAGACAAAGAGGTCGTAGAGTCCTTATTTCCAAGCATGGGAGCTCTATGAATCAACGAAGTTGCTGATCCAGAACTCAATCTTAAAGATCTCAGACAACAAGGCACGAGGACTAACGTACTATCTGCAAACAAATGGGCAAGCGATCACACTCAAAACTTGATCATTAACGATCCCAATGCTAGTGTCAGGACAAGGTCGACCACTTAAAACGAATGTTTCTACCTAAGCTTTCTCTCTCAGATGGAGCCTAATAATATAGAAAAAGTTATGGAAGATTCAAGCTAGATTGAAGTTATGCAAGAGTAGCTGAATCAGCTTGAAAGGAGAACCTCCAGGTTTCATTGATCCTATTTACTTTAATCATGTTTATAAATTAGATAAAACACTTTATAGATTAAAGCAAGTACCTAGGGCTTGGTATAAAACACTCACTAATTTTCTTATTGAAAATAGATTGATTAAAGGTAGGGTAGACACAACTCTGTTCCTTAGGAAGCACAAGGATAAAATATTATCAGTTCAAATCTATGTAGATGATATTATTTTTGGTTCTACTGACGAAAAATTATGTGAGAGGTTTGTTAAGTTAATGCAGAGTAAATTTGAGATGAACATGATGGGTGAGCTGAATTTCTTATCTAGAATTCATGTGAAACAAACTGATGAGGGAATCTTCATTAACCAAGCCAAGTACATTAAAGATCTACTTTAGAAGTATGGCATGAAATCAGCTACTCCCATGAAGCCTCCAATGGCCTCTGCAATCAAACTTGACAAAGATGAGAATGGTAAGAGTACTGATATTACTCAATATTGAAGTATGATTGGATCTCTCTTATATTTGACTGCTAGTAGGCCAGATATTATGTTCTCTACTTGTATTTGTGCTAGATTTCAAGCTAATCCTAAGGAGTCCCATCTTATAGCTGTTAAAAAGATTTTCAAATATCTCAAGGGTACTCCATATTTGGGACTGTGATATCACAAAGAGTCTTCTTTTGATCTAATAGGGTATTCAGATTCAGATTTTGCAGGATGCAAAATTATAGGAAAAACACTAGTGAAACTTGTCAGATGCTTGAAAACAGACTTGTCTCATGGTTCAGCAAGAAGCAGAACTCAGTGTCAACTTCAACTACAGAAACTGAGTATATTACCGCTGTTAGCAGTTGTGCTCAAATCTTATGGATGAAGAATCAACTGGCTGACTATGAGTTTGATTTCAAGTCTATTCTCATATTTTGTGATAATGCTAGTGCTATTTCAATTACTCATAGTCCTGTCATGCATTCTAGGACTAAACATATATACATCAGATATCACTTTGTTAGAGATCATGTGCAAAATAAAAATATATTATTGATTTCATATTGTTAGAAGTGTTTGTGCTGTGTGTGTGTATGAGCTGTGTACGTGTATACTCCACTGAGGAAAACAGGTTCCCTGTTTTCCTCCTCCACTAGCTCCAAACAAGTTGTATAAATTAGGGACCTATTGTAATGAAAAATATAACAAATGTACAGATTTTATACTTCTCACATGGTATCAGAGCCTACTGCATAATCTATTCTAGCAGTACGAATTTTTTTTCTCCTTTTTTGCCTTCCGTGTTGCTACTGCTCCTATTTTTAATCAGAAAACTAGTCCAACGAGTAGATATTGAGAAATTAACATCATAATTGAGCTACCTGTTGCCGG
Source organism: Aralia elata (assembly GCA_034770075.1). NCBI lineage: Eukaryota > Viridiplantae > Streptophyta > Magnoliopsida > Apiales > Araliaceae > Aralia > Aralia elata. Next base: position 10,974,503 of record CM068385.1, on the reverse strand, counting down.
GCGACCAAGCCGGAGTTTTCAGTTTTTAGACCCACCGCCGCACGCGCCGCCACGCGCCGTTCACGCGCCTCGCCGCCGATCCCACGCGCCGGCGCGTGACCTGTTTTCCGGCGACCTTCTCGGTCGCGGCTTCTTCCCAGGCGGTCGCCTCTCTCTCCTCTTCCTGCCCACAGTGGTCTTTCAGGGAGAAAATAAGGCTTGCTTGGCTTTGGCTTTAGTATTGGCTCGGTTGGTTCGTGTTTCCTATACTGTGAGTATTGCATCCTTGGTATACGCTGCTTCACTAGCTCTTAGGATTTTTTTTAACTGAGTTATACACTGTTTCACTGTTGTGAGTTGATGTATCTGTGATTTTAAAAAAAAAAAAAAAAAAAAAAAAAAAAGGAAAAAAAAAACCTGCAGTTCCTTTTCTTTCTCTAAAAACACTGCCTTATATTTGAGCCTTATATTTGAGCCTGTAAGTTATCCTTGTTGCTATTTCCTTGGATAAATCTTGTTGCTCCTTTCACTGTACCCTCACCATGGCAGAATCTAGTCTTACGAGTGATGGTACCATTGAAACCAATAAAGGACAGTTGATTCGAAATCACCACCTCAACTCTGCTTTGGTTCTTAGTTCATTCAAGTTGGATGGAAGCAATTACCTAGCTTGGTCCCAAGCATGTCGTATGTCAATTGAAGCAAACCGAATGCAACATTTTATCACTGGTACAACCACTATGCCTGTACAGGCAGGTATTGCTCAAGAAGAATGGAAATCCGATAACTCTATGGTCAAAACATGGATTTTTAACTCAATGGAACCACATCTAAGGAGCAGTTATATGTTCTTAGACACAGCATATGCACTTTGGGAAGCTATCTCTCAAACCTTCTCTATTTCTGGTGATATGTCTAAGGCATATGATATCCGAAAACGAATCCGTGAGTTGGGTCAAGGGGAGAAGCCCGTGGCACAATACTTTGCAGAGATTAATGCACTCTGGCAAGAGCTCGATCATTACCGGGTTTTCTCAGCTAAATGTCCGGTAGATGCAACGGCTTATCAGAAGTTTATTAATGAAGATAGAGTTGTAGATTTCCTAGCTGGTTTAAATATAGAGTTTGATCAAGTTCGAGCACAACTACTTGGTCAAACACCTTTTCCATCACTGAGAGAGGCTCATGCTAGAGTCCAGCAAGAGGAAAGTAGGCGTCGGGTAATGGTACTCAAAACAAATCCTGTTGACCGATCAGCCTTGATCGCCTCGTATCCTAAGCCTGGCTTTTCTATTCCTCCTCCTATTGAGAAGGAGTCTCGTGAATGTGACTATTGTGGAGGAAAGAATCATACCAGAGATCGGTGTTTTAAGCTTCATGGACGTCCTAGAGGACGTGGAGGTCGTTCTGGTCGGGGACGTGGATCCCATGCCTACATGTCTACTCCTCCATTCTCTGCAGATGTACCTAGTACAACAGACACTACTCATGCACTGACTCTTGAGGAAATCACTGCCTTTCGGAAATTCTATTCCAAACCTACTTCCTCTCATTATGCCCAGATAGGTATACCTCATTGTGCTTTTCATGTTTCATCCGCTTGCCTTAGTTGGATTATAGATACAGGTGCCTCCGAGCATATGACTGGGTCCTCCAACCTTTTTACTTCATATATGCCTCGTTCTGGAAAAGACAAAGTTCGAGTTGCTGATGGTTCCCTGTCGTCTATCTCCGGGAGTGGTTCTGTAGTTTGTACTCCTTCATTGACTTTATCATCCGTTCTTCATATTCCTTCCTTCACTGCAAATTTATTATCTGTCCAACGTCTTTCTGAATCTATGAACTGTTCAGTAACCTTTTTTCCAAATCATTGTATTTTTCAGGACTTGGTAACGGGACAGAAGATTGGCAGTGGTAGTGCAGTTGATGGTCTCTATTATTTAGATGTTCCCTACTCAGGCTCTTCACTCTGTTTTAGACTCCAACCTAGCCTCTCTCCATCAATGGCATCGTCGTTTGGGTCATCCTTCTTTTTCAGTATTGGAATTTTTGTTTCCGTCTTTAGTTAAGAATTGTAACAAAACTCAGTTTTTGTGTGAACCATGTGAACTCGGTAAACACAAACGGTCGACTTATTCTGCTATTAACAGTCGTCATTCTGAGTCCTTTGCTGTTATTCATACCGACGTATGGGGGCCCTCTCGGACTGTTTCCCGTTCTGGTTTTAGATGGTTTGTTAGTTTTATTGACTGTCATTCTCGTGTCACTTGGATTTATCTTTTGCATTCCAAAAATGAAGTTTTTGATTGCTTTCAGGACTTTCATAAAATGATTCAAACTCAATTTAATGCTACAATCAAAATTCTCCATAGTGATAAACGGTCGTGAATACAGTAATAATCATGCTTTTGCATCTTACCTCTCCCAGCATGGCATCATTCTTCAAACCACTTGTGTCCAAAACCCCAGAACAAAATGGCGTAGCCGAAAGGAAAAATCGACACCTACTAGAAGTTGCCCGCACTCTTATGTTTACAATGAAAATCCCTAAGTTTTTATGGGGTGATGCGGTTCTAACTGCGGCATTCCTTATCAACCGTCTTCCTTCTAGAAGCCTTGGAAACAAAAGTCCTATCTCTATTCTCCAGCACATACCCACTCCTTCTCCCTCGCCCCGAATTTTTGGATGTGTGTGCTATGTTCATGATAAATCTCCTACTCGGAGTAAGTTAGATCCCAAAGCTCTTCGGTGTGTCTTTATTGGTTATTCTCCCACTCAAAAAGGTTATAAATGTTATCATCCTCCTTCTAACAAAGTTTTTGTCACTAGGGATGTAACTTTTTGGGAGTCGGAACCTTTTTATTCCTCTTCATCTTCTCCTCAGGGGGAGGATATTATTGAGGAGGAGACGCTTCTTCCTTTTGAAACTGGTATTACAAGTACTATTATACCATCTTTCCCTACTCCTATTGTTGTGTCGGATAATTCTACACAGGGGGAGTTACAGTTACACGAGTCACATGCTAGACAGTCCGTGCCTGAGTTGAGGACCTATACTCGAAAAGGGAAGAATAAGGTCACCATTGCTGCACCACTACACCAACCTTGCCCTGAACTGAGTCTTGGTAATACTAATGGTATGAATCCTGATCCTATTTGCTCTTCTGATGATACTGACATTCCTATTGCTCTTAGAAAAGGTGTCAGGTCTTGTACACAACATCCTATCTCGAATTTTGTTTCATATGATAAATTATCTGCATCCTACCATTCCTTTGTTTCTTCTTTGTCCTCTATATCTATTCCTCAGGGGTGGAAAGAAGCAATTAGCAATGAGAAGTGGAAACATGCTATGATAGAAGAGATGAATGCCTTGAAAAAGAATGATACTTGGGAACTAGTTACTCTTCCTTATGGGAAAAGACCAGTTGGTTGCAAATGGGTATATACAGTGAAACAAAAGGCAGATGGGACAGTTGAAAGACTCAAAGCCAGGCTAGTTGCAAAAGGGTACACTCAGACTCACGGGATTGATTACCAGGAGACTTTTGCTCCCGTGGCAAAAATGAACTCTGTCCGTACCATAATCTCATGTGCAGCAAACTTTGGCTGGGATATTCAGCAATTGGATGTGAAAAATGCATTTCTTCATGGTGATCTAGAAGAAGAGGTATACATGGAAATACCCCCTGGTTTTGCTTCATCTGTCACCAAAGGAAAGGTGTGTAGGCTTCGAAAGGCGTTATACGGGTTGAAGCAATCTCCTCGAGCCTGGTTTGGTAAATTCCACAAAGCAATGATAAAACTTGGGTACAAACAGAGTCGAGCAGATCACACTCTATTTGTCAAACATATAAATGGTAAGACTGTCATTCTTATTGTTTATGTTGATGACATTGTAGTGACAGGGGATAATAGAGAAGAGATAGTTAATCTCAAGGCAAGTCTGGCTGAAGAGTTTGAAATCAAAGATCTTGGCACCTTAAAATATTTCCTTGGTATTGAAGTTGCAAGATCTTCTAGTGGAATCTTTCTGTCTCAACGGAAGTATGTTCTTGATCTCTTAACAGAAACTGGCATGCTAGGATGCAAACCTGTTGATTCTCCTATTGAAGTTAATCATCATCTAGAAGGAGGCACAGGACCTACGGTGGATAGAGAAAGATATCAACGTCTAGTGGGACGACTGATATACCTGTCTCATACTAGACCTGATATATCTTATGCTGTTGGTATAGTCAGTCAATATATGCATGATCCTCGACAAAGTCATATGGAAACCGTTTACAGAATTTTGAGGTATCTCAAGTCTGCACCCGGTAAAGGTTTATTGTTTGCACCACATGGTCATATGAGAGTTGAAGCTTTTTCAGACTCAGATTGGGCTGGCTCTATAGAGGATCGTCGATCTACATCAGGCTACTGTTCATTTGTTGGAGGTAATCTTGTCACTTGGCGTAGTAAGAAACAGTCTGTTGTGGCAAGATCTAGTGCTGAGGCTGAATACCGAGCTATCGCCTTGGGTATATGTGAACTAATGTGGCTTCGAACCTTACTAGAAGATTTGGGTGTTTCAACTAAAGAGCCTATGCAGTTGTTTTGTGATAACAAAGGCAGCCATTAGTATTGCAAATGAATCCGGTACAACATGATAGAACAAAGCACATTGAGATTGACCGACACTTCATCAAAGAAAAATTAGTCAGTGGTCTTATCTGCTTACCTTTTGTAAAAACAGAACATCAGTTAGCTGATATTCTGACTAAGGGTCTTAGTGGTAAGATGTTTCATCCCTTGTGTTTCAAGTTGGGTATGCGAGATATCTATACACCAACTTGAGGGGGAGTGTTAGAAGTGTTTGTGCTGTGTGTGTGTGTATGAGCTGTGTACGTGTATACTCCACTGAGGAAAACAGGTTCCCTGTTTTCCTCCTCCACTAGCTCCAAACAAGTTGTATAAATTAGGGACCTATTGTAATGAAAAATATAAAAAATGTACAGAGTTTATACTTCTCACACATATCAACTGAAAATCAACTAGGAGATGTGTTTACTAAGCTACTAGATGAATCTAGATTTAATAAGCTAATAAGTGAGTTAGGCATGCTTAATTTGCATTCTTAGCACTATGTTTTGGGAGTTACTAACAATGCAGGTAAGGATCACAAAACTGTCCAAAAGGAGACATGTTCGTAGAGCTATCCAACGATAGTAGAATGAAGGCAGTTCATAGAACGAGAAGAAGATCATAGATTGAAGAAAGTTCGTAGACTGAAAGTTGTTCTCGAAGAAGATCGTTGAGCAGAAGGGTCTTCATAGAGTTAAAAGTTTTTTTTAAGGTTACTCTACGACAGAAGAAGTTAAGGCGGTTATTTTGAAAGCGAGTGGAACGAAAAAGTCACTGCAATTCAGATGTAAAAACACAGATTTAACGCGACGTGTAATCAATCATTCTCCTCCACGTGCCCCACTCAGCAAAAATAGAGGGAAGTGATATAAAGTTATTTCAAATTTTTCATCTGACTTTTACCCTTTTATTTTGCAATCTGAAATTTGTGCTTTTGAACTTTCAATTCTTCAAAGCTTTCGAACCCTAGTTTCTCAAAAATCTCAGAACACTTTTGTAATCTTTTTAGTTCAATCCAACCAGCAGTAAGATGGCCAATTACCAAGTTATTACCGGAAACCAACTTTGCTCAAACAAGTTCGCCGCTGTTGAGAAAAAGTTCAAAGATATCCTAAGGCTTGTGCAGAAAGCCGGTTTCACCGAGTGCCTGTAGTCCAGCATAAGAGTCTACTCTGAGCTGGTAAAAGAGTTTTATCTGAATGATGCTTATGGTGGTGGTGTTTTGGTCACCAAAATTAAAGGCACGACTCTGCAAATGAGTGCCTCAGAAATCAATCACTACTTAGGCTTAGTCAGCCAAGGTCTCACTTCCTTTGAAGAGATCGACTTGAAAGAGGGGATGTAGATGATAGGGTGACAGAAGAACCTTTAGCTCAAAGGAATCAAGAAGAAGGAATTCTCTCAAGAGTTCGAGTTCCTTGCCGATATTGTTGGTAAGTATATCATCTGTAAGGATTTCGCTCATGATTCAGTCAGTGAGCTGCAACTGAAGTTTATGACTGCCATCGTCATGAAGAAAGAAATAATTTTTGGCGCCATACTCATCGATTGGTTAGCCAAATGGATTGAAGATGCTGGGAAAAAGAACGCTGCAGGAAAGCCAGCTCCTAAGATATTTTATGGGAGATTTGTAAGTATCATTCTGAGGAAAAGGTTGAAGAGCAAAATTGGCGATGAAGAGGGGGAGTCTCTGAGCATCAATAAGAGGATCACCCCCAAGTTATTTGAAAACTACAAGAAGAATCTAGCTGAGATTATGAGGTTAAGACAATCAAAAGGTGGCAATGAGCGCACCATTAGTGAGGTTCAAAAGCCCACTAAAGCCAAAGGCAAAAGGAAGGTTGATACGATCTTAGAGGAAACTTCTCAAGGATCAGCTGCATCTCACGGTCGTAGAGCTTTTGACCCTACTGCTAATTAACAATTGAAGAAGAAGAAGAGAAATAAAGAAAGAATAGAAGAAAGTCTCAAGGACTCTCAGAAGATTCCCTTTAACTCTGAGATGAGGGAAAAACAAGAAATCAATACTCCAATCTCCAAGCTTGTCCCAAAGAGAAAGAGCTTGAGACTTCATTGTCAGAGAAAGGTCCCTATTTAGCTTGAAGAATGTGATAACCCGAATTTTCAGAAGTTATTAAATAATAATTTATTAAATAAAATTCTTGTTACGAGATGTTTTGGGTTTGAATATATGTATATATGTGATATGTATTGTGAAGTATGTGATTTGATGTGAAGAGAATTATATGTTCGTGTACTTGAGAGAAGAGGCTTAATAGTTAATTAAACTATTGAATCAAGTGAAGGAAATTGCTACGAAAAGATATTTGCTGAATATTAGAAAGTTAAAAATTATATTGTGAAATAATATATTTTAATTATTATGCCTTGTTAGCAAAGAAATTGTTATGGATTATATTTCATAATAATGTGAATAATTCACTTGATTAAAATAGTGAATTAATGTAAATATATATTTGTTTTGATAAAACGAGAAAACAAAATGTTACATGTTAATGTATTACGATTGTGAATTTCGTAAATGGATAAAATATTTATTGAGTAGAATAAATATTTTAATTGGGATGCTTATTTAATAAAATAAATATTTGATGAGAATATTATGTGATAATTTATTTGTATGAGAATATTAAATAAAGTGATAATAAATATTTTTATACTTAATGCGTATTTTATTATGCATGGATGTTGATAAGATGTTGGTAATTTATTAAATGAGAGGATGAATAATTTTATTAAATAAAATTATTTATTAAGTGAAAGATGATTTTATTAAACAAAATTATTTATTAAATAAAAATTATATTTTTGTGTGGCTAAATTAATTGTTATAATTTTATTGGTATGAAATAATTGAATTATTAATAAGAAGGGTTATTTGTATTTAATTAAAGTGTGACAATATATATATATATATATATATCTATATATATATATATATATATATATATATATATATATACTATATATATATCTTATAATAAAAAGATTATTAAAATAAGCTAAAAGAAGGTTTTTGGGTTCTTGCCAAACAAGGCATAGAGACCCTTTGTATTTTCTAACGGCTGAAAACCTCTAACTTCAGTCACGTAAATTTTCTATCAGTTAGTTTTGTGAGCCAAACCAAAGAGCAGAGAAAAAAATGAGGAAGAGAGGAATTGAGAAGAATGTTTGAGAATCTAAGAAGGAAGAAAAAGGATAGCCAAGGCTCTCTTAATTAATATAAAGAAGAAATCAAAGGTAATAACTTGGTTCTAAAATTTATTTTGGTGTTCTTGAATTTTCTGAAAAATTATTATGGTCTGTTTTGATGGAGAAATTGGTAAAGAATTCATAATTGAATCTTTAAAATGATGATTGGTAGTTGTAGTGATTTGAGAAACGAAAACAAAGAAATTTGAATGAATCGAATTGATTGAAAAACGAATCCGTGAGAGTTTGATTCGCTAAATGTGTTGAAATATGAAGAACTAGCATGAACTTTGATTTTAGGCCTCTAAATTGGTTGTTGAAGCTTTGGGTATTGTTAGAATTGTTGTAAACGTGTTGGGATTTGGTTATCCTAAGTATATATCATATGTGATTGCTTAATTTAGTGATTTGGATGAAGAAATTTCGTGTTTTTGGGGTTGGAATTCCGTAGTTCGCGAACTGCAGAATCTGAAATTCATGAAGCTCGCCCCGACGAGCTCATTAAGCCAAATTTCTAGCCCCGGCGAGAGCTCGCCCCAGCGAGAGTTTTATTCTACGTTTTTTCGCCCTGACGAGAGTTTTGTGTAGTAATTTTCTCGCCCCGACGGGAATTGCTGAAAATGAAAATTTTCTTATTTTTAATTCTTTTTCTTTTGGTCATGCTATGTTACCCTATATACTTATAAACATTATACAATTAATGTAAAGTGAAGTTTAAGACCTAACTAAGGGTTAAGTGTCGATTAAATTGGAGCGAAGTTCAATGAAGGATTATGAATTGTTAAGTAGAATTAATACTAAGTGTTGCTATGTGGCTAATGAATGATGTACATGATTATATATATATATATATATATATATATATATATATATATATATATATTTAGTGTAGGATACATGAAGTGCAGATAAATTTAAGCTGGTTATGGTAATTGATAATCTACAAACCAGGCAAGTCTTTCAGTTCCTATTTGTTATGTGAATTAATTGATTAATTGTTTTAATCTTATGATGTATAAAGCATGATGTACTTTATTTATGTTGCAAGTATGAAACGACAAAGTCAAAATATGACTACGTACGTTGAGTAAAGAATGCTGATTGAGTTGTGGAACTTAATCTCTAATTGTTACGTGTTGATCGTTATGCATGACATGTTTAGTCAAATGAATATGATTTAGATAATGAGCATGTTATCTATGTGTTATGTGATGCATGCAAAATGTTAGATTTGCTGAGCTGTCGAGCTCATTCTTGCAAATAACCACTTTTGCAGGTTAAAGATTCAAGGTAAAGTTAAGTGTTGCTTGAATGGCATGATTCAGATGTAATGCATGCAGATTAATTGTTTTAGCTTAAATTATGTTTTTGAACCATGATTAAGGTTCTGAATGATGTATTTGAGAATGTATTAAATGTAACAGATGTAGAGTTGTTGAATTTGTATTGAGATGTAAATTTAATATTATCCGATGTATAAAGGGTATTGAATCTAGAAGTTTTATTTTTATTATAATTCTGATGAAGCGAATCAAATATGATTCTAGAATATGTAAATGATTTAAGGTTATGATTCAGGGAAAGCAAAGAAAGAAAATTGAAAAGTTTAAAAAAAAAAAAAAATTGTTCCGCATTTTATTAAGTTTATCATTGAATAATGTTGTAAAGTCAGAAAATGGATGTATTGTTAACGACCGATGTGGAGAGTTGAAGTGTATGAATTTTAGGGTCATTACAAAGAACAAGCTAGAGAACAAATTCCTCCTCCTATCATAGAGCTCGATGAGGATGATGATGAAATGATGGCTGAAACGGCCATAACACCTGAGCCACATAATGTTGATGAACTGGCTGAGAAGGCTTCCACGCCTGAGCCACAAAATGAAGAAGAGATGGCTGTGATGGCTGAATTGCCAGAGCTGATGAAGATTTGGCTGTGAAGGTCTCAAATCTTGAGCGAAAGAAGAAGAAGAAGTTGAGTAGTATGACAGAGAAGGCAGAGAGAGAAAAGAAGAGCAAAAAAGAAGAAAAAGGATGAAAAGGAAGAAGTAGAAGTCAGAAAAGAAAAACGTAGGGAGATAAGAAGCAAGACTCTGCTCAACGATCGTTAAATTCATCTGATGATTCTCTATGACTCACCCAAGTTATTGGCAATATCGTAGAAGACATCAATAAGGGTTTTGACCCAACGATCGTGAAGCTAGAGAATCCGAACTCTGAGGGGGAACAATCTATCAGATATTAAGCTCCTCCTTCCTCAATACCATCTACATCATAAAGGAATAAGGAGAGGTATAGTACTTGAAGGGATAGAAGATCCAAATGCTCCTCTTCCTGATAAATACATAGGGTCTGGAGATGGAAGGATGCTGGTGGTTTCGATGAGCTTAAATGAACTCTTCAACAACTTTTATGATTTGGAAATGGACAGAAGTACTATTCTCTATGATCCTGAGAGTGAGCAACTGTTGTACTTCTTACCAATGCTGCCATTATTGAAAGCTATAACCTTAGGAGACCAGAGCTTCATCAGATAGTGCTACTCAAATTTTCCCAATTTTAAGCTAATAGCTCAAAACTTTCCAAGGGTTCTATCTTATGCGAAGAAGATGATTTGCAATAAACCCTTCTACCCCAAATATTGAAACCTTCAGGCAATTTCTATCTCTGACTTTTTATTTGTTTCTTCAAATCCTATTTTGTCATTCTTTGCTTGCGATGACGAAGTCATAGAGTCTCTCTCTACGATCTTCGAGCAACCCTCTACTCCTGATTATTTTATAGAATCTTTCACTCACTCTCCGTTCGTAGAGTCACAACACTCTACGGACTGTGTAAATGCACCTCGCTCTCCAATCGAAGAGTCTTAAATCCCTATGATCGTTGTAGATAATGCTACTTTTCTTATACATACTCATATACAGACTCATTCCAACTCTCCATCCCCCATACAAATTTCTAATATAATTTCCATACCCACAGATTCACTCATTCGTTCTGACTTATCTTCTCCCATATCCTCTCCAATCGTAAAGTCCCAAAACCCTATAATTGATATAAATAAAATTAAAGCCTTTATACTTGTTCCATCTGTACCTATATCCTCTACAGATTCTCCTGTACATTCTTTATGTCCCATACAATAAATAAAGTCAAAAATAAAACCAATCACTCATGAAGATGTTCCTTCTTCTTCATGACATGAATACTTTGATCTTCCTCTTGCTGTCTCAAATCTCAATCGGAGCAATAAAGCTGGAGCTGATGCTCAGTTATCTTAAATCTTGGATTGTCTCTATATAATCCCTACCAAAGATCAAATATCTGATCTAACAACTCAAATGACGATTGACCTCGATCAAAAAATTGAGGAGTCTTTAATAAAGATTCATGAAAAAATGAATAAAATCACCAACATTTCAAGCCAACTTTTTAGAGAGATAGGAAAAGAATTTAACAAGCAGATGAAGAATATGTTCAAAGATATGGTTAACAGCCTCAATCAACGTGATCAAGTTTTCCTGAATGTCATTGATGATCACAATAAGGCTGTTTTGACGTTACAACAGCAGAATGAAAACTCCATCAAATTCCTCCCTCACAAAGTTTTTGAACTCAGTTTTACTTTCTCTAATTTCAAACTTATAACGATAGAGTGTAATAATAATGCAATGGCTCTTGTTCATCAGCAGAGCTATCAAGCTGCTGCTCGTCAGCGAGAAATTAGTGATGACATTGCCATGTCTTCCTCCTAACTCCAAGAGCTTGTTGAAACTGTCAAGCATCTCTTTGAGATTAATGATGACAAAAGGGGGAAATTAGTGCGAGAAAGGGGGAGAGACAGAGGGAGAGTGCAAGACAGAGGGAGAAACGACTAAGTCAGGGGGAGAAGAAGAAAAGATCATCCGTGCAAACATCTATCTATCCTCTAGAGTTCAGATCAAGATCACCTCAAGCAGCTATACCTATTGATAGTGGCCATCCTTCGTCCACCTCCAGACATGAATCGTTGAGTACAGTAACTCCAACTGGCTCACGCATTTCATCTGGTGATCCTGCGTATCTCAACAGAAATCTCCAAGGGATTAATGTAGTTAGGGGAGAAAAACTTAATTTACCCAATCTTGGCCCAAGGGATTTTTCGCATCAATTGCATACTCGATAAGCTGAAGGAAGAGAAACATATTATAGAAGGAGAGAAACAAAAAGAAGAGATCCTCTAAGGCCAAAGAGGGGAAGAAGATACAAGAAAATAGTTGAGTAAGTATAGAGGTATACTTATAAAGTTTTTTTTATTTTTATTCCTAGTACAAATTCTTTTATACATCAATAAATTCATGCTTTTTGCTCTAGCAATACAATTACTTATTGTATTTTAAGTCATGTTTAAATTTCAAGTAACTACATTATAGAATTGATGAATGTTATGAAACTGCTGGTTTTGTCATCATCAAATAGGGGGAGATTGTTAGAGTTTGCATGTTAAATTTGATGATGAATGTGATTAATGTATATTTGTACCAGTAATTTTTGTAAAGTCCTTAATAATGATATGATGTATAAGGACTTAGAATAGAGAGATCAAATTTGTTAATTTGATCTTATTGAGTTGATTTGATGTATAGAAAATAAGTCTAAATCTATCGTATAGTGTTGTTAAATGATCGTAAGGTTACTTTACTGTTTCGTAGTGTAGATGTTGATCGCAGAGTAAACCTTGAGCTCGTAAAGTATGATTTAAGGTCACAGAGTTCACTCTAAATTGTAAAGAAAAGATTAGTTCGTAGAGTGAACAGAGGATCACAGAGCTAAGTAAAGATCGTATAGTAAAGACAAAACATTCGAGTCCACTCTGAAGTCATATAGTACAGTGTAAATCGTAAAGTGACTTAAAAATCGTTCAGTGAAGACAAGATCGCAGAATTAGCTCAAGAATCATAGAGTTCAACTTCATAGAGTTGATTTATAGAGAGCACAATTGTAGAGTGGCTCTCTGATTGTAGAATAAACATTTTTAGAGCTAAATGTAGATGTTGGTTCCTGAAGACACAATGTGGATCTAGAAGGGGGGGTTGAATAGATCCTTTAAAACTTTTTCGTTTTATTAATGAAAATAACAGTTATGAAGAAAGGAATCAATTCATGCACAGTGGAATAATCATTAATAACCCCTTCATAGATTCAAGCTTATTCACAGATCAGTTTACAAGTCTATAATATGATTGATATCAGATATAGCAATTCATTGATCATAAAGTAAATGACAGAAGATAAATGACACAAGAGATTTTAAGTGGTTCGGAGACGTAATAACTCCTACTCCACTCTTCTACTATAACCAGTAGGAATCTACTAAATGTTTTAGTCACAAAGACAAGGACTCTACGCCCTCCTCAAATCCAGTAGACAAGAGTTGTTTTTAGCCACAAAGGCAAGGATCCTATGACCCTTCTCAACCCCTGCAGACACGGATCCTCTGACCCATCTTATGTCTCGCAGACTTGAGTTATTTTTAGTCCCTCGGATAAGGATCCAATGACCCTCTTCAAGTTCAGCAGACTAGGAAACCCAGTTCACAAAGAACCCTTCAAGGCCAGCAGCCTTGGAACCTGTAGACTAAGCCCAACAGACTTAGAATCTTTTGTACCCTATGGTACTCAGCAAGTCCAGCAGACTTGAATTTGTTTAGTCACTTAATTAAGTTAAGGACATCCTTCCCTCTTTGGTATGGTGAAGGTTTGTTGAGTTGTACTGTCAAGATGAACTTTGATCTCCTTCATCTTTAGGTACTTGACAGCTGATGGTGATCTTCTTCTGGATGCTGCTGATGATGGTCATTTAAGCCCTTCCTTCTTCTAGTACATAGCAGATGCAGATGATCACTTCCATTGAACATTGGTTGACTTATCCAAGTCACTTCTTCATCTATTCAGCACATAGTGTTCCTTGCTTGATCATAGAGTTGTCCATTCTGGATTTGGTTACTCTAGATCTTGGCTTCTTGGTCATTCGACTCTTAGCTCATATGCCAGCCCTTTGGCATACCTCTCTGTTGCAGTGAAGCTTCTAGCTGATTGTATAGTTGGTGTTCTTTCTCTCTTGCTTACTGCATACCAACACACCCCTTATTCGAGTGTTGTTCTTTCTTTTTGTAGTTCTCCATTTTCTTTCCCGTTGGAAGCTTGCCATTGAAATCTTCCCGTTGCACTTCTTTCTGTTGGAGACTAACTTTCTGCACACTTGTTTATTATATCACTGAGCATTTTACTTCCCTAAGTCTGCTAGTGATTGCTGAGTCAGCATCTATTAGTTGGTACCAAGATAGTGGAGTCACATGCGCTGTTTGTTTGACTGCTGTAGATGTAACTGTTTGAGCTCCACTCACATTGGTTATATATTATACTCCTTTATATATTCAGCCGCTCATCTTGGAATAGCAATCCTGAGTGCCCTAATATCTTTAATCCAGCTGGCACTGTCTTACTTGCTCTACGATCGTCTGGGTATAGCCTATTGCTTCTGTTCGTAGAGTTATCTTGCTTGCTTCATATTGAAGGTTGTTGTCTTGGACCGTAGAGTTTACTATTAACTTCAGTTGTGGCCTTGTGCTCTCTTGTAGTTCGTAGAGTGGCTGTACTGGCATTGTCCTTTGATGTGCTTCTCACTATACTGCAGTCTGTCCTTCTTTATGCTCTTTGATTTCCAATTAGCTTTTTGTTCCAGAGCATAGCGTTTAGCATCTTTGTTTGAGCCATTTCAACAGTGTGCTTATCATAGAGGATTGCTCTATGTTCTTTAGGTGTTGGCTCTGCTGCTGTGTTATAGAGGACTGCTCTATAATCTTCTTGTTTGCTGTGGCACCTTTGATGTAGAGGACTGTTCTACCTAATCTTCAGACATTCTTCCTTTTGTCATAGAGTGCTGCTTTATGATCTTTTCGCTTTGTTTTGCTGAGACTGCCTGAGTGCTTCCATTTGTCTTAGACTCAGCTCTACGATCACTTGATCTTGCTGAACTTTTCATGCTCTACGACTTTTGTCTTTGATGCAGGTCTAGAGCCTTGATAGATCGTAGAGTGATTACTTGACCTTGTCCTTTTATCTCTATCATGGCTTGATGCTTTGGTTGTGTTCAGAGATCTTGCAATGTATGATGACTCATGCTTAGCTAGCTTGGTAGTCTTGAAGATTGCCACTTTATCTTTGAGTGCTTCAACAACGACTGCTCTACGTTGTTGCTTTGATTGCACACTGTTCATGGGAGTCGTAGAGTGGCTTGCTTGAACTGACTCTACGAATCCATGTTAGCACAACGACTTTCTCTTTGTAGTGTATGCTTTACGATTCTAAGTAAGCCCTTGTTCTGCCGAGTCATACTCTACGATTGCCTTGCACGCTCTGCGTTGACATGTGCAGCTCTACGATATCCGGTAAATGCTGCCGAGTGATCTCTACGATCTGCCAATCCTGTTATTGTGCTTGCCTGGCAGACTCTACGATCTTGGAATTTTAGCACTTCAAATGCCGAGATAACTCTACGTCCTGCCAAGGCGACTCTTCGTCCTGCTGAGGCGACTCTACGTCCTGCCGAGAGTGTTCTCCATTCTTCTGAGAGTGCCCTACGTCCTGTCGAGCTTTACTCTACGTTTTTTCGGCAAACCCTGTGGTGGAATACTTGGCTCTGCGATGTTTTCTGTCTTCTTTACGATCCTTCACTTAGTCAGTGCAATGCTCTGCGTCCAGACTAGCCCTTATTTGTACATATGTCTTTTCAGTGTATAAGATCAACCTAACAAGTTTGATCTTCTTCTATTCTTCTCTAAGTCCTTTTACATCACATTCAATTAAGCACTTTTATAAAGCCTATTTTTACAACCATGCTCTGATCAGACAGATATACATTTAGCTAAGATCAACCTAACATATTTGATCTTCTAAGTCCTTGTACACATATTTCATTAAGGAATTTACAAGGCTTTAATAGCATGAATGTTCTTCTTATCATTTTGTCATCAATCAAATCATATATAACAATTAGTGGTAATCACATGCAGATTTCTCCCCCTATGATAATGAGTGTAATACTCGCATGCTGATTCCCAACAGTAGAGTAAGCATAAGCTTTACGATATCTCCATTCAGTTTACGATCAATGAGCTTCATAGAGTAAGTCAGGACTAACAAGAAGACTAACAATATAGAGCGTTGCAAATTGAAGGTCCCAATGTGTTCACCAAATATCCTTGGTTGAAATCGAAGTTTAGAAGATGTTGTGTCTAACAGCTAATTTGCTGAAAGTGATAACTCCCAAGTGGTAGGTGAAGTTGTAGTCTGATGTGATAGGCCCAACCCACAAAGCAAGTTGACACATTAACTGAAAATGTCAACATCAAGGATCCTAGAATATCTGAGCATTAAATGCTCAACGGAAACTTTGCAACGGGAAACTTTTCGGCAGACTATAAAAGGCTACAAGGATTCAAATTGAACCAGTAAACTCTAATCAAAAAACAAAAGCTCTGCCAAAAGTTAAAGAACTCTACTCTACGAATCTGAACGACTTGTTCAAGCTATAAAGTACCTGAGAAGAAAAACTAATTACAATCTTAACAACACCTCAACAACATCATTCAACATCAGTTGATCATTGTCTAACTGATAATCTTCCACGTCTAAGTGACTTGAAGAGATCTTAGTGATGTAGGACTGAGTCTCCATATTCCGGGACTTAGTGACTCGAAGGAACCTTAGTGGTTCAGTTATAATAGATCTTTGTGATCTCTATCCTTAGTGGATTTCCTACTTGTTGAAGTCGAAGAGTGAACTAGGAGTTATTCAGTCTCCGAACCACTTAAAAATTTTCTTATGTCATTTACTTTTTGTTATATTATCTGTTGTGGTTGACATCCAAAGAAACTAAATTCAAAACTGAGGATTTTCTTTCATTTTTAAGGGGGTTTTCAAAGTATATTCCGCTGTGCTTAAATTAATCTTGACTTATTAACAATCTGGTAGTACATCCTTAATTGATAAAAAAAACGTTCTAAAGGATCTATTCAACCCCTTTCTAGATCTCTTGAGTGCCTTTGGGAAACAACAAGTTCCATACGCTTGGGAGCTTGGGATGAAAAGTGTGTCCTAACGAACCCTAATTCCTAAATCAGTCGTGCTAAACTTCACTATGATGAAATTTGAGAGGTAAGTCGCGATTGTTCTTACTTCTTTTTTCATCATCTCCACAAATTGGTTGCTTTTTATAAAGTAAGATGAGTTGATCGTATCAATTTCCACAGTTGGCTTGGAACACATTTTTATGCTCTAGACTAATGAAAAAATTAAACAAGGCAGTTAAGAGGTCATCAGGAGCAATTCCTGAATGGAGTGGGGATAAATATGGGATAACTACTACTTTAAGGGGTCATGTACTTGTAGTTGATTTGAAGAGTAAGACACGTGAATGTAGGAAGTGGGACTTGATTGGCTTACCTTGCTTTCATGTTGTGACATATATTTTTAATCAACAACAAAATTCTTTACAATATGTACATAAATGCTACATTAGAGAAATGTATTTGAAGGTCTATGAGCACTTCATTAAGCCACTGGGTGAAGACTGACCAGAAACTGGGTTTGAGCTAGTCACCTATAATCTCAACTCCTATTGGTAGACCTAGAAAGGTTAGAAGAAAGACTAATGATGTTCCCTCTACATCAACCCCAACTGAAGGTGCTACAACAAAACTCAAAAGGACTGGAACATCATTAAAGTGTGATTTTTGTAAGGACTAGGGACACAACATAATGACTTGCCATAAAGTATGGAGCATATTATGTATTGTTTATGAATTTGTCATGTTATTTGTATAATGTTATAACTTCTAGCAATGTGTAGAAAAATTTTGAGGAGAATCAAAATGGAGGTACTGAGGGAACCAATGTTGAGGGAGCCAATGCTGAGGGAACCAATGCTGAGCCACAAGTTTGTCAAACAGAAACTGGTTCACAACCTCCAATTAGCCAAAACACCCAAGCCACCCAAACTGCTCCTAAGCCAAAGGTACTAGGCGAATTAATTAAAATTTCATTGTCTTTAATTTTACTTTAATTGACTTGTAATTTTCTCACTTTGCACTACATTGTTGTGTAGAAAAAAAAGGCTTACTACTCATGAAAAGACACTAGTAACAGCAACACCAGAAATGCAGATTCCTACAATGCCAAATATTCCAGTGGGACAAGAGAGAATGACAAGGTGGAGTTCACATAAATACTTCAAGTCAAGAAAGTGGAGCTACATTTACCAAAAGGGGAAGAAAATGTATTACCAGACAGGGTTTGAAAGAATTGAGAGAAAAAAGGAAGCATGTCAATAAGGGGGATAATTTGTGAATTTCATTCTACTGGGTATATTTTGGGACTAATTTTTTTGGTTGGTTGTTTTGTAGTCCACAAACATGGTTAAATTTGGATGGATGTATATTAGGATCAATGGATGTCTATTGTAATCCACAAATATGGTTGGTTAACTGTATATTTTGGTGGTACTTTTTGGTTGTAACACAATGGTTGTAAAACTTGATTCCCCTTTGTGGATGAATGCAGTTTGTTATTATGTTTTGATAAATTCACTGGCTGGTTGTATTTCAATGTTTAATTGTGATTATGTTTTGGTTATATGACGTGTTTCGGTGAATTTATCGAACTGGCTATTAGACACACTTGGATCTGATCTTCTTTTCAATTTTAAAATATTCAGCAACTATCTTGGGATCTTCACTCTACCAGTCTTGACAATGTCAGTCAATTGTCAGAGCCGATATACTCTACCATTTTCTTAATCGTAGAGTTTCATAGTGGTCGTAGAGTATTTGGCGAGATGACTCTATGATTGGCAAGCTCTACGATCTCTTTCAGACTCTACGGTCTTCAATGAGTTCTACAATCTTTTTCAGACTCTATGGTCTTCAATAAGCTCTACGATTTCTTTTAGACTTTACGGTCTTCAATGAACTCTACGATCTTTTTCAGACTCTACGGTCTTTAACTTGCTTTATGATCTCAAAGTAGATAACTCTACGGTCTTTGACACTCTGCGATCTTTAATATGCTTTACGATCTCAGAGTAGACTCTGTGAAATTGACCAGTATGCTCTACGATCATTCAGTATGCTTTACGATTGACTTAAACAACTTTACAGTCATTTAATTTCCTATAGCTATACATTCAGTTTACTCAACGAAATAGATCAACCTAACAAGTTTGATCTTCTAATCTAAGTCCTTTTAAATTAATTTTATTATAAGGACTTCACAAAAGCTACTGGTTACAAATATACATTATATCATCATTAAATTAAATATACATTTGTCCTAACACAATGTCTAACAATAACATTGAGCAAATCAGCCATGTTATTTTCTCTTTTAACTTGGTTTTCTTTAACTCAACTTTGAGCTTTTCAATCTTTGATCTCTCTATACGCAATTCTTCATCGCTTGTCTCCAATCTCCCAATTAATCTTGGAATCATCGCTCTTACACGGTCACACAATCAGGGATCGATCCATTCGAAGAAGTTGCATCCACTCCTAACACCTATTTCTTCCTACAAAACGATTTATAGTGTCAATTGCAAAACATACTTATCATTTAAGACAAAATTTTAGAAGAATACCCTCCAATCAACGCAACCAAAGAATCTTCTCCCTGCATTGTGGGTTTTCCAAGCATATTTCATCACCAATGGCTTCTTACAATAGCAGAATCGGTCCATGCACTTTTCATTTTGATCACAACCCTTTAATTTGTTTGAAGATCGATTACAACCCTTCAATTTGGTAAAAGATCGAACCAAACTCTTCAATTTGGAGGCAAATCGATTTTTAGGGCTTCATATAATATGTAGATATGTTTTAATGGTGGGAAAAGTGGTATTTTACCTAAATACCCTCCTACCTCACACGCTTTAAACTTTCCGGTGAAGATTAGGCCGGAAAAACGAGCGAATTATGTATTTAATTTTCTTGGATTAAGTTTAGGATGCATTTAGTCGAAAAAAATAATAAAATTTAGGGTGCAAATTGATTTTCGAAAAAAAAATTTGGGGTGCAAATTGGATTTTAGTTTATTACGTTTGACAATAACCATTTGGTTGAATCATCTGACTAAAATTAATACAATGATATTTTAGTAAAAGATTAATATTAGAAAAAATATAACTAGTAATCTTGAATTCATACCAAACATTCACAATAACAATTACCGGTAATCACATATCTTCTGTCAAATGAAAATGACATGATAATATGACCATTTTCTATTGCCATTAATCAAATACCCAATAATCTATGTTTAGGTGGGTATCCATCATGACTTGTAACAAACGCCCAATAAAAGTTATGTTATGTGTGTCTCAAATTCTTATTCGGGATCTGACTTTTGACCATATCCGAAATATTTGGCGTGGCAATCCAAATAAAAAGAAAGATATGTGCTTCCTTGTATAAATAAAATTGATATATGCAGATTATGATCCCCTCCATTACATGTGTTATTTAATTTTTCTCAATACACATTCAGCGACATAAATATCGCTTGTAACGGTACAATAATATTCGTCGCAAAAAGTTAACAGCACAATAATTCGTCACAAATAGTTGTGTTGTTGTACTGTTGCTAAATGTGTATTGAAGAAAATTGAAGGATAAGTATAATAAAATGGATTCTAATTTGATATTTGCGAGATGGATGTTTGGTGTTTGTAGTAGCATTATTCATCAGTAAACAACACACATATAAGCAGGGCAGTGTAACTAAATTATGTTGTTTCTATCATTTAGATGAACATGACTTTGCTTTTGTTTTCTATTGAGTGTGATCTTCTGTAAGAGAAGTATACCTCAATTGTTTATCAATTTAACAATGATGGAAAAGGCTTATAAGTTTAATAATAATTAGGATCTTTAATATGAAAAACTAATTAACTACAATCAGCGGTGTACTGAAATTACTGGAGTAGTCAAATATGCATGTGGGCTCAGAATAAGACTGGTCAAGAAACTTGTATAATTTATTGTCTGATTAAGTATGACATATATATATAACACTTGAGTATACTAAAATACTATACAAAGAATATCTTGTTCGCAAAAATACTTAGTGGGATCTATTAATTATAAAGAAAGAAAAAAATTCTCTAGTGTACTATACGTAGGATCCGCCATCAGGGACGAAGTCAGAATTGTTTTTTAGGAGGTCAAGACATAATACTTTAACACCGTGAAAAATTTAATAGAGTTCGAAAACACCGCCCCCGTTCAAATTTTGTAAACAACTTTATACAATCTAATTGAAATAAAATTTCTTTATATTGCAGGATATATAAACGCTTTATAATACATAAAGTGGAACAAAGAGAGACCTTAAATTTTTTGATATTAATATAATGTACCTAAAAAATTGGAAGAGTGATATATTTAAGAATTTGATCTTATTTTAAAATGACGTAAAAAAAAATTAAAATAGCTCTTACATTTGAACAGAGGAAGTACTTTTATATATTTTTTTCAGAGAATATTATATATTTTATTATTTTTTTAATAAATCTTAGAGGGGCCTGAAGTAAAAATATCAAACTTTTAAAGATGTAAAAAAAATTCTAAAAACCCAAGGTAGCCCAGACCCCCTGGGCCCCTACATAGTTCCATCCCTGTCCGCCGTGGACAAAAATGGAACTTATTTGATACTCTTTCCTCTCCTGTAAGTTTCTACTTTTGTGGATTTTTTTTCTTGAAGAAGAAGATGACTCAATATATAAGAATATATGAACCGTCTATTTCTCCTATGAACGGCAAGAGATGTGTTTTTGTCCAAATAGTATCATAGCAAACATTTGTTATGGATCACCCCCCTATAAATATATAAATACTAGTATAAGGAAAAAAAATGTACCTGAGCTCAAAGTGGTTCATGTGATGGACTGATAACAACTGAAAAAGCTTGCCAAGCTTTTAACAAAGAGAAAATTCTTCGTCATTGGCAGTGATTTAAAGCCGAAGAAGACAATTTACTTTAAGTTAAGACTTTTGTTTGAGAGGTAAGTGTGCATCAGCACAAGCAGTTAGTCATACAAACACATGCAGTTGCCTTTCAAAGAAACAAATATTTGATAACACCACCCACCCCATCCAAATCTTTGATAACACCACCCACCCCATCTGTCTTTATCATCTTGAATTCATGGTTCTAATGACTCTGAATCTTCTTGAATCTGGCTTTACAGTTCCCACAATATCTTTTATGGGTGCTATAAGAATTAGCTAGCCTCCAAGTGAAGATATAATACAATTGTGCATATGGTATGTCTTTAAAATCATTGGATTTGCCATTGGATGTTTGTCCATTAAGATTAGATGCCATTGCAAGAATAGCACCAAACACTTTAGGACGTGAAATCGAGTTACGTCCAAGAAAATGACTTCTACTTTGATAAAAAGAAAGATAGAAAGGGTGAAAGAAAGTCATTGTCATGGTTACAATTCTTATCACAACCATAGACTGACTTGGTGTATATTTGGGCACTTGAATTTAGAAGTAGCTTATTCAAACGCAACTTATTTAACTCTCAAACGCAACGTTTGAGGCTCAAACGCAACCCTTAATTAGGTGTTAGGGCATGACTGAAATTTGTGGCAGTGTTTTCCTTTAACTACACTGCTGGCGAGAAAGCAATCAGACAAATGCATTTGGTTAGATTAATTTCCAGGGATACAAGGACTTATAATAGAATTCCAAAATTTAAAACCATGGAATTTTGGTTTAGAATAATTTGATTAGGCCACGTATGCTAGAATTGCTTGTCTTCATTACATCTTCCCCCGGCAGCAAACTTCATTTGCCTAACAAGAATCTGACAAATATGGCAGTAGAACACAATCTTTTACCAGAGGATCAAATTCATCCCACAGATGATGACGGACGCGAAATAAGAACAGGTAAAAAACTTCCTCTTGGAACCAATATTATGTTATTTTCATTTCAACTCTTGTAATTAAATTTTGTTTTGATTTTGATTTTTTTTTTAATTTTGATATCAGGAACAATATGGAGTACCATGGCTCATATAATTACTGCTGTTATTGGATCCGGGGTCCTGTCTCTTGCATGGAGCACAGCTCAGTTAGGATGGATTGGAGGTCCAGTTGCCTTGCTGTGTTTTGCAGTAGTCACCTATGTTTCTTCGTTCCTCCTAGCCGATTGTTACAGGTCTCCTGATTCTGTAACTGGGGTTCGGAACCCTTCTTACATGGATGCTGTTAGAGTTAATCTTGGTAATAGTTTAGTAGATTCTAAGATCATGGTTACCAGGAAATGCTGATCGACCGGGTACGCGGAACGAAATCTGAATAGAGAACACTACTAGTGGTGAATACACAAGGTAACTTAGTTCTCGTATCACGATTCGGAACGATAGTACCTGGTACGCAAAACGCAGGGCAATTAGAGTTACCTGGTAATCCTGGTATAGTGACTGTAGTCTTCAAGTTATAACAAGAATGCTTATTAATATGCTTTAGTGATAATAATTCAGGAAGGAAACAAACATGGATATGTGGTTTACTTCAGTATGTGAGCATGTATGGAACTGGTGTTGCTTATGTGATTACCACTTCAACCTGTATGAGGTAATTTCTATTGGATCATTTCCGTAATTTGCATACTTGATTTTGAGGAATTTGATTATGATTATTTGCTTCAATAATGTGATACAGAGCAATTCAGAAATCAAATTGTTACCATAAAGAAGGGCACAAATCTCCTTGTGAATATGGGGATAACATTTATATGCTGGTATTTGGAGGGATTCAGATTGTTATGTCTCAGATACCTGATTTCCATAACATGGCCTGGTTGTCTGTTCTTGCTGCAATTATGTCCTTCTCTTACTCTTTCATTGGGCTGGCTCTTGGTTTTGCACAAGTAATTGGTATGACAATTCTTCTTTAACTATTTCCATTTTCCCATATATCTTTGTAATTTTTTTGGACTATTAACAAGAAATCAACCAAAACTCATAAACAAGAACACAAAATTTACATGGAAAACCTGAATCAGAAAAGACCATGGGCAAGAGACGGAAGAAGAATACAATTTGTAAAGAGAACTCTCATAACCCCAAAACCGAATACACCCAAATTGTTTGTCTCAAGGCAGCTAAAAACTAAGAATACAAAAACCCTTGCTATAATAACATATATATAGCTTGACTAAATACATAATAGGCCCAGACCTCGACCTATCAGCCACAGTCCTCCACTGCCACTAATAGTTGATACAAAACATCTTTTGTCCTTTTATATTTGTAAATCTTACTTTTTTCTTTACTAACAGAGAATAGGGAGATTAAGGGTACCATCAGAGGAGTCCCAACTGATACCATAGCTGAGAAGTTATGGTTAATGTTCCAGGCACTTGGTGACATAGCTTTTGCCTATCCATATGCACTAATTCTCCTAGAGATACAGGTATTGTTTATTTTCTCTTCATGAATACTTCTACTGTCTTAAACCATTACAGAGCAATCCAAAGTTTAAATATTCGAGTAATGCTAGATAACTAGACAGAAAGTCTAGTTTACCTAGACAAAGCTCTGCAGGATTGTACTATACAACCTTCTAAAGCGTTGTCATGGTAAAGTAGATAGTTTCAGTCTAGTTACCTAGCATTTTCCTAAATATTTTGCATCCGGAAAAATCAAAAATTTATATAAAAAATGAATAAATTTTCTAAAATTGTGTATTATGACTATATAAAATGAAGGATACTGTGAAGTCCCCTCCACCGGAGAACCAAACCATGAAGAAGGCCTCAATTTCAGCCATTCTTATCACAACTTTCTTCTACCTCGGCTGTGGATGCTTCGGTTATGCAGCCTTTGGAAATGATACACCTGGGAACCTCTTAACTGGATTTGGATTCTACGAACCCTTTTGGCTTATTGACTTTGCTAATGTCTGCATTGTTATACATCTAATTGGAGGGTATCAGGTTAGTTAAATTTTTAGACCAATAAACTTTTCTCTTTATTTGCAACTTCATTACAAACTCTCTGTTTGATTCACATTTTCACAAAGCTAACTAAAACGCCGCTAATAATTTTTTGTGTTAGGTATATAGTCAACCTGTATTTGCATTTGCAGAAAGATGGTTCACTGAGAAGTTCCCAGATAATAAATTTATGACAAAATTTTATGCCTGTAAATTCCCATTTTTGCCGGCTTTTCGTTTGAATCTCTTCAGGCTGTGCTTTCGAACTGCATACGTTGCAACAACAACTGGTCTTGGAATGGTGTTTCCATATTTCAATGAAATTTTGGGAGTGTTGGGGGCCTTGAACCTTTGGCCTATGGCTGTATATTTCCCAGTCGAGTTGTATTTTGTGCAGAAAAAGATTGGGGCTTGGACTAGAAAGTGGGTTGTTCTTCAAACTTTTAGCATGGTTTGCTTGCTTGTCACAATAGTAGCTTTAATTGGGTCAATTGAAGGACTCATCCGAGCAAGAACAAGCTGATAATTTTTCTCTTTGAGTTTGTTCGGTCACTAGCGCTTGCAACTAGTGGTACTATTTGGTGCGTTTGGACATGCAAATGCACAACATAACTTTTGATACATTATGTTTGAATCACAAATATTGTGTTTATGAGTTAAACAAGCTGCATTGAAATAAACTGTTTTAGACGAACAAAATGTTAAAGTGTGTTTGGATGTTCCAAATGTTGTGTAACCAAAGATGCACCAAGTAGTGATGCAGTGATGCTCTGAATTAGTAAAGGGAATAGAAAGAGGAGATTTGTTTGGTTTCAAGTTATTTGGTGCAAGTATATTGTAAGGTCAAACTTTAGGTATTTCATTTGGACTCTCTGCATACTATATAGTGTGAAAAACAATTATATAAATTGGGTCTCCCTTGGTCCCATTTTGATGTCACAAGTTCTTTATAGAAAGTTGGTAACAACAGTGAATAATTACAATTACCAAGTGGTAAATTGTTGAAGTAACTAGACGTTGTACATTTCAATTTAAAGACTAGTCTTTTCATACATGCTTTCTTACTGAAGTGAACAAAAAAGACGAGAAGATTAAGGATAATAATTTCTTTTTGGCCAAGATATTTTTATCTTCCTTAATTAAGCATGATTTTATACCACAAAATGCTCATGTTTGTAAACTCATAAGCATTTCCCAAGTAATACAATAAACCCACTATGTGTTGGGAAAAATCACCTCTCAAATACTGTTGTCTTTGATAAATTAAATGACCAAAAATATCAGTACATGCCAAACAGATTAAATTTACAGTTCCACCAAAATAATAACCACTGCAGAAAATAATGAGAAGAAATAACCAAGCATAAGACACCAAGATTTTACGTGGAAAACTCTCTATAACTAAGAGGTAAAAACCACGGGACAAACTCCAAATAATTCACTAGAATAATATGAGAGAATACAAAAATATATTAATTTAAGTACAAACTCAAATTACTTCACCACAATAACTATGTGATGGAATCCAAATAAAACACCTTTTATTTGAACTATCTTTCTCTCTCTATTTTTCTTAAGCTTGTAGAAGCTTTTCTCTCTCTCCCTCCTTTTTCTCCTTTCCTCTCTCGGATGGAAGTATATAGATTTGGTGTGTATTTCCTTGGTAGCATTGATGGCCTTTTATAGAAAAAAAAACCTCACCTACTCCCTGCTTAAATTCCTCCTTGGCTAGCTGCTAGTTGGTGGAAAAAAAACAAAAGCAAAAGGTTGCCTTCCTTAGCCACTAGTAAAGCAAGGTGGCTACCTAATTCATCTCAATGTTTTCATCATTAATTTTATGGGTGAGGACCCACTCAACAATCTCCCCCTCCGAACCCATGAGAAGAGGTATTCAGCATGACCCCATCACTTGGAGTCTATTCCGACCAATTCTTTACAAAATTCCAACTTGTCGCGAGTTATAACTTTTGATAACATGTCTGAGGGGTTCTCGTCGGTATGAACTTTCTTGACTTTCATCAACTCCTTTTCCATCACTTCTCGAAGCCAGTGATAACGAACATCAATGTGCTTGGTACGATTATGGTACGTGGCATTTTTGGTCAAGTCAATTGCACTTTGACTATCACAATAAACCACATACTCATCCTATGTCAAACCCAGCTCTTGGAGAAACCGTTTCAACCATAACATCTCTTTGCGTGCTTCCATAGCGGCAATGTATTCTGACTCAGTTGTAGACAAAGCAACACACTTTTGCAACTTAGACTGCCATGATACAGCTCCCCCTGCAAAAGTAAACAAATACTCCGAAGTAGACTTCTTCTCTTCAGAACTTGCCATGTTTGCATCTGTAAAACCTTCCAAGACTGGACTCGAACCACCAAAACCCAAACTAGAAGTGGCTTTCAAGTATCTAAGAATCCACTTAACTGCTTCCCAATGTTCTCTACCAGGATTTGACAAATATCTGCTCACAACGCCAACTGCATGAGCAATATCTGGTCGCGTACAAATCATCGCATACATAAGACTCCCTACAGCAGAGGAGTAGGGAACTACTGCCATCTTATCTCTCCCTTCCTTAGTAGAAGGACACATATTCTTTGTCAACTTAAAATGATTGGTCAGTGGTGTGCTAACTGGCTTAGCATCACCCATGTTGAACCTTGCAAGCACCCGCTCAACATACTTCTCTTGTGACAACCACAACCTCTTGGCTTTTCTGTCACGAACAATCTTCATGCCCAAAATCTGCTTAGTCGGGCCTAAGTTCTTCATATCAAAGGACTTGAACAACTCACCCTTGAGCCTGTGAATCATGTTAGCATCTTGCCCAACTATCAACATATCATCTACATATAGTAACAGAATAACGAAGTTACCATTTGAGAACTTTTTCACATACACACAGTGATCTACAACTGTTCTACTATAACCTTGATTCACCATAAATGAATCAAATTTCATGTACCACAGCCTTGGGGCTTGTTTCAGGCCGTACAAACGTTTCTTCAACCTGCAAACCAAGTGTTTTTTCCCTTTAACTTCAAATCCCTCTGGCTGCTCCATGTAAATTTCCTCCTTCAAATCACCGTGAAGAAATGCAGTTTTCACATCTAGTTGCTCAAGCTCAAGATCCATACTAGCTACTGACCCCAACACCACTCGAATAGAAGTCATCTTCACAACCGGAGAAAAAATCTCATCGAAGTCAATACTTTGTTTTTGAGAAAAACCTTTGACAACTAGTCGAGCCTTGTAGTTCACTAGTTTTTCACCATCCTTCTTAAGTTTGAACACCCATTTATTCTTTAATGCTTTCTTGCCCTTCGGAAGTATAGTCAACTCATAAGTGTGATTCTTGTGCAAAGAATCCATCTCATCCCGTATAGCTCTCAGCTAATTGGTCTTCTCCTTATGAGTCCTGACTTCTTGAAAATTCTCTGGCTCCCCCTCTTCAGCAACTAAAAGATATTCAGATGAAGGATACCTGACTGATGGCACACGTTCTCTTATGGATCTTCTTAGCTGAGGTTCTTCAATATCAGGTTGCTCCCCCTGATCAACACTCTCTGCATCTGACCCATCACCATCGTGCAAATCTATATTTGTCATATCTTCATTCTGACCTCCTTCTCCAACTGTGGCATTTTGTAATGGTGAAGGAATTTCGCTGAGGTCTGGAACTCTATTATCTCTGGGCTGTGTAACATGATCAAAATCCTCATAATTTTGGTGCTCATGAAACACCACATCTCTGCTTCTGAATAATTTCCTCTGCACTGAATCCCATAACCGGTATCCAAACTCTGCATCTCCATAGCCAACAAAAACACAAGGAGTAGACTTATCATCAAGCTTCGATCTTTGTTCCTTGGGGATATGTGCAAAAGCCTTACACCCAAATACCCTCAAGTAAGAATATGACACATCCTTACCACTCCATATCTCCTCTGGAATCTGAAAATTCAAAGGCGCTGATGGAGATCTATTTATCAAATAACAAGCAGTACGAACAGCTTCACTCCAAAATGACTTAGGCAGCTTAGCCATTCTCAACATGCATCACACTCTCTCAACAATAGTGCAGTTCATTCTCTCAGCCACACCATTATGTTGTGGGGTACCAGGAACAGTCTGCTCATGTCAAATGCCATTTTTACTACAATAATCAGCAAACTCATTTGATGTGTATTCCCCTCCGTTGTCGCTGCGAAGGCACTTCAATAATTTCTCAGTCTCCCTTTCAACCATAGCATGAAAACTCTGAAAATGCTGGAATTCCTAATCTTTTGTTCTCAACAAAAATACCCACACCTTCCGTGAAGCATCATCAATAAAGGTAACAAAATACCTATTTCCGCCCAAAGACTCCACCTCAATGGGACCACATACATCAAAATATACTCTCTCTAGTAACTCTGATTTTCTTTTAGCGGAACTACTAAAAGAAACTCTATGTTGTTTTCCAAACAAACAATAATCACAAGGGCTTAAAACAATACCTTTAGCAAAAGGAATGAGTGATCTTTTTGCTAACAACTACAATCCTTTCTCACTCATGTGGCCAAGCCTCTTATGCCACAAGTTTAGCGAACAGTCATCCTCAGCTGCATTCAACTCGCTAGAACACACCTTCACATAAGTCTTGTACAATGAACAACAAACAACACCTCTTGCAATCACCATAGAGCCCTTGGTAAGCTTCCACTTTCCATTGCCGAAGTGATTCTCATAGCCTTCTCTGTCCAAGGCCATGCCAGAAATTAAATTAAGGCGCAAATCAAGAACGTGTCTAACATCCCTCAAGGTAATAGTGCAACCAACACTTGTCTGAATGCAAACATCTCCAATTCCAATAATCTTGGACTGATCAGTATTACCCATTCTCACATACCCAAAGTCTCCAGCTTTGTAAGTTGTGAAGAATTCCCTCTTAGGTGTAGCATGATATGAAGCACCAGTATCCACTACCCAATCAACTTTCTGACCATCTATATGCAAGCATTCTTCTTCCCCGAATGAAAGAATCACAACATCTTCAGCGACTATGGCTGCAGTGTTCTTCTCTTCAACCTTTCCCTGCTCACCATTTTTTTGCTTATCTAACCAGCTCTTGCAATTTCTTTTGTAATGACCTTCCTTATTACAATAGAAGCATCTGTACGTATCGCCTTATCTGGTCTTTGACTTGCTCCGGTGATTTTTACTTTTGCTACGACTTTTATCTCCTTTGTGAGATCCCTTTAAATTGCTTCTGCCTCTGTTCTCTATAACAAGAGCCTGTGTCTCGAAATTAAAGCCTTGCTCCTTTCCCCTAGTCTCCTCATTATGAAGACTGTCTTTGACCGACTACATGGTCATTTTCCCTGCTGGAGCTGAATTACTTAGAGACACCACCAAAGTTTTTCAGTTGTTCGGCAATGAACTGAGAAGCAAAAGAGCCTGAATCTCATCATCAAGATTCAACTCCATGGTAGACAGTTGGTTCACCAAACCTTGGAATTCACTCATATGTTCCGACACACTGCTCCCGTCTTTGTACTTCAAGTTCATTATTTTTCGAATCACAAAAGTTTTATTTTGTGCATTCTTTTTCTCGTACATGGACTTTAGTGTTGTCCATAGAGTATGAGCATCCGTTTCCTGCGAAACATGGTGGAACACACTTTGATCAATCCATTGTCGAATGTGACCAATAGTCTTCCTGTTCATCTTTTTCCAATCAGCCTCAGATTTATCCACGGGCTTCTTTCCCTCGAGCTCCAACGGTTCATACAAATCCTTACAGTAAAGGATATCCTCCATTCTGGACTTCCAGATCAAAAAATTTGAAGAGGTAAATTTAATCATGGCTCCAACTGATTCTTTCATAGAATTTATCAAAAACAACCGAGCAAAATAACCTTAGCTCTGATACCAATTATTGGAAAAAATCACCTCCCAAATACTGTTGTCTTTGATAAATTAAATGGCCAAAAATATCAGTACATGCCAAACAGATTAAATTTGCAGTTCCACCAAAATAATAAGCATTGCAGAAAATAATGAGAAGAAATAACCAAGCATAAGACACCAAGATTTTACGTGGAAAACCCTCTATAACTAAGAGATAAAAACCACGGAACAAACTCCGAATAATTCACTAGAATAATATGAGAGAATACAAAGATATATTAATTTGAGTACAACCATAATAACTATGTGATGGAACCCAAATAAAATACCTTTTATTTGAACTATCTTTCTCTCTCTATTTTTCTTAAGCTTGCAGAAGCTTTTCTCTCTCCCCCTCCTTTCCTCTCTCGGATGGAAGTATATAGATTTGGTGTGTGTTTCCTTGGCAGCATTGGTGGCCTTTTATAGCAAAAAAAAACCTCACTTACTCCCTGCTTAAATTCCTCCTTGGCTAGCTGCTAGTTGGTGGAAAAAAAAACAAAAGCAAAAGGTTGCCTTCCTTAGCCGCCAGTAAAGCAAGGTGGCTACCTAATTCATCTCAATGTTTTCATCATTAATTTTATGGGTGATGACCCACTCAACAATATGCATTTACATAGAAGCATACCTAATTAGCTCAAAGGTGTAAAATTGGATTAGAGGCGGTGTGGCCGAAAGTGCACCACACCATTGTATATTTTTACCCTTTGAAGAATCACATGTTGTGCTCATAATTTACTTATTTTGACCAAAATTGGTTAGAGAGGAAGGTTTTGTAAAAATTAAAACATTAGTGTTTATGTTGTAATTCAATGTAAACATGAGTGAATAGTTTTGTAATTTGCTCAAAGACAATTAAAATTCATTAACTATAATTGACACAGGAAGAGTTATCTGGCAATATTCGTTATAGTTTATGTTTTGGTATATGGACAATTTAAATATTCGATGTATTTTTATTTATTAATTAAGATAGCCCAGTAGATTTAATTATTTTTTAGACCGTTTATGTTTTGGACTTAATTTTTAGGTTTATTGAATTCTATTTATTAGGTAGTATATATAGTCTCTTAGGGTTATTATTAAGGAACATTTCTCATCATTATTGAATTATCAGATTATTCTGACGACTGTTGTACAGTCTTTTATCTCTTCTTTTTGGATTCCAATGATCACAAATTTCCAAATTCAATTCCTATAATTGTTTCTGTTGTTTATCCCGTCTTCCATTGTGTCAATTATAATCAAAGCCTGGGAGTTAGCACACAACAAAGACGATTCTACTGATTAAGCAAGAGATAACACATTCCGATGTCAATGTGAAGGAGAATAATGTCGATCGAAGCTGGTTAGCCAGGGATTGCGAGCAACTGCTCGTTCATCGTGGGAAATAGATAAACTTAGTCGAATTTTATCTTTAATTTTTTATTTTTAAAATAATAATAATAAAAAAAGTTTCATTGTGCACGGACAAACCATCATCGTTTGAAAAAGTTCACTCCGGTGCTATAGCCATTAAGATTAAAAAAAAGGTTCAAATTCCATCCATAATTGACGTCATCTTCTGCAGCCAAGCCGCATTGGGAATCCTATAATTTGTTTTCATATTTGCCATAACAGAGGTATTTTGTGAATAATAAATTTGAAAAATTACGACTTGATTCCTCTAGTTTAATTCCTTCTTCAATTTGAGTTCCTTAAGTTTGAGAATCTTTGTTTAGTGCTCCTATTGTTCTAAACTTAACCGTCCTTGGAGATTTGCTTTGGAAAATAGTCTCTAAATCTTGATATTGACAATGCCTAGAGTTACCAAGGCACACATTGAGCAAGTAAAAGATGATATTGACTTTCTTAACAATGAATGTGATTTATTGGATTATATGTGTGTCATCGTAAAAACTTGTTGCCCGATTATGATGATCTTTTGGAGAAATTAGAGAAAGTACATTATAGACTTGATAAGTTGAAATATCGATATCAAGTTGAGAAAAGAATAGCTAAAGAAGAGTGCCAAAAGGAGATTTATTTTCTAATTGATGAAGTTATTAGGTGTTCCAAAAATTTCATAGCCAGTAGGAAAAATCTCCAAGAAAGTTGTAGCGCCATCAATCCTACTTCTCAGTCATGTAATTTGTCCGTTCTAGTAGAGAGTGTGGAGACACAAAAGAGGAAGTTGAAAAAGAGATTATAGTTAAAGACAAACTAAACTTAGTGGTTGACGAGGATCATGATTTGGAGTTAACGCGACATACGGATGCAGATATTGTAGAAACTAAGATTGATTATAAGATTGTTCATATGCTTGTATCTGCCAACTTGAAAAATTTTGATTTCATCATCCCAGAACATATGTTTGAGGTGCAAGTTAATATGAAGCTTTTGGTTATTTCTCAACTATTTTCAAAAAATTTCTTTAAGAAGCAACATCGTGACTACCTGCAACATAGAAGATGACGAATGTCTAACTGTTGGTGCTTGATATTACTTCATTTTAAAACTCGAGGTCGAATTCTCCAAGAAAAAGAGAATGACACGAAAAGAGTTATCTAGCAAGATTCGTTATAGTCTATATTTTGGTATATATGAACAATTTAAATATTCGATGAATTTTTATTTATTAATTAAGATAGCCTAGTAGGTTTACTTATTTTTGAGCCTATTTATGTTTTGGGCTTAATTTTTATTATTTATTTTAAGATTTAGATAGTATAAATAGTATCTTAGGGTTATTATTATGAAACATCTCTCAACATTATTGAATTATCAAATTATTTTAACGACTAATCCACATGTAATCTAATATTAAGCTGCTGATCCGAATCCCCACATGAATGTAATATTTAATGAATATGCTAACTTGGATATGTTACTTTATAAGACCCACTTGATTTGCTTCAGTGTAATGCTTGCTGCCCACATGATATATAATATGGATCCTTTTAATTTATCCTTCCCATGCATGCTGCTCACGTAATTACATGATTTGCATGTTAGGAATATTAATCAAGTAAGAAATCCATGGCCCATATGTGAATTGGCCAATGGTCAGTCCAATAATGCTCAATTTGTCTCCGAATTATTTTCAAAGTCACGGAATCTTCGATTGTACCTAAAATAAAAATATAAAAATAATAAGTCTATTTAAACACAAAATAAATATAAAAGATTAAGTATTAAAGAATAAAAATATAACATATTTCATGCTCATCATTTATATAAATTGAATTGTATTAAGAGATGAAAAGATTAAAAAAATAACACTCATTGTCAGCTGTCATTGCACAAGCCACCAACTAGGCAATAGCAATACTGCAGTAGCAATTAGCAAATGCCAATTAGCAAATGCCAATGTACCAAGTAGCAACAGTTTGAGCAGGTAACAAATAGTAACAATCTTCAATAATCAATATACAAACTTCTTGAGGTCAGGGGGAGGGCTTGTACCAGGAACAACTAAGTCAACACCAACACAACAACACAACATTCAGAAAATTAACATTCAGCAACAATGTATCAGCAACACAGCAGTACAACACAACCATAGCTGGCACTTCCAAACTTTATATGAAATCTGCAAATTAAAGAATACCTGTGTTAGTAATTTGTAACAAAACAAAACTAAATTAACAAGTACCAAGCATTAAAAGAATAAATTAAACTTAACTTTTTTTAGGTTGATTCTTCAAATTTCACTCAAACTAAATAAATAGAAGCATAGGCCATAGCAGTTTCATTGTTCCAATTACCAAAAGATCCAAAGCACGAGTTTAGTTTAATAAAGACAATACCAAATGTTCATAATTTAAAACCTCAACATACTCGACCTTTCAACACCAAACAACCTGACAAAGTGACAATACCAAATAGTGTAATGCATCCATCCTCATTCCAGTAACAACAGTTGAATGTCCTTCTTCATCACTCTAAGATATAAATTAAAAAAATGAATAAGAAAATCATGACAAAATTAAAGCAGTTTAAGAAACATGTTCAAGGAAAAATGTAAAAAACACATACCAAAATACTTGTAGAAACAATAGAGTTAGATAGTTTATATTCGGCCTGAAGCCAATCAGATGTGCAAATCAAAGCTTGCACCGTTTCAGGCTTAAGATAACTTCTATATTAATCAAGAACTCTACTACAGTACTACCTGCACTGAATGTGGATCTGATGCCATTGTGCTTATAAGAATAGAGAGAATATCCCTTTGAGGGATGAGGAAGATGAGAATTGTTAGGTCAAGATCAATACCACTGCTAGTACCTGAAGCAGACCCAAACCCAGATGAACAGTCCATTGAGGGATGAGGGAGATGAGAATTTAGAAATGAGAGATGAAGGAGATCAGATGATTGAGATGAGAGAACTTGGGAGATATGCTAGTGTTTATATAATAAAAAATTTAACTTACACTGAAGGGTTTTCAAGCCTTAAATAGTTTGATCTTCCACATAAACTGAATAAAACCTGCAATTTTTGAAGGTTTTCAGCGCTAGGTCACAAATTTCAACACAAAAATGAATGAATATTAGTAAATGATAATAAATTGGAACTTAAAAAAGGAATGAATAAGTAGAATGACCTGATTCATTGTTGCATGTGAGAGACCTTTGAGTTTCTCCGTAATATACACGGTAATTTGGAAATTTTAAGCACAACAGCACAAATACACAATCCACAGGCATAAATTGCTCACGAATCCTTCACGAACACAAGTAATCGACCGAGTTAGTCGCCAACAATTGAGCTACTCGGACAAGGATTTGAGTGAACCCTAAGCTGCTTGCATTCAACTCATGTAGGATGACAAAGAGTATATTTACGTACACATGCAATTACATCCAAAAATACAAATGTAAAATAATATTAAAAATATTTGTATTTTTTTTCTACGACACTTTCTCTCTCATCTCTTTATCCCACGATAAAAGTGTTTCATTGACTTTTATGGTTAAATTGACCAATTTTCAAATATATATATATATATATATATATATATATATATATATATATGAGACTGATGCATAACCAATGTTATAAATTTAAGGTTATCTTTATAACACATTGTGATCGTCCATCCGTTGATTGAACGGTTAAATAAAGCCCCCATCCGCAGTTTAATATTGGGTATACCACAGTTTAATACTATGGACGAAAAATATGTCTAAAATACCCCTCCTAGTGCAAGTCCTCCGTCCGCAAAATTAAACTACGAAGTCAAAAAAACTTAAAAAAAAAA
The DNA here is from genome assembly GCA_034770075.1 of Aralia elata. Classification (NCBI taxonomy): domain Eukaryota; kingdom Viridiplantae; phylum Streptophyta; class Magnoliopsida; order Apiales; family Araliaceae; genus Aralia; species Aralia elata. Next base: position 10,938,458 of record CM068385.1, on the reverse strand, counting down.
ATCTTTGACACCCGTAATATTAAACTGCAGAACCTGGAATGAAACCAGTGCCAACTCTTAGAGGAGATCAGATTGAAAGTGCATAGCAGCTGGCATTCATTATCAAGAGAAGCTAGAGTAACCAAGAAAACAAATGACAGTTGCTATAGGATTGCAAAGCTAAGTTACCCTCATGCAAGGGTGTTTAAAAAAAATATTTTTTCTTCACAACACCTTCTCTCTTATCTCTTTATCCCACAATAAAAGAGTTAATTTTATTGACTTTTATGGTCAAATTGACTAATTTTTAAATATATATATATATATATATATAAATATATATATATATATGGAGAAAAGTAATCTAAATCATGCCTTAATTAAGTTTGACTAAGGCTACTTAATAAAATAGCGTAGTTTTGTATTATAATTAAAGATTTTTTTTATATAAAATCCAAAAATAGAAAACTTAACTCTAGGATATATATACACACACACATAAAAATCTGTAAACATTATAAATTACATATAATTTATACTACTAATCTAAATGTTTGTCTTTTTGAAAATCTAAATATATATGTTTAATTATTAATTTTAAAAATAGTTCATTTGATCATAAAAATCAATGATTTTTTTTATCTTAAAACAAAAAATTATTATTTTATTTTTATGTATACGTTTAAATGTGACACTAAATGTGTCACATAAATATACCATAATGATAGACCACAACCAGGAGAATAATGTTGTGAAATGGTAGGTCTAACCTCCTTTGCCTCCTCCTGTCAACAAAGTCCAAAAAGTATATTTTAATAATTGGGCTTAAAGTCGTTGGCTAGTACCTAGTAGCTTTGAAATTAGTAAAATAGACACATGTTGAAAATAACAACAATGAAAATTTAAAATGATTAGTCATAAGTGCCCATCAACATGATTATTATATATAGTATAAATACTACTACTATATATATACACTTAAATTTTTTTGTTTGGCAAATTGAGGAATAGAAATTTGATGGCCATGGGTGAAGATGATCATCTGACTTTATTGCACGACTCAAACTCGTCTTCTACAACTCCGTCAGTTGTGAAGCCTCCCATCAACCGCACTGGTGCTTTCTGCTACCTTATTAATTTTATTATTATTATTATTATTATTATTATATTATTATTATTATTATTATTATTATTATTATTATTATATTATTATTATTATTATTATTTTTTTTTTTTTTTTTAAAATTTTTGCTTTTGAATATTTTTTGTCCAAAGTATCATCCCGGAAAATGTCAAATTCCCCATATACCACACAACAAAATCCGATTTATACTGTCAGGATTCAGAGTAAGGAAGTATGATAGAGCTATTTTAAGGAAAAGAAGGTTATGAAGTTTCGACTTGACTAAGTTGATCAAGCTGTTTTCAATAGGTTTCACTTGGATAATTCATGAGAATTAGCAACTTGAAAGGGTGATCCTTACCGAGCAAGAGGAAAAGTCGGAATTAACTCTTGAGCAAGAACATAGAGTGGAACTCTAAATCCTAATTAGAAAGACCCTCAGAATTTTTCTTCGCAGTTCACCAGGGATCATACAGCTATCACCCATATAACATTTGTTCTAGCAACAATTCACTTTTCAAACCATACTTATTGCTCTAGCAACATCATTTTTGCTCGGATAATATCATGTTATTTTCATTTCAACTCTTCTAATTAAATTTTGATTTATTTTTTATTTTATTTTTTAATATCAGGAACAATATGGAGTACCATAGCTCATATAATTACTGCTGTGATTGGATCCGGGGTCCTGTCTCTTGCATGGAGCACAGCGCAGTTAGGATGGATTGGCGGTCCGGTTGCATTGCTATGTTTTGCAGTTGTCACTTATGTTTCTTCGTCCCTCCTAGCCGATTGTTACCGGTCTCCTGATTCGGTAACTGGGGTTCGAAACCCATCTTATTCGGATGCTGTTAGAGTTAATCTTGGTAATAATTTAGTAGATCCTCCAGTTCTAAGATCATGGTTACCAGGAAATGCGTATTTTTGGGTACACGGAATGAAATCGGGTACAAGCAATGCTACATGTGGTAAATATACAAAGTATCTTAGTTCTTGTACCACAGTAGTACCCGGTACGCGAAAGGCAGTGCAATTAGAGTTACCTGGTAACCTTGGTGTAGTGACTCTAGTCTTTGAGTTATAACAAGAATGCTTTTTAATTTGCTTTAGTGATAATACTTCAGGAAGGAAACAAACTTGGATAAGTGGTTTAATTCAGTATGTGGGCATGTATATAACTGGTGTTGCTTATGTGATTACCACATCAACATGTATGAGGTAATTTCTATTGGCTAATTTCCGTAATTTGCCTATTTTGAGGGATTTGATTGTGATTATTTGCTTCAATCATCTGATGCAGAGCAATTCAGAAATCGAACTGTTACCACAAAGAAGGGCACAAGGCTCATTGTGAATCTGGGGATAACATTTATGTGCTGGTTTTTGGAGGGATTCAGATTGTTTTGTCTCAGATTCCTGATTTTCATAACATTGCCTGGTTGTCTGTTGTTGCTGCAATTATGTCCTTCTCTTACTCTTTCATTGGGCTGGCTCTTGGTTTTGCACAAGTAATTGGTATGACAATTCTTCTTAATTATTTCCATTTTCTCCATCTTTCTATTAGCTCAAGTAATTGGTACAACAACCTTTTAAGGAAAAATTATAGACAAGAACAGAAGATTTACATGGAAATCCCAAATCGAAAAAAGAATACGGGCGAGAGACAGAAGATATCACTATATCAAAGTGTGAAGAATATAATCTGTGAAAAGAACTCTCACACCCCAAAACCGGAGTACACCTAAACTGTTTCTCTCAAGGTAGCTAGAAACTGATAAATAAAAGAATTACAGAAACTCTAGCTATAATAACATATATACAACTTGAGTAAAAACTCAAAAAACATAACAGGTCGGCTATGGATTTCGGCCTATTGACCTCAGTCCTCCGTTACCATCAATATCTGATACAAAACATCTTTTTTTCCTTTTATATTTGTAAATCACACTATTTTTTAACTAACAGAGAATAAGGAGATTAAGGGGAGCATCAGAGGAGTCCCAGCTGATACCATAGTTGAGAAGTTATGGTTAATGTTCAAGGCACTTGGTGACATAGCTTTTGCCTATCCATATCCAATAATACTCCTAGAGATACAGGTATGGTTTATTTTTAACTTATGAATACTTCTACTGTCTTCAACCATTAGCGACCAATCCAAAGTTTAGCTATTTGAGTAATGCTAGGTAACAAGGCAAAAACTGTCTAATTTACATGGATAAAGCTTTACAGGATTGTATTGTACAATCCTATAAACCCTATAAAGCTTTGTCAGGGAAAACTAGACAACTTCTGTCTAGTTGTCTATCATTTTCTTAAATATTTTGCATCCAAAAAAATCAAAACTTTAAATAAGAAAATGAATAAATTTTCTAAGACTGTATTACGACTATATTTTGGTAAAAATGAAGGATACTGTGAAGTCCCCTCCACCGGAGAACCAAACCATGAAGAGGGCCTCAATTTCAGCCATTCTTATCACAACATTCTTCTACCTGGGCTGTGGATGCTTCGGGTATGCAGCCTTTGGAAATGACACACCTGGGAACCTCTTAACCGGATTTGGATTCTACGAACCCTTTTGGCTTATTGACTTTGCTAATGCCTGCATTGTTATACATCTAATTGGAGGGTATCAGGTTTGCTAAAATTTTACACCGACGAACTTTGGAAATTGATATTTCCACAAGATAATTCGATAGTTCTAGAAGGCTCCTCTCACTTGAATAGTAAATAAGACCCACATTCATGTAAGTAGGCCTTGTGGAAATATCAAATTTTGCGTGTGGAAATGACAGTTCCCACACCTTTTGTCCTACCCAGTTTATTTGTAAGTTCACTTCAAACTCTCTTTTGACTCATATTTTCACAAAACTAACTGAAGAACCAATAATTATTCTTTTGTTAGGTATACAGTCAACCAGTATTTGCATTTGCTGAAAGATGGTTCACTAAGAAGTTCCCAGATAATGAATTCATGACCAAATTTTATGCCTGTAAATTCCCATTTTTGCCGGCTTTTCATTTGAATCTCTTCAGGCTGTGCTTTCGAACTGCATATGTTGCGACAACAACCTGGTTTGGAATGCTGTTTCCATATTTCAATGAAATTTTGGGAGTGTTGGGAGCCTTGAACCTTTGGCCTTTGGCTGTATATTTCCCAGTAGAGATGTATTTTGTGCAAAAAAAGATTGGGGCTTGGACTAGAAAGTGGGTTGTTCTTCAAACTTTTAGCATGGTTTGTTTGCTCGTCACAGTTGTGGCTTTAATTGGGTCAATTGAAGGACTCATTCGAGCAAGAACAAGGTGATGATTTTTCGCTTGAGTTTGTTCAGTTACTAGCGTATGCGGTTAGTGATAGTATTCGGTGCATTTGGACTTACAATTGCACAGTATAAAGTGTATTGTGTTTGAGCTATAAACGTTGCATTTATGAGTTAAATAAACTGCGTTCAGTTACTTGTTACAAGTATATTATAAGGTTAAACTTTAGGAACTTCATTTGGACTCTACATACTTATAGTGTGAAACAAGACGTTATCAGTGTAATAATTACAATTACCGAGTGGTAAATTGTTGAAGTAACTAGACGTTATCAGTTGGAAATTTAAAGACTAGTTAATTTGTGTATATGCTTTCTTATTGAAGTGAACAAAGAAGACAAGAAGATTAAGGATAAATATTTCATTTTGGCCAAGATATTTTTATCTTCCTTAACTAAGCATGGTTTTATACCAAAAATGCTCATAATTATAAACGTATAAGCATTTCCCAAGTAATACAATAAACCCAATATGCATTTACGTAGAAGCATATCTAATTAGCTCAGGTGTAAAACTGAATTATAGACGGTGTGGTACCGAATAACCTAATAATTGCACCATTGTCATTCCTATTCTTATACAGTTATACTCCATCTGTCTCAGGATAAATTTTTTTTATTATTATTTTAAGTAGTGTGTGATACCGAATAACCTAATAACTGCACTATTGTCATTCCTATTCTTATACAGTTATACTCCATCCGTCTTAGGATAAATTTTTTTATTACTATTTTAAGTAGTCCCAAATTAAATATCTATTTACCTTAAATAATTTATTTTTTTAATAATAATTTGCCTATAATACCGTTAGTATTAATTGTCATATTTCTATTTTCTATACATATTTATGAAGTATCACTAGTCATGTACAGAAAATTATGCAATTGGATGAGAATTTAAATATAACCAATTTTATCATTTTATCCTATTTCTTAATATACGTAAAAAATTAACTAGAACTTTATCCTGAGACGGAGGAAATATAATACAAGAATTTCTAAAAATATACACGTGTTACAGAAAAATATGTGCAAGTGGGGAAATTATATCTTATATCCAAGTTTTAAAAATTGGGTCTTACAAAAGTCAAGCAAAATTGTTAAGTCTGACAATTTTTTTAAATTTATCATAACAATTTCATTATTATGTTATTTCTTTTAAACTAAACGCTCGATACACTCGATGTATATGTTGATGTAAATATTAAACAAAAATACATACTTAAATTTATAAATTTTTTGAATGAACCCTTTTTATTAAAGGGAATGAGTAATATTCATATTGCACCAAAAATTAAAAGGGAATAATATTTACAACTACAAGTAAATATGTATACAAACAAAAGAGAAATACTCACAAGCCACAACCGATTTTTCAAAGGTGAAAAAAAGATGCATGCACATGAAGAGATCCCAGTCATAATTCATACACTAGTAGGAAAGAGACCAGGTATGAATATGATGGCAAACAAATTAATATGATGGAACACAACCAGGAAAATAATGCTGTCAAATGAGGTACCATCGTACCAATATGTAATAGGTCTAATTCCTTTTTCTCCCGTCAAAAAAGTCCAAAAATATAATTTAATAAATAGGCTCAAAGTTGCTGGCTAGTATCTTTGAAATTAGTAAAATAGAACATGTTGTAAACAACAACAATTAAAAATTCAAAATGATTAGACATTTGCCCCCATTGCCATGATATTATATATATATATATATATACAGGTTTGATCAGGTGCGGGATCCCGCATTTTGTTAAAATGCGGGACTTTTTTTTTTTTTTTTTTTTTGCTTTTTTTTTTTCAAAACAACTAAAAAACATAAATAAATAATTATGAAACTGAAATTTTTACATAATATAATGTTTTGGGCGTGATTTGGATACATATAACAAAATATGTATGTACAGTCTGCGCAGACTGTACATACATGTTTTGTTATATGTATCCAAATCACGCCCAAAACATTATATTATGTAAAAATTTCAGTTCCATAATTTTTTATTTATTTTTTTAGTTGTTTTAAAAAAAAAGCAAAAAAAAAAGTTCCGCATTTTGTTAAAATGCGGACTCCCGGACTGGATCCTCATTGTGTGTGTATATATATATATATATATATATATATATATATATATATATATATATATATATATATATATATTGAAATTAGTAAAATAGAACATGTTGTAAACAACAACAATTAAAAATTCAAAATGATTAGACATTTATTGCCATGATATATATATATATATATATATATATATATATGATCGATCCATAACTAACGTTGTCAACTTAAGGTTATTCTTACAACACATTGTGACCCTCCATCCGAAGATCGAACGATTAAATAGACCAGCCGTCCGCAGTTTTGTTTTTAGTATTCTGCAATTTAATACTACGGACATGACAGATGACCAAAATACCCCTCCGTTCATTACTCCATGTCCGCAGTTTAATATTGCAGATGCTAATTCATTAACCTTCTTAAAATGACGCCATTTTAAGATAAGGGGAGAAGTCTCGTCCGCAGTATTAAACTGCGAACGCTAGGTCTCATATGAAAACGACGTCGTATTTAGACTATAACCGTTCGCAGACCTAAACTGCAGACTCTTACTCCACCCAAATCAGATTCGTAAGTTTTTCCATCTTGTCCATCTAAGATCTAAGCAACCTAGCAACCAACCTAAAATCTTTGATGCAAATTTGAGAGAAAAGCAACCAAGCAAAATGAGATCGACAAATTCGTACATCCAACCTAACAGCATTGCTAAATCCAAGTGATGTAAGTTTTAAATTCGACATATGTATATATTTTGTATTCTTCTTTCTTGTATATAAACATGATATTTTGTTCGTGTTAGTTACAAAAACACAATAATGTATAAAAAAACACAGTAATATATACAAACATGGAAATTTGTTTATTTTGTTTGTTTACTTTGTTTGTGTTGGTTACAAAATGAAATCTTCGTGTTATTTTTTTTGTGTTAGTTTCCAACGTGTTGTTGATATATGTTTATTTTCTTTGTGTTGGTTACATAAATGAAATTCAATCTAGGACCTGTTATCAATACATTGTTGTGGGATCAACCAAACCACATTTCAACAGCCGTATGGGACAATCCACATTATACTAGAACATTAAGAACTGTGAGAGTGGACGGTCATTGGATATGTGGGTTTTAAGTGATACTAAAAAAAAATTATTACGCGATTTGGGGTTTTGGTGTATTTACAAAAATTAATGTCTATAACAAATTAGATGCTTCATTAATAGAAGTATTAGTGGAGCGTTGGCATAGTGAGCTGAATACATTTCACTTCCCGACTGGTGAAATGACAAAAACCCTTGAAGATGTATATTTCATTTTAGGATTACCGATTATAGGGAATCCTATAACATGTACATTAATACAAAATCCTAAATAAATGTTTATTGATAGCGAATTTAGTAAATATATTGTGGGGGATGAGAAAGTGTATAATAAAAGGGACATTATGTTGTCGTGGTTGGGCAGCAGATTTTGCCAAATTCCCTTATATACTGATTGGGAAACGATGATGATGTACACAAAAACATACGTATTGTTTATCTTGGGGAAAATATTATTTGCATCCACAAACCGCGACGTCATACATGCTAGGTATCTTTTATTTTTAGAGGATATTAATAAAGTAAGTGATTATGCATGGGGAACTGCGGTGTTGGCTTGTTTGTTCCGCAGCTTACACAAAGCAACCCGCCTTGATGCAAAAACTTCTCCGGATGTTTGATACTTCTTCAGGTATTTTATTGTCTTTATACCTTGATGTTCATTTAAATTGATATTTATTTTCATAATGTATGGCGATGTTTTAACTCGAAATCTTATGACACATGTGTGGGCCTACAAACGCCTATCAATCGGTATGCCTAATTATGCAAGAGGGGTCGATCATTGGTTGCCCCACGCAAGATCCTGGGCCTACCGAAGAAATATCCATAAGGTGAAAGAGGCAAGAAGACTATATCCCCATCACAACCAAATATTATACCGGGGGGAATTTGATGGGATGACAGCTGCCATGGTACGGTGGATGCCGTATTCAAATTTCGACAACCTAGTGACACAAGAGTACCAGACAACATGGTATAGTGGGGCCTTGCGTATTCCCCTCATTTGGCTCGACGTAGTTGAATTCCAAATGCCAGATCGTGTCTTAAGAAAATTTGGGGAAGTGCAGGATATTCCCGATGCCCCGGTAGATATGATTGAACTCCGTCAAGAGCAGGAAGGGATCCGCTCATTTGACTATATCGAGTTGCGGAGCTATTACATCGACACATAATGCGTATGTATGGCAAGATATTATATCTGATTTTGTGGTGGCCACAATATAGGAGATTAGTCTGGCCGAATACCTCAGGAGGTATAAGTAGATGACTCGTCTGAGAATAAGCCGCCCACAAGTTGAACTAGACGATACATATACACCACGTGGCTTATTTCATCAGTACGAAGCTGCAAACCTCGTAAGTTTCTTTTTAAGATTTTGTACATTGTACATTTATAACATATTACATACTTCTTGCTAATGAAATGTATATTTTTTTTATATAGATCGAGGCAGCTCGAGATTTTGTACGAAACCTTCTTTCAAAACCACCTGTGTATAACCCTCGACATGTGTACGAGGAATGGTATGCAAGGTCGGTACTGTTTAATGAAGAGTACCGGGAAATTTTTGAAGATCCCAACAATACCATCCCCAACGTTCCAGAAGAGCAGTTCATGCAAGAAACGCCATTTTTCGGGTTGGATCCATTCAGTCAATACAGTCAGGGATCCCCTTATGTGTCCGACATCCCATTTTTAGTTGAAACTGAGGACCCAACATATATATCACCTCCTCCCCCTTACATGCATCATTGGAGGTCGACTGTTGGTGTTGAGACTACGGAACAATTTCAGCCTATACAGTTGACCCCAATATTGAAGAAATGTCAGTCCTTCAATCATATTCAGAGCCTATTCTAAGTGGGGAAGAGGGCATGTCTATAATTTTTCCTTCACGGCTACAAATGGATCGGTCAAGTTACTTTAAGAAGGATCCTCTCAAACGACTGAAGGTAGAAAATGTGGAATGGCTAAACCGGAATTGGTTTTCTGATGTGGTGGACCTAACACAGTTTCCTCATGTAAGTCCTGATGATGATTATAGATTGGTGCATACGGACCTACTATCGTTAAAGCCAGGGAATGAGGTATGAGATCAGACGATCGACGCGTATCTTAATTTGTTGAAGTTACGCGAAGATCGTCTATGGCAAGGCCGATACGAGCGGGGAAAATTTTATTTCACGCCTTGCTGTTTTTTCCAATTACTAAAATAATGGTGGCCATCATATAGCAAACTCACTCCAGCAAATAAGAATAAATATGACGTTTCCGATGTGGCACCCTATTTTTTCAACCAAGGGGCATAACTGGAAATGTCAGAGTGTGATTTTGTATTCGTTCCAGTAAACCATAAAGGCGCCCATTTTTTATTGTTTGTTATAGATATTAAACAATGGCGGGTTATGCTTATAGATTCTTGGTACGAGGACGTACCTACTGACAAAATAAGTTCTCGATATCAATCAGAACTAGAATATGTGGTACATTCTTACATTTGTCGATGGAAATTTTCTATTACATTTATGTTATAGTGTCCTACTAACATTATGTTTTTTAATGTACAGTGTGACTTTGTTGCAAATGCTATGCAGATTTACAGCCTTGAGAAAAAAATTCTCGAATAAAAAGATGACTTGGGCATTCAAGGCGATCTGACCTAAATAAAAGAATACTGTGGATTGCGGAGTCTACGTAATGAAGTATGTTGACTACATTGTCCAAGACTACTCTTTAGTGGAGGTCGACTGGTTCGCAAAAGATGCATCCTTGTTTAGGTATAGAATTGCCCATGAATTACGTAAGCATAGGGCTAGAAATATGACATTTACACATATGACTAGTAGAGTTACAAATGTATCTTAATATGTATATTTTTGGAAACATGTAATATTTGATTTACATTTTGTGATTTTGATAGATTTTAATATAAAAAGAATGTAATGTATATTGCAAAATATATTAGTGACTGAACTTTAATAAACAACTTTATTTCATATAGGAGAACTTTAGTGAATTAATGCTAAAAGAACGAATATTGCCGAATGGATTTCCGAAAACTGAATTAATCCCAAAGTCATTTGCACTGATCCATTAAATCCGCAGTATTAAACTGCGGATGCCATATTTTTTTTAAAACATCATTTATCGACAGTAGGTGGTTCCCCCTGTATGCTTTTAAACTGTAAATGACATATCACAACTAATGCAGAATATTCATAACTAAACATAGTTCAAATTACAAATTACTCATAATATTTAAAATATATAGTTCTTTAGGAATATAATTGTTGTAGAATAATGAGTTGCCGTTATGATTTTAGTTTTTAAAGCTAACTAACTAAATTTTACTAACTAATATATACGTTTAATACTACGGAAGGATTCAACTTTGAAATCCCTTCGACAGTTCGGGATCGGTTAAGATTTCATTTTATTTTTCCATGTTCCTGTATACCACATGAAATATAATTAATATTCGCGGTGAATTATAATTAATTAATAGATCGGGTCAAAAGACTTCGGGATCGGGCCGATGGCGAATTACTTCGGCTATTGGAAATCCCTTTGGCAAATCGGGATCAGAATTCTTTATGATTTTAAGTCATGCTATACCGCATGAAAACGGTCGTCGTTTCGTTGATTATAATTCTGTTTCTAAGGATTCGGGATACCACATTATTGGCTTTGACATATTATGAGTCAATGGATCGGGGCAAATTTGATTATGTTATTTAAATTTTACAAATCTGTAATCTCATTCAATTATCAATGAAAATAAATAGTTCAATATTGCCAAAAGATGTTTGCATTTCATTCGATTCAATTGTATTTACATGGTGTTCATTACATGTAAAGTAAAGTAGATACAAGAAGTTAAGTACTGGGTGGGGGTTGTTCGTCGGTTTCATCCTCATCGTCAGAAGATTCGACAACTTTTGGATCGAACCCAGCCGCCCACATTCTTTTTGCTATCCGAGTTTTAGCCTCTTGATAACCATCACCGAGCTGACGAACGATAGTTGCTATCAGCTCGGGGGACTTCTTATAATCGGAGATTACCTTATCTTTGAGGGCTTCAGTTAGATGACCTTCTTTCATTATTCGTTCGTATTCCTCTTCTAAATTATTGCCAACATAGATGAGGTCAAACATTTTGAGTTCAGTGTCATTGGCGTGATCTTCGAGATTGCGCACCTCTTTCTTTAGTTTATCATTGTCGAATTTCAATTCTTCTAATTCGGCAAGGAGTTGATCTTTCTGGTTGTTGAGGTTGGAGTTCTCATGCATTAGCGCTTCGGCATGGCGCATGGTGTTGGTATGACAACTTTTCTCGGTTTCTAGGTTACTCTTCATTAAAGCAACCTCAGTCGTTTAGATTTCATTTTTAACTTCGAGTGTCTTCTCCTTTGAGTGGATGCGAGCAAAATCGCGAAGGGCTCAAGTGAAGGTTTGGGATGCCTGAAATATGAAAGGGGGGCTAGGAATGATAGTTAGAGGTAAAATGAGAATAATGAGTTATGAAGTTACTTGTTGATGGACTAACCCGGCCTTGATATATCGCACTGGTCAACATAAGTTCTTCAGTGAAATCGCCTTCGAATCTCTCTTCATCTTTCAGAAGGGCGAACGTCTCGTGAAGGGCGAAGGGATAATTTGCGGGATCGTCAGGCCACATGGTCAATATGGCAAAGACGTCATTGTTTGAAGTTAGTGGCGTTGATTGTGGTATAGATTGAGAGCATATGAGGTAGAGTTCGGTGTGGGCATTTGTGGAGTTTCGTGGCAAGGTTTCTTTTGGGAAGGCTCGATGGTAAATGGTTCTTTCTCTCTCCTTTTTTGGGCTTCAGATGTGGGGTGAAGAGGTGGATCGGTGCTGGTGTTTTGTTTGGGTGGATAACTAGGGATTGTTTGGGAAGATGTTTTCTTTTTCTTGAGTTGTTTCTTCTTGTATAGGGTTCTTCTCTTTGTGGAAGTTAGTTCGGTGACATTCTTTCCGAAGGTGAAACGGGAATCGGGACCGTTGAGATTGGTTTTATAAGGATGGGGATTTCGAATTTTGTGGGGATTTATTGGGAACCGATGATGGTGGTTTCAGATAGTTGCTCGGGTTGGTGGAGTGTCTCTTGTGAAGGTTCGGGTGCAGATTCAAGGAAGTCTTCTGCTTGGATGACATCCTCAAGAAGGTTGGCTGCTCGGGAAGATTCGCTGACGTCAGTAATTTGTTGTTTCTTGAAGAGGGACACTGTGGAAAATAAGGTGTTAGAATTGATAGAGGTTTGATGGGTTTACAATGAAAATACGAAGATTAGGACTTATGTTCGTGCTCATATAACCAATTCTGATCAAATAGCAAAACCAATGACCAATCCTCTTTTGGCACCTTGGCATAGATGGCTCGGAGTTCCTCTGCTCGTTCGTAGGAAACCTTACCGAACATAAAGTTGGCTCTCGAGGAGTCGGCCCAACATGGGAGGAGATGTGTGTCGGGCCCCTTTATATAAAACCAGTTGGAGTGTCAACCCTTGTTGCTGGAAGGGGTTTTCATCTAAGTGTGCTTGTTCGGTTATTTGTTTAACTGCTGAAAGCCCGATTCTTTGGATCAACCGAGGGAGAATAGCGGAAGAGGAAGTCATTGCATGGTGTGATGCCACAATCGTGGCAGAAGGCGATGAAGCATATGAGGTCAATATATGAGTTCGGTACTAACTGTGCAAACCCGATCCCTACGAATCTGAGGAAGGCGGAGATGAATTCATGGAGGGGAAATGAACCCCATATCTAATAGCGTAGAGGGGAACGACTATCCATCCATCAGGATACTGATACATTCTCTCGTTCAGATTGGGCACACGAAGGTCGTAGTCGTTCGGGATGAGGTACCGTTGGCGTATTTCTTGTAAGGCTTCGTTAATAATGGAAGTTTAAGTGTTGATGTGGGAGAAGGCTTTTACGGAAGAATATTCTTTCAACATATTCATTTCGGCTATATTGGCTTTGGTTTTAGCTGGGGAAAGGGTGTCTTCTTTTTTGGAGTGGGGAGATGGAGCTTGGGGGTAGTGATGATGTCCGTCGGAGGCGAGATAGCAGAGTCATTGGTGTTGGTGACGGCTGAGGTGATGATGGTGGTTTAGGTTTCTGGGGTAATGCTGATGTTTATTGGTATCGTAGTTGATGGATGGGTTCATGGCGAGGGCCTTGTTGATATCAGTTGGAGGTTGTGTGGATGTAAAATCGACCATTGTTGAGTGGTAAGTTAGTTGGTGTGACTAGAGAAGAGGAGGATCGTTGCAGGAAGGAGGAAGGTGTTGGGATACTCTAAGAAATTCAAAATCGAAAGTTGGAAATGTGGCGGTTTATTTGGAAGTGAAGGGTTTTTGATGTGACAAACCGTTCACTTATGCACGTTTCCCAAATTGTGGCTCAGTAATGATGTGTGGGGTTCAGTGTAGGCACGTGTCCTTGGAGGAGGATGTTCTGGGTGTTTGTACATGAAAACGGCATCGTTTCCCTTGCAGTGCCTTTAACTCAATCTTGTCCCGTCCGCAGTATTAAACTGCAAATGCTAGGTCTCCTAAATATAATACGGTTAATTACTGCAAACTGATTTAGATGATTTTTAGCTTTAATAAACTTATAATTATATTTTTGGATCTCATGCCATTTTTATAGTACCGATCTAAGACGAGTATAATTATAGTATCAATTTATAGGTTTTCAATTTATTCTTAGGTATTCTTATCATCATCCGAGATAAGATGAATCTGCAACAACAATACCCAAGAGAAATAGAAGACTAATAGGGTTAAATCAAACTTTTCTTGTCTAAAGTCCCCGTCCCCAGTTTAATACTGCAGACTCTAGTTTAATATGAAAACAATGACGTTTTCAATAAAAACGTCTGCAGAACTAAACTGCGGATAAGATGAATCTGCAACAACAATACCCAAGAGAAATAGAAGACTAATATGGTTGAATCGAACTTTTCTCGTCTAAAGTCCTAGTCCGTAGTTTAATACTGCGAACTCTGGTTTAATATGAAAACGATGATGTTTTCAATAAAAACGTAAGTCCGCAGAACTAAATTGTGGATCCTGACTATTAAAACCCTAATTGCAAACGACTATGCTATTCTCTTTTACCGTTCAAGGATTCAATCATCTTAAGAGGGCATAACCTACTAGCAAGCAACCATACCTACACACAAACATCATGATTTCATCAATAATCTCTAATTTAATTGCTAATGCAGAATTGATTTATTTTGCCATGGATTTGTTTGTTGAAGAATCATTTCATTCACTTTCCAGTACTGAGGAAAAATTGCATGATTTGAATGATGTAACAAGTTTAGTTGATGATACCATTCCTTATGTTGGTCAAATATTTGATATGTTGGAAGATGCTGAATTTTTTTTTAAAAATATGCGAAACGTGTTAGATTTGAAGTAAGAATAAAAACTAGCAGAAAACATGTGAGATCTGAAGATTTTTGTTTTTGATTGTATCAGTGTCGTAAAGCTGGATATATGGTTATTAAGAAAAATGAGATTGTCACTGATGATGAAGATAATAATATGGTTAAGGAAAAGTGAAGGAGGGACTCTATTGATAGAACAGAATGTAGAGCAAAATTTTATATTGTGCATGATAGGAATGCAGATAAATGGCTTGTGTCTACTCTTGAAGTGAATCACAATCATGAATTTGTGTCCCCAAGTAAAGTTTCACAAATTCAAACACACAAAAATATTTCAGGAGTTGTTAAGAATTTGATTGAAACCCTTAATAATGCTGAGATTGGGCCAAATAGAATGATGAATGTTTTTAGCTCATTGGAAAGAGGTATGAGCAATGTTGGATTCTCTAAAACGGATGTGCGAAATATAGTTAGAGATATTAGGCGTGATAATAACATTTTCAACTATGCATAGGCTGCAATAGATTACTTGAGAAAGTTGCAACTTGAGAGCCCGAGCATATTTTATTTTAGTGTAAAACCAGGCATGGATAATCGTATCGAATGTATTATGTGGTTGATTACCGGTCAATAGTTGCTTATCAAAATTTTAGTGACGTTATTACGTTTGATACCACATATCGAACAAACAAATATTCCATGCTATTTGTTCCTTTCACGGGTGTAAATCATCATTACCATTCTGTATTGCTTGGGTGTGCACTCTTGAGCGATGAGACTGAGGATACATTTGTATGGTTGTTTTAGCAGTGGCTTGAAGCAATGAATTTCAAACATCCGATAACCATTGTCACTGATCAAGATCGTGCTATGTCGAATGCGGTTGCTAGGGTTTTTCTTAATACACACTGTGCATTGTGTATTTGGCACATTAGCAAAAAATTTCCTAAAAAACTTGGGCATATCTATTCATCGCATCCGACTTTTAAGTCAGATTTTAACTATTACGTGTTTAAGTCTTTGACTAGTCAAGAATTTGAGGACAGATGGAATTTGTTGCTTGAAAACTACGATCTGCAGGATCACGAATGGTTGAAATCTCTGTACGAATTAAAAGAAAAATGGATTGGGGTGTATTCCAAAAATTTCTTCGCAGTGGGAATGACTGCTACTTCTAGGAGTGAAAGTATGAACAATTTTTTTGACGAATTTGTCAATACTTCCACGGGGATTAGAGATTTTATTTTAAAGTCTCAAAAAGCCATTGAGAAGCAGTACATCAGAGAGAAACAAGATGATTATCTGACAGTCAATCGTGCAAGAAAATTCCTTTTTGGAGATCCATTAGAGATTCATGCAGCTAAAATATATACCAAAGAAATGTTCTAGTGTTTTCAAATTGAATTGACAAAATTGCACAAGTTAACTTTTCAAAAAGTGCATGAGTTGTCAACTCCTGATTCAAAAAACTACTTAGTGTTCAAAGTGACGGTTCCTGAATCTCGCCGTAGATATTTCACAGTTGTGTAATATATAGATACCGAGATGGCGAAATGTAATTGCAAAACATTTGAACATTCTAGTACAATATGTTGTCACATTCTCAGGCTACGAAGTTCAAAGAACTTGGTTCAGATTCCTGAAAAATCGATACACAAGCGATGGACTCAAGACGTTAATAAAATTAGCGGTGTCACCCCGTACGTTCTCCCCTTGGTCACAGATTATGCTGAGACACAAACCGGTCGATTCAATCATTTACACAAACGGTTTTTAGGGTTTGTGTTGGATGCTTCATCTTCTAAAGAAGACACAGATTATGTTCATTAACTGCTAGATCGTGAACACAAAATTGTGGCCAAAATCCCTGCAGAATATGTGAAAATAAGACCGGACAACAATATGCAACCTGTTATCAATATTGGGGTCGCTATTGACTTGCGCGATGATGATGATGATGCTTCCAATGATCCTGTGTTTGATCCAATATGTTCGCAAAAAAAAGGTCGTAAAAAAGCAACACAGTTGAAAAGTGTTGTCGAACAATTTGCATGACAGAAGCCACTTCAAAATTCTGCAATATGTGGAATCTTTACAAACCATGATAAACGGAACCATTATAAAGCTTTAGGCCTGAAAAGGCTTGAATCTTCATAATTTCATTTTTTTTGGAGTGATTTTGACATTTTTATACAAACAAAGTGTTATTATTTGCTTTTGGTCTGACTTTGTATGTATGTAACTGCATGTTCTTAAAATCTTGTTGCTTTTTGAAATGCTAATTTTGTATGGATTTTGGGTGGTTCTCTAGAGAATACTTCGGACACTAAGATGGCAAAAAAGGGGAAACAACGTTATTTTTAAGTAAGTCTCGTCCGCAGTTTAATACTGCGGACGCTAGGTAGGCAAATAAGGGGAAACGATGCCGTTTTTAAATAAGTTCTGTCTCGTTCGCAGTATTATGAAGGGGAAACGACGCCATTTTTTAAGTAAGTCTCGTCCGCAGTTTAATTCTGCGGATGTTAGGTATGGAAAAGAAGGGAAAACGATGTCATTTTTAAGTAAGTCTCGTCCCGTCCGCAATATTATGAAGGGGAAACGACGCCGTTTTTTATGTAAGTCTTGTCCGCAGTTTAATTCTGCGAACTCTAGTACTCAAAATGTGCTACAACGATGGGTCAATTGTTTAGCTTTGCTATGAAAACCCTGGGTTTGCATAGTAGACCTAAATAATTAACCCATCCTAGCAGCACATTTTGAGACATCTCAGATTGAATCTCGTTGAAACAGCCCATCCATTCTCTGAAATCTTCTGCTCTAATATAGAAATTTCGTAGATCGGTACTCGTCTCAAATCGGTACTTTAAATATGAGTTGAGATATAACAATATAAATATAAGTTTAATAAAGCTAAAAATCATCTAGTTCCCTTGCATATTCTTGTTAGTTGTTACATATTCAAGTAATCTGGGATGATAAGAAACACACATGACAAAATAATTTGGAAGGATGGATAAAAAGAGTCAGTGGGCTGAAGTGTTTTCAGCACACAGATCCTTCCAATTTGTTAGCCACACATGTCTCTTCAATACAGATCACATGAATCAGTAAGTATAAGAATCTGCAAGAAGAAATAGAAAATTCTTAAGCCTTAATTTGAACTCTTCCTACCGATCTAGATCAGTTTGCAGTACTTGACCTTATTACATATAGGAGACCCAGCGTCCGCAATTTAATACTGCAGACGAGACTTCTCAGTTTCCTAGAAAAAATAGTGTCGTTTTCATAGACCTAACATCCGCAGTATTAACCTGCGGACGAGACCTTTCAGTTTCTAAATTAAAACAACGTCATTTTAAGAAGGTTAATGAATTAGCATCCGCAATATTAAACTGCGGACGGAGAGTAATGAACATAGGGGTATTTGGTCATCTATCCCGTCCGCAGTATTAAATTGCGAAATACTGGAAACAAAACTGCGGACTGGTAGTCTATTTAACTGTTCGATCTTCGGATGGAGGGTCACGATGTGTTGTAAGGATAACCTTAACTTGACAACGTTGGCTATAGATCGGTCCCCTATATATATATATATATATGTATATATATATGGGGAATGATTCATAACATTAATTGCTATGAATCCTTATAAGGCATACACTATCTATACCTATTGGGGCATGAATGACTGGGTCCGGTTGGATTTGGTGGGCCATAGTCCACATGGAGGAAGTGTTCCCACATAGGAGTCTATTTTTAGCAGTAGGAGAACTTTAAGTAATCTAGGATTCCTAACTATATTTAAATTCTAATTCTAAGGAAAGAGTTAAGATTAGGTCCCGACTTCCTTTCTTTAAGGAGATTGACTTTCATCCTATTATGGTAACTACCATGATAAGGAGTCCTATTACTATTCAGGGATAGGGCGACAAAGTAGGTGTGAACACTATAAATACAAGGATATACCCCAAATTCACAGGTAATGACTTTTTGAGCACTAAAATTATAAGCCTCCATTATTAATTCCTTGAGCAGCTTGTACTTATTCTTACACTGGAGCTATCCCCCGACGGCCCAGGCCATCAGCTCTCTAAGTGTGTTCTCCTTTTTGTGTAGGATTTAGCGCGTATTTAGTGATTGGTGGGAGCTGTCGTTAACACTCCAAAATTAAAACCCTACTTTAACTCTATGAATAGAATTCAGTATAGCAACAAGCAAGGATCGATCCCATAGAGAGTGAATTTATCTTTGTTTATTCTATTGTTTTCTAAATCTAAATACTATTAAATATAAATTGGGGGTTTTGAATTGAATAAACTAACTAATGTAACAGAAAATAATTAATAAGAATAACCAATGAATTAAAGACTTCAGTTCTTCAGTTAAGTATTGCCTTTTTACAATCTTTGGAATAATCAAGTTATACAATATTTATCCTTCAATGAAATTAATAGCCCTAGATAATCGCAATCGCTAATTATTCGAAATTCTCTTGAAGTTTTAAATCCAATGTGACAATTGCCCTAAGAGACCCTAACTATCATACAACCTAGAACTATTAGTCTAGATTTAATATAACAGCAGCATTAAGAATTAGAGAATTAGACTATTCCAAACAACAATCACACAATCAGGGATTATTTAACTTGTCTTCTGATAATCTTAGCAATACTCAAAAGCTTGTCCACAATCATGCATCACTAATTGCTTCTTATAATCAGATATAATATTGTTTACTTAATACTATAGCTTAATCTCGCAGATGATATCAATCAGATTAATTTAATTGGTCATATCAAATCAATCAGTTAAAATAGCATGTAATCAATTAAAGCAGATTATCAGAATAAATCTCATGCAAAAAGGAATAAATAAAATAAACTTGATCAAACCATTAATTGTAAAGAAGGTTCAACATCCCTTAGAACTGAAATAGATAATTTAGCCTGAATCTTTCAAAACTAGGGTTTAAATTCGAATGTAGATGATGATAATATCTAACTAATAACATGTATTAATAGTCCTAAGATAATATCATAATACTCTAAAAAATAACAATCCAATTACAATTAGAACACCTTAAGATTATTGCCAAAAATAATTTCCAACTTTTCAAATTCCCGTCGAACTCGCCGGGGCGAGTTCGTTCTATTGGGGGAGCTCACCGGGGCGAATTAGAGCAGACAGGTCTGGGCTGGGGAGAACTCAGAACGCGCTGGGGCGGATTCCGCAGAGAGGAATTCGCCGGGGTGAATTCATCCTTCTTCACGAACTCGCCAAAGCGAGTTCCTAATTTTCCAAAAACTGAATTTTTCCTTCTTTTTTTGCTTTAACTTCATTTATCCCTGAAATTAATAAATACCCTAATAAGCTCATATATACCATAAAACATGCAATAAACTAAACATAAAGGAATTATAATTAATAAATATTATGCACTCATCAAATTCCCCCACACTTAGCCTTTACACGTCCTCGTGTAAATCAAAACAAAGGTAATATTGAAATCATCTGAGATTCATTTAACCAAACTTTCAAAAGGTTTAAATCAATTACCAACCATGAATATTAACACAAACAAACAAGAATTTGGTCAACACTTCATCAATCAATATATAACAACAATTGTATCCTTCACCATTGAACTTCTCTAAATCAAACCATATCCACATAAGTATCTTTCTTATGATCTACACACATACTCAACTCAGTTATCATGGAACAACAGCCGTGCACATTAACTCAGAACTCATAACCTATTTTCTCTACTATTCATTCTTTTTCTTTCTCACCAGAACCATCAAATTCACTTTCTTTTCCAGGTGAATGCATTTTATGCTCCATTTCACCTTTCTCATTCTTTCTTAAGTGAGTCCATTTTATGCTCTATCTCACTTATCTTCTTACCAACGAGTGCGTTTTTCGCTCTTTCTCGTTGCATGTGTTTATAGGTGAGTGCGTTTTACGCTCCATCTCAACCCACCATATGTTTCTCTTTTGCACTTTTCTTTTCTTTTTCAATTTTTTTCAAACTTCATGTCCTTATTTTCTCATGGTCCTGCAATCAACATAAGTAGTTAAATGGTCCTAAATAATGAAATCAGTGCTAGGGGTGCTCATCGGTAAAAAACCGAACCGGTACCGAAAATACCGAACCGGTACCGATCCAAAAATACCGAAAAACTAAGAACCGGTACCGGTACCGAACTACCGGTTTCGGTACCGGTTCGGTACAAAATCGGTACCGGTTTTTTCGGTTCGGTTATCGGTAATACCGCATGGTAATATATATAATTATTAATAATAATTAAATAATTTTTTTTATATATATTAACAATAATTAAATATATAATTAACAATAATTATTATTTAATAATAATTAAAATTTATATATATGTATATAATTATTAATAATAATTATATATTTCGGTATTTCGGTATTTCGGTTTGTACCGAATTCAGAAAATCCCTTACCGCTACCGGTACCGAAAAATGTTAAAATACCGAAAAACCGATACCGAAAAAACCGGTACCGAAAAAAACCGGTACCGCCGGTACCGGTATCAACCGGTTCGGTAAAAAACCGAAAAAACTGAATTTTTTGAGCACCCCTAATCAGTGCACATAAACAATTCCATAGATAACTCAACCAAATAAGCATATATCCCATATTTAAATACTCATGCAATATAAATTAGATCTAAATTAGTGACTATGACTTAGTTATCATCATTCATCAACTAATTCGATATCAAACAAATTCTATCAAATTAGCATCAATTTCATTCCTCAACCATAACCTTTAAAATTTTAGCCAAACAAAATCATTGAGCCAAAATTTTTAGAGCAAGTTTTAATTTTTTCCACAAAATAACTCAGATTATCAAACTTAGAGCAAAACCTACCCTAGACTAACCTAAACCCCTCCCCCACACTCAAACCTTATATTATCCCCAATGTAAGACAATCATGCAAAGACGAAGTAACTAAATAAAATGCAACTAAAATGCAAAAAGTAAAAGTAAAAGGGATAGAAAAGTAAATCTAAAATTTTGGGTTGCCTCCCAAGCATCGCAGTTGTTTAACGTCGTTTGCTCGACAGCAATCCTCTCAAGCTACGTATAGATCGAATCCACCAAATTTAGCATCTCAACTTCCCTACGAGACCGCAACTTACCTGGAAACAATTTCAGCCTTGAATTATAGAGCAGAACTTTTTGTCCAATAGTGAAATCTTTCCTTAAAATCTGCTTGTCGTGGAAAGCCTTTGTCTTAGTCTTGTACAGTCTAGAACTCTCATATGCTTTATTCCATATTTGTTCCAGCTTTTGCAACTGTAACTTTTTATTCACTCCCGCTTCATCCATGCCCATGTTGCATTGCTTGATCGCCCAGAAAGAATTGTGTTTCAGCTCCACAGGTAAATGACATGGCTTCCCAAACACTAGCCTATACGAGGACATACCAATGGGAGTTTTGAATGCAGTTCTATAAGCCCACGGTGCATCTTTTAGTCTCAGACTCTAATCTTTTCTGTTTGGCTTAATGAGTTTCTCTAGAATGGACTTCACCTCACGGTTGGATACCTCAGCCTGGTCATTGCTTTGTGGATGATAAGATATAGAAACCTTATACATCACATTATATTTCCTAAAAAGTGTAGCTAGCATCCTATTGTAAAAATAAGTTCCTTTATCGCTGATGATGGCCCTCAAAGTTCCAAACCTGACAAATATGTTAGACTTGACAAAATCTGCAACAACTTTAGAATCATCAGTCCTGGTGGCTTTAGCTTCCACCTATTTTGAAACATAATCAACAACCAAAAGAATATAAATATTACCATAAGAAACAGGAAAAGGTCCCATAAAATCAATACCCCAAACATCAAAGATCTCAACAATTAAAATAAGAGTTTGTAGCATTTGATTTCTATGTGATATATTACCTGTCTTTTGACAATTCGCACATGATTTACAAAACAAATAGGAGTATTTAAAAATTGTTGGCCAATAAAAACCACTTTCTAAAACCTTATGAGCAGTCATTTTTGGTCCAAAGTGTCCTCCACAAGCATAAGAGTGACAAAATGTTAAAATAGATAAAAATTCATTGTTTGGCACACACCTTCTAACTACCTGATTAGAACAGAATTTCCATAGATATGGGTCATCCCATACATAATACTTGGCATCACTCTTAAGTTTAACTTTTTGTGATCTGGAGAATTCACTCGGGAAATGTGTACTTGCTAAATAATTGACAATGTTAGCATACTAAGGCAATTCCTCATGAAATGAAAGTAGCTGCTCATCCGAAAAGGAATCATGTAATAGTAGTAGCTCCTCATCTCTCAGTAACCTACTCAAGTTATGCCACCAAGTTGTCTGCTCCTTTCTTATCCTTGATTTCTAAGTCAAAAATTCTTGCGGCATCAGAATCGATCTGATAATTCTAGGTTTAGAGTCCTTTTTGGTTACCAAATACCTAAAAGCAGCATAGTTAGAATAAACTACTACTTTAGTACCAAGAAGATAAGATTGAAACTTGTCTAAAGTAAAACAACATATAAAAGTTCTTTCTCAGTTGTAGAGTAGTTAATCTGAGCAGAGTTTAGAGTCCTCGAAGCATAATATATGGCATGGATAACTTTATCAATCTTTTAGCCTAAAACAGCTCCCACTGCATAATTGCTTACATCACACATGATTTCAAAGGGCAAACTCCAATTTGGTGGTTGAATCACAGGTGCAGAGGTCAATAAGCTTTTCAACTTGTCAAATACTCCCTTGCACTCATCGAAAAACTGGAATTCCTCATCTTTTTACAACAATTTACATAATGGCCGAGCTATCTTTGAGAAGTCTTTGATAAACCTGTGATAGAAACCTACATATCCAAGAAAAGAACGAATCTTTCGTACACTTACGGGGTAAGGCAAAGCAGAAATAACATCTATCTTAGCTTTATCAACTTCTAAAAATTTAGCTGACACAACATTAGGGGTGAGCATGGTGTGGTTTGAAGCCCAAACCACACACGAAACCGCTTAGGTGCGGTTTGACAAATTCAAAATTGCACATGAAACCGCTTGTGATTGGTGATGTGCGGTTTTGAACTATATGGTGCGGTTTCGGTTCCAAAACCAATTGAAATAACAAAATTTTATGCAATTTAAATTAACAATTTAGCATAAGTACTCTAATTTTGTGACCATATTAGAATATTGTAATGCTAAATTATTTTTCTTATGCAGTTAACTCATCTGTGCATGGCGGCACCTCCTTTGGCCAACCATAAACAGTAGGCCAATAGCTAACCATATACACTTATACAGGCAGGGGAAAGAGCGTTTTAGTTTAAGTGAAAGGGTTATGCAGATATGTTTTATATCAAAAATACATGATGCAGAAAAGTGAGACTAACATATGCAAGTGATGATTACCAACAATTCTCAAGTATAAAATACAATGATAATGTTTAAAATTAAAACAGTGCACTGAAACTTTCCTGTTGAGGCATCAAAGGCTGTAAACGCTGACAATAACCACCTTGGTCCCAGTCACCTCCTTCAAAATGTCGAGGGGATTATGTACGAAATAATAAAATTATGCCAGGTCACTTTTTTTCCTACACAAATGAAATCTATAAATAAAATGCAGATTAAATTTGAGAAGATATGGATAATGCAATTTGAAAACAAACATGAATTGCTTATAATTTATATTCCTCTCAAGATTGTCCACTGTTAATATCCTAGCTAATTTGGGATCCCAATATGATATTGGTAATGTTTATCTTCAAATTAGAAATTAATACTTCAATAAACCAGGAAAGAATTGTTTTTCCAACATAGTAATCTTCTACCTTGTTTAAAATGTGACTTAATGTGCATGCTAAATCAAGAAATTTAAAAGTGAATCAAATATGAGCATTTACGGAAGTATAAATACCAACTGATGTAGAGAAAGAGAACTATTTGTTCATTTTAATTTAACTTTCAATAGTTTTAGACAACATTCTAATATTCTATCAAACAAAAAAGCCCTAATTAGCTACCTCTTAAGTCCAATACAACAAAGTACATCAAATAAAACAAAATTAAAAAATTACTTCATTAAATAAACAAAATTGAATTCAAGTCGTACATTTTATTGCTTAAACACTCATGTACACAAACCTATTTAAAAACATTAGCACATTTAGAAAGAGAAAATAAATACCATTTTACCAAAAATGAACAATATTGAACACATTACAAAGCTCAATAATTCACTTCAATCCATATTGAGAAATTCTGATTTTTTTATAATATATAGAGAGAGAAAAAAAATTGAACAGTTAGCTAATACAACTAAAACACATCACGATCTACATAAATTCAAGCTGGAAGTTCAATAACTTTAGCCCACATAAAGTTGTACAGCAAATCAAACTAATTAAACCAAAAAATAATGATGGATCAACGAAATTGAAAGTGGTTACCTAAGGGGTAACATCGTAACAGGAATTAAGCTCGAACTCAAAACCCTAGAAGAATCCGCCATTTCCAAATCCATCACAGTCAAAAAAAACAAAAATACTTCTCATGTGTGCAAGGGGCGAGGGGTAGAGACTACAACAGAAGGAGAAGAGGAGACGAGGTCGTGAAAAAAGGTCGCGAAAAATACCGCAGTGAAGCAGAGGAAGAGGAAGTATAGGCCTAAGCTCTCGCCCCTCTCTAACTCTCTGTATGCAGTAACCTACTAATTAGATATTTAGATTAGAATAAATGTTTTTCTTGTGCCCGACCAAGTTCAACTTTTTTATTAATCTGCCCCTTTGAATTACTAACTTATAAATTCTACCCCTTGAGTTTACCTATAAAAAAAAGTGAGCATAGTGCATAGGAAAGGTAATTGCTGCCCTTCCTTCATACATTATACATACATACACATATATGGTGTGGTTTCGGTTTTATGCATATGGTTTTGGCCTGTAACCAAAACCAAACCATAAATTTAGTTTTTCAACCCAGCAAAAACCGCCACATACGCCGGAACCGTTGGTGCGATTTTAATTGGTGCGGTTTGTGCGGTTTTTGGTGCGATTTCGGATGTAATTTGGTTACTTGCTCACCCCTACACAATATTACCAAGTACTATACCTTGTTATACCATAAAATGACATTTTTTTCAATTAAGAACAAGATTAGTCTCTAAGCATCTATCTAGCACACGAGTCATATTATCCAAGCATATATCCAAAGAATCACCATGAATTATGAAATCATCCATAAAGACCTCTATGCAATTTTCTAAAAGATCAGAAAATATACACACCATGCATCTCTGAAATGTACCTAGTGCATTACACAGTCCAAAAGATATCCTACGATATGCAAAAGTACCGAATGGACATGTAAATGTCGTTTTTTCCTAGTCTTTGGGTGCAATCATAATCTGGTTATAGTCTAAAAACCCATCTAAAAAAAATTATAAGCATGCCCAGCTAATCTTTCTAACATCTGATAAATAAAAGGGAGAGAAAAGTGATCTTTTCTTGTTACAGCATTCAATTTTTTATAATCAATACACATTCTCCATCCTGTTTGCGTTCGTGTGGGCTCCAACTCATTGTAGTCATTCTTGATGATTGTGATTCTAGATTTTTTTGGTACTACCTGTACTGGACTCACCCACTGACTGTCTAAAATGGGGTAGATTATACCTGCATCAAGCAATTTGAGCACTTCTTTTTTCACTACCTCCATCATGGGTGGATTCAGTCTCCTTTATGCTTCTTTAGTGGGCCTTGCTCCATCTTCTAATAAAATCCTATGCATGCACATCGCCAGACTTATACCTTTGATATCTGCTATAGTCCAATCAAAAACTATGACGTAGTCCCTTAGGACTCTTAGCAATTTATTCTCTTGTAGTTTGGTTAGATTACTAGCAATAATCACAGATAGTGTATCATCAGTCCCTAAATATACATATTTCTAGTGTGCTGGTAATTGTTTCAATTCTAGAATTGGAGCTTGCACCATAGATGGTATCAGTTTTTGATAAGAAACAAGGAATTAAATTGAATGGACTGCATACTTATCTGAGATTTTAGGTAAAGAATGCAATACAGCTACAACCTCTATTAATTCCTGATTCTACTCAATCTTTTCATCTTTATCCATCTCCAAACTGTTAGTGATGGCAACCTCCAGGCTTTCCTTATGTATGTGTTCAAAAGATCCATGCACTAAAGAGTCAATGATGTCAATAGCAAAAACAGAATTAACATCACTAGGATACCTCATGGCTTCATATATGTTGAATTATATCTTTTCACCATCAACTTTCATAGTTAAGGTTCCATTGTGTACATCAATCATTGTCCTTGTTGTTTTCAAAAATAGCCTCCCTAACAAAATATGTGAAGGATTTGGAGATCTATCATCCTCCATATCCACAATGTAAAAATCTGCAGGAAAGATTAGTTCGTTCACCTGCACCAAGACATCTTCAATTACCCCTTCAGGGTAAGTGTTAATAAGATCAGCCAATTGAGTAATAACACCAGTTTGTTTTAAAGGATCTAAATTTAAAGAAGTAAATATAGATAATGGCATGACATTTATTGAAGCTCCTAGATCTGGTATTACATATTCTGCATGGGATTGTAAACATGCCTGGATCTTTACATTTAGGGGGCATTTTTCTTTGAAGTACTGCAGACACATTATCTCCAATACTGACTCTTTTATCATTTTTTAATTTCCTTTTGTTAGTGCACAATTCTTTTAAAAACTTAGCATACCTGGGCACTTATTTTATTGCATCCAAAAGAGGGATGTTTACCTCCACCTTCCTAAAAGTTTCCAGAATTTCCTTCTCTTGTTCATCCTTCTTTGAAGTCTTGTGGTTCCTAGGTGAAAAAGGTAATGGCTTAATCAAAACTTGAGAAGATGGGTTAGATTTTACCTTAGGTGTCTCAATCTCTTCTTTGGCTTTCTCCTCCTCAAAATCAGTAACTGCTTTGGGTACTTCCAGGTCTTTTCCATTCCTTAGTGTATTGCACTAGCATTCTCCCTTGGATTGACAATTGTTTGGGAGGGAAACTTTCCTGAGCCTTAAGATTCCAAAATTCCCACTGTGGTAGTAAGCTGACCCACTTGGTTCCTCAGATCTTGAACATAAGTTCTTGCTTCCTGCATAAATTGTTGTGTTTGAGTCATTAATTGTTGTGACTATCCCATAAATGCCTTGAACATGTCCTCCATGGATTGTCCATTTATTTGTAGGAGCTTTTTGTCTAGGTTGATACTGAGGTTGAGCCAGTTGAAAACCTTGTTGCCTAGCTGGGAATGTTCTTTATGCTGGTGGCCTATTCCTTCCATAGCTGAAGTTCGGATGATCCCTCCAACCTGGATTGTAGGTGTTTGAGTATGGATCATACTTCTTTTGGGGTTGTGCCTGATAGTTTCCCACTGCATTGACTTGTTGTGCAGACTCCTCATCTTAGAATGTTGGGCATGCATTTGTGTTGTGATTTTGCTGTAAACAGATCCCACAAGCCTTTGCGGCTGGAAAGTTTCCTGTAGCTAATTGTCTAACCACAGTAGTTAAGTCCGAAATCTGTTACTCCAAATTACTTGTTCTTACCTCACTTACCTATTGTGGTGCATGAGCATTCCTTGTCCCATACTACTGTGAATTGACTGCCATATTTACAATCAGGTTCCTTGCAGCCTCTGGAGTTTTGTCAACTAATGCCCCTCCACTGACAACATCAATCATACTCCTATCCATTGGCACTAACCCTTCATAGAAGTATTGAATCAGGTGTTGATCATCTATTTGGTGAGGTGGACAGCTAGAACACAGCTTCTTGAACCTTTCCCAATATTCATACAATGTCTTTCCGTTGAACTGTCGGATTCCGCAAATCTCCTTTCTTATGTTGGCTACTCTTGAGGTAGGGAATTACTTCTCCAAGAACATCTTCTTCATGTCATTCTAGGATTGAATTGATCCCGAAGGAAGATAGTACAACCAGTCTTTTGCCAGATCCGCTAGTGAGAATGGAAAAACTCGAAGCTTTATCTACTCTTCAATTATCCCATGTGGTTTCATGGTGGAACATACAACATGAAACTCCTTTAAATACTTATATTGATCTTTACCTGTAAGACCACGAAAAGTAGGTAAAAGATGAAGTAGTCCAAATTTAAGTTTAAACGCAACATTTAAAGCAGGATACTCAATACATAAAGGTTGTTGATTGAGATTAGGAGTGGCTAATTCTTTCAACATCCTGTTATTGTTTGGCACCATCATATCTTCTTCTTCTTCTGACTCGGTGGATGACTTGTTTGACAGTAGTTCCAGTGCGATGTTGAGGCCTGGTGATGGAGCTTCGTCGGAATCTGCAATTGTGCTTTGAGATTGACGAGCCTCATTACTTAACCTGCGTGTAGTTCTCTCTATTTTTGGATCAAAATTTAGTTCAAGAGAGTGAGAGGATAGAGTCATCAACTAACTAAAAAATAATAAATAAAAGTAAACAGTGAATAAATAAAAACAAATAACACTCCCCGGTAAAAACGCTAAAATTTGAGAGCTGTCGTTAACACTCCAAAATTAAAACCTTACTTTAACTCTATGAACACAAAATTTAGTATAGCAACAAGCAAGGATCGATTCCACAGAGAGTGAATTTATCTTTGTTTATTCTATTGTTTTCTAAATCTAAATACTACTAAATATAAATTGGGCAGTTTTGAATTAAGTAAAACTAACTAATGTAACAGAAAATAATTAATAAGAATAACCAATGAATTAAAGACTTCAGTTCTTCAGTTCAGTATTGCCTTTTTACAATCTTTGGAATAATCAAGTTATACAATATTTATCCTTCAATGAAATTAATAGCTCTAGATAACCGCAATCGCTATTTATTCGAAATTCTCCTTAAGTTTTAAATCCAATGCGACAATTGCCCCAAGAGACCCTAACTATCATACAACCTAGAACTATCAGTCTAGATTTAATATAACAGCACCATTAATAATTACAGAATTAGACTATTCCAAGCAACAATCACACAATCAGGGATTATTTAACTTGCCTTCTGATAATCTTAGCAATACTTAAAAGCTTGTCCACAATCATACATCACTAATTGCTATTTATGATCAGATATAATATCGTTTACTTAATATATCTTAATTTAGTAGATGGTATTAATCAGATTAATCTAACTGACCATATCAAATCAATCAGATTAAATAACATGTAATCAATTAAAACAGATTATCAGAATAAATCTCATGCAAAAAGGAATAAATAAAGTAAACTTGATCAAACCATTAATCGTAAAGAAGGTTCAACATCCCTTAGAACTGAAATAGAGAATTTAGCTTGACATGCCTTCAATCTTCTAAAACTAGGGTTTGAATTCGAATGTAGATGATGATAATATCAAACTAATAATATGTGTTTGTAGTCCTGAGATAATATCCTAATACTCTAAGAAATAACAATCCAATTACAATTAGAATTCCTTAATATTCCTGCCAAAAATAATTTCTAACTTTTCAAATTCCTGCCGAACTCGTCGGGGCGAGTTCGTTATACTGGGGAGTTCGCCGGGGCGAATTTGAGCAGAGAGGTCTGGGTCGGGGCGAACTCAGAACGCGCTGGGGAGAATTTGATAGAGAGGAACTTGCCGGGGTGAATTCATCCTTCTTCACGAACTCGCCGGGGCAAGTTCCTAATTTTCCAAAAACTGAATTTTTCCTTTTTTTTCTTGTTTTAACTCCATTTATCCCTGAAATCAATAAACATCCTAATAATCTCATATACACTATAAAACATGCAATAAACTAAACATAAAGGAATTATAATCAATGAATATTATGCACTCATCAGTTAGACACGCGGAGAAATCTTGGCGTTAACATTGACGCTAGAATGAGGGCGTTTAGTGCAGTATAAGTCACCATAACTTTGACAGACAGTGCCAAAAGTAATAATCATAGTAAACACGACATCGGATCAGACCAAAAATTTAGGCGACCCTACGGCTCAGGCTAGGGGATCAGTTAAGGATCGACTTAGAAGATCGGTGAAGGAGAGGCTAGGACCCAAAGGCCAGACCACAAGACCCCAAAAAGCCTAATTGGCGTCGACCCAACGTCAGTTATTTTCTAGTAGTCAGGAGATGCCACATTCTCCCACTTGTGCCGCGAACACTCCGTCCCAGTCATGCACTCACTGAGGAGGTGGCAAGGACGAGCGGGATCAGAGACAATTAATTTTGACCCGAAAGAAGCAACAGAATCAGGATGTTATGGAAGCGTTGCGTCTTCAACAGCAGGAGATCGATGCCCAGTTGGCCAAATTGGTAGTCGAAGAGGAGGTTTCCTCGAGCAGACCACATGATCGGCCGATCACAGCTCGGAGCCAATCCAGGACGTATCGTTCGAACGGTTCCAAACAAAAGAGGAGCAGGCAAAATAGTCGCTCTCCGATTTGCAGCAGGTACAGAAGCCGCTCGCAGGACAAGAGCAGGCAGAATAGTCGCTCCCCATTCCGCAGCAGGCACAGAAGCCCCCGCAGGACACGAGCATGCCAAAGAGTCGCTCCCCGATCCACAGGAGACACACAAGCTGCTCGCAGGATAAAAGCAAGCTGAAGAGCCGCTCACCAGACCGGAGCAGGCGTCGGAGCCATTCCAGGGATAGTTCATTGAAGAGAGGGAGATCAGAATATAGGAGGGGGATGGGTCTTCTAGGAGATATAAGGGATAGGCTTAGGTCGTCCCCCCAGAAAGTCGAGACCTATTCCCTCAAGAAAAGGTTGGCAGAGTTAGAGCAGAACTTAGCGGCAACCGACCAGACAAATGAGTCGTTGAATGATACAAAATCACCTTTTACCCCTGAGATAAAATGGGTAAAGGCTGATAGATCAAAGAAAATGTCGCCATTAGAAACATACGATGGTACGGGAGACCCATATGACCACACGCATGCGTATAACCAGATTATGGATTACTATGATCATCCCGATGCTGCCAAATGTCACATGTTCGTCACCACGTTGAAACATGGGGCTCGGGAATGGATGATATCCCTTACTCTCAACTCAATTGGTTCATGGCATGAATTATGTGACAGGTTCCATGCCAGGTTTGGGAGTAACAAACAGAGGGAAAAGCTAATGACATCCCTGATGCAGGTTAAGCAGCGGTCCAATTAGAGCGTCAGCCAGTACGTGAAGAGGTTTAGAGAGGCGGTCGGCACTGTAACCGACCTAAACGTGCAGCAAGCCGTTGACTTCTTTACCACGGGGTTGGACATTACAAAGTCCAAGAAGCTGATGAAAGATCTTATCCTCAATCCCCTAACGAATTTGTCGGAGGCCTACAATCGGGTCGAAAGGTTTATTACAGTCGAGGAAGCCATCGGTAGTTTGAAGCCTTAGGCACAACAGAAGGAGAAGTCAAAAGACCAGGACCAGAACAACACTCCCAGGTTGAATAACCAGTCGAGGCGCAATCTTAATAGTGGGGGATCGGGAAGAAGTAGACCACATTTCCCGAACATGCACGTGAATAAGGTTTATACACCTCTTAACACTGATCAAGCGAAGATACTCGAGGAGATCAAGGATAATCTATATTTTGAACCTTGCCCTACAAATAACAGGTCATACAGGGGAAATCACAACCGGTATTGTAATTATCACTAGACTTTCGGACATTCTACCGAAGACTGTCATAATCTGAAAAATCAAATAAAGAAAAAAGTCCAAAGTGGTGAATTGGTACAGTACGTGGCGGGTTGGCAGGGAACAGGATCGGGAAGGCAAAAAGTTGGGGGTTCGCAACAACCAGGGGATCAGCAGTCGAATCAGGGTCGGCCAATTCGTACAGTGGTGGATGTCATAATTGGAGGGTCGCATAGGAAAGTAGCCAAAAAGAAGCACAGAGCTGGCCTTGATGCAATACTTTCAGTATCTGAGCAACCTGCTAGGAAGGAACAGGCTTACCCGGGCACAGTTATTTCCTTCACAGATGAAGATTACTCATCCGAGCTGGTTGAGCCGCATGAAGGAGCCTTGGTGATAACGGCTCAAATTGGGCCAATAGATATGAAAAGAATGATGATCGACAATGGATCTTCTGTCGACATCTTATACACACATGCATATTAGAGGTTGGACTTGGAAGGTCACAAACTGAAAGTAGGCCAAGAGGGTCCTCTGTACGGATTCAGCAATGGCCAGTACATGTTTCGAGGATAGTTGAACTGTCAGTCATTTTCGGAACAACCCCTCAGCAGGTCGAAATATTAGTTAAGTTCTTTGTGGTACAAGCGGATTCGGCATGCAGGCCGACATTGATAGATCTTCGGGCAATGACGTCAATTCCACACTTCAATATTAAGTTCCCGATGCCGAACGGGGTTGGCGAAGTAAGAGGGGATCTGGACCTGGCCCGAAGGTGTTACAAGAATACTTTGATATCAACGGGCATTGGGGTCAGCAAAGAGAGGCAAACTATGGCAATTGAGGTGGAGCCATTCACTGAGGGAAGTACAGAAACCTTTCGCTTTGCCTGCCGAAGAAACGGAGAACGTTGAGTTGGTCCCAGGAAAGAAGGAGAAGGTTGTAAAGATCAGTTCAGGACTAAAGGACCCCTTCAGAATGAGCTTAATAGAATTGATATGGGTTTACGTAGATATCTTTGCCTGGAAGCCCAGTGATATGTCGGGAATTGACGAGTCTATTGTAGTGTATAAATTGT
This sequence comes from Aralia elata, assembly GCA_034770075.1. NCBI lineage: Eukaryota > Viridiplantae > Streptophyta > Magnoliopsida > Apiales > Araliaceae > Aralia > Aralia elata. Next base: position 10,904,656 of record CM068385.1, on the reverse strand, counting down.
GTGTGGATCCAATGAAGAAGCCGGTTCGTTAAAAAAGGAGATTTTTTGCCTCGAAAAGGCAAAAGATTATTGACGAAGAGATAACGAAGTTGCTCACGACGAATTTTATTTTTGAAATCGATTATCCTGAGTGGCGGGCGAATGTGGTACTGGTCCAAAAGCAAAACGGTAAGTGGAGGGTATGCATTGATTACACAGATCTGAATAAGAGGATTTCTACCCCTACCACATATTGATCAGTTAATTGATGTGACTTCGGGATTCGCAATGCTGAACTTTATGGACGACTGTTTGGGATATTATCAGATTTCGATGTGTAAGAAGGACATCTGAAGATGGCCTTCATCACCTATCGGGCAATCTATGCATATACGAAGATAACATTCGGGTTGCTCAACACTAGGGCCACACATCAGAGAATGATGAATTATATCTTTAGAAGGCAGTTGGGGCGGAACATGGAGGTCTATGTGCATGATATGATCATGAAAAGCCCATCTGCTCGGGGTCATTTGGATGACTTGGAGGATTTCTTTCAAACTGTTAGGGATCACAAAATTCTCCCGAACCCGACTAAGTGCACCTTTGGACTTGGGTCGGAGAAATTTCTAGGGTACATAGTGAGTAAGAGAGGGATCAAGGTGAATCCTGAGAAGATTAAAGCTATCTTGGACATGAGATCACCACAGACCTTCAAAAATATGCAGAGATTGACGGGACAAATTACAGCACTGCGAAGGTTCATGTCGAAGTCGGCCGAAAGATGTCTTCCCTTCTTCGACACCTTGAAGGGGCCAAAGAACGAAAAGATGTTCTAGTGGACGTCGATATGTGAAGACGCCTTCCAGGGGATCAAAAAGTATTTGTCTTTGGCACCCTTGTTGATGAAACCAATCCCAAAGAAACCATTCTCCGTGTATCTTGTAGCGAGTTCTTTAACAGTTGGGGTAGTTCTGATCAGGGAGTCAGGAGGGAGTCAGTTCCCTGTGTACTATGTTAGCCACATACTTCGAGATGCTGAGACAAGATATCCGAACCTAAAAAATTTTACTTACGCGCTGATTGTGGCCAGTAAAAAGCTTCGGCATTATTTTTAGGGAAGACTGATAGTAGTATACACTGATAAGCCCCTGAAGAAGGTTTTGCACAAGCCAGATATTTCGGGATGACTTGCTGCCTGGGCGATGGAATTGACTCAATTTGCTCTGGAATATCATCCCCGAATAGCAATAAAAGGTCAGGCTCTAGCCAACTTTGTGATAGAATGCTCGTTCTCTGAATCGGATGCGCCTGAAGCCGTAGTGGGTTCGATATCGGATGCATGTTCGATTTCAACAGCATGGACTTTGTTTGTGGATGGATCTTCGACTTCGGATGTCTGCGGAGTCGGGGTAATTCTAACCAGTCCAGAGGGGTTTAAAGTTCAACAAGCTATCCTCTTTCAGTTCAAAGCGACTAACAGCGAGGCAGAATATGAGGTAATTTTGGTCGGATTGCGTTTAGCCCGAAGCTTGGAGGTTCAGCGTTTGGTCGTCTTCAACGACTCCCAGTTAGTGGTTAAGCAAATCTTAGGCAAGTATGACGCTCGGGGGGCAAAGATGATGAAGTATTTAGCAGAGGTAAAGGATTGACTTCACTATTTTAGTTCTTACGATTTCCATGGGGTAGACCGTTCAGATAACACGAATGTCGATGCCTTAGCTAGGTTAATGACAACAAATGCTAGTTCTTTTAGAGGTTCTGTGTACAAAAGCTAGAAGTTATGATAGTCGAGAGGATGGATTGCTGGCTCACCCCGTACGTACAGTACTAAGGCGATGGGATTTTACCCTCGGATCGAATTCTGACCAAGAAGATTAAGTACAAGAGCTTGTATTTCCTTCTGATCGATGGGGATCTATACCAAAGAGCTTATTCCTCGCCTTTGTTGAAGTGTTTGGAACCCTCCGAGGTGGCTTATGTTCTCCGGGAGGTGCATGAAGGTATTTGTGGCAACCATATAGGAGCAAAGGCATTAGCATACAAAATGTTAAGATAAGGTCACTATTGGCCGACCCTGTTCTAGGAAGCTAAGAATTATGTGAAAAAAGTGTCTGAAGTGCTAGTAGAACAGTCTAGTTCCACATCAGCATCCCGAGGAGTTGTCTTCAGTCCTTTCTCAAATCCCATTCGTCATTTGGGGAATCGATATCCTAGGACCGTTGCCAAAAGCTAAGGGATAGATCAGTTTCGTGATAGTCACCATTGATTACATGACGAAATAGGTGGAGGCCAAACCTCTTTGGACGATTTCAAAGCAGAAGTGTTTAAAGTTTTTTAAGGATTCGTGGTGTTTCGGTTCGAGGTCCCTATGGTGTTGGTTTCTGATAACGGATGACAGTTTGTAGGAGCTAAGTTTGAGGAGTTTCTGCCAGATCTTAATTTTCAACATCAGAGGGCTTCGGTAGCGTACCCACAGTCGAATAGGCAGGTTGAGGTGACAAATCGAACCTTACTTAATGGAATTAAACGAAGACTAGTTGAAGCTAAGGGTCGATGGCTAGAGGAGTTATTTAGTGTCCTGTGGGCATATCGGACAACCCCGAGGACGACTACATGGGATTCACTGTTCAGATTAGCATACGGGACTGATGCCTTAGTGCCGGTGGAAATCGGGTCCCCTTCTCTTTGGGTCAGTCAATACTAGGAGTTGTATAATGATGAAGGTCTTCACCTCAATCTTGATTTATTAAAAGAAGTTCGAGAGTCGGCCTTGGTAAGGCTGGTGGTCTACTAAAGGAAAACGACCAAGCATTATAATAAAGGAGTTAAGCAAATGAGGATTGAGGCTGGAGACCTTGTGCTTCGAGAAGCAGAGGCGTCTATTCCCCAAAACACGTGCAAGTTGTCCTTATCAAGTTATTGAAGTGCCGAAGCCAGTAACTTACTGGCTTCAAGCAATGGATGGATTGGAGATAAAAAAAAATACTTAACATGCTGGAAGACTTAGAAGATATTATCAATAAGTCATATATTTTTTTCCTTTTGTAATTATGTAATTTTATTCAGTTATCAATAAAGTAGAACAGTTCATTCTTGCAAAAAAGATTTTCATTTCATTCATTTATATTTTGTACACATTCAGGGTTCATTACAAAAAGTCGTCTGAAGAGTCCAAGATAGAGGGATCGAGGCCGGCCTTAACTAGTTTGCCTTTATCTTTTGCCCAAACGCTCGAATAGTCATCGCCATATTGTTTCAGGACCTCTTCGGTTAGTCCTGGGGATCGATGGTATTTAGGGATGAGATCCTGTTTGGCTTCTTCAGTCATCGAGGGACCTTGTGTTTTTAGTGTATTATAGATCATCTCCAACGACTTGTGTTCTTTCATCAGTTGAAACAACTGCGAATGCACGGTCCTGAGCCGGTTCTGTAGGCTTATGATGGACTTTTCTATTATTTCCATTCGACTATTGTCTTCGGCTCGGTCTGACAGAAGCTGATGCCTCTTCTCGGCTACTTGGGAAAGTTGCCACTTGGTCTTTTTTAGTTCTCTTTTTAGTTCCTGACAGTAAAAATTCGTGTTCTCATGCAGACTCCGTTCCTTCTCAAGGCCATACTTCATAGCCTCTACCCGGAGTTAGAGGCCTGCGATTTCGGCATTTAATTCTTCCTCCTTGTCTTTCATTTTTTCAAGGTGGCGCAGGGTTCAGGTGATCACAACATTGGACTACAATTCAAAGTGTTTAGTTTAGTGTCAAGGATATGTTGAGAATGAAGGAAAAGTGTGAGAAAGGCAGTTCTACTTACTCAACCCAAATACATGGAGTTCGCATAGATCAACTCTTCGATAGTGATGTCTTTAAATCTATCATCATCTTTAGGCAGGTTGAAGTATTGGAAGAGTTTGATCGGGTAATCTTTAGGGTCTTTCGGCCATAATGTCATCGTGGCCCGAACCTCTCGTATCTCTCGCACTTCAGCTGAGAGGTATGGGGATTCAGTTGAAGTGGAACCTGTTAATTGTTGGAGCTGTTGAGAATTAGGGAGGATTTCAATATGTGGTTTTTTGGCGGGAGGTGTGGAGGATGATTCGGCACGTTCTTTTCTCTTAAGTAGGGGGTGGTCGAGTTCGGAATATTCGGGGGGTTTGGTTGTATCTGGTTGAATGATATTGAGTTCGGGGGTTTCGGTAGGATCAGGGTTGAGGGGTTATGATAGTGTGACAGGAGGTTTCTTGGAGGATGTTTTAACTAGTCGGCATTTTTTTAGAGAAGGGCATCTTTTTCGGTGGTTGTCATATCAAGGGGGCTCTTTTTAGTAAAGCTTGGTGTGGGAATATCGGTGGATGGGTTGGCTTCGAATGTTAGGGGTTGTGTCATTGGGATGGTTGAAAGGGGGTTTACCGTGAGGGGAGCCTCAATTGGTTAGTCGGTCTGAGGAGTTGTCTCTTTGATTGGATCGGGAATGGCTTCGGGAGTTGCTTTGGGAGTTAATGTTGGGGATGATGATTGGTCGATCTCCTTGATCGTTCTCGGCTTGATAAGGGATACTGCAGGCAGAAGAAGAATTAGGAAAAATTATAGTAATTTGGAGGTTTCGTATGAAAAAGTTAAGTTTGGCTTACGTTTATGGTTGTATAGCTAAGCTTGGTCGTTCAGAAGATCCATGCTCCATTCCACTTCAGGCATCTTAAAACGATACCCGACCACCCATAGCCCAACAGTACCCGAGTGTTAGACGGAAGGGCAAGTCGAAAGCGAAAGCTAAGGCTTACCTCGGATCAAGTCAGCACCACCCGCAGGTTCAGGAGAAAGCGAAGTTCTAAAGAAAGAATTGAAGTTGTTGTAAGTTCAAAGGATGATGAGGAGTTTTAACTCTTTAGCCCTGCTTGGAGTGAATTTGTCGAATACAATGTTAGCCCTTGAAGCTTCGGCCTCATCAGGAAGTTGGTAGGTGTCGGGCCCTCGGATGTAGTACCAAAAGGGGTGTCATCCCTTGTTGCTCGAAGGGGTCTTCATCAGGGATCGTTTTTGGGCAGCTTTATTTGGTTGCTTGTTTATTTGGCAAAATTTGGGTTCTTTGGACTGACCCATGGTAAACAAAGTGAAGAAGAAATCGAGGGTGGGAGGAACACCACATTCGTGGCAGAATGCGATAAAGCAGATAAGATGGATGAAAGAGTTCGACCCAAGTTGGGCGAACCCGACTCCGATGAATCCAAGGAAAGTAATGATGAATTTGTGGAGCGGGAATCGGATTGCGTACCTTAAGGCATAGAGGGAGACGGCGGTCCAATCGTCCCGGCGGTGGTATATTCTCTCGTCCAGGTTCGGTGCTCGGAGTTCGTGTGTGGGGGGAATACGATACTGTTGACAAATATCTGCGAGGGTTTGTTCATTGATGGAAGATTTGGTGTTGATATACGTGTATGCTTTTTCAGATAAGTATTCTTGTTGTATTTTTAGTATTACGATTTCCACCTCAGTGAGGGGGTGGCGGAGGAGGAAGTGACTTGGGAGTCGGAGGCGACGGTGGGGGTGTTTTGTGGGTTAACAGTGGTGGTGGAAGGGACGATCTTGGTGGGGGTTTGTTTTGGGGTTTGAAGGGGAGTAGGGTTGAGGTTAGCTGAGGGCGTTGCGGTGGGGATGGTAGCTTGGTTGGTGGAGTTGGCCATTGTTGATCACAGATCGAAGGGGAAGTAGTGGGTTTCGCTAGAGAAGATGGTTGTAAGGGTGTAAGCAATAGAAAGTTATGCAGAGGGCAAGGGAGATTTTTTGAAAATGTGGCGGTTGGTTTTGGGGGGTTTAGCCTTTTGATCTGACTTTTGATCAATTTGCACGAGTTACGGCTGGTAATGATGATGTTGGGGTCCGGTGTTAGCGTGTAGAGTAAGAATGGACTGTTTGGTTTCTAAGGAAAATGGTCAGTTGTTCATTAATTTTTGTATACTCTCCTATTATAAGTCAATTATAACAAGAGAGTGGGGGGTAATGTTGGGGCATAAATGATTGGGCCCGGTTAGATTTGGTGGGCCATAGTCCACGTGGAGGAAGTCTTCCCATGTAAGAGTCTATTTTTAGTAGTAGGAGAACTTTAAGGAATCTAGGATTCCTAACTATATTTAAATTCTAATTCATAAGGAAAAGGTCAAGATTAGGTCCAACTTCCTTTCTTTAAGGATATTGACTTTCATCCTATTATGGTAACTACCATGATAAAGAGTCCTATTACTATTCGAGGACAGGGCGACAAAGGAGATGTAAACACTATAAATACAAGGATATATCCAAAATTCACAGGTGATGACCTTTTGAGCACTAAAAATATAAGCCTTTATTGTCAATTCCTTGAGCAGAATGTAGTTATTATCACACTAGAGCTATCCCCCGGCGGCCCAGGCCGTCAGCTCTCTGAGTGTGTTCTCATTTCTATGCAGGATTTGACATGTATTTAGTGATTGGACGCGCGACGAAATCTTGGCGTTAACAATACCATTGAAAACTAAAAAGAACAACTAGGATTATAAATTGAAAATCGACATCTGCTACTAATAGTAGCGGACGCTAATCAGAATGGGTTTGGCTTTACCAATAAATGTTTAGCGATTTAGCAAAAATAAATAAATAAATGTTTAGGTTTAATAACTAGGGTTTGGGGTTTATAAACTAAGATTTATTAACTAGGGCTTATTTTCCTAAACCCTGGTCAATAAACCTTAATTAGTAAATCCTAAATCCTAGTTTAAAAAACTCAAACCCTAGTTTATAAACCCTAAACACTGATTAATAAACACTAAACCCTAGTTAATAAACCCTAAATATTTATTAGTCAAGCCAAACCCTTATTCTGATTAGCGTCCGCTACTATTAATAGCGGATGATATGTGTTTTTTTTACCGCCTGTAACTAATTGTAGCGGACGTTAATTTTCAGTTTCTAATCATGGTCGTTCCTTTTTGTTTTTAATGGTATAGATAGTGTATGCCCTATAAGGATCCATAGCAAATACATGCTATGGATTATTACCATGTATATATATATACACTTGAATTTATTTGTTTAGCAAATTGAGGAAATGAAATTTAATGGGCATGGGTGAAGATGAAGGAGCAGAAGATGATCATCTGACCCATTTATTGCACAACTCAAACTCATATTCTTCAACTATAAGAAAAAGCATTATTTTCGACGAAAATTTTTCGTCCGAAATAAGCTTATTCCGTCGAAATTAGTTTATGGTCGATGGAAAAGTTCGTCGAATAACCTGGTCGAAAAAAATCAGTCGAAAATTTCGTCGGAATTAATTATTTTCGACGGACTTATTTTTGACGAAGGTTCCGTCGAAAATGAATTTAGTCCAACAGAATTTAATACTGACAGAAATTCAGTCGACTTTAAACAACCACGTGTCACTCCCTTGTTTAGCTAATGGACGATATTTCTGACAGAATTTTCGTTGCAAATAAAAAAATTCCATAAAAAATAAAGGCACGTGTCCGCATCCGAATTATTTGCTCCGGTTTATTTCGACGAAAATTCGGTCGAAAATACGTTATTCCGCGGAAATAACTCTTTTTTTAATTATTTTTTTGTTTCTACAATTTTCAGGTTTTTAAACAATAATTTGTACCTATATTTGTTTTGAGCCAGTATTTCCCAACAATAACACATACATGTATCCCAACAACCAACATACACATCAAAATGACAGTAATATCCCAAACAACAACATACATGTTTCCCTCGATGATAAATGGAAGTTAAATTACGATAGATAACATTAATACATATAAGTTAAGCTAATAAATTGTAATAAACAATGAATTACAATATAAAATATAGTAAACTTGAATTTACAACTAACTAAGACTATAATTTACAACATAAATTAACTAAAATTATAACTATCTACAAACGACGACTAGTACTACCATTGGGATAATTGACTTTTTGGTCACTGTAATAGGGTCCGATTTTCATTGTGGTTACCGAAACCTTTTTTGTTACAATCGCATGACTATACTCGAAAATACTTACAAAATGATCACTGCTTATGATTCCATCCAAAAAACAGACGGAATTCGTGAGCGTGCATATCACGTGAGGGTCGAATGCTGATGTGTAAATCAGTTTTGCCATGTGTATCATCATGTGCAGAGCACATGGCCATTTTTGAGTATATACCCAAATGCAGCAACGAATTCAAAAATTGGGGAAAAAATTAGGGCGCGATTGTGCTTGGTGCGATTCTGCTGCTCCTTTGATGCGATCCAAAGACGAAATACCCACAACCTCATCCTCTCTCCTCTCGTACCTCAATCAAGTTGCAAGCACAACCTTTGAATTCGCGTCAACGGCGTGCTGATGGGCAGATTGAAGGCACCGGCAAAGCAACTTTGGGTCACCCAAGCTGCAGAACAACGCATACTACTCTATATACATCAAATATTTCTTAGATTCATCACAACTTTCAATCCTGGGAAAAAGGTCAGCTATTGAATCAACAAAATCAACAGATTTGAGGTGCAGGTCAATGGGTGGCTCAAGAAAATCAATACTCGGGAGTCCATGAAAGAGAAGAGGACTGTCAGCTGTTGACACTAAATTTGGTACAAGTTCTTCTCAAGTGTTTGACAAAATAGAGTTGATTGTGAGATGGGGATTAGGATTAAGCTTTGGCTTAGCTATTCCGGTGGAATCTAAGGTATTATTGAGAGCATGGACTTGGGTGGTTTTGCAACGGTCGTCTTTGAGCTTGAGACCAAGCATCATGGTATTTGATGTATGAAGAATATGACGACGGATGAGATTAACTAATTTGGATTTAGAAATTTGGGATTTTGATTCATGCCCATCATCATCAGTTGACATAGACATTAAATGAACTTGATGGGAATGAAATAGGATTATTGCTTATTGCAGATTAATGTTATCATCTTCATTTTTCATTGATACTCCTATTTTTTGGTTGAGAATTTTTTTTATCTCAAATATTGTTTTATGTAACGAAATTAAAGAGATAAACTGATGGAGATAGTGTAATTAGAGGAAAATTTCCCTCCAGATCCACATATGAGAGGAGTCCATTTGCCACGTCACTGTCACCTGTCAACTGTTAGTCTACTTAGCACTTTCCATCTGTTTTTTGGAAGGAATCATAAGTAGTGATCATTTTGTAAGTATTTTCGAGTATAGTCATGCGATTGTAACAAAAAAGGTTTCGGTAACCACAATAAAAATCGGACCCTAGTACAGTGACCAAAAAGTCAATTATCCCTACTACCATTGCTATGAGGAGGATCATTGGGTAGGGGTCGACGCTGCTGCTCTGGTGTCTGAAAGTCATCACCATCAACCCCCCCCCCACTTAGCATCGCCAACATCCCCTCCTCTGGGCATCGCCAGTATCCCCACGCTCAGAATCACCACCCTGTTAACAAAATAAAAAATATAACCTATTAGTAAACATAACTGAGAATTAAAGAAAAAGGCTCCTAAGATAATTACGTAACATGTAGAATATACAACTTAAAATGAATAAAATACCTGAGGAGTAGTCGAAGGCTAACTTAGTAGCGGCACAAAAGTTAGCCTCCAACAGTAGGGTAACCAACATCTGTAGCACCTTATTGCGTATCGCGACGAACTACTAGACGAAATACCTGTACTCTCGGTAATGGCCCTTGCTGCAATGTCTTGAGCAAGCTGCTGCAGGCGAGCACGGGAAGGCAATGTCTCCTCCCTGAATAACAGATCGGTGTCAAACCTCTCTGACAAGGCCATCATAACTCTTTGGAATACCTCATTGTCCAAGCTAGCCCCCATATGAGATAGTCCAACAGGTGCTCTCGGACGCTAACGCTAGCTAGAGCCTACAAAAATATAAACAACTTAGAAAGTATTTATGAAGCAATATAAATTACGAAATATCTAGAAACCTAATAAAATGAATACCTCCAGGGAACGTATATGCCAGTATCCTAGGCAGACCCAACACTCGATACTTAGCAGTACTGCTGCTGGGGGATCCTGAGACACGATCCAAAGAGTCATCTCCTCATCCTGAGATAACCTAATGTCAGAGATGTAACAGTGGAATCTAATGACTCAATATCTCCCTTAGCAGCCTACAACTCTGCTATACGTTGATCCTGCAACTTCTAAAATTGGTCCTATAATTTATTATCTACACGTTAGTTATTTAAAGAATTTAATTAACTACCTAATATTTAAAATTATTTTTGATGAAAAGAATTATTACCCGCATAGTTAATGTTGTGGGAGACATAGCAGACTCCTTCGGCGTATGGGCTCTATCCTAAAACTCGAGAAGGGTAGGAGGTCAGACTAAAATGCTCCGCATGACCTAATAACATTCATATATCATTTAATTAGTAAATAATAGCAACATTAAAACCAAATACACATACAATTAAATATACATAGATACCGCCTTACACTTCTCGAAGGTCTGTGAGCTAGTAGTATGTACTACTCTGAGCTTGTTGCGATTTTTCTTCATCTGCTTGGACTTTTTCTTGAAAGTGTCGTCATCCTAGTATAAGCACATAGCCTCCCAAGAAGCATCAGATATAATCTAGGCTAATGATCGTGAAGGGTACTCCCGAGCTGGTCCTGAAGATCCCGAAAGGCCCTCTGTCTAATCTCGTACAACCAACCGGAGTAATTTTTCGCGACATGAGCCATAATGATCGCATCACCATCCGTTTGAGATATGCCCTCCCCATACGTATAATACTGTTGGGAATCTGCATAAGATCGTTAAGCTCATTATCATAGGGGGAGAATGTTATAAGATCTGCATGCGATTACCATTATTCATTATATGTGATTTGATTGATGACAAAATGATAAAAAGAACATTCATACTGACAAAGCCTTGTAAATTCCTTAAATATATGTACAAGGACTTAGAATTAAAAGATCAAATATGTTAGGTTGATCTAAGCTGAATGAAAATCTATCTGATCAAAGCATGTTTGTAATATTAGGTATTGTAAAGTCCTTAAATGAATATGATGTACAAGGACTTAGAATAGAAAAAGATCAAACTTGTTAGGTTGATCTTATGAACTGTAATGATATATGTACGAACAAGGGCCAGACTGAACGTAGAGCACTGCACTGACTAAGTGAAGGATCGTAGAACAGTCAGCCAACTTCGCAGAGTCAAAGTATGTCATCACAGAGTTTGCCAGGCAAACGTAGAGTGAAGCTCGGTAGAACGTAGAGTTCTCTGGACAGAACGTAGAGCTCTCTCTCGACAGATCGTAGAGTTCTCTCGGCAAAACGTAGAGCACTCTCGGCAGATCGTAGAGTCTGCCAGACAAGCACAATAAAAAGCTCGGCAGATCGTAGAGCTCACTCGGCAGCACTCTCTTGGCATCGTAGAGTTGAAGCCAGACATAAGCACAACTTACTCTCGGGATTATAGAGTGAAACAGGCACACCGCAGAATGAAGGATAGCAAGGTACATCATAGAGTTGCGCATGTCAATGTAGAGCTTGCAAGGAAATCATAGAGTATAGCTCGGCAGAACAAGGAGCTTACTCAGGATCGTACAATGTGCACTGCAAAGAGAAGATCGTTGTGCTAACATGGGTTCGTAGAGTCAGTCCAAGTCAGCCACTTTACGACTCCCATGAACAATCTACAATCAAGCAACAATGTAGAGCAGTCACTGTTGAAGCACTCAAAGTTAAGATGACAATCTTCATAAAGACTACCAAGTAAGCTGAGCATGAGTTATCAGACAAAGCAAGATCTCTGAGCACAACCAAAGCATCAAGCCATAACAGAGATCACAGAACAACTCAAGCAACAAGGTCGTAGAGTGGGACAACAACAGCAAGATCAAGTGATCGTAGAGTTAAGCCTAAGACAACAGAGGCACTCTGACAGTCTCAGTAAAGCAAAAGAAGATCATAGAGCAGTACTCCGTGACGTAACACAAGAGAGAATGTCTGAAAATTAAGTAGAGCAGTCTTCTACATTAAAGTGCTAAAGCATCAGAAGATCATAGAGCAGTCCTCTATGACACAGCAGCAGGGCTAACACTTAAAGAACATAGAGCAGTCCTCTATGATAAGCACACTGGAGCAATGGCTCAACAAAGTTCATATTACACTATGCTCTGGGAACGAAAAACTAAATGGAGATCACAGAGTATAAGGGAGCACAGACTGCAGTATAGTAAGAAGCACATTAAAGCATAATATAAGTGCAGACAGCCACTCTATGAACTGCAAGGCAGCACAAGGCCACACTCAAGTTAGCAGCCAACTCTATGATCAAAGGCAACAAACTTCAGTCTGAAGCAAGCAGTTAACTCTACGATCAGAAGCAACAGGCTACACCTAAGATGATCGTAGAGTAAGTAAGTGCCAACAAGGATTAAAGTTGTCAGAGCACTTAGGGTTACTATCCCAAGATGAGCACCTGAGTAGTTAAATGAGTAAAATAAAGAACCAATCTGAGTGGGGCTCAAACAGCCATGTTTGCAGCAGTCAACAAGCAGCTCATGTGACTCCACTATCTTGGTACCAGCTGATGGATGCTGACTCATCCATCACTAGCAGACTTAAGGAAGTAAAATATTTAATGGTGCAATAAACAAGTCTGCAGAAAGTAAGTCTCCAACGAAAAGAAGTGCAACGCGAAGATATCAACGGCAAGCTTCCAACGGTAAGCTTCCAACGGGAAGAAAATAGAGATTTACAAAAGAGTAAACTGCATTTGGATTGAAAAATGAGTGGTGAACGAGAGCAAGAACACTGACTGAACAAACCGCTAGAAGCTTCACTGCAACATAAGGGGTATGCCGAAGGGCTGGCATATGAACAAAGAGTCAAATGACTAAGAAGCCAAGATCAAGAGTGACCAGATCCAGAACGGACAACTCTATGATCAAGCAAGGAACACTAAGTGCTGAACAGATAAAGAACTGACTTGAAAAGTCAACCAGTGTTCATTTAGAGTGATCATCTGCATCTGCTATGTACCAGAAGAAGGAAGGGCTTCAACGACCATCATCAGCAGCATCCAGAAGAAGATCACAAATAGCTGCCAAGTACTTGAAGATGAAGGAGATCAAAGTTCATCTTGGCAGCACAACCCAACAAACAATCAACACACCAAAGAGGGCGGAGCGTCCTTGTCTTAAGTGACTAAACAAAGTCAAGTATGCTGGACTTACTGAGTACCATAGGGTACAAGAGATTCTATAGCTGCAGGTCTTAGTCTACAGGATTCCAATGCTACTAGCCTTGAAGAGTTCTTTGTGAACTGGTTTTCCAAGTCTGCTGGACTTCAAGAGGGTCATTGGATCCTTGTCCGGTGGACTAAAAATAACACATGTCTGCGGGACTCAAGAGGGGTCAGAGGATTCGTGTCTGCGGGACTTGAGAAGGGTCATAAGATCCTTGCCTTAATGGCTAAAAACAACTCTTGTCTGCTGGACTTGAGGAGGGCGGAGAGTCCTTGTCTTAGTGACTAAAACATTTAGTGGATTCCTACTTGTTGAAGTAGAAGAGTGGAGTAGGAGTTATTCAGTCTCTGAACCATTTAAAATCTCTTGTATTATTTACTTTATATTATTTACATTATGTACAATAACTGCTATATCTGTTGTCAATCATATCGAATATTTATTCACTGAACTAAGATTGTGCTTATATGTTTGAAAGGGTTTTTAAATTATATTCTGTTGTGCATAAATTGATTTTACTAATCTTAACTATTATACTTTCATGGATTAAATGAAAAAGTTTTAAAGATCTATTCAACCCCCCCTTTCTAAATCTCTATTGTGTCCCTGGGAACCAACAAATACGTCTATACAAAAATAATAATACATTAGAAAAATCATAACATTAAACTAATATTTAAGTATACGGTTTAACTTAGGTAAATTTAACTTACGTGAAACTCCCGTAACACATTCTCCATAAAGGAAGGATCGTACTGCGCATACTACGTATAGCGCATGCAGCCTGTGGGAAGAAAGGACAAGCAGATGACATGGATAGTCCCCTTAGCCGTAGAGGTCAATATACTACAATAAAGATGAAAAATATCATTTTTACATTGTGTCTTCTTTAAATAGAATTAGTAAATAAAACATGTTATTAATGACAAATACTGATGCGAACGGACATCTCTTAATCGTTATCTTTGAATTATGAATCTTGAATATCGTTCTTGAATTTGACTCCACATTTTGGTCATCGTGTTGTCAATTTGGACAATCTTGATCTCTGGATAAATTAAATTAAAATCTCTAATATTTATCCTTGTTCTTGATCTCATTGTTTTGTTTTTATTCATCCTTTATATCATTGCTATAATCCTCAGACTTAAATTGTGGTGAACGTTCTCTTTGGCCCGTAGTGCAATGATGAACTAGTGATGGGGATGATTATGACTAGGAACTTTGTATTGGTATAATCCTAACCTTTGGTGTTATAGACAAAGGCTTGTGGTGAAAATTCTCTTTATCCCGTAGTGCAAAGATACACTGGTGTTTGGTATGATCATAACCAAAAGCTGTTATGAGGTATGATCATGACCATTGGTGTTACTAATGAATATCTTTGGCTCGTAGTACACAAATAAACTGTTAATTTGGATGAGCATAAATAGGAACTGTTGATTGGTGTTACAGGGATAAAATATTGACGGTGAACTTTTAAATTGTAGAGGATAGTGGACATTTTAGTCTACCTGACTTTTTTAATGGATTGTTTATTCCGCTGCAATCATCGTTGAAAACTTATATTATCCTTAAATATTTGATTTATCACTGTTGAAGACTAAAGATAATTTATTCTTCATTATCTTAGTCATGATATTCTTTACTGGGCTATTTGTGCTCACCTTTTTCCTTTTTATTCCATTGTTCTCCTCAGGAAATAAGAGTGTAGCTGGGTCTAGCCGGAGAATGGAGTGATGGTCCGAGACAGTAGAAGTATCTCAATACATTATTAAATAATGTGGCAATAATTGTACTGAGTACTTAAGTTGTATTTGTATTAAAAGTTACAGTATGTGTGTTGTCATATTTTGCATGACAGTATAATAGTTGTAAATGGAAAATTTTGTATTTGGATTTTGTAGTTTGTATTTTGGCGACTCAAAATGGGTTGTGTGGACCTATTTTGGAGGCGTCACAGTTGGTATCAGAGCTTAGGAATATGATCTCTGGTAGAGATCTGGGATTAGAACTAGAAGGGGAGAGATGAGTAAAATCTTTCGCTAGTGTGTCCTACCTAAGCTATTTTATTATTTAATTAGTCGGTTGGGATGTAGGGACAAGATGTGATGTGTCAATTTCTTTAACTAATCTTTGTTTTGTGATCGCATTTCAGAATAACATCTGAAAATCAAGAGATGAACTATGAGATAATTTTGGCTTAGAATCAGGAAGTTACAAATCATACTGCTGCAAACTCAGAAAATCATGATGCCAACAACATAATGCATGATGAGTTTTTTAGGAACTTCGTGCAATTCATGCAGAACAAGGCAAGAGAAACTACTACTAATAATACCAGCAGAAACACGGGTAACTCACGAATGGTCGCTGCCTAGCAGTTCAAAGAGTTGAGACCATCTGAATTTCTCGAAAAGTCGGACCCACTCAAGGCAGAGGCGTGGCTCAAACAATTGACAAAGATATCTGATGTACTGCGTTGCGCTGACGAACAAAAGTTTCCTTTCGCTACATTTATGCTGCGAGGAGAAGCGGATCATTGGTGGGAATCAGTAAAACGTACCCGTCACTCGGCACTCAAGATGTCTTAGGTCGAGTTCCAAGAATTATTTAACAAAAAGTATTTCCCGGATAGTATTCGCCATATGAAGGAGGTAGAATTCATTAAACTGGAGCAGAACAACATGACCGTATCGCAGTACGAAGCCAAGTTTGCCGAGTTATCTCGATTTGCGTCCCATTTGGTGGACACTGAGGAACGGATGACGCGAATGTTTTTACGAGGCTTGAAACCTAAAATTCGTCAATATCTTATTTCTCAAAAATTTTGTCTATATTCGGATATCGTGGATAGGGCTCAATTAGTGGAACAAGAGAAAGAAATACTATAATCAGGAAACAAAACCCAACAACGAGAAAGAAATTACAATGACAACAATCGTCGGAATAATGAGAACCAACAAGGAGGAAATTATCATGCCAGAAATGGTAACCACTTCGATGGTAATCCTGGCCCAGATAATAGAAGAAACGAGTCGAGTGGTAATAATTTCAAGAAGAGAAGATTTAACAATGACCATGGAAAAGCACTGACATCAGCACCAGCACAAGCATCAGTTCCAAGGGGAGGAGAACAACCACCAATCACATGTTACAAGTTAGGAAAGTCCAAACTGTACACAGCCATCCCAGGTGTGATATAATTGTGGAAAGGAATGCCACATAGCTCGATTTTGTTATGCAGTAAAATCAAATCCAGCTGTAATGATGACACTAAAGGCTGTCACGGACAAGTCAAAGTCTGTGGTTCAGGGGAGAGCTTTTGTCGTGACATCCCAAAAAGTGCGAAACTTGAACGAAGTTATCACGAGTAAACTACTTATTAACTCTTGTGAAGTCTATGCTTTATTAGATACTGGTTCTACCCACTCTTTTATTTCATCTGCTTGTGCTCAACGTTTAAACTTGACTTTTGAGAAATTGGATTTTGACTTATCTATTGAAACTCCGTTAGGAGAAACCTTCATTATATCCACTGTTTATAAATCTTGTTTGATTCAAATCGGCACCCTCACCTTACCCGTTGATCTCATCTATTTGGAAATACATGAATTTAATGTGATTTTAGGAATTGATTGGTTAACTACTCATCATGCTAAAATTGATTGATTTCGTAAGGTCATTAGTTTTCATATCCTAATCAACCTGTTATGCGACTTCAAGTAACCAAACCATTGAAATCAATAATTGTCATTTCTAGTCACAAAGTCATTCATTTATTGAAAAATGGATGTCGAGCTTTCTTAGCCCATGTAACTGATTTAAACAAAAGTATGTCAGATTTGAATGATATTTTCGTTGTTAATAAGTTCCCTGACGTATTTCTCGAAGAACTTCCTGGCCTACCCCCAGACCGTGAAATCGAATTTTGTATTGACCTTGAACCCGGTACAAAAACCATTTCCCAGACCCCATATTGAATGGCTACTATTTAACTTCAAGAGTTAAAAGTCCAACTACATGAGTTGTTAGACACTGGTTTTATACATCTGAGTACATCGCTTTGGGGTGCTCTTGTCTTATTCGTAAAGAAGAAAGATGGGAGTATGAGACTTTGCATTGATTATTAGGAGTTGAACCATGTCACCATCAAAAATAGGTACCCGTTACCTCACATTGATGACATGTTCGACCAGTTGCAAGGTGCTCAATTCTTTTCAAAGATCAACTTCCGTTCTGGATATCATCAGTTGAAAGTTAAAGCTGATAACATTCCAAAGACTACTTTCAGAACTCGATACGAGCATTATGAATTCCTAATCATGTCTTTCGGATTGACTAATGCTCCTGTTGCTTTCATGGATATGATGAACCGAATATTCAAAGAATATTTAGATCATTTCGTGGTTGTATTTATTGATAATATTCTCATATACTCCAAAAGTAGTGAAGATCATGAGCAACATTTGAGGCTGATACTCCAAAAGCTTCGTGAAAACAAGTTATATGCCAAGTTGAAGAAATGTGAGTTCTGGCTTTAGGAAGTAGCATTCCTTGGTCACGTGGTTTTTGAAAGTAGTATGCACACAAGCCAATCATATTTGATATGATGTAGCATATACTTTGTAATCTTATTCATTTATTAATAAAAGAATTAATTTTCTTAAAAAGGTATTTTACATTATCTACATAGTGTTGTTATATTAAATGTGATAAACCCATAGTTTTGAGCAATGCTTTTAGAATCATGATGGTGATCATGCTAATGAGATCTAAATTCAAGATAGCTCATAAACTAAAATTGTTCCTAATCGATGGATTACTAAAACGGGGATTAGTGAATCCGGATAGATTAGTACATACGTTGCTTGCTCTTATGAGGAGGATGATTGATCTCATAATCATTTATGTGGAGACACTAAAGCAAGTATGTAGATGCTTATTAGAGAATAAGTTCACTGAATGTGGCTCGCTAAGGAATACCTAATGGAGTTTTACTCGCCTGTGTCAATAGGAATTCCTCTAGTGATAGTATTACAAGTGATCCTTGAACTTGAGATCATCATAGTATCTTGTGTATGATGAGTTATACTTTGACATGTCCCTTAAGACCTTTAGGGTATATCAAAGGGTATGATTGGGTATAATAAGTTATACATGGAGATAGGTGAATGATCAACAAAGAATCTACCACTTCTAGTAAAAGGAGAGAATGTCCTATGTGATTCGATAAATGACGACTTAGAAGTCTTTGGCCAAAACAGAATGAAATTAGAAAGGAGTTTCTAATTTGCATTATCAGAGTTATGCATTTGAGAATCGAAATACATATAATTAAATAAAATAAGACTTGGCAGTAATTTCATGTCTTATATTTAATTGGGACATTGTATGGTAGAAGGATTGAATTGTACGATAATTATTCACTGAAAGGTTCTTTTGTGATTAATGTTGAAATCTATATTATCTGAAAAGTCGTTGATCGCTAAGGGGGGGCTTACCCTTATTGTACAATAAATATTATTTATTTAAATGAATTAAATAGTTTAATTTATTTATTTAAATAAGATTAGAATTGTTCTAATTGATTTATTCACAACCTGTTTAATATGGAGAACCTAAAGGGTCACACCGTAAAAGAAAAATATTTGTTTAAGAAGTAAATGGCATAATTATAATAATAAGTTAAGTGTATTTAATTTAATCTATGGAGATAGAATAAATTAAATAGCTTAATATTTATTATTTAATATTTTGAAAAATATTAAATATAAATTAATAAGAGGAGTCTTATTATTATTATTACCATTACTATTATTTAATTCCTAATATGGATTGAGAATTAATTAATAGAAGTACTCTCTCATGCATTCCTAATTGGATTAGGAGCATAATTAATTAAAGGAGTTTAATTAGAATAAAAATCCTAATCCTAAATAGTTTAGGAGGGTTCCCTATATCTATAAATAAGAGGAGTTTTATCATGATTTACGGTTAGAAAGTTACACACTCTTCCATAAGAATTGGGGAGAGAGAGTACTTGCAATTTCTATAGAGATAGAAACTAGAGTTTTGTCAACACCCATCTTCTTGAACAACTATTATTCATTGGTGGATCACCTCTAGAGGCCAAACACTTGGGTGGCTAACATTGATCAAAGGAAGGAATTTAATCGGTGGAATTCTAGGAGAACGCGAAGGATTTGGAGGTGAACTCGTACCTGTGGAAGCATGGTTCTACAAGGGTATGATTCTCATACTTTATCTCTTTCGTTTAATTGATAATTGAGCACATGGATGATCATGGTGATGGTTTCTATGAAAAATTTTAAAATCCGTTTTATCGCGCTTCCGCACTATTTATGTAATTTGATTGCATGTCCGCGCTACATACAAACCTAACAGTGGCATCAGAGCCTAACCTTGTGTTAATTATCAATTATTATGATTCTATGTATGTATGGGTATGCGATTGGATCGATTTTCTGGGCAACGGAAAAAATTTCGAAGTCTGCTATGCGGCGCGGCTGCGCCGCTTCCAGTTCATTCTGGAGCGCGGCCGTGCCCGAACCCAGAAATCTCTTCTAGTGGTGCAGCGCGGCCGCGCCGCTCCTAGTTCATTTTGGAGCGCGACCGCGCCGGTATGCAGATTTTGAAAAAAAATTTATTTTGATTTTATTTATTTTCAATTAAGATAAAAGGTTTATTTTGAATTGGAATATAATTAAAATTAAAAGTTTTATTTGAACTTGGAATTGGATTCTACGTTAACTAGAATAAAGGAGTTTATTCACATATGGAATAGGATTTCATGTTTCCTTAAAAATAAAGATGTTTATTTTGATAAGGAATAGGATTTAACATATTTTATTTTTTCAAGCAATTTTAAGTTAAAATAAAGGAGTTTATTTTGAACTTGAAATTAGTTTCCATATTAATTAAAATAAAGGAGTTTATTTTGATTTGAAATTTTATTAAAAATAAAGGAGTTTATTTTATTCAAAATTGGATAAAATAAAATAAATAAGTTTATTATGATTTAAATTTTGATTAAAATAAAGGAGTTTATTTTTGTTTCAAAGTTGAATTTCTAGTAAACTTTTAATTGCCCATTAAATGATATCAATGCATATATGAAATGGTTTTATTATTCATGAGATGAATCTTATTTATTGATACATATGGAGATATGTATGATAATAAATAGGGATTGATTATGGACTACTGACCAATGTGTGATTGAATTTATTTTAGTGGATTCTTGAATGAATGGGTTTTTATAAATGGGGTCTGCGTACCTCGTCTTCTCTAGTTTTTCTTGATGTAAATTCTATCTTCCTCCTATGTACCTCCCCTTGACTGCTGATCAAGGTTTCTATTTATTGTAAATAGTTTATGTAATAGGTTTAGTTAGAATTACTTGAAGAATTAGAGACAAAGGAGCAAGGAGCGCTTGAAGACCCGTTTGTAATGGAGCCCGGGTTTAAATGTAATAGTTATATTTAAATTTTGTTCTTGCACCCTAGGTTTGACCTTTTGGTTCACTTGGTGGCTCTAGTGAACCAAACTAGAATAAAAAGTCCATAATCAATCCGGGTAGAATATAGTATTCTATATGTGCATGCTTACTATATATATATATATATATATATTATATTATCCAACATGCTTTGCATGTAAAATAATATGACGCGTATTTTATATATATATGTGCATGCGCGCTAAACAAGATGAGACTAATAATTACAAACCCCTCAAATAAATTATATTAAGTCCTAAGCGTTCAAAGATATTTGGAATATCGAATGTCGCCTTCTAGCATGGTAAAGCGATAGAGTATTAAATATTTAATATGAGTGTGTTGTGTCACACAAGACAAGTATTAAATATTTAAGATGTTGCTTATCACATTTGATGCTTATAAATAGACTGAACGATGTTGTTTTGTTGTGTCACACAAGGACAGTGTTTTTCTTTCGAATATATGGAAGTGTTAGGTTGGACTTAACTTGGATAATTTTGATTCGGATGTGTCACACTTGATCAAAATAATCTAAGAGGCAAAATACAAGGAGTTACATAGTGATGTAATTGACAATAGTTGTCTACCTATTTATTTATATATCGTTTGTTGTGTCACACAAGGCTATATACATTTGAAATGAGATCCTTATTCTCGCTAGCAAATCTTTAATTAGATTTGCCGAACTATATAATGAGGGTAATATAGTTTGATAAAAAAGTGAGAGATACCAATTTAAAATAAAGACCTAATTTATTTTGGTAATTAATTAAGAAATGAATGTATGCTAAAATGTTATTAAATTACAAATTCATTTACAGAATTTTACAATGTCTAATTTACTATCACTGCGGAGTATATTAGATGCTAATTAATCGGACCAAATTAAAAGGACTGGTTAAAGAATTTGAGAATAGTTCTCAAGGCTGAAAAGCTATCTTATGTCCTTAATATGCATATCCCTGCAATGGTTGCAGACAATGCCTCAGAGGAAGAGATTGTTACTTTTAGAAAGTGGCAAGATGATGCAAAGTTGGCTCAATGCATCATGCTCGCATCCATAAGTAACGAGCTTCAGCGTCAGCATGAAACTACGGATGCTCCTACTGTACTCCTGCACCTTCAAGGAGTTGAAGGGTGAGGAAAGTAGGACTATTAGATATCAGATATCTAAGGATCTTTTCTGATCTAGAATGACCGATGGCACTAAAGTACAGACATATGTCCTAAAATGATCAATCCGATTGAACAATTAGGACAACTGGATTTTAATGGATGGAGAGTTGATCCAAAATTTGATATTGCAATCACTTCCGGACTCTTTCTCACAAATTGTTGTGAATTTCTACATGAACAAGCTATATGTCAACCTGCCTGAGTTGCTTAAACATGTTGAAAACTGTAAAGAGTCACTTTCCAACGAAGAAAGACCAAGTTTTACTGGTAGATGATTCTTCCAGGAAGCGAAAGAGGGCCAAAGGATCTTCCTAAAAGAAGAACAATTCAAAGAAGGTAAATGGAAAGGCAAAAACAAAGGACAATAAGAACAAGACTGATGCAGATAGCAAAGGAGTTTGCTTCCACTGCAATAAGCTTGGATACTAGAAAGAAAACTGTAAGGAGTATCTTACAAAGGCTAACCAGATGAAGCTTAGTGAAGCTTCGGTTACAGATATAGGTTTGTTCATGATTGAAATAAATTTTTCTGTAAGTCAAGGTTCTACTTGGGTATTGGATACCAGTTGTAGTTCTCACGTATGCAATCCAATGCAGAGACTAAGCAGAAGTAGAAAGCTAAACTAAGAGTAAGTAATCTTATGTGTGGGAATGGAGCAAAGGTTGTTACATTAACCATAGGAACTTATAGTTTAGCAATGCCTACGGGCAAGTCTATTAAGTTAATAAGTTGTTATTATGTTACAGTTCTCATTAGAAATATTAAAACTTTCGTTGTTGGACAAGGAAGGTTCTGGTATTATATTTAAGAACAATTATTGTTCTATTTATAATGATAATATTTTGTTTGAAACTGGAAGATCACTTAATAGACTTTGTATACTTGACTTACATGAAAAATATTTTGCAAATTGAATAAACTAATAAAAGAAAAGGAGATGGTCATTCAAAAAGTTGAATGTGTGTATTTGATGCAATACAAGTCTGAATCATTTGAAAGGTTCAAAGAATTCAGAACTGAAACATGTTGACAAAGTATTAAGATTCTTTGACCAGATCGAAGAAAGAATACTTGTGCAATGAGTTTCTAAATCATCTCAAAATGGTATTTTCTCATAATGGACACCTCCTGATACGCAATAATTGATTGGTGTATCTAAAAGGAGAAATTGTACCTTGTTGAACATGGTGCAGTTCATAATGATTTTTACCGACATTCTAGTATCCATCTTGGGTTATGCCCTAGAAACGGCTGCATATCTACAAAATAAGGTAACCTCAAAATCCGGCCTCAAGACTCCATAAAAGTTATGGATAGGGAGGATTCCTAATCTTAAGTATGTTAAGATAAGAGGTTGTCCAGCTTATGTGAAAAGGTTTCAAAGATAAGTTTGGGACAAAATCTGACAAGTGCAGATTTGTGGGATATCCTAAAGAAAGTTTAGGGTATTATTACTATAATCCTACACGCTGCCTTCTTAGATAAAGGTGTTTATCATTGAAGGAGCTAGTGGGAGGGTAATAGATCTTGAAGGAGTTCAAGAACCACAAAGCACTTTAAGTCGAACCGAGGAACCTGTAGATAGACCTATTGTACCACAACCGAATCGTAAATCTGAAAGAGTACCGAAGATACCTGGGAGGTATGAATTCATCATAAAGGATGATGATGAGGTACACATCATAGAGGATGATAATCCAGTTATATACGATGAGGCTATGAGTAGAAGACACTCACAGAAATGGCAGATGGCCATGAAATCCGAAATGGACTCCATGTATGAGAACCAAGTATAGACTCTGGTTACTCCACAAAAGGGCATAGTGCCTAGAGTGTGAATATGGGTTTTTAAGAGAAAGACTGGGGCAAATGTCAAGGTGAAGACCTATAAGACCAGACATGTTTAAAAGATTTTTCAAGTCAAGGAGTTGACTGTGATAAAACCTTATTACCGGGTAATGCTCAAGTCCATTTAGATTTTGCTTGTGATTGTAGCTTATTACGAAATCTGGCAAAATGGATGTGGAGACGCCCTTCCTCAGAGGAGAGTTTGAGGGGAATGTATATATGATACAGCCAGAGATAGATTAAAGCAAGCTTCTCAAAGATGGAACATTCGTTTTGATAAGACAATCAAAAGAGTTTGATTTTATCAAAAACAAGAATGAACCTAGTGTGTACAAAAGGGTCAGTGGGAGCACTGTGACATTCCTAGTATTATATGTTGATATACTACTAATAAGGAATAACACACCAATGCTACAATCAATAAAGATAAAATTGTCTAAACATTCCTCCATGAATGACTTGGGAGGAGCATCCTATTAATTGGGGATATAAACCTATATAGATAGATTTAAAAGGATGTTCGGCTTGACCCAAGGAACATATATTCATTTGATGCTAAAGGCGTTTAGCATGGCAAACTCCAAGAGAGGTCTCACGACGATGATCCATGGAGTGTATCTCTCTAAAATTGTCCCCAATTAAAAGAGAGATCGCATGAGTTACTATCATGTATGCAATGAATATACAAGGCTTGATGTTGATCAGTCATATTCTGGAGATGATCACTATAAGACAGTGATAAACATCTTTAAGCACTTAACCGGTACTGAAGATGTGATCATGATTCATGGTAGGTCTGAATTAAAACTAGAGGGCTAAATAGACTCAAGTTTTTTCAGACTGACCAAAACAATAACAAATTCACTTTAAGGTAAATCGTTACCTCAAAAGGTGGTGCAGTGAATTGGAAAGGTTCCAAACAGCAAAGAGTTGCTGGTTTAGTGACAAAGACAAAGTATATAGCTGTAAATGAAGCTGCAAGTTGATTGTTTGGATGAAAAGTTCATTACAGAACTAGGAATAGTTCCTAAGTCTCATCTTGGATTCAAACAAGTGTTGCGGCACTTTTATTTGATTAGTAGAATCATTGAAAGAGGAGAAGTCACTATAGAGATAGTGGACTCTCAAGAACAACATTGCATATCCATTTACTGAAGCTTTATCCAAACAGCAGGATGATCGTCACTTAGAAAAGAAGGGTATAAGATACCATGACGATTGGCTTTAGTGCAAGTGGGAGATTGAAAGTAGTATGCACACAAACCAATCATATTTTATATGATGTAGTATATACTTTGTAATCTTATTCATTTATTAATAAAAGAATTGATTTTCTTAAAAAGGCATTTTACATTATCTACATAGTGTTGTTATATTAAATGTGATAAACCTATAGTTTTGAGCAATGCTTTTAGAATCATGATGGTGATCATGCTAATGAGATCTAAATTCAAGATAGCTCATAAACTAAAATTGTTCCTAATCGATGGATTACTAAAAAGGGGATTACTGAATCCGGATAGATTAGTACATACGTTGTCTGCTCTTATGAAGAGGATGATTGGTCTCATAATCATTTATGTGGAGACACTAAAGTAAGTATGTAGGTGCTTATTAGAGAATAAGTTCACTAAATGTGGCTCGCTAAGGAATACCTAATGGAGTTTTACTCGCCTGTCAATAGGAATTCCTCTAGTGATAGTAGTACAAGTGATCCTTGGACTTGAGATCATCATAGTATCTTGTGTATGATGAGTTATACTTTGACATGTCCCTTAAGACCTTTAGGGTATATCAAAGGGTATGATTGGGTATAATAAGTTATACATGGAGATAGGTGAATGATCAACAAAGAATCTACCAATTCTAGTAAAAGGAGAGAATGTCCTATATGATTCGATAAATGACGACTTAGAAGTCTTTGGCCAAAGCAGAATGAAATTAGAAAGGAGTTTCTAATTTGCATTATCAGAGTTGTGCATTTGAGAATCGAAATACATATAATTAAATAAAATAAGACTTGACAGTAATTCCATGTCTTATATTTAATTGGGACATTGTATGGTAGAATGATTGAACTGTACGGTAACTATTCACTGAAAGGTTCTTTTGTGATTAATGTTGAAATCTATATTATCTGAAAAGTCGTTGATCGCTAAGGGGGGGCTTACCCTTATTGTAGAATAAATATTATTTATTTAAATGAATTAAATAGTTTAATTTATTTATTTTAATAAGATTAGAATTGTTCTAATTGATTTATTCACAACCTGTTTAATATGGAGAACCTAAAGGGTCACACCGCAAAAGGAAAATATTTGTTTAAGAAGTAAATGGCATAATTATAATAATAAGTTAAGTGTATTTAATTTAATCTATGGAGATAGAATAAATTAAATAGCTTAATATTTATTATTTTATATTTTAGAAATATTAAATATAAATTAATAAGAGGAGTCTTATTATTATTATTATTACCATTACTATTATTTAATTCCTAATAGGGATTGGGAATTAATTAATAGAAGTACTCTCTCATGCATTCCTAATTGGATTAGGAGCATCATTAATTAAAGGAGTTTAATTAGAATAAAAATCCTAATCCTAAATAGTTTAGGAGGGTTCCCTATATCTATAAATAAGAGGATTTTTATCATGATTTATGGTTAGAAAGTTACACACTCTTCCATAAGAATTGGAGAGAGAGTACTTGCAATTTCTATAGAGATAGAAACTAGGGTTTTGCCAACACCCATCTTCTTGAACAATTATTATTCCTTGGGGCCAAACACTTGGGTGGCTAACGTTGATCAAATGAAGGAATTTAATCGGTGGAATTCAAGGAGAACGCGAAGGATTTGGAGGTGAACTCGTACCTGTGGAAGCATGGTTCTACAAGGGTATGATTCTCATACTTTATCTCTTTCGTTTAATTGATAATTGAGTACATGGATGATCATGGTGATGGTTTGTATGAAAAATTTTAAAATCCGTTTTATCGCGCTTCCGCACTATTTATGTAATTTGATTGCATGTTCGCGCTACATACAAACCTAACATTTTCTAAACATGGAATATCGGCTGACCCGACAAAGATTAAAGCGGTATCAAATTGGGGGCAACCTAAGTCAGTAACCGAAGTACAAAGCTTTTTGGGCCTAGCTGGTTATTATCGGAGGTTCGTAGAAGGATTCGCTCGAATTGCCATTTCATTAACTCAGCTTACTCGAAAAAGCACAAAATTCGAATGGAGCGAAGAATATGAGAAGAGTTTTCAAGAACTCAAGAGAAGACTCATTTCAACACTTGTTTTTGGCAATACTATCAGGATCGGAAGGATTTGTTATCTACAACGATGTTTCAGGAAAAGGACTATGTTGCGTTCTCATGCAACATGGGAAAGTTATAGCTTATGCATCTCGACAACTAAAGGAATATGAGAGGAACTATACTACTCATGATCTAGAGTTGGCAGCAGCCGTTTTCGCGTTGAAGATCTGGAGACATTACTTGTATGGAGAGAAAGTGGAGATCTATACAGACCATAAAAGCCTCAAATATTTCTTCACCTAGAACAAATTCAACATGCGACAACGACGTTGGCTCGAGCTGTTGAAGGATTACGACCATACCATCCAATACCATCCTGGAAAGGCGAACGTGGTAGCTAACGCATTGAGTAGAAGATCTTATGCAAGTACGAGTGCGATACTGACAACTCAAAGGCCCATTTTATATGACTTACAAAGAATGGAGATAGAGTTAAAGACTCTAGGAACCCACATGAAAATCGCACATATACGAGTAGAACTGGCTTTAATCGACAAAATTAAAGTTGCTCAAATTACAGACCCAGAGCTGGTGAATATGAATAAGAAAGTACAAGAAGGTGTTATTCCAGAAGCAAGAGTCGACGAAGAAGGAATACTTCAAGTCAACTCTAGACTGTGTGTTCCTAACGACTCTGATTTGAAATATAGAATCATGATGGAGGCACACAACACACCATTTGCAATCCACCATAGAAGTACCAAAATGATCGTGATCTTCGACATACATTTTGGTGGAGCAATATGAAGAGAGAGATCGCAGAGTTTATCTCAAGATGTTTAACTTGTCAACGTGTCAAAGCAGAGCATCAAGTATCAAGGGGTCCATTGCAACCAATTGAGATTCCAGAATGAAAGTGGGAACACATTAACATGAATTTCGTGACGGGTCTTCCCAAAGTTTCACAAGGTTTAGACGAAATTGGGTTATTATAGATAGATTGATCAAGTCTGCTCATTTCTTGCGTATACAAGAAAACTATTCACTTGAACGTCTTGTTAGTATGTATATAAGCGAGATTATGAGATTGCATGCCATGCTAGTATCCATAGTTTCTGATCGAGACCCTAGATTCACTTCACTATTTTGGGTCAGCTTGCAGAAAGCTATGGGCACTAAATTACGATTCATTTCTGCATATCATCCCCAGACGGACGGGCAATCGGAAAGGACCATTCAAACTCTTGAAGATCTATTGAGACTCTGCGCACTAAACTTCAAAGGAAGTTGGGACAAACACTTATCATTGGTGGAATTCTTTTACAACAACAGTTATCAAACAAGTATAGGCATGGCTCCCTTTGAGACGTTGTATGGACGAAGATGTCATTCTCTAGCATGTTGGGATAAAGTAGGCGAGGCTAAATTGTTAGGACCAGAGTTGATACGTATGACTACAGAAAAGATTCAAATGATCCGACAACTTATACAAATAGCACAAGATCGATAAAAGAGTTATGTTGATCTTCATCGAAGGAAAGAGAAATTCAGTCGAAGACCATGTATTCTTACGTGTTGCTCCATGGAAAGGAGTTACGAGATTTGGAAAGAGAGAAAAACTCAACCCTCGATTTATTAGTCCATTTGAAATTCTCGATCGCGTAAGAATTGTGGCCTACAGACTCGCTTTACCATCAAGCATGTCTCGTGTTCATAACGTTTTTTACATATCCATGTTACGTAAATATGTGAAAGACCCGAACCACATTATTGAATTAGAACCAGACGAGATAGTAGAGGATTTAACGTATGAGGAGGTACCTGTCAAGATCTTGGATAAGAAGAAACAGATTCTACGCTCAAAGGTTATACCACAAGTCAAAGTTTTATGGAGAAACCATAATACTGAGGAAATGACCTGGGAGTTAGAATCTGAAATGAGGGCAATGTATCATCACCTCTTCAAAATGCCAGGTACGTACGTCAATTTCGAGGACAAAATTTCATAAGGCGGGGAGATTGTAAGACCCCAACTTTTATGAAATAAAAGTTTATTTTTCTTTATGATTATTATTTTAAACAGTAAAGTGTTTAATTGTTATAATGTTATAGTTAAGGATGATATATGCAAATTATCTGATAAATAGTATGTCGGGGAATATTCTTTCTATTGGAGAATATTCTTTCTGTTGGAGAATATTATATTTGATAAAGTACTACGGCGCCGAAATAACAAAATATTGGTGGGCTCCACAATGACTAATTGTCGGATACGGAAAACGACAGTATTAATATTTTTATACAAATTGTCAACGTACTATCACCTGAAACTGTTGCAATATCAGGTAATAAAAAAACAGTAACACGCGTTATTCCACAGTAGCACACGGTATTCCATAGTAGCACACGGTATTGCACAGTATTTTATACTATTGATTCAATAATTATTACAGTATCTGCACAGTATTTTATATTATTAATTCAATAATTGTTACAGTAACATCTGCACAACATTTCATATTATTGATCCAATAATTGACATGGCACTATAACTTGTATTATTTGATATGATATTATTAGACCAGTTAACATTATTGGAAATGTCTAGAAATTCTGTCAAGGAAAGGGGTTATTTAATTGCACGTTGTTTGTTATGGAAGGCCTCCTCTTTCTTGGGAACGATCTGGTTGTCAGTATTGTGAGTATAATATCAATAGTGAATAATTATTGACGGATTAAAAGTGTTGATTAAAAATACGTGAAGCATTTGTTGTAAGTTAACTTATATTTTTGTGGGACCCACATTTTATTCCGTGGGACCCACAACTAATTGATCGGTGGGACCCACAATTTATTTGTGTGGGATAATTTCTTTAAATTTTGTTTCTTCTATGGGACCCACATGTCATTTAATAGTTACTTGCTAATTTTACAAACCGTCAGTGGAATTTCTAATTCAATTTTATTACCTTAGAGTTAAAAACCTAAGAGAAGGTATATTCTAAGGATATGCTAAGGTATAAAGTATATTAAAGGAATATGCTAAGGAATAAAGAATATTTCAAGAATATGTCAAGGGTATAAGTGTAATAAGCCAAGGAAAGTTAGGGAAAAGATCAAAATGCCCTCACTTTGATTTTCCTATAAATAGGAAGGGTTATCATAAGGAAATTCACAACTTCCTTGCTTATACTTCCTTCTACTCTCTAAATTTCTCAAGTTCTCTCTAAGTGTGTTGGGTTATACAAGTGTTGTCCAAGTTAATAAACTCTATAGAAAGCAACATCTAGTCATTTGTTAACTGAGGTAAGGGATATTATTTATTTCATACTCGTGTGTAATATCATTTGCTTTCACATTCGTAAGTGATATTATTTTACTTCATACACATAAGGGTTGTCATTCTATTCCATGTATTAATTTATGGGAATAACCTGACTACGTGGACTACCGCATGCTTGGTGAATAACCCTTCGTATGTATTCCTTATTAATCTGTGGGAATAACCTGACTACGCAGACTACCGCATGTCTGGTGAATAACCTTTGTATTCATTCCTTATTAGTCTTTTAATGAAATGATCTGTCTACGTGGATTACCGCATGACACTTTATTTCAACTCGTAAGTAATATCATTTTCTTTCATACTCCTAAGTGATATTATTTTCATTTTCTTTCATACTCGTATGGGATATCATTTCTTTTGTACTCGCCAAGGGATATCGTTTTCTTTCATATTTCTCCATTTATGATAAAAAATTATTGTTTGTTTCTATAACCTTATTATTAAATGGTGAAAATTTCTGAAATTAGTAAAATATCCTTAATAGTTTGTGTTTCATCTAATATTTTTACTTAAATCTTTCTACTGAAATTTTAGTCGTTATTTTTGAATTATGAATCTTGAATATCGTTCTTGAATTTGACTCTAAATTTTGGTCATCGTGTTATCACTTTGGACAATCTTGATCTCTGAATAAATTAAATTAAAATCTCTAATATTTATTCTTATTCTTGATCTCATTGTTTTGTTTCTATTCATCCTTTATATCATTGTTATAATCTTCAGACTTAAATTATAGTGAAAGTTTTCTTTGGCCCGTAGTGCAATGATGAACTGGTTATGGGCATGATTATGACCAGGAACTGTGTATTGGTATAATCCTGACCTTTGGTGTTACAGACAAAGGCTTGTGGTGAAAGTTCTCTTTGGCCCGTAGTGCAAAGATAGACTCGTGTTTAGTATGATCATAACCAAAAGCTGTTATGAGATATGATCGTGACCATTGGTGTTACTAATGAATATTTTTGGCCCGTAGTGCAAAGATAAACTTTTAATTTGGATGAGTATAAACAGGAACTGTTGATTGGTGTTATAGAAATAAAATATTGACGGTAAACTTTTAAATTGTAGAGGATAGTAGACATTTTAGTCTACCTGACTCTTCTAATGGATTGTTTATTCCACTGCAATCATCGTTGAAAACTTATATTATCCTTAAATATCTGATTTATCACTGTTGAAGACTAAAGATAATTTATTCTTCATTATCTTAGTCATGATATTCTTTACTGAGCTATTTGTACTCACCCTTTTCCTTTTTATTCCATTGTTCTCCTCAAGAAATGAGTGTGTAACTCGGTCTAGCAAGGGAATAGAATGATGATCCGAGACAGTAGAAGTATATCAATACATTATTAAATAGTGTGGCAATAATTGTATTGAAAACTTAAGTTGTATTTGTATTGAAAGTCACAGTATGTGTGTTGTCGTATTTTGCACGACAGTATAATAGTTGTAAATGGAAAAATTTGTATTTATATTTGGATTTTGTAGTTTGTATTTTGGCGACTCAAAATGGGTTGTGTGGACCTATTTTGGAAGCGTCACATGAAATCTATCATTTTACATTCCTAATGACTTTATCACATTATTAGCTATAAATAATGCTCATTGTTCCACACAAAAAAGGGCCCTGTTGAAATATTTACAAATATTAAGGATATATTTTCTTTGCATATGTATTACCAAATAAAAAAAAATAGTAAAATGCAGTTTTGTGTTAAAATTAAGAACATTGTATCTTTTTAATATTCTTAACAAGAGATTGTTGTCGTGCAACAAAATCATTTTACAAATGGGCTCTCTTTTTAAAACAAAAGAAATTTCATATTCTTATAAGCTAAATTTAAAAAAATATAAAAAGAAATTGTAAAAATATTTCCCCCTCTATGATACAAATGAGTCTCATTAGTCAAATATTTAGAATGGATGTGATTAATTTAAGTATTGAAATTAAAAAAATTTGTGATTAAAAAAGCACTTTCAAACTCATTCACATTAATAATGATTATGTCAATTAAAATAAATGAAACTATTGAAACTTAATTTTTAGTTTTGCAACAAAGAGTATATTTCCTTAAAAAGTTAAAATCAGAGCAATTTATTTTGTGAAGTGTGCAAAGAACAATCAGAACATGTACTAGTAAAGTAGGGATTTGGCTCCCCTCTATTATAGATTTCTTTTAATTACATTTAATATATCATATTTTTTATTTTAATAATTTTTTTACTAATGATCAAAAGATATTAATAAATAATTAATTATATTAAGATTAATCCTATCAAAAATTAGAATCATTAAAAATATTTTATCGTTAAAAGTTTAAAAGAATTTTCAACCACTAAAATTTTGATGAAAAATTCACATGTTAATCAAATGGTGAAAAAGTATTAAATTACTTTGATTTTTGAAACAATAATACTATTCAATATTATAAATTAATTGACTAATTTTAATTATATTATTTAAAACTATAAAAATATGATATATTAAATAAAATTAAAAAAATATATAATAGAGGACAGCCTAATCCGTAAAGTAGTAAGCTGTTTTTTAAGCTAAGCCAAGCTTTGTACTGATTACTAAAAAGAGCAAGGCGGCAAAATTCTAAAGTTTGGGACAGATGATTCGGAGTCACAATTATATGTAGAATAATACTATGTGCCCATTATTATCGTATCGATGTCTCAAAAAGAAAAGTCATATACTTACAATTTCTAAAGGAAAACTTGTAAAATATTTATTTCCTTTCCTCTAAAGTACAGGCTTTTGGATAAATACTAGATTAGTATTATATAATATTTTATATTTAATTACTCTTTTCATTCTCAAAAAAATGTCTTTAAATATAAAATATTTTATTTATAAAAAAATATCTAAAAGTACACAAGTGAAGTATAAAATAATTCTAAAAATTAGTTTATCCTCAAAAGTATAGTAAAATAGGGTACATTATGTTTAAAAAGGACAAAGATTTACTCACTCCGTCTCCAAAAGTATGAACAAAATAAAATTTGCACATATATTAAGAAAAATAAAAATAGATTAAAAAGAGTAAAAAAGTTCTAAAATTATCCTTAGTGTCTCCACATGATAATATAAAATGATGAATACTTTTATTTGTTTTTATGCTAATGGACTCCACTAAATGATTTAGTCACCATTTATTTTATGTACTTTATCTTATCCTTTTAGGTAAAAAAAAAATTATATATTCTTTTAAGTACGAATAGAACATGTATTTAAATTTTTTAATTTTTTTTCCGTGTTTATGGCATCTTTTATGAGGGAAAATATGTTAGCAAGCGTGAGACCCAATATGATGGGACCCGTGGATGTACATAGATTAATAATATTTTAGTCACTAAAAAATGGTTAAAAAAATATAAAATGATATGTATAATTATAATTATTTATAATCATTGAGTCCAATGGAAAACATTAACTAATCTATTTGACACATTTTTTTGTCTTTTTTTTTTGTAATGTTGTTTTCAATATAGCATTTCTAGTACACAAATATGTAGACTTTTTTTCTTTTTGTTTTTGTTTCCTAATGACCAAATACGTTGACTTTAAGAGGAGAATAATGGATATTTTTATTAGGAGGTCCAGGTTTTAAGAACCTCCTTATACATTTTTTACACGTGTACTGAATCATACATAATTAATACAAACTGGTCCTCACATGTTATGGACTATTGGTTAAAAAAATAATTATTGTACATGCGTCAAAAATGTATAAGAAGGTTCTTTTTTTAGTCGAAAGACTTGGATCTCCTAATAAAAACTCGAATCATGGAGTATCAAATAAGTAATCACTTGTGTAGTAGGTCCGACTAGAAAATATTAAAAAATAAAAATTGAGATCAAGGAATCAACATGAGCGTAGATTTCCAATCAGTTTGTCAAAATATTGAAATTATTGGTCTTTTTTTCTGGGGCACCCATCGCCATCTCCGATCATTCAACTTTTCAGTTTGTCAAAATATTGAAATTATTGGTCTTTTTTTCTGGGGCACCCGTCGCCATCTCCGATCATTCAACTTTTCTACATCAACGATGCATTGTAGTAAACGGTGGCACAGGAGTTACGAGGGTAAGTGATGTGAAATAAAATAAAATTATAAAATTTAAAGGATTAAATAGAAAAATAAAAAAATAATATTAAAAAATAAAATAAAAATTATATTAAAATAAAGACATTTTATGAAAAGTCAAAAAAAATTAAAAAAGAAAACAGAGGTAGGTACGGTACATTAAGAAAAAGGTAGAACTATAAATATTATTCGAAATAGTAGAAGGTGCTTGATAATATAGCCCGTGAATACTAGATTCTTTGAAATGGTAGCTACTAAAGCGCAAACTGTTAGTCACTAAAGCAAGTCATCCGACTTTATATATTAAATATTAGATATAACAATAATGTTTTGATGATGAAAGATTAGGAATAAAAAGATAATATAAAATAATGCATATAATAGTGGTTGATTATAACTATTAGATCCACCTATGTTTAATGAAATATCAACTAATTAAAATCAAACGCATCATTTTATATCCACTTTTTTGTAATCATCTTTTGTCAACTTATAGTCGTATATATACAAGCTATTGTTATTTGGAATTTGAGGGTTAGAAAATTTGAAGGCCGCCATGGGAGAAGAAGTAGAAGGAGAAGATGATCGATTGACCCATCAATTAGTGCCAATTCAATCCCCTCTTCTTCAACTCCATCAGCTGTTACACTCCTAATTTATTAATCTATATATTGAACCAAATTAGAAGGCTATCAGCCTATCAAAGCCTCACAGTTATAAAGCGGGAAAAGACAATAATATCCTAAACTTCTATCATAATTATATGTGCCCATTAATATCGTATTAACTCTCATATAAAAATGTCCTATACTTATAAAGGAATACTTATAAAATATTTAGTTTATTTCCTCTAATTTGAGATTTTTTTTACTTGTGTGAAAATAACAATCAATTTGTTCTCTTTTCCTTATGATTGAGATTGTATTAATTTACTATCTTCATCTCGTAAAAGATGTTTTAAATATACCTTTGATAAATTTTTAAAAAATCGAGGTAAAGTGAGAAATAAATTAGTGTAATATACACGGATAATTATTCTTAAATCTTGAAATATAGACGTCTCTAAAATAGAGTTTTGTGGATAAATTACTAAATTAGTATTTATATAATATTTATATCTAATTATGTTTCTAACATTTATTTTTTATTTTCTGTATTTATGGCATCTTTTATTTGAGAAAATATGTTACTAGGTGTGAGGAGGCCCAATATGATGGGACCTATGAGGTGTACATAAATCAATAATATTTTGGTTACTGAAAAATAACTATATATATATTATGTATACAAGTGTGATTATTTATAATCATCTAGTCCATCTGAAATATTAATTAATTAATTTAACACATCATTTTATTTTTTTATTTTTTTGTAATTATGCTTTGTCATTATAGCATTACTAGTACAAAAACTTGTGGAATTTTTTCTTCTTTTTTTTTTTGCTTTTTTTGTGTGTTTTGTAATATCCGTGTATAACATGGAACCTTGTAATTAGGGTTATGTAAAATTTTATTAAAGAAGTGCAATTGTGTTGGAGATATTATCGTACAATTGAAGTAAATGCATAAATATATAAATGAGTTATATATTTAATAAACTAATAGTCGAACAAGAAGTTAGTAAGTTAGTGGGCTAACTAAATAAAGAAAACAAGTAACCAAACAATCAAGCTACAAGCTAGTCCAATACAATTAGTGAAAGGACCAAACTATGAGCCCACACAAAGAACTTAGAAGCCCAAGCTTTAGGCAATCCAATGTAACTAAAAGAGGCCGAATATGGCATATGAGAAGCCCAAACCAAGTCCTAGTCTTAGTCAAGTAATGATGTAAGCAATGATGTATTATATAGGCTTAAATAAAAAGAAATTGAAGCTAAAGATCTGGCTATATCAAGAAAGTCAAGGAGGGTGACCAACTCTCACTTACTCTCTCCCAAAATGTGGATCATGTCCCTTTGATTTGTCCCCTTCAATTCCAGTTAACTTAATAAAGTGAATGATTAAGGTTAATGAAGGTTTACCCTAATTAAACTTTGGAGAGTTAAGTTGGAATAAAGAGAATTGTGGGGTTTGACCATAAGAGACCAAAAATAGAGAGGTCACTTATAATTCATACAAACTTTTTCTATAAATAGCTAACACACTTCATTTTCCTACATTTTACTTCATTTTTCAACTAAGAAAAAGTTAGAGAGCAAAGAGCAAGAGAGAGTTTGAGAGAGTAAGGTGCACGGGTGGAGAAAAGAGGAAGGAAAGGAAGAGCAAGCAACAAGAAGTTTAGTCAAGAAGAAGAAGAGGTAAAGCAAATGTATAAAACCCTAACCTTAAACCTTGTTTACATTATGTTTTATCTTGTTGTGGAGAGTTTTGTTGTGTTGATGGAAATGGTAGATCCTGGAGAATAATATGGTATATGTTGTATATGTTGGTGTTATATAAAAATATGTGTGAAAAAGTAAAAAAAAAAATAGAAGATAACAACAAAAGCTAAAAGTAACCTAAAGGTTGAAAACCTTAAAACACAAGCTGAAATTCAAACTGCTATATCTCACTGTGTATAACTTATTTTTGAACGAGGTCAGTGTCATTAGATGCGTCTATGAGTCTTCTAAATAATCCAAGTAGAACGGAGTTAAAATATTGTAATGGCTAATTTTGGCGATTTTTCTACCAAGGTAGGAAAAAGCTGGAAAAAACTAATAAGCTCACTATCCTATATTTTTTCGAGGCCTGTTTTGGCTATTTAAAATGTGAAACAAATTAAGGTCTTTTGGATATGAAAACTATATAGTATAATGTAAGACATGTTCAAAAATGAGCTCAATCGGACTTCGGATGAGTGAGTTATGACCAAACGAAAATTAGAGTTTTAAAAATTAAAACTGCTATATCTTGAGTTGTCCAACTCGGATGGTGATGAAATTTTTACTGGAGGTACTCTCTGATATGAAGAGACACTGTCTAAGTTTGATAATTTTTGGAATTAATCTCGAATTATGAAAAACCTTGTAATTTTCAACATATATGGCCCTTTTAAAAATACTAAATAAAGCTGAAAAAATATGAAAAATATTATTTTTACATGTAAAATATTTTAACTAAGTGGGGTCAAGAGGACGAAAAATAATAAAATGGTTAAGGAGATTTGATGAAGAAAATAGAGTTTAAAAAAATTAAAGCAAAGTCAAAAATTATTTAATATAATTTTATCGACTAAGAAGCGCCAGAAGGGGATGTATGAAACTAAGTAAGGGATAATTGGATATTTTTATATCAATATTATAATAATGATGTGAAGTGACGATTAAAATTGAGTTAAAATTAAAGAAATAATTACCGATGTAAGCTACGGTTGCGAACCGACATTAATCATTAATAAGTAGTAATTAAGTTAATTAAATAATCATTATGGATATTGTAGGTAACCATTTGGAGGAGATTAATAACTTAACTAAGGAAGGTTTACCAAATCCAGGCAAGTTCTCTAGCTATGCTAGTCTCTTGAATTGTTTTATGTGAAAGTTTTTCCGCACTTATGTGCATTTGAAAAGAATTGTTCTGTTATGAACTGTTTTGATATATGAGTCGATGCCATTTGTTTCGGCTAGATACATTTGATATGAAATTATAAATTTTTTAAATTGATAAAATTCTTTGAAGCTAAGTAAAATTTTAATCCAATCCGAATTGTTTTGGTGCGGACTCTAGTGTTAAGACTGAGATGAACAACCATAATAAAAAGAGATATTTAATGTTGGTAACATGGTTCCGACTTCAGACGCTTAGGCGTGTAAGACTTAAATGTTATGCATAACATAGGATACAATAGGTTGATCCCCTAAAGTACTTGCAGAGAGTGTTTTTAGTCTATGTGATTGATAAACATTCTTAATATTCCCAGTTGAATAAGAGTTAAACCTTGTAAAGAGCTCACGGTCCTCACGAACACTCAATATGATATTAAAGATTTTAAATTAAAGGAATCATTTTATTTCCTGTTTACGTATTGTTTTCACAATTGTTAATAAAATTGTTGAAGATTCTTGAAAGCTTTTCTTTCTATACATGATTTATTATTCATTGAAATGTTTTGTACTTGCTAAGCAAAAATAGTTGTTCACTCTTGCGATATTAAAATGTTTTCAGCTAAGTCAGAGAGATCGAGAAAAGACAAAGGAAAAAAGAAAAACCAAAGAATAAAAAGTAATATATGTATTAGAATATGATTAATGACATAATATTTTAGTAGTATTTATATTTTGTTCAAGTAAGGTTTAGAAACATGAGAAGATTGTAAGATATATAATATAAATTATTGTATTTATTTTTATATCTTTTAAGTTATGTCCATAGATAGACATGTGAATGATAAAATACAGTAGACATCATATTTGATGTTTAAAGGACACGGATGTGAGACGTCACATGTTTCCTAATGACTAAATATGTGGACCTTAAGAGGAGAATAATGGAGTATCAAGTCAGTAATCACTACGTCTACGTATAGGTCCGACTAGAAAAATATTAAAAAAATAATAATAAAACTTGAGTTCAAGGAATAAACTAGTGCGTAGATTTTCAATTAAATAATTAGTCGTTTTAAGGTACCCATCTCCGCTCATTTAACTTGTTTAAATCAAATGTGTATACGTACAGGCGATTGTCGTTGGGAAATTGAGGATTAGAAAATTTGAAGGCCGCCATGGGAGTGGAACAAATAGAAGGAGAAGGAGAAGATGATCGATTGATCAATGTATTATTGCCCAACTCAATCTTCTCTTCTTCAACTCCATCAGCTGTGAAGTCTCCACTTAATCCCACTGGTACTTCTTCTACCTTCATCCCATTTTTCTTTTAAGTTTGAGTGTTTGTTTTATGTTCATAATATCATCCCACAAATCTCAAAATTTTACATCATTCAGATACTAAAATCTGATTTTACTTACTGGGTTACCTTTATTTTTATTTTATTTTTAGTTCTCATTACTTATGGTGTTATTTTTTTAGTAGTTTTTATCTTTTGAAAATGGTGAGTAAGATATTGTGATAATTTGTATTTACTTGGTGTAATTCATAATTTCCAGATTTTAGTTGTTAGGAAGATTTTATATGCATGATTCTGACATTAGAATATCAATTAGGATAATTTAAGCTTGATTTAAGGCTCTATCAGGGATTTTTAATTAGTATCGATTAGGAATATTCAGTGTGTTTCTTTAGTGATTTATATTATGCATCTAATTTTAATTTTGACTTTCCTTTTCAATAGTAATCCACCCTTATTCTAAAAGGGTATCCAATGTGAAATGAAAGATAACTTTTGATTGATTAAAAAGTTATCTTTGTGAAAGAACTCCGATGAGAAGAAAACAGAAGGTGTTAAGAGACCCTTCTGGCCCAATCCCAGACACTCCCTTGTCGATTCAAGGATCCTTG
Source organism: Aralia elata (assembly GCA_034770075.1). Taxonomy (NCBI): domain Eukaryota; kingdom Viridiplantae; phylum Streptophyta; class Magnoliopsida; order Apiales; family Araliaceae; genus Aralia; species Aralia elata. The sequence goes on along the minus strand of CM068385.1, from coordinate 10,864,745 downwards.
GTGGATTCTAGGGTTATTTATCTTGTGGCTTCTCGATTTCTAGAACGATATCTAGCCCCCAGTCGTTTTCGTCCTGCTTCAGAATAGCATATGGGCATATGAGTGGTAAACATATTCTAATTTATCATCACAAATTTGTTATTTGGTCTGATATTACTGGTTTGGTGATATGATTGAATACTTTATTTTTAATGAGGATCTTGATTAGGACAAGTTATAGAGAGACTGATTTTAGTTCTGTAATTGAAATAATTATTAATGAGGATCTTAATTAGAACAAGTTATTATTGAATGATTTATTGATATATTTGTTCATTGTGATGATGAAGGGAACATATGGACTGCTGTGGCACATATAATTACAGGGGTGATAGGGTCAGGTGTATTATCCTTGGCCTGGAGCATGGCTCAGCTTGGGTGGATTGCTGGTCCATTATCCATGCTAGTATTAGCATTCACGACCCTTTTTTGTTCTTTCCTTCTCTGTGAATGTTACCGATCTCCCGATCCTGATTCTGGACCCTCCAGAAATGGCTCTTACATGGAAGCTGTTAATACGATCTTAGGTAAGAATATGGCTTACCTAAATTCTTCTTACTAGATATAACAATCCCATAGCATATTTAAGGGAAACCAATTGATAACCCAATTTAATTATTTATCAAACTGCATTAAAGATTATGTTATAACATGACTACATGTGTGCCATTGTTTTACCCAAAACGTAGTTGGTGGCTCAATGAAATGCAAGTAAAGTAAAATGTGGTTGTTTTCAGCTATACCCTGCATTGAACATTAATACAACGAGAATAATTGTGAAGTTGAGATCATTGACATCCCAAATTCGTAGGAGGTTTGCTTATTTAGCTTTAAAGGGCAAACCTTGTCATTGTTACACATACTGCAATGATAATTTACAGGCTACCATGACAAATGCTCCCCAACATACACTATCAATTCATTTATTTTTTCAATTAGTTGACACAAAATTGTACATAAAATTACAGGAAATAGGAGTGCCCAGTTGTGTGATATTTTGGTTCGAGTAAATTTATTCAAGACTGGAGTTGTCTATATCATTACATCTGGAATCAGCATGAGGTATGTTTAGTACACTTCTACATGCTCACCGTAACTTATTACTTCTCCACAAAGTTCATAATACTTTCTAAGTATTGTACGTGGAGCGACCATGTATGATATATACTATATAGAAGAACTTTGATATTGGCATATGTTTCTAAATATTTAGTAATCAATCTGAGCGACAAAGACATTCATTGACATGTGTGATTGTATATATATTACTGTCACGGTGATCAATTTGTCTACAAGTTCTCAATCAAAATTGTTTTCCTTTGTTCTTTAATTTTACAGAGCAATTCAGCAATCAAACTGTTACCACAAGGAAGGGCACGATTCTGATTGTGAATATGGAAATACTTCTTATATTCTTTTATTTGGAATTGTTCAAATTATAGTGTCCCAGATACCTGATTTTCATAGTACAAAATGGCTCTCTGTTGTTGCTGCTATCATGTCCTTCTCCTATGCTAGTATTGGATCGGCACTTGGCTTGGCAAAAGCAATAGGTATGGTTAATGAAAAAAAAAAATCCCATCTTTGTTCCGTCGTAGTGATGTATATTGACGTAAATGGAAAAAACTATATGAGGTCTGCATACATTTTTTCAATACAAATTGACTTGTAAAACAATTTGGTTGGTTGAACATAATTAAACCTGAAATTGCAGGAGATGGGCAAATCAAAGGTAGCATTCGAGGAGTTCCAGCTGCTACTACAGCTCAAAAAGTATGGTCAGTCTCTCAAGCTCTCGGATCAATTGCTTTTGCCTTCCCATACCCATTAATCCTTCTCGATATACAGGTAGAGCAGTGTTGCTTTTCTAATAGACAAGATTTGCTAATATAAAAATGAGAACATATAGTATCGTGGTAAATAAGTTGGTAAAACTTCCTAATTGTGAAGCATACTTTGAGATCGCCTCCACAAGAAAAAGTCACCATGAAGAGGGCCTCAACAATATCAACCATTATTACAACATTTTTTTACCTATGCTGTGGAGGATTTGGCTATGCGGCCTTTGGAAATTCTACTCCAGGGAATCTCCTGACTGGATTTGGATTCTACGAACCATATTGGCTTATTGACTTCGCTAATGCTTGCATTGTTCTCCATTTGATTGGAGGATATCAGGTACAAAATAGAAGGTTCATATTCCTCAACTACATCCTAATTGCTCTCGTAAAAATTGTCCAAATTGTTTTACGCTTATACGTTTCTGTGAATTTCAGTTGCAAGTGGTATGACCTTTCTTTTGCATGCTTTATGTTGCCAGGTATTCGCTCAGCCACAGTTTGCACTTGCAGAAAGATCGTTTGCTGAGAGATTCCCGGGCAGTAGATTTGTATATAAAAACTTTACTCTGAAACTTCCATGGTTGCCGGAGTTTAGACTAAATCTTCTAAGGCTGTTCTTCCGAACGGCCTATGTTGCATCAACAACTGTAATAGCAATAATCTTTCCTTACTTCAATCAAGTTGTAGCAGTAGCAGGAGCTTTGACCTTTTGGCCCTTGGTCATATATTTCCCCTTGGAAATGTACCTTGTTCAGAAAAATATTAGAACTTGGACAAGGAAGTGGGTTGCTCTTCGTATGTATAGCATTATTTGCTTGCTGGTGGCAATGTTTGCCTTGTTTGGGTCAATTGAAGGACTTATAAGCGCAAAATTTGGCTAAAATATGTTTTAAGCTCTTCAAGAATGTAATGAGAAGAAAATGATGTATATAAATAGTTGGTATTGCCTAATTGTTTGTGGAAATAAAAGATTTGTTAATTATTTGAACTCTTAGTCTTCTTTATCTCTAGCCTTCGTTTTAAATCTGGAGAGGGTTGTCCTTTTGGAGAGACGTTCCGAATCTATTTTCTTTTGCTCTTTATTGTTTGGTAATAATTTATTCTCTTTTCTTATGAGAGGAGTTTTTCCTTTTTGGTGGAATTTATTTTCTTCATGAGATTGCTTCTTTTTCCCCCTCTTTGTGAGAGAGTTATCTCATGTGAGATTTTACTTTTCTCTGTTTTAGAGATTACTTTTTTCATATGAGTATTTTTTATTTTTATTTTTTCTATACCAATATCGACGATAATAAAAATTTTCAGATATGTGTGTGGGATTATCATGATGACTTGTTATTAAGTTGCTCGTGTTGAAAAATTGTTTAAGTTTGTATATTTTATTGTTATTTTGAAATATAATTATTTTGCATGAATATTTGTAGTGTCCACTAAATATTATTACTATTGGTCATCTTTCTGTTTATTTGTACAGAGGTTTAATATGTTTCATTATTTTAGACTATTTGATAAAATATTAATAAATAAATATAAAGAAGTCAAAGAGTACTATAGTTATCCCTTATGTAATTATCGTTTTATATTAACTAATATAACGTTGAACTTCTAAATGTGAGGTACTATTCTCTCTGTTCCTGCGGTAATTGTGACTTTTTTGAAGCCACTATCAGATTTTTTATTCGAAATTTGTGATTTATTTAAGTTATAAAAAACAATAAATTTTCTAAATAGTAGTATTTTTATTTTGATAATTTAAAATATTATTATTTAATATTAGAAAAAGTTTCAAATCAGTTATCTATTACTTATTACTTACTTGACTTAATATAATAGCACAAATAACATTTTTATTGTATAAGTTAATTGGGATGTTTTGGTTAAACCTGAGTTGAGTTGACTCATAAAATTATATTTTGATTTAATTGGTTGATATTTTTATTTTTATTATATTTGTATTATCTCATAAGATATACAGATAAGAATGTCGATCGAGTCTTAGCTTAGTAGTTAAGAATTTTGACTTTTTAGGTCTCAAGTTTAATTCTAAGTAAGCTTATTTCTTCTTTTATATAAAACTTTATTTATGAAATTATTTGTTCATTGTATTCTCAAAAAATGGAATTTAAAAAAAAAAGATATAGATGAAAATTGATAGATTCTCTCTCTGCAACTCAACATATATGTAAACTGTTGGTTTCATCTCTCCTTCCTTTTTTTTTTTTTTGTCTTGATAAGCCAAAGTGTTTTATTAAACACTAAAAACGAATATGAATATCATTGTTAGGTAAGATTATATGTCTAACTATTTAAATAAATAATAATTAAAATAACATTTTAAAATAATTTTATATAAGATTTTTAACTAATACTTGTTCTCTTTTAAAATTACAGAAATAATTTTCTTTTTAGTTCGATCCAAAATTAGAAATATATTTTTATTTTTAAATAATAAAGTAACATGATAGTTTTAATTTGTCATTATTTTTTACTATCATTTATAGCATGACACTAACATTACTTAGCTAATTTAAGAGTACATTTAATAATATAAATTACAGCTAATAAATAAAATATAACTGTAAATCTTATGTTTGGCACGGGACACCAAGCTTAATATAATTAGGGAAATGATATTTCCACATCATTTTCTTATAATTCCACACGTAGGACCCACATGTTAACCCAACTGTTTTAACTTAACAACAATATCAAATTCATTTCCAAAACTACCCTCACTTAATACATAGCATATCATAGATGACTGAAAGATGATGGGGGTACATGCTCACAATTGGAGTTGTTCTGTACAGTGAAGCCAAAAAGAGGAGCAAATAAAACTCCTTTTGTCTTGCTCTGTATCTTAACATAAAATCATCGATTCTTTTCAAAACCAAGATTTACCACATGCGGCCAGCTGATTTCACATATTACCCCTCTTAATATTCTTCTTTGGAAACCACAAAAACGAGATATACAACTGCTTCAATTTCCTTACCACAAAAACCACTAAATGCATTAGAAACAAATTGAAAACAATTAATGTTTTTTTTTTCCTTCATGTTTTCCCGTCTTCAGGCTAAAAATTGGATAGATTTCTAGCTTTATTGGTTAGCATCTTATGAATAACTACTCCTCTAAAAGCCTTAACCATGAAATCACACAAACGGACAAACAAATTTAAGCATATCAAAACCCCAACCTTCAATTAACTTTTGGAATTGAAGAAATAGGATAAATCAAACATTCTCTGATTAAGAAACAAAACAAATTACTCAAAGAATCTCAACTAACCCAATATCAGATACAACACACCCACAAGAACAACAAACTAAACTAATCCATGGAGATGTCTTGAAATTGCGAAATAGAAGACAAACAAATAATCAGATACAAGTGCAAAAAATGAAACATAAAAACTACCAAATCACCTGTCCAACGAGCCTTTATTTTTTGTCATCTAATTCTTATTTCATTTTCTGGCAAATTAGTTCATTATTCTTGACCAAAGATGAGTATGGACCCAAAAAAGGAAAAACAAGAATAAAGAGAAGAATTAGGGATAAGGAAGCTACATGGCCGTCACCGCCGCAACAATGACCGAAAATTGCAGAAATCGAAATTGAGACTTTTTTTTTTCTAAACTAGGGCAATAATGAGTGGAAGGAGAAAGAGTGAAAGGGAGTAGTGAGGCAGGAGAGATTGAAAGAGGAGCAAGATGCAGGAACATGAGGCAGGAGGCAGGAGATTGGGAGAGGAAGGAGGAGATTGAAAGAGGACGTGAGGGTTACCTAAGGGTAATTTTGGAAAATAAATTATGTATTGTTGTTAAGTTTTAACAGTTGACTCAATCATGGTTAACATGCGGGTCCTATGTGTGGAACTATAAAAAATTGATGTGGAAATAACGGCTCCCTATAATTAAAGAGACAAACTTAGTTTTTAGTCTTTTAGAGTAGTTGTAACTTTTTGAAATGAGATTCTATTTAATTAGTCTTTTAGAGTAGTTGTAACTTTTTGAAGTCATTCCGAGATCCTATTTAATTAGTCTTTTAGAGTAGTTGTAACTTTTTGAAGTTATTCCAAGATTCTATTTAATTTAAAATTTATATAATTTATTTATGTTTTTAAAATAATAAATCTTGTAAATAACAACAATTTTTTGTAAATCACAATATTCATAATTGCATTATTCAAATTAAATAAATTCATATTATTTTTTAATATTAAAAAATCTATTTAATTACCTTTATATATACATACACACACACATTTGGTTTGGTTGTTTATTTTTTTTTGGTCCTCCGCAAATCAGTTGAGCATGAGTTTTGCTGCACTATTATGATATAGTTGATTTTTTTAAAAAAAAAATCGTACTTTTCACAAATTCTTATTGGATTTTTTTGGTTTAATAATAGAATCATATGGTTTGTTAATATATAATATTTAGTTATATTTTAATAACAATAACATTTTAATATTAGGTAATATAATTCTCATAAGAAAATTGTTTCAAATTTTAAAGATTGTAACAAATTTAAGTATACTTTAGTAATAGTAACCGTTTAAAATTAGGTAAGATAATCCTGATAAGAAAATTGTTTCACCCTAAAATCATATGTCTAAATATAATAAAAACCCTATTTGTATTTTAGGTTATAATTAAACATATATTTTAATAATAATAATAATAATGATAATAATAATAACGACAACAATGGATTCAAGTTATGTAAAACGGTGTTTAATGAAAAAATGTATATTTTCAAAACCATATTATGTGAAAATTTATATATTTTCATATTTGTGTATAATTTTTTTTGTATCTGTATGATTGTATTGTTAATTTAATATAAAATCACTTCCTATTTGAAATAATTTAAAATAAATTATCTTAAATCGACCATCTTTTCATCATATATTAGTCTTTTTGAGCATAAACGTAAAACTAGAAGATAGTTTTTTTAAAAAGTAATTTCTAGCTATAGTTATTTATTGGAGGGAGTATGTAAGAATAAGAGGGAATTATGAGATAATATAAAAAATAAAAAATTACACAACTTTAAGAATGTTGTATTCTCAAAAAAAAAGAAAAAAAGTGGGGCTTTAAAAAAATAGAAGAAGAAGGAATGGTGTTAAACTTTCTACTCTTCCTAAATAAAATAAATAATTATAAAACCACTTCAAATCTCTCAAATATTTTTTTTTCTCTCTTTACTTTACTTGACAAAATAAATTATAAAATTATTTTTGCGTATGCGTGTGTAAGCCCACTCCCACTAGTACATAAGACTGGGACCCGGAATATCAAATCAAATAGATAGATACTGGTATCTAAAAGCTCCAAATCCTTCTGGCCACTAGTATATAAAACTGCGACCCGGTATATCAAATCAAATAGTTAAGGGAATAGCTATTTTTATAATAGAAAATTACATTTTTACGATAAGAATATCGTTGTAGATTTTATAACAATAGTTTTATACATTTACAGTAATACTTTTATTATCAAAATATCAAAAAATATTATAAAAATATCAATTCTCGATAAATAATGGTATCTAATAGGTCCAAATCCTTTTTTATTCAAGTTGTTGGCTTGTAGCTCTAAAATTTAGATAAATTTATAGACACATCTATTTTACTCCCTCCTTCCCGAAATGGCCCCACCTACGACTTTTCCCTCCTTTCAATCTCTCTCTTTCAGTCTTTCTCACTATCCATTTTTCCCTCCTTTCTTTTATCTCTCTCTTTCTCGCTCTATTCACCGAGCAATTTTCCCCTCCTTTCTTTATCTTTCTTTCTCACTCTGTCAGTACCTCTTTAAAAAATAAAATTGAGATGAATTTCTCTTTATCTCTCAAATAAATAACGCTGTATATCTATTATTTATATCAGATTTTATTTTGTTTATTTATCTAATATTAATCTATTAAATTTATTTTTTTACTTATTTAAATATTTTTTTCAAAAAAATTTAAAAAGATTGCCACGTAGGCAACTTATAATCAATTTATCTTTTGCAAAATTTATGCTATTTTTTTCCTAAATAAAATAAATTAAATTTAATAATGGCAACATAATTATTAAATTCGATTTATTTTATTTATGAAAAAAATTAGCATAAATTTTGCAAAGGGTAAATTGATTATAAATTGGCTATGCGGTAATTTTTTGAAATTTTTTTGAATTTTTTTTTTAAAAAAAATAAAAAAATAAATTTGATGGATTAACATTAAATAAGTAAACAAAATAAAATTTAGTTGACAATAATAAAATTTGGTATAAATAATAGATATATGCACTATTATTTATGTGAGAAATAAAGACGAACCTATCTCAATTTTATTTTTTTAAAGAAGTATTGATAAAGTGAGAAAGAGAGAAATAAAGAAAGGAGAGAAAATTGATCAGTGAATAGGATGACAAAGAGAGAGAAAGAAGGGAGGGAAAAGTGGATAGAGCGAGAAAGAGAGATAAAAGGAGGTAGGGAAAAGTGGTTGGTGGGGCATTTCGGAAAGGAGGGAGTAAAATAGATGTGTCATTTATCCTTAAAAATTTATTGCAATAAACTGACAATTGAAATTTTCAAATGATTGGTGTTTGCTGATGCTTTGGCTCCTGTCCTTTAACACTTGTGGCGTAAGGTTGGAATTTTTCTTATATTATATATATACATATATATATATATAAATGTGTAAGGGTGGAATTTTTTTTACACTATATATATATATATATGGGCTGATTTATAATACAGTTGTACAATAAATTGTAGTCGTTCGATAAAATTATCATCCAACTACACTTTAGTTCAAAGGTGCCTGTAGGATTGGCAACAACTTTAATATTATTAAATATATTAATGACTTTTATATCACGAGAATAATATAATTGATCGGAGGAAGTAGTGAAAATATTTAAGGACAATGACAAATTGAACGGCAACAATCATGTAGTTTTTAATAATTTCCCGTCCAAATTATAGCTTTTAGAGCTCTAATTATGTATAAAGTTATTATGTTTGAAGTTTGATTTATGAAGAACTCACGTCTGATTTGAGTATGGTATTTATTTTTTGGTGACCAAGTTGATGTGCAAGGAGTCCGAAGATTCCCCATGCACTGTCTTTCATCACTTTTTGATCTATGTATGTACAACGTGTATGGGAATTGACTCATATTTCTAAGAATTGACTAATAATTATTACTACAGGATAGTCGAAAAGCTAAGCATAATGTGGATTTGGGCTTGGGAATTTAGTAATGATCCCGTCTTGGATTTTACTAATGTACTAGGCTTGACTTGAGCCCATGTTGGCCGTTTGCATATACTTGTACCGGTTGCAAGATCATGCCTTAATTTTACTTTGCTTTTCCTTTCATGTCCTTCTTCTCTGAAGCAAAGCAAGCCCCTAAAGCGCCAAGGAGGGAATCCCATCTTCTTCTTTCTGATTTCCCTACAGCATAATCAATTCTCTGAATGCTCTCCTCTTTTTCAGGCAAAGCGCCAAGCAGGGGAACATATGCATAGTTTGCTAAATTAGCAGCGATTCTTTCTTTTGACTCTAATCACAAGTATATATCAGTAAATATTAATGGTCAGAGGTAGTTTTGATGAGTGAGATGATAATAACCCACAGTAGTCACCCAATTCCCTTAATTATCTGGATTGGGAGATCAACATAAAAATCAAGATACAACCTTCACGACCTTTCTGATTTCCCATTCACATCTTCATTATTTATTATTATTCTGTTTTCATCATGTGAACCAGGTGAATAAGGAGTAGTAATTGTGTCCCAAGAACTTTCCTTTTGATCAACTAAAACCAAGCTTTCCACGAGAGATCCAAGATAAAATGTACAAGATCTACAAAACAATTTGAAACTGCCAAGAGTCTTAACTTCTCCAACCTCGAGGTCATAAGAACGCAAAATAATCTGCCAAGAGGCTTACAATTAGGGAAATAAAGCATTTATTCAATTCGACCGGTACAACTAGTTTGGTACGGTATGCACCGAACCTCCAAAAGACCTTTCTGAACCCCGTACCGAATAACCGGTATATACTGGTTACTTGTATTGATACCGAACCGGTTTTGTTTTGTCCCAAACCGGACTGTTCGAACCGGTTCAATTGGCCCAAAAACAAAAAAAATCGAAAAAAAATGTCCACCCCTAAGATCGTAGGATCGGATCGTAGATCAGATGAAATTATGAAAACCAACACTAGCTAAATCATAAAAACTAACGTCTTAATCATAGAATACCCAATACTGGTCATGTGTGCATGCTAGCCTTGAGTTTTTTTTTTTTTTTTTTTTAATTCTTTAGTTCTTTCTCAATTTACATATAGACATGCATATAGTTCTTTGTTCATCCTCTAGTCTCTAATTCCTTCAATTCCTCCTCCGACTTTTCTTTCCTCGTTGAAAATTGAAATAAAGCCGATTGAAAATCTATACAATAATAAAGTATTAATTTAATTAAGAAAGTTGAACCATTGGGCTAACTTTAGAAGATTATAAATTTTAGATTTTCACATGCTTGGGCCACATGTAAATAAGTCCAAATAAATAAAATAGGAAGAAAAAAGAGTACAAAGCCCACTTTGCTAGGATCGCGCGATCCTGCTGCGATCTCACGATCCTACGATCCTGTTGCGATCCTATCAGATTTGTAATTTTACTCTGACCCGAATCGTTTTACTCTTATAGAATCGCGATTCTATGCGATCCTACGATCCAAATCGCGATTTTAACAACCATGATATAGACTCTTAAACCGTACGAAAGATATAGAAAAATTTTATTTGATTTGATTCAGACTTGAGATTTGACCCAGGTTGTTTCATATGGTATTGGAGCGGACTCTCAAAAGCTCGGGTCAGGTGATCGGGTTGTCGGATTTAGGGACATGAAGGCTAATGGTATTACCCCACAATGGAGAGAGGTCTGAAGGTAGGGACACGAACCTAGCCAGTATTATCCCACAATGACTAGAGAGGCAAAAATCTATTGACTATGTGTGTGATCGACGGGTTGCCGGATGTAGGGACACAAAGGATGATGGTATTATCCCACAATGGAGAGAGGTCCGGAGGTGGGGACAATGGAGAGAGATCTGAAAGTGGAGACACGAAGCTAGCCGGTATTATCCCACAATGGCTAGAGAGGCAAAGATTTGTTAGCCATGTATGTAATCGATTCTGACGATGACGTCAGAAATTTAAGTGGGGGAGTTTGTAACACCCCAGTTCCATATCGAAAGATATGAAAAAATTTGTTTGTATATAAAGAATTAAGTTATTAACAATAATACCTTCAGTCATGACCTTTTGGGTGAACTTTTAATGAGCTAAAATGACTCAAAAAGATATTATTAACCTAGTAGTTTAAGCGTTTGTTTGTTTAGATGGATTTAATTCGATTCGAATTTGGAATTTTACCCAAGATTTATTTCGGATTCAAGATTTGACCCGAGTTATTTCAGCACCGCATCGATAATATGTATTATATGTATATATATATATATATATATATATATATATATATATATATATATATATATATTATATAAGGGGGGATCACAGGCACTCCGCCTAAGTAGCACTATGCTGTTAAGTAGCACTCCTTCATAATACGTTGTCGTTTTATTAAGCCCAAACAAAAAAAAGTCGACTGAAACCCAAAACCCAAATTGTGAGTCGGCTCCATCAGATCAGCAAAAGGAAAACCCAAATCACGATTCGACAAAAGGAAAACCTAAATCACAAAGCTTACGCTCTCCAAATCCGAATTCAAGTCGCAAAATCCAAATCGCCAAATCCAAATCAGCCACAAGTCTGCACCCCCTTTATCTCTCTACCGACCACCAGTGTCGAAGAAACCTCCCTCCTCTCTCGCGTCTCTGAAGGTACTTTCCTGTAAGAGCTTGCATGATAAGTAGTATTTAATGAGCAAGCTACAACTATTTAATATGGTGAATATTTGGTGTGATTAGGGTTCAATTGAACTGGGGTTTCTAACGATTTGGATAAATATGTAAGTGTTAGAATTTGTATACTATTTGGGTAATTTCTTTTGGAGAGCTATTCTGGGTACTTGAATGAAGGTGGAATGATTTATTAATAATTGGGTAATTAATTTCAAACCATTTTTTAGCTTCATGACCAATGCTGAAGGTCTGTTGGGTTATTATAAATAATAGTTGGGTAATTAATTTCAAACCATTTTTTAGCTTCATTTTCAATGTTGAAGGTCTGTTGGGTTATTCACAGCCAAATGTTACCCACGTATAGCTTAACCTTGTCTAGTTGAATATTGTATTGGTTGTTGCTGCAATGACTAGCCATCTTGTGTAATACTCTGTTCCAACTTCTAATGGACTTTGCAGATTTTTAATTTTGTTCCAAATTTAAATTCGAAATTTTATGGGGATGTATGGGGATGTATGGTAATTAAATGGGTAATAATTTCTCCATGATGTATGGGTTTTGTTAGTTCTGCAATACAATTTGATTAGTATAGAAACTAAAGAGTTTTAATGGGATATATAGCTTGGCTTGAAACTAGATGAAGGTGAAGCCTTTGCTTTACTCTTCAACTAGTGGTCCAGACCACTAACATTCATTAGTCAAAAAAGTGTGATAAATGCCGCACATATTGTTTCAATTTCTGTTGAAACTTGGGCTATGTTTCTCTTTTATGGGTGATTGCTGGTGTAGTTATTTCTTTGAATTTGTGTTATTGCATATCCTTTTTTTTGCAAATTTTTGTTTTTTGGTGTTTTTGTTGTATATCTAGTTTTGATTATGACATTTGTTTGTGTTTCCTTCAAACAATTACAAGGATTATTGTTTGTATGTGATGTCAGTGTATTTCATGTGGTACGATCCTCCTATGCAACCGAGAGCCATTCAAGTCATACAAACTGCGAGAATGAAGACAACAAACTACCACACAAAGAGAAGATTTACAAAATAATCTTATGGGTTTCTTTAATTTTGATACTATGGAATTGCTTTGGAACCATCTCTCTGCATTAATACGCCTAAATAGGACAAACTTGTAATTATAATCAGGGAGATGGAGCAGTCTGGATGTGTGAAGTCCCTTAAATGTAATGATTTAATTATATTATTATATTATTTTTTATATTTTTTTACTTTCTATTTAGTCTTATAATTTTTTTTTTTATTTTATCTCGTATAAAGTGTCCGTTCAAATAAAGTGTTCACAATTTTATGAATATTGTACATAAAAAAAGGAAGGAGAAATAAACCTTTAAAGTTTAAATTGGGTAAAGATAATTAGTTCAATTATCAAATGCTGGTGTTTTTAAATTAAAAAGAAAACAAAGTAGACCCAGCTCGGTCTACTCTTTTTTATCCTAAACTGCCTTCCCACATCTTTTGCTTCAATTAGTAACTCAATTTGCCATTTTTAGATCATATTGAGATATCAATGCTAGACAATGAGATATCAATGCTTCGCTCACAGAACAAACACCATAAGCAGCATAAAACCATAGAAATTAACCATTAATCCTTTCAAAATGGGAAAAAAATTATACATATGATGAGAGAGTATTCTAAAATACAAAAGTAAGTTTTTCAACATGCTACTTCTCAGAAAAAACTAATAACACCCCACTATCATCTTATACCACAGCAAACATTCATGACATGCAAATATCCCAAGACCCATCACTGAGGATTCAACATCTGGTGAATGACAACAGGCAGGATTAATTAGAATTAATAGAGAATTTGGTGCGACTGAGGAAACCATCTTGACAACAGAAACTGTTTGAGCTTCATTATCAAACCAAAAACAACAAAGCATGGTATATGCAGCAGTACTATCAATAGGTACCTGCAACATAAATTATTAAACAAATTGGAATATATGACTAAACTAAAGTCTCAAACAGAGTTAGCGACATAACCAACAAGGAGCTGCAACTTACTACGCAATTTAATACAGCCTCGCCAAGAAGTAAAACTTTTTCCTAATTGAATGCATATTTATCATCACCTGCAACATCAAAATTATACATATTATCATAAATTTAGTAAAATTTCTTACAAAGTAATAAATAAGTTCAACTTAGCAGGATCAAATTATAGGAAATTTCTAACATGTAAGGCTCAGCTCTTAAGAACCAAATACTCGGGGATTAGATAGTAGTGTTACTCACAACATACTAAGATGGAATAACATTTTAACAAAAAAATGCATAGAAACTAAACAGAAGTTTATTTACAACCAGAACGAAGGCAACAACAACATGCACATACAATTTATTAACAAACTTTGAAAATTTTACCATTATTCCACAATTGTTCCCAAAACGACTTCCTCATGTTTTATATGTGGGCAGTTATCTGCACTTTTGAAAGCCACTCTATAAAAAAAAACTCTAGATTAATACACAAGTTTAGATATGACAGTTTTGTATTATCAATATCGGGTGCACCTGTGGGTGAATCGCTGTCATCATCCATACTTGGCTCCTGAGTAGGATCTACATTTGATGCTACATGTCTACATTTAAATAATAAACAAAGTCCAATTAACTTAAACATTTAGCAAAGTCAATTGTAAACAAATATCACAGTCAAAAAATGAGTAAACTCCTTACTGATTATTAAGCGTCGGACAGTTTCTTTTGTCGTGTGTGGCACCAACTTTGCCACATCCATTACAACGTCTAGTCTTGGGATTTTTTGTTTTCCCCAACGCCCTTTCTTTACCACCCTTCAGCCTTTTGCCACACCCTTTTGCCCTCACATGGTTCGGCTCAATGTAACTATATTCATAAGTACTCACTGTCTTATTAACGGACTTGGAAACACTCATTCCACCAGACTCCATTTGACCGCTTCTTCTCGAACCTTGATTCCCAATAATTCGCTTTATCTTTTCATATCCAGTATCTAAATGTTCTTTGAGTGCATTTGTTGCTTCTTCATTTGTGAGAGCACTATCAATCATTTCTAAGGACTGTTGAATCAGTTGACTCCGCAAAAGTAAGTATGGCTTGTCATCTTTTATCTCCACACCATTTTCGTCAACTACATCACTTGATTTTGCTGTTTTGGTCCACCTCTTCAAAATGTATTTTGTGGGCAATTTATCAAGATCATGATACTTATGCAAGTAAGCTATCACATGCCGACAGAGGATTCCCAAACTCTCAAACTTTTTGCACGTGCATGTTGCATAATCCAAAGTTTTGTCGTACTGAATTTCTCTTAATGTAAACTTGCTGACATTCCTTCGGTAAATCTTATATACACGAAAGTTGACATCTTCCTTGATAAGTTCAAACCTATAGTTCAAGCTCTCACACAATTCATCTTCAAATTTATAATATATCGAGTGTGTATAAATGTCAACCATTTGCAGTAAGAAGTCATGTGAAATTTTCATTTTCGGCCGCTCAACTAAATCCTTGTTATCTGAAGCCAACTCAGCATGTCGTTGATGTTGAAGACCCCGACCAAACTGAATCATAAAATCCACTAGAGAATTTCTTTTAGAAACAAATTTTTTAAAGAATGAATGACAACTCTCCGCTCGTTGGCTACTTGACATGCCGGCTGAGAAAACATGATTAACATGTGCGGGAACCCATCTTGAACGGATGTCATACATTGATTGTAGCCATTTGTTAGTATTCAACCCACTTTTTTCCACAAGCTCTACCCAAGTGGAGTCAAACTTTTCCATTGTCTCTGAATTCCAAATGCAATCTGAAAACTCTTTATAATAAGCAGTAAATTTGACTGAGTCGATCTTCTCCGAAAATTTGGTCAAAATGTGCCAACTACAATATCTATGAAATGTATTTGGAAGTATCTGTGAAATGGCATTTGTCATAGCCGGATCCTGATCGGTGATAATCATCTGAGGTGCATCACCTGGCATTGCTTCCAAAAAACATTTGAAAAGCCAAACAAAAGTATCAATGGTCTCATCATTTAAGAAAGCACAACCAAATACAATACTTTGACAATGGTTATTAACCCCCATTAGTGGTGCAAATATCATTCCGTACCGATTAGTATTGTATGTAGTATCAAAAATTACAACATCTCCATAAAATCTATAATTCCGTCTAGCAGTTGCATCAGCCCAAAAACAACGAGTGATTCTTTTTTCATCGTCTGTGTCAATTGAAAAGGTGAATGAAGGATTCTTTTGGTGTTCTAACGTGAGATACTCATTCAACATATCGCCATCATGTCCTTTCATCTCATTGCGTGCAACCAATATTTTCAATCCCTTCCGCCTGCACTGCAAGAAATTTATATTGTTGGCATTGTGGTATGTTCACCATGCCAAGTTGTTGACTCAAAGATTTTTGGGCAGTTGACACATTACGATGCGATCGTAAAAGATGTCTCTTATGTGGGGTTGACAATGAGTGACAATGACCCTCCTCAATTTTAGATACTACGTACAAGTCATTTCTTTTTACCACCACCATTGTTGCACTACAACCTTCTTTTGTAGATCCACGTTTTCTTTTGACATCCACATCGGCTAATTGTTTGCCCTTTCCTTGCTTGTAGCACACATACTCCTTCCTAATTATTTCATCGCTTCCCACTCTTTTTTTCTCATTATACTTTCGTACACTAAAACCAGCATGCATTGCATATGTATTGTAAAAAGTGTGAACATCATCTAATGTTTGAAATTCTTGACCTACCTTAGGCATAAATTCATCGGCAACTTGAGGATAGTACACAAAAGATTTAGCATTGCTCACATCCAACTTCTCCGCACTCAAGTCATCCCCCTCCATTTTTTCACCGTACACGTGTACGTAGTCTGAGTCTATTTCTGCATTATTCCCACAACTCCCTATTTCATGGTCCATACAATAAATCTTTAATAGACCTGCACCCATAATTTGTAGTTTGTCAATATCAAATGTTGTAATAAAATATAAATATTACAATGATTAATAGAAGTCATCAGATTAAACAACATAGAAATACAAATTCTAAAAGTTCCAATACTTAGGACAACAGAGAAACCAAAACACTTTCATTCATCCAACCCATCCTAATACAATACTTAGGACAACAGAGAAACCCATTCATCTTCTCCCATTTTAGTTCAAGGCCTGACAAATCAGCAAAACTTGCTGATAATACTCTTCCTACCGCTTTGTCTTTTTTTTGTTTTCTCATTAATCCCCTGTCATAAATATAACAGGGCATCAGAGTAACTATATCAAGGAGCATGATGAATATGAAAAGCATTCCGTAACTCTTGTATAACATTAGAACCTATATAATTTAGTAACTTGCTTTGTAATATTAAGATACTATAAGTCATACCCATAAGATCATTCAACAAATATTACAATGATTAATAGAAGTCATCAGATTAAACAACATAGAAATACAAATTCTAAAAGTTCCAATACTTAGGACAACAGAGAAACCAAAACACCTTCATTCATCCAACCCATCCTAATACAACCATAATGATATACGCAGCAATAAGGCCACCACGACACAGTTTATCCGATCAATTAAAAAAGACCAAGAATTATATTTAAACTTAATATAAGAAATAAATTTTAAAAGTTTTCGTATGCGACCGGGGAGTGCATACTAGCTTTTCAACAGTCAAGCCCTTGCTCTTTCCAAAATTCGAATTTAAATTTGGAACAAAATTAAAAATCTGCAAAGTCCATTAGAAGTTGGAACAGAGTATTACACAAGATGGCTAGTCATTGCAGCAACAACCAATACAATATTCAACTAGACAAGGTTAAGCTATACGTGGGTAACATTTGGCTGTGAATAACCCAACAGACCTTCAACATTGAAAATGAAGCTAAAAAATGGTTTGAAATTAATTACCCAACTATTATTTATAATAACCCAACAGACCTTCAACATTGGTCATGAAGCTAAAAAATGGTTTGAAATTAATTACCCAATTATTAATAAATCATTCCACCTTCATTCAAGTACCCAGAATAGTATACAAATTCTAACACTTACATATTTATCCAAATCGTTAGAAACCCCAGTTCAATTGAACCCTAATCACACCAAATATTCACCATATTAAATAGTTGTAGCTTGCTCATTAAATACTACTTATCATGCAAGCTCTTACAGGAAAGTACCTTCAGAGACGCGAGAGAGAAGGGAGGCTTCTTCGACACTGGTGGTCGGTAGAGAGATGAAGGGGGTGCAGACTTATGGCTGATTTGGATTTGGCGATTTGGATTTTGCGACTTGAATTCGGATTTGGAGAGCGTAAGCTTCGTGATTTGGGTTTTCCTTTTGCCGAATCGTGATTTTGGTTTTCCTTTTGCTGATCTGATGGAGCCGAATCACGATTTGGATTTTGGGTTTCAGTCGACTTTTTTTTGTTTGGGCTTAATAAAACGACAACGTATTAGCAAGGAGTGCTACTTAACAGCATAGTGCTACTTAGGCGGAGTGCCTGTGATCCCCCCTGTATATATATATATATATATATATATATATATATATATATATATATGTATATATATATATATGAGTTAAAAACATATTAGATCGACCTAATATAACTCACTTTCAAATATTAATTATTAATATACTTATTGAAAATCTTCATATTTATTAGTGAAACCTAATCGTGTAATTTTATTTAAAAGTAAAGGCATTGCATTTAAAAAGAAAAGCATAAAGGGAAATTGACTATAAATATTGCCATTAAAAGAGTGTAACAAGTCAAGATATTCATCCATGACTTAAGTGGTTTATGTCGGATTAGAGAGCTCCTAAGATACTCCAAATTTAATGTTTTGAGAATCTAGACTGTTTTTGTAAAACTAACAAATAGAATATTTTTTATAAATAATTTATACACATGTTAAGAAAAGTAAGAGAAGAAAAAAGAGAGAATTTTTTTTTAAAATTTATTCTTATTAGTTCCACAAGTTTATATAAAATGATAAATATTTCTATTTTTTATACTAATTGACCTCCACTAAATGACATATTTACTCTTCACTTATGTATTTTATCTCATCTTTTTAGAACAAAAAAATTTGTACATTTAGTCATCTTTTTTTTAGGACGGAGAGAGTATGCCTATGATTTATATTAAATTCAATATTTGAGAAAAATAATTAACATAAAAAGCTTTTATGATTATTATGATTTATATTTTATTGTAATAAATTATGACAACGTTTACATAAATATTAAATTTAAGAAAATAATTAACAAAAAAAAATTATTATTGATTTCTTCGCGTTTAGTCTTTTACGAGTATTAAGATGCGTCTTTTTTATTGAAAATAATAATGGGTAAATTTTGATATTTGGTAAATATAGTTAGTAAAAAGAATAAGATTGAATTTTTCAAATGTTTTTTTCATGCTTAAGTTCATAATTTAATTAACCGAATCAAGTTAAAGGAAAGTGAAATACATATAAATTATTATTGTAAAGACATCAGCCATCATAATCTGAATAGAAAATTGTTTACACAATAACTTAAGAATATTATTAATCAATATTAAATAATCTAGTTGACAACTTGACATCAATTGAATATCATTAATCTTAATTGATTGGCAAATTGAGGAACACAAATTTGAAGGCCATGGGAGAAGAAGAAGATTATGGTCTGACCCAGTTATTGGTGCCCAACTCAACCTTCTCTTCTTCAACTCCATCAGCTGTGAAGCATTCCCCCAACCGCACTGGTTCTTTCTTATACCTTCTTAGTTCTTACAATTTACTCCAGTGTTTTCTTTCAAAGTATCATCCAGGAAATATCAATTTTTCATCACTGAGATATTATTAATATCTGATTTTACTTGCTGGGTTTTTTTTTTCAATTTTTTTTGGTTTTCTCTTTGGTTATCAATTTCTTTTTATTTATTTTTTAATATCTTTAAAGAAATATCCGGGCATAATGAGTGGTAAAGATTTTCCAGTTTATTATCAGAAATTTGTTGCTTTTTTTTTTTTTTTTTTGAAGTTATGTGTCCTCAAATATATTGTAACAGTTCCAACTCAAAAGGGTATGGATAATGGATGAATTCCAGCAGACCTGTGTTATTTGAATAGAGATACCGGTTTGGTGCTCTGACTGAATAATTATTCCTTAATGAATAATTTGATAATTGATATGTAAATAAGGACCTAAGCTCCTACCAGTAGTATCTTCAATCATGACTTTTTGGGTGAAATTGTGGTGGGCCAAAATGAACCGAGAAGATACTATTGACAGAGTGTATTGGGCCTTGGTACGTTATAATTTGATTAGAACTTAAGATTTGACTTGGATTGTTATAATGAGGATATTGATTAGATTAATTTATTGATGATGGTTTTCGTGCTATAATTGAATAATTATTAATGAAGATCTTAATTACGATTTGTTATTATTGAATAATTCATTGATTTAGATGTTTATTGTGGTGATGAAGGAAATATATGGACTGCTGTGGCACATATAATAACAGGAGTGATAGGGTCAGGGATACTATCCTTGGCCTGGAGCACGGCACAACTTGGGTGGATTGCTGGTCCATTATCCATTTTAGTCTTTGCATTCATGAGCCTTCTTTCTGTATTCCTTCTCTGTGAATGCTACCGATCTCCCGACCCTGATTATGGACCCTCCAGAAATGGCTCCTATATGGAAGCTGTTCAGATGATCTTAGGTGAGAAAATGGCTTCATGACATTCCTTCTAACTAACTAGGTCTAACAATCCCATAGCTTATTTAAGCGAAAAACCAAGTGTTTTGTATGAAAGTGACAGTAATCTTTTGTATCTAAGTCAACAATATTGGATTAGGCATCTAAGAAAGAGAACTGGATGATCCTTTTTCAGTAATTAAGAATTTTGTTATGCAGGTTCTGCTCTAATGCTACGTTTGGATTAATGGAATGGAATTGGTGAAAGAATGGAATAGAGAAGGGAATGGAATGGAGAGTGCAATGATTCATTCCATTTCATTCCATTCCTGACTGGAATGAGTCATTCTATACGGTCCTCCCTCAAGCAATAAAATTCACAAATTTGGCATGAATGAGAATGGTTGATTTCATTCCAATGGAACAACCAAACACAATTTTTTTCATTCCATAGGAATGAATTATTCCATTCCCACCTTCATTCCTACAATCTAAAGGTAGCATGAATTCGTTACATGATATTGATAGTTTGCACATATTTAACATGACAAAGGGTTAAAAGTTTAAAAAGTAACAATGCGCTATCTTGGAAACTTAATTGGGTGAGATTATAATGAAATAAAAAGTAGTATATTATTATTCCTGCTATTTGTATTAAATAGTTTACTCTTTACCTTGGTTGTGATTTGTATCAAATATTTACATACATTCACATGACTACATATGTGATACTGTTTTGTCCAAATCGTAGAGGGTGACTGAATGAAATGAACGTAAAGAGAGCTAATGTGGTTGTTTTAATAACTCTCCTCAGCATACTGTTAAAGCATAAAAGGAGTTTCAATTGATAGTTCTGTTAGTTGGCACAAAGTAATCTGTAATAAAAAAGCATATGGAATTTCAGGAAATAGGAGGGCGCAGTTTTGTGATATTTTGCTTCGAATAAATTTTTACAAGACTGGAGTTGTCTATGTCGTTACATCTGGAATCAGCATGAGGTATGTTTAATAAGCCACTCCTCCCTCACCATAACTAATTACTATCCCGCAAAAGTTCAAATTACTTTCAAGTTTCGATATATCTTAAATATAACGACCATGTATGATAGATAGAATAACTTTGATATTGGCATATGTTTCTAATGATTTAGCAATCAGTCTGAGTGACTCAATTACATTCATTGACTCGTGCTTTTATATAATTATTAATACTGTCACACTATTCATTTTATCAAGAAGTTCTCAATATATGTTAATTTTCTTTGTTTTTTAATTTATACAGAGCAATTCAGCAATCAAACTGTTATCACAAGGAAGGGCACAAAGCTGCTTGTGAATACGGAAATACTTCTTATATGCTTTTATTTGGAGTCGTTCAAATTATAGTTTCCCAGATACCTGATTTTCATAATACGAAGTGGCTCTCCGTTGTTGCCGCTGTCATGTCCTTCACCTATTCTATAATTGGATCAGCACTTGGCTTGGAAAAAGTAATACGTATGGTCCATAAAAATAATTGCCATGTTTGTTTTGTTGTACTTAAGTATAAATTTTTGCAACATGTTAATATTGGTTGAACGCAATTGAGCCTGAAATTGCAGGAGATGGTCAAATTAAAGGTAACATCCAAGGGGTTCCAGCTTCTACTACAGCTCAAAAAGTATGGACAGTCTCTCAAGCACTCGGAGGCATTGCTTTTGGCTTTTCTTACTCATTAATTCTTCTTGAAATACAGGTGCAGCAATGTTAATAGACTAAATTTTCAAGTAAGAAATTGAAAATATATAGTACTGAAATTTTTTGGAAAACTTCCATATTGTGAAGGATACTTTGAGATCACCTCCACAAGAGAAGGTCACAATAAAGAAGGCCGCTACAATATCAACCATTATTACAGCATTCTTTTACCTCTGCTGCGGAGGATTTGGCTATGCGGCCTTTGGGAATTCTACTCCAGGGAACATCCTGACTGGATTTGGATTCTATGAACCGTATTGGCTTATTGACTTTGCTAATGCTTGCATTGTTCTCCATTTGGTCGGAGGATATCAGGTATTGAAAGCTACATATTCCACTACTATAGCCTAATTGTTCTCCCAAAAATTGTCCAAATTGTCATTTATGTGGATTTAGAATGCAAGTTTTTGGTTGAATTACACATGTCCTTCCAAGTTGCTAGCTATTTTCATTGTAGCCCCTCAATTGGCAAAATGAACACTTTTCATTCCCATAGTTGGCACTTATGCTCAATTTTGTTCCTTCGGCTGATTTTTTCCCAGTTTCGAGTCATGCCCTAGTCACGTGCATTTTTTCAATAATGGTATATTTGTCTTTTGACTATATAAAGTTGAAGCCTCTGTAAGTTCTTGGCACAACCCTACGGGAAATTTCATATAGCTAAAAGACAATTATACCCCCATTAATATGTGAGTGGGCTAGCACATGACTCGAAATTGAGAAAAAATCAGCAATTGAGCATAAGTGCCAATTATGGGGTGGAAGTGTTCACGTTGCCAACTGAGGGACTACTTTGAAACTGGCTAGTAAAGTAGAGGGACAAATATGTGATTCAGTCATATTTTATGACTAACTTTTTACATGCTTTTTGTTGCCAGGTATTCGGCCAGCCACAGTTTGCACTTGCAGAAAGATCGTTTGTTGACAAGTTCCGGGACAGTGCATTTGTATGTAGAAACTTCAGTTTTAAACTTCCATGGTTGCCGGAATTTAGACTAAATCTTCTAAGGTTGTGCTTCCGAACGGCTTATGTTGCATCAACAACTGTAATTGCAATGATCTTCCCTTACTACAACCAAGTTGTGGCAGTAGCAGGAGCTTTGACCTATTGGCCCTTGATTATATATTTCCCGTTGGAAATGTACTTGGTGCAGAAAAATATTAGACCGTGTACAAGGAAGTGGGTTGCTCTTCGTATGTACAGCATGATTTGCTTGCTTGTGGCTATGTTTGCTTTGGTTGGGTCAATTGAAGAACTTATAAGGGCAAAATATGGGTAAAATATGTTTTTAAGTTATCAAGGACGTGAAGAGAGGAAATAATGTATATAGTTGTACAATGCCTATTTGTTTGTCAAAGACATAAAAATAAGTTAAATTAGCTAAGCAGAAGGTATTACTCTCTCTGGGACTGTTTTCATATTGGAATGTTAAATAGTGTTGGTGAGTTTTTCAAAACTTAGGTACCTTTTTATAAGAATAACAGGTATTGCTTTTTATACAGAATAATAAACAGTAACTTGTGAATCCCGTCATATATTAAAAGAAGGGTAATGCAGGGCCAGGACATAGTGGAGTAAATCACTCTCGGAAGGTCATTTATGCATAATCCAACTTTAAACGACCGTAACTTTTATCTAAGAGGAGTTGGAAAACGAACAAGTACAATTCAAAACGCTCTTTCCAAATTCTACGTTGCATCTTTTTTTCGAGGTTAAAATTTACCTCAAAGACTTTTTCTGGGTCGTTTTATGTTTTGAACCATAGTTTAGAGTTTTTTTTGGATAGTTTTTAATTTTCAAATTTCAAAAATCTACTTTAAAAAGTGAAAAATAAAACTCATTTAGTGAGGCGAATAAAATATTAATTATTATGAATGTATATTTTTTAAATATGCAAACAGGTATCCAATATATATACCAAATTTTTCCAAAAAAAATCTTGGGGTCGCAAATCTCGCAAACTCCGGTGTACGTCCGCGCATTCAATTGCTATATTTTTGAATGTTTGGACAAACAAAACTAATCTCCAATTTGAATCATAAACTTTAACCTTAAAATTAATTTACATCCTAAATTTTATTTTGAACTATATGCACCCTAAATTTTAAGTTTCAAAACATTATGTACCATCTCCACTCTCTACATCAAAATAATTTGCATCCTAAACTTTAGTGTGGGTGCAAATTATATTAAAACTCAAATTTTAGTGTGCATTTAAATTAAAATGATGTTTAAAGTGTAAATTGACTTTAAAGTTAAAGTTTAGGGTGTAATTTAGAATTTAGTCAGACAAAAATTATAAAATGTGAGGATCAAATATTTAGAAAGAATAGTTAGATGATCAAATCTGAAAAACAACTATAATTCGAGAAATAACGTAGAGATAATCCCAAATACTCAAATAAAGAAATTGGATTCAAGGAATCAAGTTGTTGCTTGTAGTTGTAGCTTTGCTAATTTTTCAAAACTAATAATTAAAGAAATTAGTTGTTTGCTGACATCACCCATTTATGGCTTTTGTGGTTAACAGCAACCAATACCATGTACAGTATATATTGACTGGCAAATTGAGGAATACAAATTTGAAGGCCATGGGAGAAGAAGAAGATTATGGTCTGACCCAGTTATTGGTGCCCAACTCAACCTTCTCTTCTTCAACTCCATCAGCTGTGAAGCTTTCCATCAACCGCACTGGTTCTTTCTTATACCTTCTTAGTTCTTACAATTTACTCCAGTTTTTTTTGTCAAAGTATCATCCAGGAAATATCAATTTTTCATCACTGAGATATTATTAATATCTGATTTTACTTGCTGGGTTTTTTTTTCAATTTTTTTTGGTTTTCTCTTTGGTTATCAATTTCTTTTTATTTATTTTTTAATATCTGTAAAGAAATATCCGGGCATAATGAGTGGTAAAGATTTTCCAGTTTATTATCAGAAATTTGTTGCTTTTTTTGAAGTTATGTGTCCTCAAATATATTGTAACAGTTCCAACTCAAAAGGGTATGGATGAATTCCAGCAGGCCTGTGTTATTTGAATAGAGATACCGGTTTGGTGCTCTGACTGAATAATTATTCCTTAATGAATAATTTGATAATTGATATGTAAATAAGGACCCAAGCTCCAACCAGTAGTATCTTCAATAATGACTTTTTGGGTGAAATTGTGGTGGACCAAAATGAACCGAGAAATACTATTGACACAGTGTATTGGGCCTTGATACATTATAATTTGATTCGAATTTAGGATTTGACTTGGATTGTTATAATGAGGATATTGATTAGATTAAGTTATTGATGATGGTTTTTGTGCTATAATTGAATAATTATTAATGAAGATCTTAACTACGATTTGTTATTATTGAATAATTCATTGATTTAGATGTTTATTGTGGTGATGAAGGAAATATATGGACTGCTGTGGCACATATAATAACAGGAGTGATAGGGTCAGGGATACTATCCTTGGCCTGGAGCACGGCACAACTTGGGTGGATTGCTGGTCCATTATCCATTTTAGTCTTTGCATTCATGAGCCTTCTTTCTGTATTCCTTCTCTGTGAATGCTACCGATCTCCCGACCCTGATTATGGGCCCTCCAGAAATGGCTCCTATATGGAAGCTGTTCAGATGATCTTAGGTGAGAAAATGGCTTCATGACATTCCTTCTAACTAACTACCTCTAACAATCCCATAGCTTATTTAAGCGAAAAATCAAGTGTTTTGTATGATAGTGACATTAATCTTTCGTATCTAAGTCAACAATATTGGATTAGGCATCTAAGAAAGAGAACTGGATGATCCTTTTTCAGTCATTAGGAATTTTGTTATGCAGGTTCTGCTCTAATGCTACGTTTGGATTAATGGAATGGAATTGGTGAAAGAATGGAATAGAGAAGGGAATGGAATGGAGAGTGGAATGATTCATTCCATTCCTGACTGGAATGAGTCATTCTATACGGTCCTCCCTCAAGGAATAAAATTCACAAATTTGGCATGAATGAGAATGGTTGATTCCATTCCAATGGAACAACCAAACACAATTTTTTTCATTCCATAGGAATAAGTTATTCCATTCCCACCTTCATTTCTACAATCTAAATGTAGCATGAATTCGTTACCTTATATTGATAGTTTGCACATATGTAACATGACAAAGGGTTAAAAGTTTAAAAAGTAACAATGCGCTATCTTGGAAACTTAATTGGGTGAGATTATAATGAAATAAAAAGTAGTATGTTATTATTCCTGCTACTTGTATTAAATAGTTTACTCTTGACCTTGGTTGTGATTTGTATCAAATATTTACATACATTCACATGACTAGATATGTGATACTGTTTTGTCCAAGTCGTAGAGGGTGACTGAATGAAATGAACGTAAAGAGAGCTAATGTGGTTGTTTTAATAACTCTCCTCAGCATACTGTTAAAGCCTAAAAGGAGTATCATTTGAGAGTTCAGTTAGTTGGCACAAAATATCTGTAATAAAAAAGCATATGGAATTTCAGGAAATAGGAGGGCGCAGTTTTGTGATATTTTGCTTCGAATAAATTTATACAAGACTGGAGTTGTCTATGTCATTACATCTGGAATCAGCATGAGGTATGTTTAATAAGCCACTCCTTGCTCACCATAACTAATTACTATCCCGCAAAGTTCAAATTACTTTCTAGTTTCGATGTATCATAAATATAACGACCATGTGTGATAGATAGAATAACTTTGATATTGGCATATGTTTCTAATGATTTAGCAATCAGTCTGAGTGACTCAATTACATTCATTGACTCGTGCTTGTATATAATTAATAATACTGTCACACTATTCATTTTGTCAAGAAGTTCTCAATTATATGTTAATTTTCTTTGTTTTTTAATTTATACAGAGCAATTCAGCAATCAAACTGTTATCACAAGTGAAGGGATTTAATACATGTATGCTATCATAAGTTTACATATTCGAGAACCAAAATTAAAATACCTCTTGAAGCGTATTAAATCTTTTGGTGCGGAAAATCTCGAACCAGTCCACGAACCAATCTACGAACCAGCGGCGTCTCCGAATTACAATCTTGTGAGATGAAAACGGAGTTTGATTCCACGATCCGTTCAACTAGATTTTTACCGAATATTTTGGGAGCTCTATATTTTGCAGTGTGCTATTGCTTCATGCAATATTCTCTCTCTATTCTTTATCTTTTTAATCTGATCAATTATCTACTCCTTCCGTAAGAGAAGTGCTGCATATAATGAAGAGAGAGAGAGAGGGATGCATTTGGAGTGGAGTCACATGATGCACAGCAAAATCCATTAATCATGCACTTATTTCCAAATGATGGAGGAGACATACTTTAACATGTTACACATGCAAGGAGACCCACACATGGGTGTCAATGTCCAACATCTCCCACTCGCCCATGGCGGGGACGACGTAATCCTCACATCTGCAAAAATTAGCTCAAACCAAAAATCGTAAATCTTCAGTTGCCGGACCGTGCGACCGCTGAGTTCACCTGCAATGCGGGAGCTCTATATCAAACCCGTTAAGGCCAAAATAGAGACATCTACCCTTTTAAAGAAAACAGTGTGGGAGCTCTCACGCCAAACTCAATTAGTTCACGTAGATGCTACAACCCATAAACTCAGAGTACTCCAGACACATTTGATTTTCACAAGGTTAAGCATCTCTAATCCCTCAGAGAGCCATACTTAACCACCTTTGGGCCCATGTCCATTTCGTATCTCACTTATTACTATATCGCTATCAAAGCGCCATAGTTGTCGACAATAAGTGCAGAACGAGGTGAAATCAAATTGTCTTCCCTTTGCCCTAATACTACTCAGATATGAATCAACTGCTTTCCCAGAATCGGTCCTTATTGTCTCATCAATCCTGACCGTAGGAATCGAAACCAAAGTAGCAACATCAATCCATCTCTTTGTAGTAAAGTCAAAGATCACAAAGAGCACTAGATGTAGGACTAACAATCCTGTCCTACTGGACTCACATGGTGAGGAAACAGGGATTCATTCTCTCACCTCCATTGCTTGATCGCTTAGCTCATGTAACCCTCTCACAACATACTATTCTATAGCTTTGTTGTGCGGACCTTAGTCTAGTCACTCCCAGAGTGGCTAACCCGAACATTTTAAATTGCTCGCTTATCAAAGCGCCACATTTAAAATTTCGTGTCCGGTTATCATGTTACGACAGACAATCTCATCTACATGAGCATATGTCTTCTAGTCATGCCGTACGGATCTTAGTTCAGTCGCTCTACAAGCGCCTAACTCGAAATTCCAGATTGCTCGCTTTCCCAAGCGCCAATTCTGAACTTCGCATCCGGCTATCAGTACAGGTTTATATAGATGGTGGGACATCTTATATTTGGTTAACTAAATTAACCTCATCTTGACACATGCCAAGGCGACATTATGTTCATATTGCTCGCTACTAAGCGCCAATTGATTGCTTATCCAAAGCATCAATAGCTCGCTACTCAAAGCGCCAATGAAATGAACTGTCTCAACCTTGCTCGCTACTCAAAGCGCCAAGGGTGATTGCTCGTGTGAGTGAGCCAATCAACCTGTTGACATATATTTAGTGTGTGCATATCCAATATGCAAAATAACTGTGTGAACTAATAATATTTATCATGTGCGCTATCACAATCATAAGTGGGAACAAATGAATCTAGCATATATGATAAATGTCTCAAAACAATAGTGAATATCTCAAATACAAGCCATACAATGAGTGATATCCCAGTAACAAAGAAAGTACATCAAACCCTACGAAGTCCTAACGAACTAACATGCCTGCAGAAGGCATCTTTCGGAATAGGCTTCGTCAAGGGATCCGCTACCATAAGGTCAGTGGGCATGTACTTCAATATCACCTCATTATTTGCTATATTCTCTCTAATAAAGTTCATCCTCAGGTCAATGTGCTTCGTTCTAAACCGTGATACTTAGGGTCCTTAGTGTAATCTAGGGCCGCTGTGCTATCACAGAAAACAGTAACGGGGTCCGAAGCATTAGGGATGACTCCAAGATCCTCGAAGAATCTCCTCAGCCACATAGCTTCCTGAACAGCTGACGTACATGCTACAAACTCTGACTCCATAGTCGAAAGAGCAACGCAAGTCTGTTTCTTACTACACCAAGTGATGGCGCCACCATGTAGCAAGAATGCATATCCTGAGGTCGACTTGCGTATTCCCTGGTTACCTCCCCAACTGGCATCGGAGTAACCAATCAATCGCAGGTCCGGTCCTCCATAGCATAACATGTAGTCCAAAGTACCCTTCAAATATCGCAAGATTCTTTTGATTGCCTTCCAATGAGCAATTCCAGGGTTTGACTGATAACGACCGAGATAACCAACCGCATATGCTATATCAAGCCGAGTACACACAACTGCATACATTAGCTTTCCTATAGCATTGGCATACGGGTAATGGGACATTTTCTTAATTTCTTCGGGAGAAGTAGGGCATTGTTCGGGTCCAATGGCGTCGCTTTTAGCGATAGGAGTGTCTATGGGTTTGCAGTTGCTCATCTGGAATTGCTCCAGAACCTTCTTAAGGTAAGTCTCTTGAGACAAACCAAGAAGCTTTCTTGAGCGATCTCTATAGATCTTAACTCCAAGAACATAAGCTGCTTCTCCCATGTCCTTCATCTCAAAATTAGAGGACACAACCACCCTTTGGTAGCGACAATTATCTCCTTATCGTTCCCAAACTAATAGAATGTCGTCGACATACATCGATAGGATAAGGAATTTATCTTTGGACCGTTTGATATACACACAATGGTCTTCCTCGATCATCGTAAACCCATCACTAATGACGGCTCGATGGAATCTAAGATACCATTGTCTGGAAGCCTGTTTCAAACCATATATAGAACGTTTGAGCTTGCATACTTTGCGCTCTTGTCCTTGTACGATGAAACCCTCTGGCTGATCACATGTATATTTCCTCAGCTAAATCTCCATTGAGAAAAGCTTGTCTTCACGTCCATTTGATACAACTCTAAATCCAAATGTGCGACAATTGCTAAAATAAGGCGAATTGAAGCAAACCTTACAACTGGTGAGAAAAGTTTCCTCATAATCAATTCCCTCTTGTTGGGTGTAGCCCTTGGCTACAAGACGAGCTTTGTACCTTTCAATGGAACCATCCGCCTTGCGTTTGAACTTTAAGAACCCATTTGTTCCCAATAGCCTTTCGCCCTGGTGGAAGGTCAACCAAATCCCAGACTTGATTAGTCCTCATGGACTCCATTTCATCTTCCATTGCAATCATCCATTTATCGCTGACAACAGATGATAGAGCATCTCGATAAGATCGAGGTTCCTCCTCTTCCCGTGTATCAGCCACAAAAGCATTCCCCTCAATCTCAAAGAGACGACGTGGAATGTTACCTCTTTGACTTCTACGTATTTGAGGAACAAGAGACTCCTCATTCGATGGAAAAGAACTACTCGAAGGTATGTCACTCCCACTATCTACAAGAGCCTGAGGAATATCCTCTTCGGTCTCTATTGTACGATTTGGGGTGCCTAAATCTTCCTCCATCTCATAAAGGGTTCATCTCTTTGCTCACATCCACCTCTGTTAGGGAAATCCATCTCAAGGAAATCTGCATCTCGTGACTCTATCTCGGATATAGTCCCATCAGGCTGCTCTCCAACAAACACATAGCCTTTGGAGTGTTCAGGATATCTCACAAAGATACACTTCTTACCCCTCGGGCCCAACTTCCCATGTTGATGAGAAGTGTTGTGTACAAAAGCTGCTGATCCCCATGGCCGCATATGGCCCAATTCGGGCTTTTTGCCGGTCCACATTTCATATGGGGTGGACTGTACTGATTTTGAAGGCACACGATTAAGTATATACGTCGCAGTCAACAATGCATCACCCCAATAAGAGATAGGCAAATTTGCTTGCGCCATCATAGATCTAACCATGTCTAATAATGTCCGGTTCCTCCTCTCCGCCACACCACACCATTTTTGTTGCGGAGTTCTAGGGATTGTCAGTTGCCTGATTATCCCTCTTTCTTCACATAGTCCTTTAAACTGATCGGACAGATACTCGCGGCCTCGGTCAGTTCTTAGTGCCTTAACACTTTTGTCTCTAACTGTTTCTCAACCTCAATCAAATAACGTCTAAAACATTCTAATGCCTCAGACTTATGAGAGATCAAGAAAGTGTAACCCCGAAGCGCGTATAGTCATCTATCATTGTGAGAAAGTAGGAACGTCCATGCCAGCCTTTCTTTCACATTCATAGGGCCACAGATGTCTGAATGAATGAGTTGCAAAGGTGTTATCTTCTGCCCTAGTAGCTTTACCAAATGGTTTTTCTAGTTGATTTACCTGCTAAACAATGTTCACATGTGGGTAGATTGACCTTAGCGAGTGGGCCTAACAGACCTGCTCGAGCTAACCTAGCCATTCTATCCTGTCCAATATGGCCTAATCTAGCATGCCATTGAATTGAACTATCATGATCATTTTCAACAAGTAATGAATAAGAATCATCACTATTAATACTAGAAATCAATAGTATTCAACACCATAAAACCATTTGATACAAAACCATATCCAACAATATTCGTCCCAAATGAAATTATTACAGAATTATTCTCAAACATAACAGAATATCCCAAACGTAGTACTGATAATACAGAAAATAAATTCTGCCGGACATCCGGCGCATAAAGTACATCACACAGGGTCAATGCTGAGCATCCTCGCATTTCCAGTTTGTAAGTGCCAGTGCCTAGCACGTCCACACTGGAATCGTTCCCCATGTATACTTTTCTGCCAGCCGGAATGCGGCGATATTCCCACAAATCCACTTCGATCTCTAGCTATGTGGTCCGTTGCTCCGGAGTCTACAATCCACATATGGAGAGAATGAGCAACAAAAACAGTACTTGATACTAAGCACATAGATAGATTAGGACTAGGAATTACCTTCTTCGGCTCAGTGCATTCACGAGCGAAGTGTCCCGCCTTGCCACAGTTGTAGCATGCCATTTTGGCTTTGTCCTTCTTACCAGAACCTCGTTTGCCTCTTTTCCGTTTGTTTGACACCTCCACTCGCAGCCCCTTTAGGCGCCAGTGGGATTAACAGATTTCTTGTTCCCCTTCTTGGGTTTGGGCCTCCAATGAGGGTTTGATTCAGCTACATATGCCCTGGAGGATTTGACAATCTCAAGGCGCTCAGCCTCAAGTTCCAGGTGACGACGAATATCATCAAAATTCTTGATATTCTCATTATGGGTCATTATTCACCCGCATATGTTCCCAATTATCGGGAAGAGAGCGAACCACTGCAGAAATCTGTTGCTCGTCTGACAATTGAGTCCCACCGGTTTTTAATTCCCGGATCATATTGGCCATAATTCGAAGGTGTTGTTTCATAGTGTTATTATCACGTTTTTTGTAACCATCGAATCTAATGGCTAATTCCCTCAACCTTGTCAACGAGGTGCCACCAAATTTATCTTTGAGAACTTCCCACATCTCGTGTGTAGTAGAGTACTATTCATACTCAAATAGAAAGTCATTGTTCATGCAGCTCAACAACGTTATGCGAACAATACGATCCTTTTTGCGCCAACTTTCGAAGGCTGCAACCTTAATCGGATCATCTACATTGTCACCCTCTGGTTTTACCATTTTGGACAGCAAGGTTTCTTCAACCTCTTGCTCCTCCAAAACCATCATGAGTTTCCTATGCCACGCGTCGTAGTTATCTCCGTCTAATTTGTTTCTCTGATTAAGATCTGCGATAATATGTTTCGAAGCCATTTCTATTGAATTAAAAAATATGAGAATTAATAAGAGATATTTATTGTTCACCACAGTATATTAAAAAACATCCTTGCCGCATGATCTAAATTAACATAAAAATAATATGACATAAATATAGAAGGGAGACTTCGCCAGGCTTTGGAATCACAATCCACATAAATGCCCAATTATTTAAATTTAATTTTCCAGCGCATTAGACGTGTAATTTAGAGAATAATTTAATTAAATTACTACCATCTAAATTACTCCCACTAGGAATAAGTGTACATGTGTATATAATAGCATGATAATTTAATCCCAAGTTCCAACAATTAATATTCCAAAAATATTAACAAAAGGAATTAAATTATAGGCTATATTACTCAATTAATATACCAAGTATGCTATAAACACATGAGAAAACTTCCAAAAAAATTCTAACAGTATATTAACACAATAAAACATTACTGTAATTTTTCTGGAATTTTCTGATAATTATGCTAATTATTACAATTAATAAACCATAGCATAATACAATTGGAAATTAACAAAATCATCCAATTAAATTAATATTCCAAAACTTTTAATGGAAATATTAACAATAACCCATAAATAAATTTATGTAATTTTTCCAGAATTTTCTGATAATTAAAACTTATTTTATAATGAATTTTTCATTAATAAAACAATTAAAGAAATCATTTTCTGAAATAAAAAACAAAAATAAAACAAAATCCGGAAATGGGTTGGGCCGCGGGTCGGAAAACCGGGCCGGTCAAAACCGTGGGCTAGGTCCGGATTAAAATAAGCACGCGGGTCAAAACCGGGCAAGTGGATCGGGTCAATGGGCGCGGGTCGGGCAGATGGGCGCGATCCGCGCGGGCACGTGCGGCTCACGCGCTGCGTTTCAGCAGCAGCTCGCGCTATGCGCGCGCGCGTGTCACAAGGCGGCGGTCTGGCGCGCGTGGGTTCCACGCGCCGCCTTCCCGGTCACTTTTCGCGACGAATCTTTTTCTGTTCTGATCGACTTGATGTGTTGAGGCTATTGGTATGCTCAAACAACATTTTTTGAGCTTCCATATAGCGCGTGTGATGAACGTGAATCTCAGTGAGAGTGGGATTCCACTTCATCTTCAACCTCCAGCCATCAAATAATTACAGAAATGCCATTGTGCGAAATAAACTTTGAAAAATCATATCTCTTTCAATATTTATCCGTTTAATGCGTATAATATGTCGTTGGAAAGCTTACAACACGTACTACGCATACATATTAACAAAAAATATAAACGAACAAATATGCAGAGAGTTATGGCTACTCAAAGTATTCGGATTGATAATGTTTTCAAGCTTTTTAAACATACATCAATGGAGCTTCGTGTAAACTACATACATGACATACATGTGATCGAAATACGCATGCTCTGATACCAATGAAGGGATTTAATACATGTATGCTATCATAAGTTTACATATTCGAGAACCAAAATTAAAATACCTCTTGAAGCGTATTAAATCTTTTGGTGCGGAAAATCTCGAACCAGTCCACGAACCAATCTACGAACCAGCGGCGTCTCCGAATTACAATCTTGTGAGATGAAAACGGAGTTTGATTCCACGATCCGTTCAACTAGATTTTTATCGAATATTTTGGGAGCTCTATATTTTGCAGTGTGCTATTGCTTCATGCAATATTCTCTCTCTATTCTTTATCTTTTTAATCTGATCAATTATCTTCTCCTTCCGTAAGAGAAGTGCTGCATATAATGAAGAGAGAGAGAGAGGGATGCATTTGGAGTGGAGTCACATGATGCACAGCAAAATCCATTAATCATGCACTTATTTCCAAATGATGGAGGAGACATACTTTAACATGTTACACATGCAAGGAGACCCACACATGGGTGTCAATGTCCAACAACAAGGAAGGGCACAACGCTGCTTGTGAATATGGAAATACTTCTTATATGCTTTTATTTGGAGTTGTTCAAATTATAGTTTCCCAGATACCTGATTTTCATAATACGAAGTGGCTCTCTGTTGTTGCTGCTGTCATGTCCTTCACCTATTCTATAATTGGATCAGCACTTGGCTTGGAAAAAGTAATACGTATGGTCCATAAAAATAATTTCCATGTTTGTTTTGTTGTACACTAGTATAAATTTTTGCAACATGTTAATATTGGTTGAACGCAATTGAGCCTGAAATTGCAGGAGATGGTCAAATTAAAGGTAACATCCAAGGGGTTCCAGCTTCTACTACAGCTCAAAAAGTATGGACAGTCTCTCAAGCACTCGGAGGCATTGCTTTTGGCTTTTCTTACTCATTAATTCTTCTTGAAATACAGGTGCAGCAATGTTAATAGACTAAATTTTCAAATAAGAAATTGATAATATATAGTACTGAAAAAATTGGGAAAACTTCCATATTGTGAAGGATACTTTGAGATCACCTCCACAAGAGAAGGTCACAATAAAGAAGGCCGCTACAGTATCAACCATTATTACAACATTCTTTTACCTCTGCTGTGGAGGATTTGGCTATGCGGCCTTTGGGAATTCTACTCCAGGGAACATCCTGACTGGATTTGGATTCTACGAACCGTATTGGCTTATTGACTTTGCTAATGCTTGCATTGTTCTCCATTTGGTCGGAGGATATCAGGTAATGAAAGCTACATATTCCTCAACTATAGCCTAATTGTTCTCCCAAAAATTGTCCAAAATGTCATTTATGTGGATTTAGAATGCAAGTTTTTGGTTGAATTACACGTCCCTCCAAGTTGCTAGCTACTTTCATTGTAGCCCCTCGATTGGCAAAATGAACACTTTTCATTCCCATAGTTGGCACTTATGCTCAATTTTGTTCCTTGGGCTGATTTTTTCCCAGTTTCGAGTCATGCACTAGTCACGTGCATTTTTTCAATAATGGTATATTTGTCTTTTGACTATATAAAGTTGAAGCCTCTGTTAGCTCCTGGCATGTCCCTACGGGAAATTTCATATAGCTAAAAGACAATTATACCCCCATTAATATGTGAGTGGGCTAGGACATGACTCGAAATTGAGGAAAAATCAGCAATTGAGCATGAGTGCCAATTATGGGGATGGAAGTGTTCTCGTTGCCAATTGAGGGACTACTTTGAAACTGGCTAGTAAAGTAGAGGGACAAATGTGTGATTCAGCCATATTTTATGACCAACTTTTTACATGCTTTTTGTTGCCAGGTATTCGGCCAGCCACAGTTTGCACTTGCAGAAAGATCGTTTGTTGAGAAGTTCCGGGACAGTGCATTTGTATGTAGAAACTTTCGTTTTAAACTTCCATGGTTGCCGGAATTTAGACTAAATCTTCTAAAGTTGTGCTTCCGAACGGCTTATGTTGCATCAACAACTGTAATTGCAATGATCTTCCCTTACTACAACCAAGTTGTGGCAGTAGCAGGAGCTTTGACCTATTGGCCCTTGGTTATATATTTCCCATTGGAAATGTACTTGGTGCAGAAAAATATTAGACCGTTTACAAGGAAGTGGGTTGCTCTTCGTATGTACAGCATTATTTGCTTGCTTGTGGCTATGTTTGCCTTGGTTGGGTCAATTGAAGAACTTGTAAGGGCAAAATATGGGTAAAATATGTTTTGAAGTTATCAAGGATGCCTATTTGTTTATCAAAGACATAAAAATAAGTTAAATTAGCTAAGCAGAAGGTATTACTCCCTCTGGGACTGTTTTCATATTGGAATGTTAAATAGTGTTGATGAGTTTTTCAAAACTTACCTTTTTATAAGAACAACAGGTATTAATAAACAGTAACTTGTAAATCCTGTCCTATATTAAAAGAAGGGTAACGCGGGGCCAGGGCATAGTGGGGTAAATCACTCTTGGAATGTCCGTTTATGCAGTCCAACTTTAGACGATCATAACTTTTTATCTAAAAGGAGTTAGAAAACGAGCAAGTACAATTTAAAAAGCTCTTTTTGATGTTACATCAAATGAGGCTTTTTTTCGAGGCTAAACTTCACCTCGAAGATTCTTTTTCTGGGTCGTTTTATGTTTTGGACCATGTTTTAGAGTTTTTAGTAGACCGTTTATTTTATTCCTTTATGTTATTGCGTTTAGGGTTAGGGGATGTTTTAAACATGGTTTTTAGGGTACTATATTATTATTTATTTTGACTATTACAACTGTTTTCACTCTTTATGACTTCCCGGATAACTAAAGGATTCTATGTTTCGTTCACTTTTTCTGTTCCTTTTCGGTGTGTCAAAAGGACAATTGTAGTTCATCTAGTCTCTCCTTGAGTAGCTGCCTGATCACATAATATTGGAAGGGAAGGAGTATGCATCATATGGGAGCTAGCATTTCTGTAAGATAACAGTACCTGTTTAGAAAGAAAGAAAGAAAGAAAGAAAGGTACATGTTTGTAAAGAATAAAAAGTGGTACCTGACAATTTGGGATGAGGCAAATGTAAGACCATTCAAAATCTTCAGAATTAAATAAACGGAAAATGATATATATTGTAAATATTTAGATCGATTTTTTCGTTATCAGTTACGTAGATAAATATTAGGGAATGAATAATCTTTTGGAGATGCGTAATAATTGAGACCATTTTATAATTTTATCTAATATCATGTAATGATATGTTTCTCGGTTGTAATTTCGTATAAATTTATAGCAATACATAGAAGTAATTCAAATAAATTTAGTTTGATTAGATTAACTTAGTAGAGACCAACCAATCTTGAAGGAAAGCTTTGTAATGCAACATAAACTGATGTATTTTAAAGTAACAGAAACAAGAATATGATTTTTTTTCCCCAATCAAGATTCAAGATTTTTTAAGATTGTTATCATCTCCAACAAATTTGTGTGTATAACCTCCTCACGTGGAATCAAACCTTACTATTTCTCAATTTGCAGGCCCAAATCGAGTGTCTTTTTGTGTGAGCAGTCAGTCAGTCAGTCACATAAACACAAGCAAGTCAACCACACGCACAGAGAGAAAGAGGAGAGAGAAAGAGAGAGGAGTTGACCGGGCGTCTTGTGGGTGAGCTACCGGCCATTGTCTCACACGCTCAGTGGCGTTGAATTTTTAATCAAATCATGCACAACCTCCCTCCCTCCCTCCACACCATGCATCTATGCAGTGGCTTTCTTTCTTTCTTTCTTTTTCCAACTGTAACTAAAAATCACCCTCTCTATTTATTTAAACCACCCCCTCACAAACTGCAAACAAACCAAACCCCGAGTTTTCTATTACTTACTCTTTCTTTAAAGAAAATGTTTTGATGCGGTTAGAGAATTAATTTCTAGTTTAACAACTGGGAGATATTGTTGTTCCCCAGTAGTATTCTTGTTAATTTAAAGGAAGGAATTGAAGGGTCGAAATGGGACGTATTCCTTGTTGCGAGAAGGAGAATGTGAAGAGAGGACAGTGGACCCCTGAAGAAGACAACAAGCTCTCTTCCTACATTGCTCAGCATGGCACTCGTAATTGGCGCCTCATCCCCAAGAATGCTGGTTTGATTTCTCTCCCCCAATGCCACCCGTGGTTATGTGTTTATCGATTCAAGTCCAGCTAATTTGATCGTTTTCAGGTCTCCAAAGATGCGGGAAGAGCTGCAGGCTGCGCTGGACTAATTACCTCCGCCCTGACCTAAAGCACGGCCAATTTACTGCTGAAGAGGAACACGCCATTGTCAAGCTTCATTCAGTTGTTGGCAACAGGTATATACATCAATTATGCTATGTTTGGATTGCATGATTGGAGTGGAAATGGAATGAGTCATTCCTATGGATCTGAATTCCAAACAGTTGCAAATGGACAGTCCATTTGGGCAATCTATGCAAACAAGTTGCATTTTATATAGAGAGCTAGATTTCATATAGCCTTTGTTATACTAGTATTATACAAATCCAACTCTGCTATATAAAATGCAACTTATTTTTATGTACTATCCAAATGGACTGCCCATTTGAACTGCCTAGAATCAGGATCCCATTCCTAGAGGGAAAAAAATAGTATGTTTGATTGTTATATATTTGAATGGAATGAACATTCTCATTCATGCCAAATATGTGAATTTCATTCTTTAGGTAAGGGGATGGAATGACTCATTCTAGTAAGAAATAGAATGAATCATTTCTCTCCATTCCATTCCCTTCTCTAATCCATTTCTTCAATTCAACCATAACATTATAAATATATATAGAGTGTTTTTCCTCTTCAACTTCTATAATATGTATCAATTTCCCTCTCCCCCCCCCCCCCCCCCTTAAGTAAACCATTATATTCTAAATTTGGGCACAAACGTACAGATGGTCGCTAATTGCTGCTCAGCTTCCTGGACGCACAGACAATGATGTAAAAAATCATTGGAACACTAAACTCAAGAAGAAGCTTTCCGGGATGGGAATTGATCCCGTGACTCATAAGCCCTTCTCCCACCTCATGGCGGAGATAGCCACCACGCTAGCTCCGCCACAGGTGGCTAATCTGGCAGAAGCCGCTCTAGGCTGCTTTAAAGATGAAATGCTCCACCTTCTTACCAAGAAACGCATCGACTTCCAGTTGCAGCAATCTCCAGGTGGAGCAACCATTAACACCAATGCAGCTGCTGCTTATATTAGCAGTAAGCAAGAGGTCAAAGATGATAATACTATTGATAGGATTAGACTTGGTTTATCAAGGGCAATCATACAAGAGCCAGAAATGATACCCTCAAACAAGCCCTGGGACTCGGCAGGAGCAACATCTGCGAGCTTTGCTTGCAATGCTTTCCCTGCATCTGTTTCCGGATTTCACTATGGCACTTCGTCTTTCGGGAACGAAGGAGATGCGTCTCCGTGGAGTCAGTGTACTGGGAGCACATGCCCAGCAGGAGACGAGCAAGGCCAGTTACAGGGGAAGCTTAAAGATGAAAATGGGGAAGATTCTGGAGGAAAAGAAACAAGGGATGGATCCAGCATTTTCAATTCAGATTGCGTATTGTGGGATTTACCATCTGATGATCTGATGAACCCTATGGTTTGAACTAAATAAGATGACAGATTAAAGAGGCCAAAAACATCTACACAAACAATTACATAATAAAGTTTTGGCAATGATATAGACACAGATGTAAATAAAACCTCATATGGATTATGATAATACTATTTAGAAAACAAGATAAGTTTTTTCAATTATTTTGTTCTATCTTTTCCTTCTGTATTGTCTGTGCTATTTCCTTCTCCTATGGGGGGCCAAAATATACACTAAGCGAAATACGATGATGAAGAGGATGTATCAGCCAGAACCTGCAAGTTTTGACGAGGGCAAAAGATTAAATTGATGAAGCTATTCCCTAAATCATTATTTCAAGGTGAGGTTATATGTGGAAAGATGTTCAATGTGAATCTACCTCAAGTTGCTCTTCAGTAAATGAATCTTTTTGAACAGTCCATGTATCTGCATGGGTTCGCCGGAATTCCGCAACCGCTTTTGTAACAGTAGATTTCACAGGAGAGGGCTCCCCCACAAATTGTGCGAGTAAGGTAACATGCTCCGGCAACCAACTGCAACAACATGATGCTTATAATCATTTAACAGAACATCACCAATTAGTGAGCATCAACTCAATGTCTTTCCAACTAAAAAACCCACCGTGCTAAATCCATTGTAAGATGATCTTCAACGAGAATAAAGGGTAGAAAATGGACAGCAAAATGAAAAAAGAGTTTCTCATTCTCCTAACATCTTTTGTACTTCAAATTAGATATCTGTAATGAACTGATAGTTTCTGATTTAAGGTATGCAAATTGCTGTAACTATGAATGGTTGGTTGAACCAAAGCGAATTATCCAAATACTGTAAGTTATTCTAAAAACTTTATTGACCAATAGGGTTGTAATGTGAATCAGATGCATCACTAATGTTTTGGAAGTGTAATTTGTCACGAACAAAAAATTATGAAATGTATATTATGAACCTCTGGCTTTGACAATTTTGAACCACGCAGTACTTGACCCAGCTAGAAAGCTACTCATTACCTACTCTTAGATAGTGCAGAAATGGTTTGAGGCTATTACCGGAGCTTAGTCCGTGAACGTCACCAAAAAAATAAAAAAGGAATCTACAAACCGTTTTTTGTTTTTTTACTTTTTGGGAGAGTGGAGATTGGAATGATTAGGAGGGATAGAGAGAGGGGGGGAGGGAAAGAATTTCCAAACGAATGACAGAGATGATCTTTTGTTTGACCAAAATCATACCTGGGCATATCATAAGGGACGGATAATACAGAAGCTGCCAAAGCAAGAACGAGACCATGTGTTGAAGCTATGGACTGACCAGAGCGCAAGCTTCTGCAGTTGCAAATTGGGTATTAGAGTAAAACATAACAATATTCATGAAATACTGAGTATGTAAAAGGACGAAGTGGGTAGTTACAACTTATATAGATTAATGCAGGTACCTTCTAATCAAGGAACACAAAATGATGTGTAGAATATAGAACATGGACATTTCAAGGATTGATTGCATGTTAACGTTAAACTGTTAAGGAAAATTAAAAGGCACAGCCTAATGACACAAATAAAAGATCAGATCATTTAGTTTTATAAGTGCACAAACAAAGATCTTTTTCTAGAAAATGTATCTCATAATGCAATAAAATGAAAGAAAATGTTTGTATATGAAATTACCAATAGATGAATTTAGTTCTTGTCCCCCAATACAACTTTGAACGAAAGATTATATATGTCCAATTTGAATCAACCTCAATTAATCCCTCATTACTGCTCAACGGAGAAGTAATAGGTAGGGATGACAGGATTTGGAGTTTTGGACCCGTGACATTTTGTACCCAAAAGTCAGAATATCAAGAAATAAACATGACCAAAAAAGTTTAACCAGTGAGATTACCTCTGCTTTCTCCTCTTCTGTATGAGTTTTGCTTCTGTGTAAGCTCTCCCACGGAAGTCTTCAGCAAGATTTCCATCTTCACCTTTCATTAGGCCAGCTAAAACTGCAGCAGCATGCTCTCTTACCTGACCATGAATTCACTAAATCAGTTTAAAGTGTGAAAAATCCATCTAGCTTAAGGACTTTGGTCACAAGAGATCTTTCAAGAAGCTCCTTGAAGATTTCTTTGGTAGATGGTTGAGGATCATTACTAAACTCCAAAAGGCAAGTAGCTAGACTAGTGATCAAGACACACAATTGAACTATATGTAATTGGAATCTTCGCAATAGATATATGAAGGAAGATATCATTATAACACATATAATTTAACACTACATAATTCTACAAGCACGACAAAACAAACAAGTCTTCATTAGTTACGCTCCCATACTATCCTCTTGAATCATGGAAAATTTTAGAGAGAATCTATAATCATATCAGAAACAGACACTTCTTAGACTTTCTTAGCATATCGTCAGAATTTTCTTGCATGTTCTCTAGTATTAGAAACTGACTGTCTAAACTTCTTGGGCACTGCTTAATAATTCCCAAGGGATGAGCTGTGTGCATATACCTCTAAGAAGGCACCATATGATATTTTTGGAAGAACGCCCTAATGAATACAAACTTCTATGCATCTTTGTAAGAAACTTCGCATCATACACATGGGGCACACAAGTCATCCAGGGGATGCACAATACGGAAAAACTACAGATAGATGTACATAGATGTAACGAGAAGGTAGTAAAATATTTGTATTAAATATAAACTTAAATATAATGATATTTCAGAGAATAATCATTTACAAGTTGAGTCCTTGCCATTTTTTGTCCTAGTTTTCCAAAATTTGAGGCTATGATGTATCATATGTCTATGTAATTATGTATAGTGTTCATGATTGTGCAACCTAGCTCATCCGAACATATATTTAAAAGCAGAACTTCTCCAATATAAAGCAGCAAGAAAGTTTACGGCAATGCTATTATGTTGCGGAGCTCATTGAGGTTTAGAGTCTAGACCTCACAGCCATTGGATGCGCTAAGCCTCAGTTCTCATGCATGATCTATAGGCTGTGAGGTCAACAGCTCATGGAGCTAAAGTACAATGTCAATATGGCAGAATACCACGTGGTGGAGTTAAAGTACAAAGTCAATATAGTTCTTTATCTATCATAAATGTGACGAAGGGGTTTTCCTTTATGTCCCAGCTTCCCACTATCATGTAGAAGAACAGAATAATGCTCCTGATCCTGCATCTCTGGATGTGATTATGTGAAATTTTTTAATTTTTTTTAATCAGCGATGTGATTATGTGAATGCAGCATTCCCCCTTTTACTTTTCAATTAATCTTTTCACTTGTCACTTTATCAGTGCAATGACACTCTAAGTGAATTGAAAGTTCCTTCTTTTATTTTTCAATTATCCAGTCCTCCAGATTTATTCAGTCCTCAGTTTCTATACAACTTGATTTTGTCAATTCAAGCTCCATCATTCCCAACAAAAGAAAACGATGTGATGAAAAAAGAACTGTGACGTATTTGGAATGAAGACCGCATGGAAGTTGATTAATCACTCTAAAGGGAGCATTTAGAAGGGGTAGTCATTCTTAACCATGTCACACAAAGCAAATGAATCTGTTGAAACTTTAGATCTAAAAGGCAAGGATAGCAGCCAAAGGCACATCAAACATTGAGCCAAATGGAACATTGTGTAAGTAAAATACATTGTGCAA
Source organism: Aralia elata (assembly GCA_034770075.1). Taxonomy (NCBI): domain Eukaryota; kingdom Viridiplantae; phylum Streptophyta; class Magnoliopsida; order Apiales; family Araliaceae; genus Aralia; species Aralia elata. Next base: position 10,820,970 of record CM068385.1, on the reverse strand, counting down.
GTACAAATGGGACAATTGTGCCCAAAAAAGAAAAAAAAAAAAAAAAACTATTTCCAAATTTGCATAAAATAATCCAACATAAAGGTTATTATGTGTTAGAAGTGTTGCACTGAGGAAAACAGGTCTCCCTATTTTCTGCTCCTTGTTTTATTCCTAGAATAGGGCACCAAACTTGTATAAATTGTAAACTCTTGCAATATGAAAATACAACAGTGTATAAATTTTCTACACTTTCTACATGGTATCAGAGCTTGATCCATTAATCAGGAAATTTTTTTCTTTCCTTTTCTTTTCTCCGCTCACCACAGCTATGTTTTTTCAACTGTAAACTAGCTTGAACAATTACATACACTGAAATTGATGTCATAATTGGATAGCCAGGCGACCAAGTCAGAACTTTTCGGCTTCCCAACCACCGCCGCACGCGCCGCCACGCACCGCCGACGCGCCCGACCGCCGACGCCACGCGCCGGCGCGTGAGGGACTTTCCGGCGACTTTTTTCCGGCGCGATTTCTTACGTGGTGGTCGCCTCTCTCCTCTATCCATCCACAGTGGTCTTATAGAGAGAAAATCAGGTTTGCTTGGATTTGGCCTCCTTTTTTGGTTCGGTTAGTTGTTTTTATTCACTGTAAGCATGTATTAGCTACTGTTTCTTGGTTTCTTGGCTTCTTGGCTCCTTTTTATTCACTGTTAAGGACTGGGCATATATTTTGCTAGTGCTTCTTGGCTTCTTACGCATGTTTCTTAAACTGAGTTGCTGCATACTGTATCATCACTAAATTCTAAAAGACCAAAAATACCTGCAGAGTTTTTTGAGCTTGTAAATTATCTTTGCTGCTATCTCATTGGATAATTCTTATTGCTCCTATCACCGTACCCTTATCATGGCAGAATCTAGTCTCACTCATAGTGATAGTACCATTGAAACCAATAAAGGACAGTTTATTAGAAATCACCATCTCAACTCTGCTTTGGTTCTTAGTCCATTTAAGTTGGATGGAAGCAATTACCTAGCTTGGTCTCAGGCATGTCGTATGTCAATTGAAGCAAACAGAATGCAGCACTTTATCACTGGTACAACCACCATGCCTACACAAGTGGGTATTGCTCAAGAAGAATGGAAATCCGATAACTCTATGGTCAAAACATGGATTTTTAACTCAATGGAACTACATATGAGGAGTAGTTACATGTTCTTAGACACACCATATGCACTTTGGGAAGCTATCTCTCAAACCTTCTCTGTTTCTGGTGATATGTCTAAGGCATATGATATCCGTAAACGAATCCGTGAGTTGGATCAAGGGGAGAAGGCCGTGGCACAGTACTTTGCAGAGATTAATGCACTCTGGCAGGAGCTCGATCATTACCGAGTTTTTTCAGCTAAATGTCAGGAAAATGCAACGGCTTATCAAAAGTTTATCAATGAAGATAGAGTTGTAGATTTCTTGGCCGGTTTGAATATGGAATTTGATCAAGTTCGAGCACAGCTGCTTGGTCAGACACCTTTTCCATCACTAAGAGAGGCTCATGCTAGAGTCCAACAAGAGGAAAGTAGGCGTCGGGTGATGATACTAAAATCAAATTTTGTTGACCGATCAGCCTTGATTGCATCGTATCCTAAGCCTGGCTTTCTCGTTCCCTCTCCTATTGAGAAAGAGTCTCGTGGGTGTGACTATTGTGGGGGGAAGAATCATACCAGATATCGCTGCTTTAAGCTTCATGGGCGTCCTAAAGGACGTGGAGGTCGGTCTGGTCGTGGACGTGGATCTCATGCCTATATGTCTACTCCTCCACTTTCTGCAGATGTACCTAGTACTACAGACACTACTCATGCACTGACTCCTGAGGAAATCACTGCCTTTCGGAAATTCTATTCCAAACCTACTTCCTCTCATTATGCCCAGACAGGTATACCTCCTTGTGCTTTTCATATTTCACCAACTTGTCTCAGTTGGATTATAGATACAGGTGCCTCCGAGCATATGACTGGGTCCTCCAACCTTTTTACTTCATATATACCCCGTTCTGGAAAAGACAAAGTTCAAGTTGCTGATGGCTCCCTGTCCTTTATCTCCGGGAGTAGTTCTGTAGTTTGTACCCCTTCGTTGACTTTATCATCTGTTCTCCATATTCCTTCCTTCACTGCAAATTTATTATATGTCCAACGTCTTTTCTGAATCTATGCATTGTTCAGTAACCTTTTTTCCAAATCATTGTATTTTTCAGGACTTAGTGACGGGACAAAAGATTGGCAGTGGTAGTGCAGTTGATGGTCTCTATTATTTAGATATTCCCTCATCTAACATGATCCCTGCTCAGGCTCTTCACTCTGTTTCAGACTCCAACCTAGCCTCTCTCCATCAATGGCATCGTCGTTTGGGTCATCCTTCTTTTTCAATATTGGAATTCTTGTTTCCATCTTTAGTTAAGAATTGTAACAAAACTCAGTTTTTGTGTGAACCATGTGAACTCGGTAAACACAAACGTTCGACTTGTTCTGCTATTAACAGTCGTCATTCTGAGTCTTTTGCTATTATCCATACCGATGTATGGGGGCCCTCTCGGACTGTTTCCCGTTCTGGTTTTAGATGGTTTGTTAGCTTTATTGATTGTCATTCTCGTGTCACTTAGATTTACCTTTTGCGTTCTAAAAATGAAGTTTTTGATTGCTTTCAGGACTTTCATAAAATAATTCAAACTCAATTTAACGCTACAATCAAAATTCTCCATAGTGATAACGGTCGTGAATACAGTAATAATCATGCTTTTGAATCTTACCTCTCCCAGCATGGCATCATTCTTCAAACCTCTTGTGTCAAAACCCCAGAACAAAATGGAGTAGCCGAAAGGAAAAACCGACACCTACTAGAAGTGGCCCGCACTCTTATGTTTACAATGAAAACCCCTAAATTTTTATGGGGTGATGCGGTTCTGACTGCGGCATTCCTTATCAACCGCCTTCCTTCTAGAAGCCTTGGAAACAAAAGTCCTATCTCCATTCTCCAGCACATACCCACTCCTCCCTCGCCACGAGTTTTTGGATGTGTGTGCTATGTTCATGATAAATCTCCCACTCGGGGTAAATTAGATCCCAAAGCTCTTCGGTGTGTTTTTATTGGTTATTCTCCCACCCAAAAAGGTTATAAATGTTATCATCCTCCTTCTAAGAAAGTTTTTGTCACTCGGGACGTAACTTTTTGGGAGTCGGAACCTTTTTATTCTTCTTCACCTTCTCTTCAGGGGGAGGATGATATTGATGAGGAGACGCTTCTTCCTTTTGAGACTGGTATTACAAGTACTATTAATCCATCTTCCCCTACTATACCATCTTTCCCTACTCCTGTTGTTGTGTCTGATAATTCTGCACAGGGGGAGTTACAGTTACACGAGTCATATGCTAGACAGCCCGAGCCTGAGTTGAGTAACTATACTCGAAAAGGGAAAAATAAGGTCGCCATTGCTGCACCACTACACCAACCTTGTCCCGAACCGAGTCTTGATAATACTAATGGTATGAATCCTAATCCTATTTGTTCTTCTGATGATACTGACATTCCTATTGCACTTAGAAAAGGCGTCAGATCTTGTACACAACATCCTATCTCAAATTTTATTTCATATGACAAATTATCTGCATCATACCATTCCTTTGTTTCTTCTTTGTCCTCTATATCTATTCCTCAGGGGTGGAAAGAAGCAATTAGCAACGAGAACTGGAAAAATGCTATGATAGAAGAGATGAATGCCCTGAAAAAGAACGATACTTGGGAACTAGTTACTCTTCCTTATGGGAAAAGACCAGTTGGGTGCAAATGGGTATATACAGTGAAACAAAAGGCAGATGGGACAGTTGAAAGACTCAAAGCCAGGCTAGTTGCAAAAGGGTACACTCAAACCCATGGGATTGATTACCAGGAGACTTTTGCTCCTGTGGCAAAGATAAACTCTATTCGTACCATAATCTCATGTGCAGTAAACTTTGGCAGGGATATTCAACAATTGGATGTGAAAAATGCATTTCTTCATGGTGACTTGGAAGAAGAAGTATATATGGAAATACCCTCTGGTTTTGCTTCATCTGTCACCAAGGGTAAGGTTTGTAGGCTGCGAAAGGCGTTATACGGGTTAAAGTAATCTCCTCGAGTCTGGTTTGGTAAATTCCACAAAGCAATGATAAAACTTGAGTACAAGCAGAGTCGAGCAGATCACACTCTATTTGTCAAACAAATAAATGGTAAGACTGTCATTCTTATTGTTTATGTTGATGACATTGTAGTGACAGGGGATAATAGAGAAGAGATAGTTAATCTCAAGGCAAGTCTGGCTGAAGAGTTTGAAATCAAAGATATTGGCACCTTAAAATATTTCCTTGGTATTGAAGTTGCAAGATCTTCCAGTGGAATTTTTCTGTCTCAACGGAAGTATGTTCTTGATCTCTTAACAGAAACTGGCATGCTAGGATGTAAACCTGTTGATTCTCCTATTGAAGTTAATCATCATCTAGAAGGAGGCACAGGACCTACGGTGGATAGAGAAAGATATCAACGTCTAGTGGGACGACTGATATACCTGTCTCATACTAGACCCGATATATCTTATGTTGTTGGTATAGTCAGTCAATATATGCATGATCCTCGACAAAGTCATATGGAAACTGTGTACAGAATTTTGAGGTATCTCAAGTCTGCTCCTGGCAAAGGCTTATTATTTGCACCAAATGGTCATATGAGAGTCGAAGCTTTTTCCAACTCAGATTGGGCTGGCTCTATAGAGGATCGTCGATCTGCATCAGGCTACTGTTCATTTGTTGGAGGTAATCTTGTTACTTGGCGTAGTAAAAAATAGTCTGTGGTGGCAAGATCTAATGCTGAGGCTGAATATCAAGCTATCGCATTGGGTATATGTGAACTAATGTGGCTTCGAACCTTGCTAGAAGATTTGGGTGTTACAACTAAAGGGTCTATGCAGTTGTTTTGTGATAATAAGGCAGCCATTAGTATTGCAAATGATCCGGTACAGCATGATAGAACGAAGCACATTGAGATTGACCGACACTTTATCAAAGAAAAATTAGTCAGTGGTCTTATTTGCTTACCTTTTGTAAAAACAGAACATCAGCTAGCTGATATTCTGACTAAGAGTCTTAGTGGTAAGATGTTTCATCCCTTGTGTTTCAAGTTGGGTATGCGAGATATCTATACACCAACTTGAGGGGGAGTGTTAAAAGTGTTGCACTCTCCCTATTTTCTGCTCCTTGTTTTATTCCTAGAATAGGGCATCAAACTTGTATAAATTGTAAACTCTTGCAATATGAAAATACAACATAGTGTATAGATTTTCTACACTTTCTACATTATGAAATGGAGTACTCGTGAAGAAGTGATCAGCCTCAGAAAATATTAATATTGAGCATATTGTAGAAAAATGACAGCCATTAGTCGGTAGAATCACCCATTCTTTATGAAGTATGAGCAAAGTTGGACAAGTAGTTTTATATATATATATATATATATATATATATATATCCATGATAATAAAATAAATATTTAGCCAGGATTCAGCAATTTGAAACTTCTCTTCCTGAGAATTCGAGATAGATTTGAGATTCTTTTTTCCTTTATAGGTAACATAGACTGCTTAATCCAAAAACAGGGAATTTCAATTCGAATAGAAGTTCTTGAGTTGAAAGTGACAAATATATTTAATCTAATTTAACAGAATTTCGCCATATAATCAGTCAGAAACATTGTTTTTCTCAGTCATTCCAATATTAGTTACTCTGTTTATGTTACTGCTACTTGATAACAGAGAAAATGAAAGAAGAATATTAAACTTGGATATACAGAAAACAAAAATAACAGGTTCCTGCACAACAATATGTCGACACTCGACAGTCTAGTCTGTCGTTCTTGCAGCTCAGACATTAATTAGAGCAATAAAAGAGTAACCGACTCACAAATCAACACATTAATTGTTTTCATGCGTAATTTCATTAAGAATGAGTCAAATAATACCTCATGCTACTATTAATTTCTAATTCTCAAAGTCAGAATCATACCTCCACTTGGTTGTCTGAAAGTAGCTTCTCAACTGTTTTCCAAATCTGTTGCTTCTCCACATAAGACAGGATGAAAGTGTGCCTATTAAAAAAGGATGCAACTTTGATAATGATATCTGAATATCTTTATGCTTCTATCACTATTGGCACAAAGATAGCAAATAATGTACTAGAAAAGGTAATAATACCAAACAACCCCCCTCCTCTCCCCCCACCCCCCCACCCCCCAACAAAAAAAAGGTTAAGGCATTACATTGACAGAAAGAAAAGACAAACACCAGCAAGTGCTAAGGCTAACTATTTCTACCCAACCCACAATGATCAATAATAGGGGGTGTATGCTTTTGTATGATATCATGTGGACACACTAGAAGCAAACTTCTTGTTGCAGAATCTATTTTGAGAAGGCATGTGATTTCAAGTATAATCATAAACTAGAAAGAAAACATGACAAGATAAAGACAAACTACCAATATGTCTCATGTTTGTTACGAATTTTTTTTTGGGGGGGGGGGGAGGAGAGAGAGAAAGGACTAATAGAACTAACATACCGATACATAAAAGATCGTAAAAATGTCAGAGTTGCAGATCTTGTTCGCCAGTTAGAATCATTGGCTGATGAAAGAATAATAGATACAGCTTTCTGAAGATGAGGGTCACAGAGAACCCTCCACTTTAGCAACTCAAAAGCTGCCTTGGCCAGTGTTGACAAATCCTTATTTGAGGTTTCCTTCAAAAGCCAATTGTATTTATCAAAAATAGGAACATACGCTCAGCATAATTAGCATCATAATGCAAGTAGTACAGCAACCAGAAAACAAAGTTTTGCCAAAGTTCCCAATATACGTACGACCAACATAATTAGCATCACAATGCAAACGGTACAGCAACCAGAAAACAAAGTTTTACCAAGATTACTAAATATACCAACTCCATTTCCTAAATTTGGTTCATTGTTTGAAGGAGAGATGAAATTTGGCAGCAAGTCACTGATTCTGTTCTACTTTGTGATTTTGTATTCACAAGTTATCACGGCAAAGACAGGTATCCAGAAATAAAACAGTTTTAAGTATTAACAAAACTTGTACATGAATTATATGGCACGTGAGGCAGTTAGCTTGATAAATTTATGGAACTAAACTCATAATCAAACTATACAGTTTACGGAAGGGTACCATTGTTAGAAAATAATAACATAGCGAAAACAATAGCAAAGAGGAAGTGCAAGAAAAACAATAACTCAAGACTCAAATTTTTATGTGGTCCACCAAAATGTTGGATTACTCCATGGTTAACCTCACTATCTCGAAAAAATCGTACATAATATAGTGCAAGATCCCTTACTTGTATAATGCAATACAAGAACCCTAATAAAGCCTGAAATTACAAAACTACCGCAGAAATTTAGGCCGAGGGAGCTGCCCCTGACCCCCGCCTAATTATTCATGGTGGCAAACAACAGTAGATTATGTGAGGGCCCATTCCTTCTGCTTTGGACCTACCAGCCCTCCACTCCATGAATAGGCCCAATCACCTTTTGGGTAGCTTTACAATCATCTCTATATCAAAGTCGGATAAGGCCATCCTCACCTCGGAGATAAGAGATCTTTCTTTTCGGGAGAGTCAGCAAGAAGCTCATACAAACCCATAATCATATGTAGAGTTCAACATCCAGAAAGAAACACTAGTGGTGGACCGATAATGTTCCCTTAAATCTACTTTTCTTTCATTGTTGAGAAGTTAAAAAGAAGAGAACTTTCATCCCATAAGATTCTTAGTCTATACATAAGCAATCTTCACGTAAGATAAAGTTTCTTATATATTTTAGTTGTTCTATTATAAAACTTACAGATTAATAAATGCTTAGTACAAATGAAGGTTTTCCAAAATAGTAAAGATAACATTATAAAGCTTCCCATTTACAATTTACAATGATGAATGTGTGAAATGGACGGAAACCAAAAATGGACAAGCAAACTACCTTTCATGAAAAAATCTTTCAAACCATGTGTTGAGAATATAAAATTCTCATGCACCAAAAGAAAAAAAGAAAATTAAATTCTCACAAAGAATAATTGAAGCCTTATAATTCAATGTTTAAAGCATTTCAACTAATACTCTTATTGACAATTTATTTTTGCCGGATGTTTCATCTTTGTATAAGAGTTCAAGTTTTGCAAGTGTTGCTTTCAAATCTTTCTGCTTGCACTTGGTCTCTTATTGTGTTACTGCAATGTGCATTACAATACACTTCGGTTTATCCTCACATGCAACTGAGGGTTGCATGTGTTTCTGTGTGTAAGTCGTGATATGCATAGTTAGTTTATTTTTGACAGATTGAGCTTTTGCAACAATTGGTGACTTGACTATGTAGAAGGACTCAATTAAAACTAATAGTCAATCAATGGGTAGGCCACGAGATTTATACATTGAACTGTGCATGGTTCACTTGTCCAATGTGTGGCTTTCATATTTCACCACGCTCCTTCAAGTATAATGAGTTGAGCCAAACACATTAACCAACCTATCAGATAAGTAATGTGGAGCATGGTTGATAATTGAGCTAAACACATAATGAATCAATTACTTTGTACGAAGTCAAGAGACTCAAGACACCAATTGCTGCAAATTCTTAAGTTGTTCGAAAACGGACCAACAATCTTGATCAAGTTATAACATTATAAATATGTATTTTCTACTGGTTAGGCAGTAATCATTTACAAATATTTAATTTAAACACAAAGGACAATAGCCCACCAATAAAATAAAATCATACGGCAGACGATACATTGTTTATTAGTGCACATATTAGAATCAAAACTGTACTTTACACACCTGTAAGGAGATTACAGGGTAAAGAAGACCCACAATAACATCCAGCAGCAATGTAGATCTTCCAGACTTCAATGATGCAATAACGAAATGGAATAACTACAGGCATTAAGGAAAGAGATTAGATAGTCAAAAAGTTAAGTTTTTACAAGAAAACCTCAAGGTGAGGGAGAAATGGAAGAGGCCTTGAGGAATAACCTCAAGGTTGATGGTTCTAATCCCCATATTTGGGGCCAAATTTACATATCAAAAAAAATAGTATTCAAGAAAGCTTGATTAGATATAATTCTACAAATGAGTACCGTTTCCATCCATTTAACATCGTCTTGACAGTTTCCATTTGAGAGGTCAGAGCTTGCATCGGTTGCAATCTCCATATTGTCAGACTGACTGGCATTCTGGATATTCACTACAAGTTCGGATGCTCTTTCTACTAAAAACCCATCCCAACTTCTGCCTTCAACTTTTCCACCCACATCAACGTTTCCTTCTTCATGCGAATTATTGCCAGTGAAGGATGCATTAAGCCGTATGTTTGAGCACAGCACAGAAAGTGTAACACCAATTGATTCCCTCACCTGATCCACACAAACATCCATCAGTTTTAGACAACAAAAATAATGCTGACGTTACTTGCAAAAAACAGAGGAAGCTAAGGGGAGGAAAACAACATTAAGATTTTTCCTTTTATCAAAAACCAACAAGCATTGTAAAAAACCAAAAACTAAATGAAATCACTAATGTGCAAAACTAAATTTGTCGGTGGGAATGCCTGATACCACAGAAGGATATGAAGATTTATGAAACAAGAACAGGATTAGATTGCATACGGGTATCATGTATCTCAGGGGACAATGAATACATGTTATGGTTTTTCCTAGGTTATATGCAACTAGACCTTTAATATGAATACAAAAGATAAAAAAAAATAAAAAAATAAAAAACAAGAAAGGAGCTAGAGGAGTGGGGGTAGAGAAAGGAATGATCAACAAACAAATCATTGAATATGTTATAAACTTTGAACCAAATTAATGTAGCAGGGTCAGCCAATAATTAAATCCTGGAAAGCATGGACATGTATATCAGTATATGACATGACACAACATGGACAAGCCAACAAAAGAACTTTTAAGGGGGTTGGACACCAACAAGGCAGGGAACATAGAGAAATATATTCTGTTTATAAAGCAAGTATTATAACAATAATATTATTTCCTTAAATTATAAACAGCTAAAAAAAACCAATGTGAATAAATATGTCACAAGGAATACATGTATGCAAGTTTGAGTAACAATTATTCTTCTTTAACAAAGTAAAACTATGTCATATCTCAACATTAGAGGTTTTCATGCTTTGGCTACTGTCCAGAAGTCTGAATCAGGTGTCTGAAGTCAAAATTTTACATTATAATATGGGCATGCCTAAAAAGTGCTAGATGAATGTTCAAGAGTGTTCGAGAAGTATTAGTGCATGTGTTCAACATGATCCTATTGTATTTTAGACTGTTCATACTTCCTCAGATATACAGAGAAACAAAATAAGTATAGATACTAATTTATACAGCTCATAATGAGGGAAAGTCTTGGAAGTACTCTAGGTTCAGACTTCCATATTGAAATAAGCCGTCACCCATGCTATATTTTCTATACAAAAAACCATTTCCCATGAAACCAGAAAAGATGCACAATATCTCTAGAATAGTAAACCTGTTCAATTATCAGAGTACCCCTTCAAAACAATGCCTTCATAACATTTATTAAAAAAGTAAAAACAAAGCCTACATAAAATTTTATTTTAAAAAAAAAAAAAGATTCCAAGAAACAGTCTTCATAAAACAGTGCAACATTTGCCTCGAGTATAGGCCAAAATATGGAAAGTGTGCTTACTTGGGCAGACGAGTGGCTCATATTACCCAGCAGCTCCTCCAGAAGTTTATCATGTAGCTGTCTTTCAGCTGCTGGCATTCTCGGTGGGGATACCTCTATGAGTGCAGCGGAAATGAAAGCGTAACGTTTGGCAACTACAGTTGTAGTTACCATTTGAGGTAACGGTTTTATCAAACAATTCATAATTCTTTGTCTCAGAAGAGGCACTTTTGTTCCGTACTTTCCTTTCCCAGTAACAGCATACCGTATACAAGCTGCCCACTCTGGAATAGATTCCACGGATGGTGCAAGAATTATACTCTGCAATTGGACCATCATCCAGTTGTCCCATGCTTCTGAGAGGCCACTGACATCAGAGTGTAGCAATCCAGCCAAAGCCTCAGCAGCAACACACTGTTTAGATCTCTCCTTGGCATTTACAAACGCCTCCAGTGCACCTTTGAGCTCCAGTAAAACAGGCATGCCACATTCTTGACTAAGCCGCTTAAATATTCGAGCAAAATTTGGGTAAAAAGTATCACTTCCTAACAAAGATATCCAACTAGGAGTACGAGGCCATGAAGCTGAAAAGTCAAAATAGAAACGGGTGATTGATTTGTCTGCCAAACTCTGCATGGAGGAGTTTCCATGACCTCTGGAACTTGTGCTGTCTGTATCAGTGATAATATGAACATGAGAAAGGCTACTCAAAGTCTCAGTAAAAAATCCCTCTTCCTGAAAGATGCAACTTAGAGCCCCTTCGAGGGAGGACTTGATATTTCTTTGTAGATCCCCAGAGACAGGCTGTTCCTCAGCTGCCAGTTTATAAGGTGAATCTTTCAACAGTGTATTTAGAGCAGAGATTGCAAGAATTCTCGTCTGTGGAAGTTGACTTTTCAGATTTTTTAAGAAATGACCTGAAAAATCATAGAGTAAAAATCAAGAAGAGCAATTAAAGAAGATAGTTTTAGTTTATCAGTTTAAAGGTTACTGATATAAACTAAATGAATAGAATAAGAAGGCACCGAGTAGTTCAACAACCAAATTCAGGAGAACTTCTGATCTAACCCCACACGCTTTAAATACTAACCGGCAGTTTCAGTCAAAAAATTTGAAGACGAATTTGGATCATTTCTAGATGCCATAGCCAATAATAGAAGAACTCTGTTAGCCATCAGATTGTACCTGAAAAAGGAAATTTAATCATTGAGCAAATAGTTTTATCTTATGTGAAGCTCAAAGTCCAGTACATCTATAATAATCTCTACACTGACCATAGAATAAATAAAATCACTGACACAAATATACTTATTAAGAGTACAAATGAATCAAAAGATAGAAATTATACCGCCAGTGCAAGTTGGTAGATTCAAAACTCATAGAACCTATCTCAGATACCAAAACCGCAAAATCCTTCCCATCTGAACTGTTGTTGGGACTACTATAGATTCTTCTAGAGACCCCCGCAAAATAGATGTTGTATTTAACAAACAACTGTTGGCATTCCACAAAATTATAAGCACAAAACATAAAGAAAAAATCATGACCTTTAAATCAGCTTATGGAAGATCATACCTCAGTGATTGCTTTCTGAGCTTTCAGTGATTCATGATGGGAACTATAAGAAAAACAAAGAAAGTAAGATACAGACAGGATGGCATCATAATAGCAAGTCTGTAAGAAATTCTGAAGCAATGCAGCTATATCAGTTGCACGATGTAAGGTTACCTTGAAAGAATTCCTAGAAGAAATGAAGAAAATGCCTTTGGATCCTGATTTGGAAATAATAAAATAAGTATCAACAAAAGTCTCAACGATTTCGGCTAAGCAGTTTGTCTAAGATGCATACCGTCGTCAGACGCTTTAGAACAGTTTGAGTACCAAGGACTGCACAAGAACCTAAGACGGCATATTCTGGTGCTTTGGGGTTCCTCAAGTTTTCCGTGAGAGTTAGCACACAATTTGAAATTATAGGTGGCCACCGTTTCATCATTTTCAAGAGTGATTTTCCAGCAAGTCTGGCAGCCATTCAATGAGGCAATGATGTTATAAAAATTACAAATAGACACATGATGATACAGACTTAATATAAATGATGATATTATTATAGACATAATGAAGGATAAAGAAACTCCACAGTAAGCAAGTCCACCACTAATCGATTCTCAAAGACCTCATTCTATTAATTTTTCAATTAGTATATTGCAACACAACTAATTCGAACAGCTTATTAGCCTGAATTGTTTCTGATAAATAATCACCAAGTAAACATCAAATCCGGGTGAGAAAGGTGCACTTCTTCTGAAAATCTTGATTTATCCCCAACTTTGTTAAACGTTCTTCATCTCTCCAAGGTAGATGAAGAAAAAAACCTTAGCTGAGGCAGCATGACAAATTATGTTTGCAACAAAATGCAGACTGTATCCTTTAGCAGGCAACCATAGTACATCCATGTAAGACAATAGTCCAATAATACGTGAAACAAACATGTAGATGATTGTTAGAGTACAATATACATTGTCATTAAATCTATGCCATGTATGCTCGTAATATGGAAATTGTTTGAGCTAAGGTAGTGCCGTGTATTCAGTCAAAAGGATTATAGAACAGTAGAAAACTCACAGGCGAACAGTTTCATAGCTATGCAAAGAGAGGTTAAGAAGATCATCCATCAAAAGAGTAACATGATCTGATGGAGATATATTCCCACTAGTTCGAAACAGATGATAGGATGACTGTGATGATCTCCAGGTACAATGCATGTAAGCTTTGTCAATAAGTGCCCACCTAGGTCTGGGATAAAAGATAAGACCAGAAAATAATTAGACGTCATTGCATCATTCAATAAAACACAGAGGAGTTTATCTAGACAAGACCATTAACCTTTTCTTTCCTTCAGAACGAGACGAAACAATGAAATTTACTGGAGGTTCTATTATGGAAGCAGATTCATGTTTCCAAGTCTGCCTGTGGTTTGACCATTCATCATATTCCGAACTTCCTGCACAACCGATTAGAGTATGAAAGATGTAAAAAATAAGTGCCAAAGATAGAAATTTCAGATTATCTAGACGTAGTGTCCACTACCATAGTTTCCTAAAGCATCCATGATACGAATGACGAGTAGCAACAGAATGCTGTCATCAGATTTTTCCTCTAACAAGTGTCTGCCAAAGTTCACATATTCATTAGGTTCAGCAAGCCACTCTTACGAGGTCAGTTCAAAAGAACAAGAATCAAAGAAGGAGAATAACACAAAAAGAGGCTACATAGTGTCAATAGGGAATCTGTATTACTTGCAGGCTGCATGAATGACATTAGCAGCTTTTTCCCGCAACGCAGTGCTTCCAACTCTTGAACCAGCTGCTCCAGCAATAAGAAAAGAAGTATGACCTAGATCATTTGTCGAGGATGGCTTGAAATCAGGCAAACAAGATGAAACACCTTGTAATGAAGAATCCACACGCAAAAGAGTCACTTTCAAGTGCTCTTTCTCAGTTCCTGGGTAACCAAAATTTATATACCAGTCAGATGCAGAAATTTATTGCAAGAAATTAGACCATCGTGAAATATATGCAAATAAGCATCGACTTGTAAGATGAAAACATGACCACATTTGCAAATACTGGCTCTATTTCTTAAAGATTGTCACATTTGGTGACTCGCGAAACTAAGTCAAATTTTCGAGCCGGAAATGTCAAAAGGCAAGGTCATTTTTGAAGTAATATTCCCTCAACTTTTGCAAGGGTGACTAATTTTGAAACAAAAATAAAACTCAATTGTGACAAATTCCGTGAGACGTGGGGGGTGATTAATAGTCAACCTTGCTAACAAAGAGAAACTTCAAGAGTATAAGATCAGAAACAAATCGGCATCAAAAGAAAATTTCAAAATAAATCAGAATTCACTCCTATCAACTTAAAATCTTGATAAAGTTTAGTCCACAGAAATTAATTTCTATGCCCACAAAAGAACCAGTGGTTGCATTTTCTTACAAGTGCAGTTACCATGTCATCATATGAACACATATTAACACATCAGTAACAAAGAAAAATTTTTAAGAAAATTATCATTGGAACAACTTGACATCATCCAGTGCAAGATTTTTGAAAGGATCAAATTTTCACGTGGTGAGATTTTGAAAATCTCTAAGTATCAGTTATTCAGTTCACCTCAAAACACTACATCTATTTCAATAGGAACCACAGATTGCACCAAGAAAGTAAAACTATTCAAGAGAAGAATTTAAGATTAGTACCTGGATCTGAATGAACTTTATTTTGGCAAATTTTTAGAAGATCATCTAAAGCTGATTCAAAATGCAGGTTTAGGAGTTCATTTGCAAACTGAAGTTCTTCATTGTTTGGAATATGCCACTTTGGACCCACAGACGGCTCAAATCTAAAATCTTTGGTACTTATCCATTCCTCTAAAGCGCCAGACAAAGAATGACGTGAAACACACCTGAGAAGCCATCAAGTTCAAACATACCCACTAATACATAAAAATAATTCCCAAACAAACATTCAAACTTTAAGAGATACAATGACAAATGTAAAACCAATGACTTTAGTCATGGAAAAGGTGGGACATACTTGTATTGATCAACGGGATAGTAAAGAACCAGGCTTCCGAGAAGAGATCGGAGGACATGATCACCAGCTCCATTTACCTGTCATATTGTAACAACTTTTAATAAAATTAAGAATTATGAAACCCAAAGAACCAGTGAAACTTTGCTGCGACAGTTTCATTAAGCATCTATTTGGTAAGTTACATGGGAACAAAGTAGTACATGAATATTGTTCGAGAAATTTAGAGGATTCTAGATATTATTCTAGAGGCATAATTGTAGAAGTAATTAGTGGTGCATGATTATAGGAGAGATCATTGGTGTTGGAATTATTCTAGATGCATAATCAGTGGTTATCACTGATTGAATTCACTAATTGATTTCCTTACCTTGTTTAGCATTAAGTCTTAGCCTATATAAAGGCTCTCTTATGTACATTCTACTAATATGGAATAAACAATTTGGTCTCTATTCTTTATCTCTCACAAATATGACACAACCTGACAATACAGACACTTAACATGGTGATCCCTTAAAGAAGGGACCTGGATACAATGAGGAAAGGTTAAATATATGTCAGGTTTATATGCACATATTCAAATGAAAACTCACTGCAGTTCCTATCCACCCTGGTTGATAAAACCATGTGTCTGTGTCTGTGTCTGTGTTTATATGCATTTACACCATCTATTCTTTGACAGGCATACTTGTTCCTTTCATACTTTAAGAAAGCCCTACCACACGTAATATGGTTTGCAATTACATGCTACAATTATCTAAAAAGTGTTGGTCTAGTTCTAAAATATTACAAATTCCTTCTGCATTCTGGAACAAATACAAGCATTGGTTTCAAGTGCAACATTGGCATGGTTATCTCTCAACTGCCTTTACCAATTAGAAGCAACAGGTATATAAACACTGAACTGTCAATTAAAAGCAAATAGAGTAACCAAAACCTTCCAAGATGGGGACTCAAAGGCCGCGACAATGGCCTCTTTGAACTGGTCTGCGTAACGAAGAAGTGCAGAACCTCCATAACTGATTGCAACTGACAATACTTTCAACTGATAATCAATTGACGTTTCAAGAGCTGGAGAGAGAGTAGCTTTTCCCTGAAAAACATAACATTATTTCATTAGAGAATGCAGGTGCAACATAAAGCAAATCATTTTCAAAAATAAACTTTTATACAAGAAATAACCTTGCCCAAAACTGAGGCATCAAAACTTCCTCTTCCTCCAAAACCTGTAACAGGTGTCCCAATCAAAGACGATATAACAGACGACAAAATTGGTTCAACAAGGTGAACAACCGCTTCTTCTGGATTTGAGTGAACGCATGCACAACAAAGCAGCCCAACCTCTGCGATTGCTCCAGGAAGAATATTTGTCTTAACAAACTTGGAAATCTTTTTTAGAGCCTGATTAAAATGGCATAAAGAAATTCATAAAAATATCATTATTCTAAGATAATATTTTATATCTTCTAATTCAGAATTGAAATTCAGAGCTAAACCTGGTTAAACAGTGGTTTTGAAAGCCTTCCAAGCAAAATTTGAAGCATGCAAAAGTAATAAGGACCATCCTCAACCAGGAAAGTTCCTGAAGTTGCCGGTGAATGAACGCCTTCATTCCTGCAGCACCACTAACCACTTAGTTCTTTATATTAAGGGCACACCAAATAAAAATGGGTATGGAACAGAAAACTTGTGACATGAATTTGGCATTTGAAAGTCAGCTCTTACAAAACACTACTAGGTTCCAAGTGTTGAAGTAAAGAAAATAAGCGGCAAAAGAACTCATCAAGCCACTCAGAAAAGCTGACTGTCGCCATGAACGGGAGCTCGTCCATATTATCTTCCAGTATTGCTATCTGCACATTAAAAGAAAAAAGGGAAAAAAAAGAGTGAAGCAGAACTATTATCAAAATGCATAAAAGAATCTTGCATAGGAAGTGCTTACATTGGAAAATATGGAACCAAGCAGTTGCATAGTAGCCAAGGTTTTAGGAGGATCATTGGCATCCATACCAAGCAATGCATTGGATAGCGAGATCATCAGAATATCAGTGAAGACATCAGCACCACTGACATCATCTGTTTTCATTGATGAAGCTGATAAGGGTGAGAGAAACAATGATCGCCCAGCAAATGCAACTGATGTTACAGCAGTCTTCAACTGATGGGTTGCTGTCGTCTGAGCATGTTAAAGTTGAGAAATTAATGCAAATAAACATGCAGTCAAGTGCACTAGAAGAATTTACACCCTTGATTCTTGCCAGATGCATCCTATTAATTTAACATGCTTTGACAAGATGGAAGCAAAATTTCATCGGTGTTCTAGAAAGTAAGGTAATCCAACATTTACAATTACAAGACTACTAACCGTCTCTAAGGCCATATGAAAGCGAGATGCTAAAAATGGTAGAACCAAAGAGGGTTCCACATAAGACAAAATAGATGTTGCGGCAGCAACTGTTTCTGAAAGATGTTCATTTTTACTATATTGACCGCGATTGATTAGCTTCAGCACGGTACTGACAAAGGAAGCCCTTTCTGATTGTCCTAGAACTACTTCACCCTGTCTACCATTATCTGTGTTCCTGAACAAACATATTACTAATTAGAAACTGATCAAAGCACCAAAGTATGTAAATCTACATTAGTTCCACAAGCTATCATTCTTACTTTTGCTCATGTTGTAAGCGTTTTTGGAAAGAAGCTACTAAGTGGAACAGAAACCGCTCTAATGAGTAAGTCCAGCGACCGCCATTGGAGGGATGGTAAAATCTGGAAAATGATAAGCACAACAAAACTGATAAATATATGCTATTAACAAACAAATGCATCAGAAACGTGAGCAACAAATTCCTAGAAAACAAACTGTTCTAAGAGGTTGACCAATTTCTCAAAGTGTTGTTCTGCTGCTCCACCAGGTTTTAATAGATAAACCTGCATTAGCAGCATTATTAAAAGAAACACCGATACGTTAGGAACAACCCATTTGGATTACTGAACAATGTTAGTTATGAGCACGAGGAAATCAATCTTACGATCGATTTTGCAATGGCCTTTGATGGAGTGATTGTTCTATTGGAAAACAAGAACCTTGTATTTCTGGGAACATCCACAGTGAATGGGTATGATCCGTGACCATTCGCCACCGGCACCTATAAATGCACATAGAAATAAAAAAAATTACTAAATGAACACTCGTGAAAGGATATGGAAAATATATTGAACATATAAAGAGCATAATGACCTTGAGCATATTTTCCACTTTACACACAAATCCACATATATATAGATTTATGTGTTTATATAATATATTTATAAAAGAAATATTAAAAGAAATAAAATGGTAAGAACAATTCAAACTATACCAAACATAAAGCACAATAAAAATTTATAATAGTATCAAAAATACTTATAAAAATAAAAAGTATCAAAGGTTCAGGCCTGCTTAATGTCACTACTGATTGTCCAATACAGTAATACTACCATAGTTGTCGAATCGTGAATCGTATCGTGTATCGAAGATCCTCATATCGTGTTTCATGTATCATATCGTGAATCGTATCATACAATACAGAAACAAAATAAAAAATGTGATAATATATATTTAAACATATAAAGCACAAAATTTATTGGACAATCAAGTATGTTAGCTTGACTATATATAAAAAGTAGTCAAGTAAATATTATTATAGACTAAAAATAAATTTTAAAGTTAAATAGGAACCAAAATACTCTAAATTGATTTATTAGATATTATTTTAGTAATCTTTATAGAGTAACAATAGAAAACGAAAATTCAAATTTACCTTTAATCTATAAAACAAAAGAGAATAATTCAAATTAACAAGTAGAGATTTATGTATCTGCTTATGGAAAGTGACGTGAGTAAAATAGAACGACATTCTGAAGAATATATAAAACTCTAAAAAGTGATTAAAGGCTCATCAAGCAATATAGAATATGTGCTAAAAAACCTCTTCAATTGAAATGGTAGAAAGCCTAAAATTTTTGTTTTTACTCTTTTAGATCTACATATAAACTTTTTCAAGTCAACTGCTAACTTTAACAAGTATCGTGTATTGTATCGTATCATATCGAATTGTAACTGAATCGTATCGTGTATTGTATCGTATCATATCGAATTGTAACTGAATCGTATGATACGGTGTCATTTTCGATTCACATTGCGATACGTATCGAATTGTCTCTGTATCGTATACGTATCGCGTATCGTACGATTCTGACAACTATGAATACTATTGCTTCCTTTGCAGCTATGAACCTGGAAACAACATAGAGGGAGGGACGGTAAGAATCAGAAAAAAAGTCAAGTCGGAAAAAAATTATTTGGCTTAACTTGACTGTACTTCTGTGGACCCCATATTTTATCTTTACAAAGATGTCTATTGCAAAAGTGTGGGTAAGAAATGTAAAAACTAAAAATTGCTCTTATGCTTTGGTTAAGCTTCTTCTATTATAACATAGCAAAGAACAAGAGGCACAATGGAAAAAGAAAGGGACAAGTGTGATCTTTCTTGGTGCAAGGTTGTTGGTTCCGTATTTGAACTAGTTATATTAAAGCTAATAAATGCTAGCATTACACATTATCCATTTCGAGGGTTTGCAAGAACAAGCTCTCTTTTAAATTCCACTGGTAGGTGGTATAACCTAGGGGCATCTTCAATAAAGGGCATGTAATTTGTTTGACAGGTTGGGAGTGTTACCACACAATAAGTCAAGGAACTGCACTTTGAATCATAGTCGTCACGGCGGTAGCTAATCGCCAGGACGCCTAGGCAATAAGGCGCCCGTCATGTAGTCCGTATGGCGACAATGCAATTTATATATTATTTATTTTACATCAAAAGTACATTGAACCAAAATTATTATTTAATTTTCTCATGTCTTGCACTAAAAAAATTACATTAAACCAATATAAAACATACATTTAATTTTAGGGAAAAAATATTATTTATATATTATTTGGAGTTACATGAGTTTTTATGACTTGTGTGGTCAAAATTATAACTTTTAAGGGTTATTGTACCTGCAATAAAACTAAGTTGCAACTAATAATTCATGAAGAAAGAATAGGTTACTTTTATTAAAAAAAAAATTTATTATTTTATTACTTTTTTATGAGGAAAAAAATATTTATTATTTTGTTACAAAAATAATCATGGCCAACATGTAGAACAAATACGTGGAACATAGCTATTTTGTTTTGTTAAGGGGCAATGAATCACTTCAGTACATTAAAATATTTAGTGGATGACAGTTAACAATTAAATTTTAAAAAAAAAAAAGAGAAAAAAAACAAAAGTAGCTAGTTGGTGACAGCTAGAAGTCAAAAGGCACTTTATTCTTTCTTCTTCTTATGCCCCAGCCCGTTTCTTTTTCTTTTCAATTTTTCATATCTTTTTCTTCTTATTCTGGTCTTCTTTATATTTTTCCTTTTTCCTTCTGCAACAAAAGTTTTCCTAATAATTGTTGTGTGTGTGTCGCAACCATCGTCAAGTGATGTTGCGTGTGGGTCGACAAGTCGAAGTGGGCAGAAATTTTTAGGGTTGTCTTCCAATTTGACCAAGCTGCCTTGGCGCTCGCCTTGGCGCTCGCCTTGGCAGCTAGGCAGCCAGGCGTCGCCTCGGCGACGACTTGTGGACGCCTAGCTGCCAAGACGAGCGCCTTGACAGCTTGCCCCAAGGCGAGTGTCGACTTGCTGCATGCTTATGCGCCAGGACGCCACCTAGGCAACGTCGTGACAACCATGCTTTGAATAAGGTTAGTCATTTAGTTTACTTTTCACATTTTTACAGACGAAAAGGAGAGAGAGGGAAATCCTTAAATATTTTTACCCATAACTTGATAAAGATGGTCAACCCCTAAAAGATTGAAATAACCATGACAAACCTCAAAACAGCCACCTCATAAGTCATAACATAGATAAAAGAAAAACCCTTTGAAACTTCATCTCTAATTGATAATCAACTTCATCTACTTGTTAGTTTTGTGGCAAGGAAGTTGAATCTCATATTGTAGATCATCTTTTGCTTTACTATTCTAACCTACCTATAGAAGGAAATTTCTAACAACTACATTTAGTTTGTTTGCAACATGTATTGTCATTTTAGCTACCATGAGTATCTTTTACACCTCTATTCCCTTTGCCTAACAGCGTATCCAAAACTCTCTACAGCGCCAAAACTCTCTATAGCGCTTATTGGAAAACTAAATTATAAAAACTAACATTTGCTACAAGTAAGTATTCATAGAGATTAGAGATCAGTAACCATGTCATATCTGAAGAAACCATTGGCAATGAAATTCACACTATAATGAGCAACAATGACAAGGATACTACTACAGTATATTAATTGGTCTTGCAGCCCCACTGCCCTTGACAACAGATTGATGTTTGTCTGGTGATGATAAAATGGTTTCCATATAAAATTTTGTAACAGAAATCAGTAGAAGGTGCCGCCAGGGTTTCTACTCTTTTTATCCAAAGTAGAGAACAGTTATTTAGAGTCTTATTATTATATGTAAATAACACCGTGATATTTATACTAAGGAATAATTATGCAACTCCTTTAAGAGAAGCTTCGAATTGAAATAATTGGTATTACCATAATGATTTGAAGATCAGGCTACATACAGGGCTATCAACAACTCACCTCAAACATATTCAAGTATCGGCTGTAAAGTGTTGGCAAGAAACATTCCCAGTCGATGAAGTTGTAGTTCTTTATGACACGAGCTGTAACAGCTGCCCATTGACTGTTCCAAAACTGGCAATTTGGAATAGAATCCCAGTGATCTAAACATACTCTTACCCACTCGCTGTCATGACAGAAAAATGTAAATTAATTAGCTCCACTAAGTCATACTGAAATCCATAAAAAACAAAGTTTTAAGATTTAGGCATTACTTACTGTGAAAAGAAGTCCTGGTTATCCAAGTTTGTCGGAAGAAAGAGTCTCACAAACCCAGAACCTTCAAAAGCCGAGTTATGCCATGGGTTTTCCAATAGAGATCTGCCAATGGGTTTCATTCAATGGAATGAAGCAACATCCAAAATTAATAATAATAATAATAATAATAATAATATAGTTAGTACCAACACATTTAGGAGGATCAAGTAATCATAAATTTGGCAGCAGACAACAGATCTAGGAAGATGGGAATTAAAAAAAGTTACTACCAACACAGAACCTACAATGGCATGCAGAGTATACAGATTATTGTCAACGACAAACTTACACATGAATTCACATTGTTGTTGTTTATTAGGATAATAAGCAGCATGGGTCGCAAGTTGCAAAGAAAATGAGAACAAGCAGAGAATATAAAAGGAAGGGTTCCAGGTAAGAGCTTGGAATTTTCTATCCTCCTGAATTTTATATGAACAAAATTCTAATCCCCTTCAAGTAGAGATGACTGACACTCTATAGGCAACATGAGATAGAGTTCCTCACTAGTACCGCTAACCTTCAAGTTGTAGCATATGGAATACCTTTAATATAAGCCCACATATATTAAATGTTAGAAAAGTGCAGTGACTAATTTCTTGTACTCTGTCTGCTACAATATTGAGATGGACATGGCATGAGCTGTACCAGCTTCATTATCCAAGTGTAATTTCATGAACATTAAGAAGCACCCAATCCTCCAACGTGTATGACTTGTGTAATCACAAGCAAGTTGAGCCTACCATAAGACACAAACCCTGAGCCCAGAATTACTCGTCATGCTTGAAACTTGCAACAACCAGCAGTCCTGATCCTCCTAGTAACAAGATGGCTATCAATAAAATGATAAACCATGTGTTGATCTCCTATTTATTCCTATGGCCAATTAATTATGCTAGGTCTTCACCAATATTTCACCTAAAAATTACCAAGGGAAAACAAAAATTTCCCCTAATAGAGAAACCACCTAGAACATCAATGGGTCTCTTTTAACAGATAACAAAGATAATTATGGTACATGGATAACTTATCTGAGACTAACAATAAGTTTAACAGAAGAAATAGAAGAGGAATCGAATCATTCTAACAGACTAACACAAACTTAAATCTTATGTTTGTAAAGCCAGCAACAGTTTGCCTGATATCAACAAATCCAAGTCATTGAGTAAACACGAAAATTGTCTTTGTTTCTGAGAAGATTGTCAATTAGGAAGAAAAACCACAGTTTCCAAGGGTGATTCACCAGGCCTAAGATATTCATAAATCTGTTACAATATGTTTTCACATTGCTTTATTCCAATTGATCATTAACTGTCAAAACTCACAAGAATACAACTGCACTCCAAGAGAACTGTTAAACTTGTTCTTCCACTTAATTATTTTAATCTGCTAGTTTGGTAAATTATAAATCAACTCCATCAAAAAGCTTTGAAATCAAGCTCTCTCAAGTATGAGCCACGTATCTCTAGATAGATATTTTTCTTTTTCATAGGACTGAATTAGTATGTATTTGTGGAGAGACCTCATTTTAAAATCCAACATATACCAAAGGGGTTAGCTTGCTTCCAAATGCATCACATGAAAATTCATCAATTTGAGCTCTCTGCTAACCCATAGTATGAGTTTCTTAAAAGTGAATCCTAGACAGGAGGTACCTCCAAGCATACACCTTCTTCAAAGCTTACATGTAAGGAAAATGTTATGAGAATCTAAACTATAAAAGAGGCAACCCACTATGTATTAGTTTCAAAACCATGTCATATGACTCATACCAAACAGCTCATGCTAGTTGATGATCAATAAATCCAAAAATATCATTAGGGACACCCAGAAAATTTGAGAAACATGACAATTAGAGATTTACAGACTAACCTGAATTCAGCCCATATCTCATGGGCAGAACCTGGAGGGAAGAACCTCCGGCTTGATCGAACAAGAGAAGTAACAGTCTCAAAGTGACGCTGCCTTACTCTCCAACCTTCTGGGCCCGTATTCCTGTGCCATGCATAAATTAAAATCACTGACATATAGCTTTAGAAAGACAACCAGTAAGAAAATCAAACAAAAAAAAAAACAATTGCACTGTACAAAGCGGTGACCTAAGAAATGCTTTGGTGGAGAAAAAAAGAAATTAAAAAAATATGTAGTGTTCATACGGTGTGGCAGGTAGAATGGTGTGATAGCAAAGCCTATAATATCAATTTGCGAACTACAAAGTTGCTGAAAGTTCTAATTATGATGACTGACATAAAGGTAACTTCATAATACTCCCTCTGTTCCATATTATTTGATCATTGTTGACTTTTTAAAGTCAACTTAAGAGATTTTTAAACTCAAAATTGACATAAATTCTTTTAATTTTAATCAATACAATGATAAATATTGTAAATTATCTAAAAAGTATTATTCATCGTAAGTTTTATTGTTTCATAATATTTATCAAGTCATCTCAAATTTGAGTTTAAAAATGTCTCAAATTGACTTTCAAAAGTCAATAATGATCATATAATTTGGAACGAAGGAAGTATTATATTAGGAAAGGTTGTCGTGAACCACTGGTGTCCAACTCTAGATCCCTGAACGTTCATGATATTTTGCAGAAACACGTGTAGTCCTCTGTAACAAAGAAGAAAGGCAAAATATAAAACTCACCTTGTGAAGTGCGTATGAACCAATGTATCATAGAAGGGGCGCCACTGAATTTTCAAGGATAACTTCTTTCGGAATTTATTCAATAACTTAACAAGGATATTTCCCCACCTAACCTGATCAACACAAATACAACTAATGTGTTTAGTATATCAATATATAGATAGTGTATGGAAAAAGAAATTGAAATACACAGCAAAACCTGGGCATAGAGTTTGTCCTGTGATAGACGAAACAATTCTAAACCAAACTCCACAAGGGCAGCCACATCGTCCACAGATACTTCGCTTTTAGCCTTTATAAAACTGCATGATGAATCAAAAAAACAAGAGACTTCATAATTCAATTAACTAAAATGTTAGTGCAATAGATATTATTGGGGCCTCTTTCTAATAGCTTAAACTGTAAGGTCTTGTGTTCAAGCCTTCCTGCTGCACGTTTCCCTTTGTATTAATATTTGATTATGCATATTCATTTAATTTTTACACGTACACAAGTAAGGGGGTAATAGCTTGATATATATTGTTGGAGCCTCCTTAAGCTTTTAGATGAGTTGGTTATTTAACACATGATACCTCATTGCCTCCACTACCTAACAACTAAAAATTATACACAACTGGTTTACATAATGTGAAACATATGTCAACATTTTATACCACTTGACCTACCATTCACTTAATCCCATCTCATTTTACATAACTTGTGCATTTGAACTAAAAATTCTGTATTCTAACTCACAGTTATTTACTGTAAATGGAAACTGAATCACAAATGAACTAAAAACTAATGCATAAACTACATCAATGAGATAAATTAAGCATTTATCACAACCAGAGAAGACTAAATTTGTAATAAAAATTATGTATTCTAGCTCACAATGATTTACTGTAAATAAAATTCAATCACAAATGAACTAACAACTAATGTTTGAACTACATCAATTAGATAAATAAATAAATAAATAAAGCATTTATCACAACCAACTGAAGACTACATTTTTAGACATTGAGATATTAAATTGGCGTGATCAAACTCATACAACAGAACAATAAAACAATTATGTGTGTATATAACAAAAATTGAAAATTCGAACTTACAGGTCAACAACGGGGATCCATTTAATGGTGGAATAAACAGATTCCGGATCTCCGACGCGATACGATTCTTTGACAGACTTGACGACACGAGTGAATGATTCCGTCTCTCTCTTCGTTTCCTCCGCAACCGGCGGTGGAAGCCAGGCGTTATACAGATGCATTTTCTGTATAAATCAATCAGTAATCTCTCTATAATAATGCAAAGCCTAATTTGTCAAATTGATTTGTGAGATTGTGAAGAACAATTTGTGACGAATAATAAGCCCTCTTTTCTGTTTCTCTCTCTAAAGAGTCAAGACAGTTGGGGGCTACTTATACAGAGAGAGTACAGTTGGTCTGGACATATCTTTCTTCTCAAGAAATAGAGAGAGAAGACTGGGGGATTTGGATATTTGGTCGGAGGTTGACTGGGAACCGGTACCGGCGGTAGACCAAACTTGGGTGTATTCAATTGATGACTACGAGTTATTGTTTGTTTGTTGATAGTCACACAAGGGATTAAAATATATAATATATTATATATAAGGAATGATCTACGAAAACGTTAGTTATGGGCACTTTTTCATTCAAGTGTGATTCAGCCGTTCAAAATAAGATCCAAGGATTGGGCGTGGGCTACTTCCTTTAGCGGTCAGCCAAATTTTTCATGTTGGGTCGTTTTGACTGGCCGCTAGAGAGAGTAGCGGCCAGCATGAAAGTTCGTAAAAATATTTGGTCTCCTGCTCAGGACAAAAGTCTAAAATACCTTCACCTTAGTTAGATTTAAATAGTTTTAATATATAAAATATTTAGAGTTTAAATTTTAAACAATTAAATTATCACAATAATTCACAATGTTAAATTATATTACATAAAAAAATATATTACAAATATTTTATACAAATAAATACATCGAAACTAGTTAATGTATTTATTTGTATAAATTGTCAAATATATCAATGTATTTATTTGTATAAAATATTTGTAATATAATTTTTTATGTAATATAATTTAATATTGTGAATTATTGTGATAATTTGATTGTTTAAAATTTAAACTCTAAATATTTTATATATTAAAACTATTTAAATCTAACTAAGGTGAAGGTATTTTAGACTTTTGTCCTAAGCAGAAGGTCAAATATTTCTACGAACTTTCATGTTGGCCGCTACCCCCTCCAGCGGTTAGTCAAAACGACCACGTTTTGACTGGCCACTAGAGGGAGTAGCGGTCAACATGAAAAATTTAGCTGGTCGTGCCCACGCGCCAACCCTTGGATCTTATTTTAGACGGCTGAATCACAGTTGGATGAAACAGTGTTCATAACTAACGTTTTCTGCGGATCATTCCCCTTATATATATATATATATATATATATATGAGAAAAGGGACTCATAAACTTGTGTGTATCATGCATTTAATACAACATAATTTTGATAGATAAATTAATAAAATGTTAAAATAATTATTAATGAAAATAATCAAATGTCAAAAATACTATTGATAAAATATTTTAAAATAATAAAATACATACAAGTTTATATGTCTTTTCTCTTTCTATCTCTCTCTGTATATAAGGGACAATATTCGAATAAATACATATGTATAACTGTCCATAAAAGGATTAGGTGATTTTGATTTAAAATTAATCGATGACTCATACGAATAATAACAAATAGTGATTACAGAGTTCAAGTGATCACCCGATTTCACAAATTAACGGTTAAGATCTTTCACACATTGCTATGAAATA
Source organism: Aralia elata (assembly GCA_034770075.1). Taxonomy (NCBI): domain Eukaryota; kingdom Viridiplantae; phylum Streptophyta; class Magnoliopsida; order Apiales; family Araliaceae; genus Aralia; species Aralia elata. The sequence continues at coordinate 10,793,175 of CM068385.1, read as the reverse complement.
GAAAAATGATATTTTTTGTAACTTTATATATCGATTTTTTTGTTATGAGTTACAACAATTATAATCAGTAATAACGATGTATTTAATATAATAAGTCAACTTTATAATCTTATTCAAATATTAATATATGTCACAATCATAATTAAGCAGAAAATTTTTGCCTCTATGAAATATATTACAAAATGAAAATTTAACTGTTAATTCAAGATTAATAATTTTTTTATGTGATGTTGGTTAAATTATTTTGTGATAAAGTATTCCAAAAATAAGTTTAAAATAATTAAATTGTCAAATTTTAATCATATATATACATGTGTATGTATGTATAGGTTGGTTTCTTAGGGAAAAGGAAACAGTGAAGTTAAGAAAAGGAAAGAGGATGGTCAAGTCAATTTGGGGGAACCGAAAAGTGGCTAGGCTCGTGTGAAAAGTGAAAAGAATAAAAAGGTTAAAAGTGGGGCAGGTAATAATAATATAATAATATATGATATTTAGGATTGGACATTTGGTTGACACGTGATGTAACTTCTAGCCATTAAACCTTTTGGATTGGTTAGCCTCCATTATTATAGACTGTACAATAATTATAAATTAATAATATTGTAAAAGTTTTAGCAGCAGTTTATAATGTAACATATTTAATGGCGGCTGATATAATTAAAAATCTGTAGTCAAAGTGATCGACATTGTTAAAATATTGCCAAATATTTAACTATAATAATAAAAATAGTTTTGCTTGGATGATATTCACAGTTAACTAATTATTCTTTCCGGAAAGACAACTAATTATCTTATGAATACTTTTTGAAATGTTTTCATAAATATTGTTTTTAAATAATAATGATGAAAATTGAAAAGAAACATTATGAAGATCAATCAAGCTTTTCTCGTGCTTATTTATAACAATATATAATATGACAAATATCGAGTTATTTTGATAAATTTTGAGTTAATTCAATAGTCTAAATTTAATAACTCAATAGCTCAAAAGACTTTTTATTTATTTAATTTTTAATTTTTATGTCTTTTAAGTCATAAATTTTTGTATTTTTAAAAATTAACTCAAAAGTTATGTTTTATCACAAAATTTTAGTACACATTAATTATTAAAGATGCAATTTATCCTTTGTCACTAAAAATTGAAAAAGATAAAAATAAAATAAAATAAAAATAAAGAAAAAACTTTTGAGCTATCAATTCATCAAATTTGGACTGATGAGTTGATTCGAGATCAACTAAAGTGTCGTTCAAAAATGTTATATATAAAATTTCACGAATTATTAAGTTTTTATTTGTAGTTGAATTTGGAGGAGAAAACCAACCAATCAACATAAATCGGTAAAAACTCTAGGTTTTATCAATGTTTAAATGATTAAAACCTAAAAACAGTAATTTCTTAACATTGGACTTAGAGTTTTGCTATATATTACAAAAGTTTTTTGTTGAATTATGATTGCGACGTACATCAATGCATGAGATTGAATAAAATTATAGGGTTGACCTACTATATCAAATAAATTGTTAAAATATTACAAACTATAGTTATCCACATAACTCGCAACAACAAAAATTGACATATAAAATTGCAAGATATATCATTTTCCTTATTAATCATCGAATCTTCAAAATAATAATTTCTTATTATTTGACCAATTTTAATTGGGTAATATATTTAATCGATCAAAATATATATTACACCAAATCCTCAAACCAATAATTTCTTGTCAATCAACCTAATTTAATTGGGTAATACAACTTAATTAGTCAAAATATGAAATAATTAGACTGATTGTTTTAAATAAAATAATAATTACTAACTATAGACACCAAAGAAAAACCAAATCAAAAGGATTACATCTGATCTGGTTCCTATCCATCGTTTGGAAAAATTATTTCATATATTGTTAATCTTCTTTTTTGTTTGGAAAAACATAAAATTAAAAACTTTTTCCATATATAGGTAAGTCACTACTTAGTTTAAAAAATTGAAAAAAAAAATTGAGTCTTGCTATGTATTACGAGAGTTTTTTGCTGAATTACGATTGTGACATATATCAATACATGAGATTGAATAGGATTATAAAAATGACCCACTATATCAAATACGTCATTAAAATATTACTAATCATAATTATCCATATAACTCGCAACTAAAAAGTTGACATATAAAGTCGTAAGATATATCATTATCCTAAAAAATTAGGATCATCCCATTAAAAAAAACTAAAAATGAGTATTGTTATATATGAAGACAAATTTATATCGATATTAAATAACGGTGCATATGTAAACATATGAGATAACAAAAGAACAAAAAAGAGACCCACACATTACTATTCTATCTTCAATTTAACATTAGTCGCAATTCAAAAATACCGAGTCATTTTGTTTGGTCCTGAATTAACTAATTGTTCCAACTTTGGTGATTCGGTAGCTTAAAAGGCTTTTTTTTATTTTAATTTTCATGTCTTCTAGGTCATAAATTTTAGTATTCCCAAAAGTCAACTCAAAAGTTATGTTTTATCACAAAATTTTAATTCACATTAATTATTAAAGATACAATTTATCTTTTGTCACTAAGAATTGAGTAAAGATAAATAAAATAAATTAAAAATAAAGAAAAAACTTTTGAGCTATCAAGTTATCAAATTTGTACTAATGAGTTGACTCGAAATCAACTAAAATGTTGTTCAAAAATGTTATATATAAATTTTACCTGATAAGTTGCTTTTAAGCTTGCCTGTGCTTTGCACGAGTTATTAAACTTGTATTTGTTGTTGAATTTGAAGAAGAAAACCAGCCAATCAACATAAACTGGTAAAAACTCTAAGTTTCGTCAATGTTTAAATAATTAAAACCTAAAAACAGTAATTTATTAAAATTGGACTTAGAGTCTTGCTATGTATTACAAAAGTTTTTTGTCGAATTACGATTGTGAAGTATATCAATAAATGAGATTTGATAGAAATATAGGGTTGACCTACTATATCAAATAGATTGTTAAAATATTACAAATTATAGTTATTCACATAACTCACAACAAAAAAAATTGATATATAAAGTCGCAAGATATATCATTTTTCTTCAGCTTTATTAATGCACTGAGTCTTCAAAATAATAATTTCTTATCATTTGGCCAATTTTAATTGGGTAATATATTTAATCGGTCAAAATATATATTAAACCAAATCCTCAAACCAATAATTTCTTGTCAATCAACCTAATTTAATTGGGTAATGAAACTTAATTAGTCAAAATATGAAATAATTAGACCAATTGTTTTAAATAAAATAATAATTACTTACTATAGACATTAAAGAAAAACAAATCAAAAGGATTACATTTGATCTAGTTCCTATCCTTTGTTTAGAAAAATTATTTCATATATTGGTAATCCTCTTCTTTGTTTGGAAAAACATAAAATTTAAAACTTTTTTCATATCTAGGTAAGTCACTACTTAGTTTGAAAAAGCCTACAAAATTGAGTCCTACTATGTATTACGAGAGTTTTTTGCTAAATTATGATTGCGATGTATATCAATATATGAGATTGAATAGAATTATAAAATTGATCCACTATATCAAATACGTCATTAAAATATTACTAACCATAATTATCCACAAAATTTGCATCTAAAAAGTTGACATATAAAGTCGTAGGATATATCACTATCCTAAAAAATTAGGACCACCCCATTAAAAAAAACTAAAAATGAGTTGTCATATATGAAGACAAATTTATATCAATATTAAATAATGGTGCATATGTAAACATACGAGGTAACGAAAGAATAAAAAAGTGACCCACACATTACGATTCTATCTTTAATTTCACGTTAGTCACAATTCAAAAATACCGAGTCATTTTGTTGGTCCTGAGTTAACTCAGTGGTCCAACTTTGGTAACTTGGTAGATCAATTTTTTTATTTTTTTTATATAAATTTTCATGCCTTCTAGGTCATAAATTTTGGTATTCCCAAAAGTCAACTCAAAAGTTATGTTTTATCACAAAAATTTAGTACACATTAATTATTAAAGATACATTTATCCTTTGTTACTAAGAATTGGGTAAAGATAAATAAAATAAAATAATAATAAAGGAAAAACTTTTGAGCTATCAAGTCATCAAATTTGGACTGATGAGTTAACTCGAGATCAACTAAAACGTCATTCAAAAATGTTATATATAAAATTTACCTGATAAGACGTTTTTAAGCTTGCCCGTGCTTTGCACGGGTTATTAAACTTGTATTTGTAGTTGAATTTGGAGGAGAAAACTAACCAATCAACATAAACTGGTAAAAACTCTAAGTTTCACCAATGTTTAAGTGATTAAAACCTAAAAACAGTAATTTCTTAACATTGAGCTTAGTCTTGCTATGTTTACAAAAGTTTTTTGTCGAATTATGATTGCGACATATATCAATGCATGAGACAGGGGCGGATCCAACCACTTAGTTCAGTGGAGTCAGTTTCTTTAAACAAAATCTATAAAGAAATAAAATACAATAAAATAAAGACAAAAAAAATGCGAGAGACATGATAAATAATTGTGTGAGCTATCATATAAAACCGATGTCGTTTTATGTAATTAAATACACTTCTTCTCATGTTATGTACAAAAGGATGTCTTATAATTTTTCAAAACATTGTTATTGTAAGAGACAACTCGCGCAATAACGTGAGGTGCCACTCACATCCTGTGCCCCCTAAAATAAATTACAAAACTAAATAATATTGCTAAAATATTATTTATAATAACATTTTTCGAGACTTCATTGCTTAAAACTGTTGCAATGATAGCCTCATTTCAATAGCTTCAAAAATATTATAAACAGTATAAAAGAGTGAAATGTTGGTATTAGTAGAAATCTGAGACATTTAATAGTCTTTTAGTCTAAATTTTTTATTTTCACTAAACACTATACAATTCAAAACAAATAAAAAACTGAAAATTCAGTGGGGTCAATTAACCCCACTGCCCCAATGCTAGATCCACCCATGGCATGAGATTGAATAAAATTATAGGGTTGACCTACTAAATTAAATAAATTGTTAAAATATTACAAATTATAGTTATTCATATAACCCGCAACAAAAAAATTGACATATAAAATTGCAAGATATATATCATTTTTCTTCAGCTTATTAATGCACTGAATCTTCAAAATAATAATTTCTTATCATTTGGTCAATTTTAATTGGGTAATATATTTAATTGGTCAAAATATATATTACAGCAAATCCTCAAACCAATAATTTCTTGTCAATCAGCCTAATTTAATTGGGTAATGAAACTTAATTAGTTAAAATATGAAATAATTAAACCAATTGTTTTAAATAAAACAATAATTACTTACTATAGACACTAAAAAAAACAAATCAAAAGGATTACATCTGATATGATTCGTATAAAATTATTTCATACATTGGTAATCCTATTCTTTGTTTGAAAAACATAAAATTAAAAACTTTTTCCATATCTAGGTAAGTCACTACTTAGTTTGAAAAACCTTAAAAACTTGAGTCCTGCTATGTATTACGAGAGTTTTTTTGTTGAATTACGATTGTGACGTATATCAATACATGAGATTGGATAGAATTATAAAATATGTCCACTATATCAAATACACCATTAAAATATTAATAACTATAATTATCTATATAACTCGCAACTAAAAAGTTGAAATATAAAATTGCAAGATATATCATTATCCTAAAAAATTAGGGCCACCCCTTTAAAAAAACTAAAAATGAGTATTGCTATATATAAAGATAAATTTATATTGATATTAAATAATGGTGCATATGTAAACATATGGGATATTGAAAGAATAAAAAAGAGACTCACGCATTACTATTCTATTTTTAATTTCACGTTTGTCGCAATTCAAAAATTCTTAGTCATTTTGGTTGGTCCTGAGTTAACTCAGTAGCCCAACTTTGGTGACTCAGTAACTCAAAAGACTTTTTTTTTATTATTATTATTTTCATGTCATATAGGTCATAAATTTTGGTATAAAGTCAACTCAAAAGTTATGTTTTTTCACAAAATTTTAGTGCACATTAATTATTAAAGATACAATTTATCCTTTGTCTCTGAGAATTGAGTAATGATAAAAAAATAAAATAAAAATAAAAAAAAACTTTTGAGCTATTAAGTCGTCAAACTTGGACTGATGAATTGACTTGAGATCAACTAAAATGTCGTTCAAAAATGTTGTATATAAAATTCATCTGATAAGTCGTTTTTAAGCCTTCTCGTGCTTTGCACGGTTTATTAAGCTTGTATTTGTAGTTGAATTTGGAGAAAAAAACCAGCCAATCAACATAAACTGGTAAAAACTCTAGGTTTAATCAATGTTCAAATGAGTAAAACCTAAAAACGGTAATTTCTTAACATTGGCTTAAAGTCTTGTTATGTATTACAAAAGTTTTTTGTCGAATTATGATTGTGACGTATATCAATGCATGAAGTTGGATAGAATTATAGGGTTGACCTAGTGTATCAAAAAGATTGTTAAAATATTACAAACTATAGTTATCCACATAACTCGTAACAACAAAAATTGACATATAAAGTCGAAAGATGTATATAAATTTTTTTAATCTTATTAATCAGTGAATCTTCAAAATAATAATTTCTTATCATTTGGCCAATTTTAATTGGGTAATATATTTAATCGGTCAAAATATATATTACACCAAATCCTCAAACCAATAATTTCTTATCAATCAGCCTAAGTTAATTGGGTAATGAAACTTAATTAGTTAAAATATTAAATAATTAGACCAATTGTTTTAAATAAAATAATAATTACTTACTATAGACACTAAAGAAAAACCAAATCAAAAGGATTACATCTGATCTGGTTCCTATCATTTGTTTGAAAAAATTATTTCATATATTGGTAATCCTCTTTTTTGTTTGGAAAAACATAAAATGAATTTTTTTTTCCATATCTAGGTAAGTCACTACTTAGTTTGAAAAAACTTAAAAAATTGAGTCATGCTATGTATTACGAGAGTTTTTTACAGAATTACGATTGTGACATATATCAATACATGTAATTAGATAGGATTATAAAATTGGCCCACTATGTGACGTTCCCAAATTCAGGTCTAGACCACCCAATTTGAGTCACCAAAATACAATCAACATACATAAATTTTTCTATTTATAATTATTATAATATTGTGTATAGTACGACAACACACACTAAGTCCTCAGTACAATTATTGTCACACTATTTTATAACTTGGTGATAACTACTACAGTTACTAACTAAGGCCATCACGCCATTCTCCTGTTATCTCCGCTAACCGAAGCTACATTCTCATTTCCTGAAAGGAATTATGAAACAAAAGGGTGAGCTCAAATAGCCCAGTAAAGAATATCATGACTAAGAATAATAAGTTATCCTTAGATAACATAAGTTTTCAACAACCAACCGGAGCGGAATGAACAATTCATTAGAAGAGTCAAGTAGATCATAATATCTATTATCTTCTTCAATTTAAAAATTCACCATCAGGATTTTATCAACTATAATACCAATGGTCATGATCATGTTAATCTACAGTTCTTCTTTGCACCTAGGCCAAAGAGAATTTTCACTACGTATCCTTGCCACACAGGTTAAAGACACTCAACAATCATATTGTCTTTGCAGCTAGGCTAAAGACATTCAACTGTAACACCAATGGTCATGATCTTGCCAATTAACAGTTCCTCTTTGCACCCAGGCCAAAAAGAACTTTCACCACAACTTAAGTCCTGATGATTATAACAATGATATCAAGAATGAATATAATAATAAGAATAATAAGATATAGAATAAACATTAGAGATTTATAATTTAATTTGTCTAGAGTCTAATAATGTCCAAATTGTCAACACAGTATTCGGAATATCGATTCGAGTTCTGGAATAAAATATAAGGTCCACAGTTCAAGTTTAATGGCTAAAATTCAATAGGAAGATTCAGGTCAAAAGATATTAGATGAAGCACCAACTATTAAGGATATTCTAATTATTTCAGGAATTTTCATTGTTTAATGATAAGACTGTAGAAACAAATAATAATTTCTTACCATAAATTTAGGAGTATGAAAGAAAATGATATTTTTTACCTTAGCACGTGATTAGATACTGCGTTCTATGTAATTGATCAACCTATATGTATATTTATAATTTAATTAGTAACTACCACATATAAGTTTCATGGTGTATACTAACTCGTATATTATGAAATCGTCAAAAGTAACTTGATAGTATAAATTTGTGTAGTATATAAAATAGAGTAGAATAAATTTCAAAATAGTGTTTGAAAGAATAAAGTAATATTTCAAAACAATCTTCCAGTGGAAGTTTTTCAAAATGAGTCTTCTAAACGAAAAGTTGTAAACACTGTGATGTATGTATGGGTGCTTATGCAACTTTTATAGAAAAATTCACCTGAATAATTCTTGCATTCTTACTGATATTTACCAATACTTAAGGTAGCCTTAGCACACTCAGAGAGACACTTATACTAAACAATTTTTAGGAAGTGGAAGGACGGATAAGTAAGAAAATTATGAAAATTCTTACGTTAAACCCCCCTATTTATAGCCAAAACTTAACCAACATCTACCACACTTCACTTAACCACATATTTCACATTTTAAGATTATCTTTAATCTGCCACACTTCACTTAACCACATATTTCACATTTCAAGATTATCTTTAATCTATACCATATATTAGTTATCCACACGTTTCACATTTCAAGATTATCGTTAATCTACCACATATTAGTTATTTACACATTTCACATTTCAAGATTACATTTTTCGTTACTATTCATAATTATTATTATATTATCCATCTTTTGTATTATTGTCTTAATGTATTAATATTACAGATATCAGTGTTCTTCAAATAATGAGTCTGTCTAACTATTTAGTACTCATGACTTTTAATTACGTAACTTTTCATTACTACCCTTGCTATAGTGACAATTATTGATTCAATAATTTGAAATACTGTGCATTTGCTACTGTAACAATTATTGGTTCAATAATCTGAAATACTGTGCAGTTGCTACTGTAACAATTATTGGTTCAATAATATAAAATACTGTGCAGTTGTAACTGTGACAATTATTGGTTCAATAATATGAAATAATGTGCAATTGCTACTGTGACAATTATTGATTCAATAATACGAAATACTGTGTAATATCTTGTGTTACTGTGGAACACTACGTGCTACTGTAGAATAGCGCGTGTTACTATTTCTTTATCACCGGGTATTTTAACAGTTAAAGGTAATAGTTCTGCGGACAATTTTTTATTAAAAATGTTATTTCTGTCATTTTTTATATCCGACAATTATTTTATTGTGGGACCCACCAATGATTAGTTGTTTCGGTACCGTCGTACTTTACCGAATATTCTTCGACATAACAAATATTTCCCGACATACCGAATATTTTCCGACGTACTTTTTTATTTCTTATAATTTGCACATATCACCCTTAACTTTAACCTTTTTATCAATTTAACACCTTATTGTTTAGAATAACATTTATAAAAAAAATTAGTTTTATTTATTAAAAGTTAGAGTCTTACGCACTATATCAAATACATTATTAAAATATTACTAATCATAATTATCCACGTAACTCGCGACTAAAAAGTTGATATATATAGTCATAAGATATATCATTATCCTAAAAAATTAGGACTGGCTCATTAAAAAAACTAAAAAAGAGTATTGCTATATATGTAGACAAATTTATAACGATATTAAATAACGGTGCATATGTAAACATATGGGATAACGAAAGAATAAAAAAAAAGTCTCACACATTACTATTCTATCTTCAATTTTCATGTTAGTCGCAATACAAAAATACCGAGTCATTTTAGTTGGTCCCGAGTTAACTTAGTAGTCCAACTTTGGTGACTCGGTAACTCAAAAGGTTTTTTTTTAATTTTAATTTTTATGTCCTTTAGGTCATAAATTTTGGTATCCCCAAAAGTCAAATCAAAAGTTATGTTTTATCACAAAATTTTACTTCACATTAATTATTAAACATACAATTTATTCTTAGTCACTAAGAATTGAGGAAAGATAAAAAAATAAAATAAAAATAAAGAAAAAACTTGTGATCAACTCATTAAATTTGGACTGATGAGTTGACTCGAGATCAACTAACATGTCGTTCAAAAATGTTATATATAAAATTTACCTGATAAGCTGTTTGAAGGAGAAAACCAGCCCATCAACATAAACTAGTAAAAACTCTAGGTTTCATCAATGTTTAAATGATTAAAACTTATAACAGTAATTTCTTAACATTGGGCTTAGAGTCTTGGTATGTATTACAAAAGTTTTTTGTCGAATTACGATCACGACATATATCAATGTATGAGATTGGATAAAATTATAGGGTTAACCTACTATATCAAATAGATTGTTAAAATATTCCAAACTAAAGTTATCAACATAACTCGCAAAAAAAATTTGACATATAAAGTCACAATTAGATATATCATTTTTCTTCAACTTATTAATACATTAAATCTTCAAAATAATAATTTCTTATCATCTAGCCAATATTAATTGGGTAATATATTTAATCGGTCAACATATATATTACACCAAATACTCAAACCAATAATTTCTTGTTAATCAGCCTAATTTAATTGGGTGATGAAACTTAATTAGTCAAAATATGAAATAATTAAACCAATTGTTTTAAATAAAACAATAATTACTTATTATAGACACTAAAGAAAAACCAAATCAAAAGGATTACCTATGATCTGGTTCCTATCCTTTGTTTGGAAAAACTATTTCATATATTGGTAATCCTCTTCTTTGTTTGGAAAAACATAAAATTGAAAACTTTTTTCATAGCTAGGCAAGTCACTACTTAGTTTGAAAAAGCTTAAAAAATTGAGTCATGCTATGTATTACGAGCGTGTTTTGCTAAATTATAATTGCGACGTATATTAATACATGAGATTGGATAAAATGATAAAATTGATCCACTATATCAAATACTTCATTAAAATATTATCAACCATAATTATTTACGTAACTAGCAACTAAAAAGTTGAAATATAAAGTTGTAAACTATATCATTATCTTAAAAAATTAGGACCGCCCATTAAAAAAATTAAAAATGAGGATTGTTATATATGAAGACAAATTTATATTGATATGAAAAAACGGTGCATATGCAAGCATACGGGATATTGAAAGAATAAAAAAAGACCCACACATTACTATTTTATCTTCAATTTTATGTTAGTCGCAATTCAAAAATACTGTAATGCCCGTGAAATTTTAAACGTCGTTATTAATTAAATATATAAATTTAATTTTTAATGAGTTAGTTTGTGTGCTTATTTGAACCTTTGTGTACATTGGTAGCCTACGTGACGAGGTGATGAATTGATTTAAGTTGAATAAAGGGAGTCACTAATAGTATAGTTAAATTAATGAACAAGCCCTAAGGTTTAATATCAATTAAATTGATAAAGTAATTACTAATTAATCATGCAAGTAAATTGAATATAGTTAGTATATTGAATTGAGTAAATTAATTAATAAAAGTATTAATTAATGAGAATATTGTCACATTGAATAATAAAAATTTAATAGTCCAATTAGTAATCAATTACTAATTGGTTAACTTATTTAATTAAGGAACTAAAACAAATTATTTATTTGGTCATGGATGTAGTAAGTAATAGTGTGACAAATCAATTAATCAATCATTGGGTTAAATTAAATGACCCAATATGGTATTAAATAGATTTGGATTTTATTAGCCTAATCATTTAAATTGGAAGCCCAATGGTATTTAATGTGTGGTCCAAAACATAGCCACTTGATAAATTAAAGGTGTAACATTAATTTATTATTTAAAGCAACTAGTGGGACAACATTTTTGGGACAAAATTCCCCTCCTTGCCGTGCAACTAAAGAGAAAGAGAGGTAATTGCTTTTCAAAGTCCTAATTTAATTAAGTAACTAGTTGTCTTGGAAGTTGAAATTGTAGACTTGATATAGTAGCTACCTATGATGTCAAGTAGCTACCTATGGTATCACATAGCTTCCTAAGGTGTCAACTAGCCACCCTAGTGACACAAGTCTTTCACTAGCTTCATGATGGCAAGTATAGGTGTTCTTGTTTTTTATTTAGTTAATAGGCTAAAGAGTGGTCATTTGTATCTTCATTTTTCTAAAACCTTGAGAGAGTGTTAGAGAGAGTTTGGTGAAAGGCAAGAACAAATTTTGAGAGATTAAAGAGAAGGTGGTATCCAAACCTTGAAGAAGAAGGAGAAGATCTTGGTTGTTTATGTCATCTCCATTTACAACCTACTTTGGGAAGAAGAGAAGAATAACCATTAAATCTAGGTATGGATTCTTCATCTCTTTTCAAACCATAGTGATTTGTGTTTGGGTTTTAAATGTTTATTTCTTGATGCCCATGAAAGGAATGAAGTATGTATGGATCTAGGTTTCATTTTGTTAGATCTACATTATTTTAAAAGAATGCTTAACTCATGATTTAAACCTAGGTACTAAGAAATAATGATTTAATATGTTTTTATTAATAATATGTTAAGTTCAAGTTTTAAATGCCTAGAATCTTGCTACATATATTTATATAGGATATCATATAGTTTAAATATGTAATGGTATGGGTTTAGGAAGAAAAGTCTAGCAAAAAGCTTGAAATAATTTTTACCGACGGTTAGAACGTGACTTGTTCGAAGAAATTGCACATTTTGAAATCTATAAATTATTTTTGGGACTTTAAATTTTCTGGTAATATATGGATAAGTTAAGAACAAAACCTAGTTGGAATCATTTAAAAAAAAGTTAAAACGAGTGAGTTATGGATTTTTAACCAAAATACCCCGTTGATGGAAAACATGTATGAACAGTCCACTTTCGGGCTGATTTCAGTGTACAAAACTTGTCCAAATTTGCATTTTGATGATGGAATCTTGTAGTTCGGAAAGATACGAGTCCAACGAGTCCGACTGGACCTCAATCGGAGTTGTAAATCTCAAGTTATTCAAGTTTTCGCCAAGGACCCTAAATCTGGAAAAAAAGTCCGAAAATACCAAAACCCCCTGCCGGTTCACTATTCACCGAACCGGCGCAATTTTCCGGCGACCGGTTCGGCACTATTCCGGTCGGTTCCGACGACCCCGTTTGGACCCAAATTTTTTTAAAATCATGTAGAATATTATCATATTTATTTGGTAATTTTTTTTAGTGTACTTAAGTGGTGTTTAGTTTAATTAGTGATTAAAACCTATTTAAATCATTTAAAAATTATTAAATGATAAAGGTTAATACTACTAATTGATTATTAAACTAATTAAATATTGTTTAAGTGTAATTAACTATTTAATTATTATTTAATCAATATTAAGTAATAATTAAATAGAATTAGTGATAATATACTAACTATTTACTATTTAATTAAGATTAAATAATAAATGAGGTTAAATAATTAATCTATTATTATTTGATTAATATCAAATAATTATTAAATAGTGTTTAAATTAATAAACAAATTATTTATTATTTAAATAAGATTAAGTAATAAATAATGATAATTACTCATTTAAATGTTATTCAATTAACATAAAAGTTAATAAATTAATTATTTATTATTTAATAATAAATAATAAATAAGGATAATAATTAATTATTATTCAATGTTAATTAAATAATAATTAAGGAAAATAAAGTTAATAAATTAATTATTTATTATTTAATTAAGATTAAATAATAAATAAGGGGTAATAATTATTTAATTATTATTTAATTAATATTAAAATAGTAATTAAATACCAATACAATTAAATTAATTATTATTTAATTAATATTAAATAATAATAGACTAATAAATTAATTATTTATTATCATAAATAATAAATAAGGATTATTAACTAATAATTAAAGACAAATACGACTAATAATTTGATTATTCAAATAATATGTAAATATAATTAGTTATTATTTATTATTAAATAATAACTAAAGATAATTAATTAATTACTATTTAACTAATATTAAATAGTAATTAAATGAAGATAGAATTAATAAAATAAAGAAAGTTTAAATAACACATTAATTAAACAATTATAATTAATTATTTAAGGGTTTAATAAGTGTTTAACACTTAAGAAAAATATTGTTAATTAATTAAATCATCAACCTAAAGATCAATTAAGTGTCTTATATGATTAATGATAGTTTATTAACTTATGTGTGTTATGTGATTTGCTCATTTGCTAAATAAATAGCATAAGTAAGCGTATCGATATACAACTACGCAATGCTAATTGGTAGATCGACTTTATCAATGTTAGGTCCTTCAAAGCCAATCAATTAAAGCTAGAATTATTTGTAGCTGAGCAGACAAGCAAGTTCCTAACCCTAAACCCCTTATATTATTGCAAGTTATTCTTTAAGCTTGAATCTTATTTCCGAGCACGCTTTAAGTGGTCTAATTACTTTTAAAATTATTCCACATCTGTATATTTATTGACATTCGCACTCGTGCATTTGAAATTCGTATATTTAAATTCAGGAATTTATAAACCATTCATGGTTAAGTCTGAACCCTTGTTCGGTCAGACAATTATGTGAGAATTTATAAAAGCTATCCGAACCAATCAATGGTAAGGATTCTTAGACTGTATGAACACCCCTTTATTTATAGGGGAGTACCCCACGTACCGTATATAAGGTACAAACAGCAGAATTAAATGTTATGCATATACATAGGGTACGCGAGGCTGATCCCCTCAAGTACGTTATTCTGTAGCCAGTAACCAAAGGGTCAACCAGCTATTGACTCCTTTGGAAGTTATCGTTCAAAGTCTATTTGACTATCAATTGTTCTAAAAGTAATTATTGTTCTTGCTTCTGATTTTTCTAATGTTGAAATTCCTTAATATCCCTTCATCATAATATATCCTTATTGTCATACTTTAAACTTGCTGGGCAAACTCGTTGCTCATTCTTGCTATATCATGATCTCATTGCAGCTAAACCCGAGACGTCAGGGAAGAACAAAGGGAAGGAAAAGATGAAGTAATAGACTTCATGTAGCAGGAAATAAAATTATGTGTAGTCAATTACTGTAATGTAATTTAATCCCTGATAGTTATTAGGGTACGGATTGTGTATGTGTTTAAGGTTATTTGTATTCTGGGACTAGTAACACCTTGTAATGAACAACGTATGTTTATTATATTCCGCATTTTAGTTACCATATGTTGTTAGAGGTGAATGTTTGTAGTGGATCGTGATGACCGGATCTGGGTATTTGGAGACCTGAATTTGGGGGCGTCACAGGTTGGTATCAGAGCTATAGGTTATAACCCTTAGGAGAAAGAGTCTTTAGGCTATAACCTGAGAGAATATAGAGGAATAGAAGGGGATAGAACTCATATAGAGTTATTTTTGGGTAGAAATTTATTCTGATATTAAAAATGAGGATTTGGATCATACGTTGGTGTTATTAAGCTTGAGGATAATTTGAGGAATGTGTATTGATGAGATAATATGGTAAAGTGAAGACCATTAAGTATGGACGATCCATTGTAAGCTGGAGTTATAGATATTCGAGGTAATTAAATTAATCATTTGATGCTATTGATCAATTTTGTGGCTATTGATCAATTTTTGTGGCTATTCATTAGATAAGATATTGGAGTGATGTGGTATGGAGTTTCTTTGTGATGAAGAGAGGGTATCTTAGAATCTGTTGGGTTAAGGTTTGCAAGAAGGAAATGATTGATTCGATAAATAATGAATATATCGATATTTTGAAGTGTTAGTTAAGTTATTAAGCTTTATGGTGGAATGCCAGGTGAGACAAAGGTAATGGACTCATATAGAGTTGTTAAGCAAAAGTTGAGAGTATTGAGATGAATGATGTTATATGAAAAAAAATAAATTAAGAGATGACTGATGGCAATTTAGATTGTTTTGATGATTAGAAAGGAGAGACAACGGAGAGATTATAAGAAATGAACCAAGGGTAGATTTAATGTCTGATCTGGAAAAAGTATCTAGAGATGGAACTGAATGATGAGATAATAGAAATCCCTAAGGAGGATCAATTGGAGCCCGATATAAGGAATATGTGGAGAAAATGAAAGAAAGAAAGGTTAAGTCTGAGAGTTATAAGACCTTTGTGAGTCGTAATGAATGAAGAATAGTATTCAATGTATATGTACTAGTATATCTATGCATGTAAGAAATGTGAATCTCAGTTTTTGTACAGCTAGCAGTATATCTGTTGTAAGTCCCAACTTTGTGTAAGTTGTGGAGTAGTTATGTGAATCCCATCTTGTTGTTAGTAACAGAGGGATAAGTGGATATCAGGAATGCTATATGATGTAAGTAGTATGAGGTACTAAGATGAGCTTATTAGTATTTACTAAAGGTGCCTTGAGTTGATATGATGATGATACATCCCCACTTTTCAGATCTAGGGGAATGTAGTTCTTATTAATCCCATCTTTTGTGTCTTAATGGGATAGTTAACATTTATAGGAATATGCCGGAATTATAAGTGTTTGACACACTAAGGGGTGTATGAATATAAATGTGGTATTATTATTACATGATTGATTGTGATCGATTTGTGCCTTGACTCTTAAATGATAACATCAGTAGAATTTTGCACGATGTGTAAAACAAGAAGGATTTATGTAAGGTTTTGTTTAGAACAAACAATGCCGTCAAGGAGACAACCCCGATACACGAGGGTGGAAGAGTCAGTGAATAACGAGGAGGGTCAGACTGACCCCAAGAGGACCTTTGCGAACTTGTTAGAGGAAACGATGCAAGGCAGACCAGCCATTGCGGTTGTTTGGCCATGAAATCACATGACGAACTTTACGGGTTTCAAATTACTAGGACCACCGGAGTTTCGTGGGAATATGGATTCGAGTGAAGCCCAGACATGGGTAGAAAAAATGGGGAAAGTTTTCAAGGTCGCAAGAGTGACCGAGGAACAGAAGACTTCGTTTGCCACTTTCATGAGGAAGGGTGAGTCAAATTACTGGTGGAAGGCGAATAGAAGCCGAGCTGGGGAAGGCGCGACTGCGTGGACTCGTTTTAAGGAGTTGTTTTTCAAAAAAAAATTACTTTCTAGAAAGCACGCAGGCAAGTATGGAGATAAAGTTCTTGGATCTGAAGCAAGATGATATGTCAGTAGCAGAGTACGCAACGAAGTTTAACAAACTAGCTAGGTTTGATCCACACCAAGTGGACACCGGAGCTAGGCGAGCGAAGAGATTTGATCAAGGGTTGAAGCCCTGGGCGTCTAGTAAGGTTGTGGTTTTTACAGATCAACACATTCCCTACGTTACTTAAGGAAGCAATCGTTGCCGAGGAGGAAATGAAGCGTTGACAAAGCACAACCAAGATCAGAAAAGCCATGATGGTCACAAGGAAGGATGTCGTAGGGTCCAATGATGTGGTGTCAGGTATCATTCCAATCAATGATATAAATGCTTATGTGTTATTTGATTCGGGTGCTACCTGCTCTTTTGTTTCTGAAGAATTTGCTAAACGGTTAGACTTACCTCGTGAAAAGTTGGAATACCCTATGAACGTAGAAGTAGCAAACAAGGAAATTATCCCCGTAGAATGCATTCATAGGAATTGTTGTGCCGAGTTGCGAGGATTTAAGCTCAGCGTGGATTTGATACCGATTCGTTTGGGGGAGTTCGATGTGATCCTTGGAATGGATTGGTTATCGATTCACGGAGCAGTCATCGACTGTAAGAAGAAGTGTGTACACCTGAAGACTTCTAATAAGTTGAAGGTAGTATTCTATGGTAGTAAATCGCCGAGACAATCTTGTTGTCTAACGATGATGCAAGCTAAGAGATTTCTGAGGAAGGGTTGTATAGGTTATTTGGCTCACGTGGTTGATACTAGTCAAGTCGAGGGAGAACCGAGTCAGATACCTGTCGTAAGGGAATTCACAGATGTCTTCCCAGATGAAATTCCGGGATTGCCGCCGGATAGGGAGGTAGAATTTGTAATTAACTTGGTACCGGGAACCGCACCAATATCGAAGCCGCCATATCGAATGGCACCTGTAGAGATGAAAGAGTTGATGGTGCAACTGTAGGAACTATTAGATAAAGGTTATATCAGACCGAGCGTGTCCCCGTGGGGAGCGCCAGTTCTGTTTGTAAAGAAGAAATATGGTTCTATGCGACTTTGTATCGACTACCGGGAGTTGAACAAAGTTACGATTAAGAATAGGTATCCGCTTCCTAGGATTGACGATCTGTTTGATCAACTTAAGGGAGCGAAATACTTTTCAAAAATTGACCTAAGAACAGGCTATCATCAGCTGAAGGTGAGGCAGGAAGATATCCCGAAGACTGCATTCAGGACTCGTTATGGGCACTTCGAGTTTCTGGTAATGTTATTTGGATTGACGAATGCACCAACAGCATTCATGGATATGATGAACAGAGTGTTCAAGCAGTACTTGGACAAGTTCGTAGTCGTATTCATTGATGACATCTTGGTGTATTCAGAGACAGAGGAGGAACATGCTGAACATTTGAAGATTGTATTGGAAGCTCTCAGGAAGGAGAAGTTGTATGCAAAGTTTTCTAAATGTGAGTTTTGGTTGCAGAGGGTACAATTTCTGGGTCACGTCATCGACAAGAATGGTGTTTCGGTGGACCCAGCAAAAGTAGAAGCCGTTATCAACTGGGAACAGCTGAAGATGCCAACAGAGATCAGGAGTTTCTTAGGATTAGCGGGATACTATCGAAGGTTCATACAAGATTTTTCGAAGATAGCATCGCCATTGACCAATCTCACCAGGAAAATAGTTAAGTTCATTTGGTCGGAGAAATGTGAGGAAAGTTTTATGGAGCTGAAGAAGAGACTTAGTCAAGCACCGGTGTTGACCTTACCCGACAACACTGGGGGTTTCGTAGTGTACAGCGATGCGTCACACAAGGGTCTTGATTGTGTGCTAATGCAACACGGCAAGGTCATTGCGTACGCTTCACATCAGTTAAAGGACTATGAGAAGGGATACCCGACTCATGACCTGGAGTTAGCAGCAGTAGTATTCGCTTTAAAAATATGGAGGCACTATCTATATGGAGAGAGGTGTGAGGTATATATAGATCACAAGAGTCTGAAATACATCTTCACCTAGAAGGAGCTGAACATGAGGCAGCGCCGATGATTAGAATTGATCAAGGATTACGACTGTGAGATTCGGTACCATCCGGGCAAAGCAAATGTAGTGGCAGATGCTTTGAGTAGGAAAGGCAGGGAGAAATTGATAAAGCTGACAACTCAGGTAGAGTTAATAAAGGAGTTTGAACGTCTGGAATTGGAGATTCAGTATCCGATGGAGACGGACGAGAAATTATTTATAGTAACAGTGAGCCCGACCCTATTGGATCAAATCAAGGAGGCTCAAGAAAAGGATGAGGATTGTGATTCAATAAAGAAGCGAATTGCCGAAGGCGAGGAGCTTAAGTATAAGATTGACAACATAGGGTTGCTAAGGTTTGAAGGGAGAGTCTGGGTACCGTTGGATCCGGAGTTAAGGGAAGAAATCCTTCAGGAAGCTCATAGTACGAGGTACTCAGTACATCCCAGAAGCACGAAAATGTATCGGGATTTGCGGCAGTATTTTTGGTGGCCGAATATGAAACGAGAAGTGGCAGAGTGCGTCAGCCGATGTCTGACATGTCAGCGAATTAAAGCAGAGCACCAGCGACCAAGCGGACTGTTTCAACCATTGGAGATTCCGGAGTGGAAGTGGGAGCACATCACAATGGACTTTGTGGTGGGTCTGCCACCGACACAGAAGGGTTTAGACGCCATCTGGGTAATTGTGGATCGTCTAACCAAGTCTGCTCATTTCCTACCAATCAAGATACGGTATAAGCTGGAGCAGTTAGCAAAACCTTACGTCAAGGAGATTGTATCGCGTCATGGAGTGCCAGTATCTATTGTATCGGATAAAGATCCGCGCTTCACGTCAAATTTTTGGAGAAGTCTGCAGGTAAGAATGGGAACACAATTGGGGTTGAGTACGATGTATCATCCTCAAACTGACGGCCAGAGCGAGCGAACGATCCAGACCTTAGAAGATATGCTTCGGGCGGTCGTGATGGATTTAAAGGGCAGCTGGGATGACCATTTGCCACTGGTGGAGTTCGCTTACAATAATAGCTATCATGCTAGTATCGGCATGCCACCGTACGAAGCGCTATATGGAAGGAAATGCCAAACCCCGATGTGTTGGGACGAGGTTGGAGAGCGAAGACTGCTGGGACCTGAGATGGTGCAGCAGACTTCAGATACAGTACAACTGGTCAGAAATCGTCTGGTAGCAGCTCAAGGTCGCCAGAAGAAATATACTGACTTACATCGTCAGAAGAAGGACTTTGAAGTCGGTAGCTTGTGTTTTTGAAGGTATCTCCCTGGAAGGGGAAGATCCGTTTTGGGAAGAAAGGCAAATTGAGCCCTAGGTTCATAGGATCGTTCAAGATTTTGGCGTTACCTCCTGAACTTGAGCACATTCACAACGTGTTTCATGTGTCAATGTTGTGACCGTATAAACCAGACTACAAGCACGTTATCGCTTATGAACCAATCCAAGTCGAGAAGGACTTATTGTACGAGGAAGTTCCCGTCCAGATACTCGATAGGAAGGAACATGAACTAAGGAATAAGATCATCTATTCCGTCAAGGTTTTCTGGAGGAATCACGCAGTCGAAGAAGTTACGTGGGAACTCGAAGAGAAGATGAAAGCAAATTACCCGTTTCTATTCGAGTAACCCTATTTTGCAATTCCGAGGACGGAATTTTTATAAGGGGGGAGGGATGTAATGCCCGTGAAATTTTAAACGTCGTTATTAATTAAATATATAAATTTAATTTTTAATGAGTTAGTTTGTGTGCTTATTTGAACCTTTGTGTACATTGGTAGCCTACGTGACGAGGTGATGAATTGATTTAAGTTGAATAAAGGGAGTCACTAATAGTATAGTTAAATTAATGAACAAGCCCTAAGGTTTAATATCAATTAAATTGATAAAGTAATTACTAATTAATCATGCAAGTAAATTGAATATAGTTAGTATATTGAATTGAGTAAATTAATTAATAAAAGTATTAATTAATGAGAATATTGTCACATTGAATAATAAAAATTTAATAGTCCAATTAGTAATCAATTACTAATTGGTTAACTTATTTAATTAAGGAACTAAAACAAATTATTTATTTGGTCATGGATGTAGTAAGTAATAGTGTGACAAATCAATTAATCAATCATTGGGTTAAATTAAATGACCCAATATGGTATTAAATAGATTTGGATTTTATTAGCCTAATCATTTAAATTGGAAGCCCAATGGTATTTAATGTGTGGTCCAAAACATAGCCACTTGATAAATTAAAGGTGTAACATTAATTTATTATTTAAAGCAACTAGTGGGACAACATTTTTGGGACAAAATTCCCCTCCTTGCTGTGCAACTAAAGAGAAAGAGAGGTAATTGCTTTTCAAAGTCCTAATTTAATTAAGTAACTAGTTGTCTTGGAAGTTGAAATTGTAGACTTGATATAGTAGCTACCTATGATGTCAAGTAGCTACCTATGGTATCACATAGCTTCCTAAGGTGTCAACTAGCCACCCTAGTGACACAAGTCTTTCACTAGCTTCATGATGGCAAGTATAGGTGTTCTTGTTTTTTATTTAGTTAATAGGCTAAAGAGTGGTCATTTGTATCTTCATTTTTCTAAAACCTTGAGAGAGTGTTAGAGAGAGTTTGGTGAAAGGCAAGAACAAATTTTGAGAGATTAAAGAGAAGGTGGTATCCAAACCTTGAAGAAGAAGGAGAAGATCTTGGTTGTTTATGTCATCTCCATTTACAACCTACTTTGGGAAGAAGAGAAGAATAACCATTAAATCTAGGTATGGATCTTCATCTCTTTCAAACCCTAGTGATTTGTGTTGGGGTTTTAAATGTTTATTTCTTGATGCCCATGAAAGGAATGAAGTATGTATGGATCTAGGTTTCATTTTGTTAGATCTACATTATTTTAAAAGAATGCTTAACTCATGATTTAAACCTAGGTACTAAGAAATAATGATTTAATATGTTTTATTAATAATATGTTAAGTTCAAGTTTTAAATGCCTAGAATCTTGCTACATATATTTATATAGGATATCATATAGTTTAAATATGTAATGGTATGGGTTTAGGAAGAAAAGTCTAGCAAAAAGCTTGAAATAATTTTTACCGACGGTTAGAACGTGACTTGTTCGAAGAAATTGCACATTTTGAAATCTATAAATTATTTTTGGGACTTTAAATTTTCTGGTAATATATGGATAAGTTAAGAACAAAACCTAGTTGGAATCATTTAAAAAGAAGTTAAAACGAGTGAGTTATGGATTTTTAACCAAAACACCCCGTTGATGGAAAACATGTATGAACAGTCCACTTTCGGGCTGATTTCAGTGTACAAAACTTGTCCAAATTTGCATTTTGATGATGGAATCTTGTAGTTCGGAAAGATACGAGTCCAACGAGTCCGACTGGACCTCAATCGGAGTTGTAGATCTCAAGTTATTCAAGTTTTCGCCAAGGACCCTAAATCTGGAAAAAAAGTCCGAAAATACCAAAACCCCCTGCCGGTTCACTATTCACCGAACCGGCGCAATTTTCCGGCGACCGGTTCGGCACTATTCCGGTCGGTTCCGACGACCCCGTTTGGACCCAAATTTTTCTATAATCATGTAGAATATTATCATATTTATTTGGTAATTTTTTTTAGTGTACTTAAGTGGTGTTTAGTTTAATTAGTGATTAAAACCTATTTAAATCATTTAAAAATTATTAAATGATAAAGGTTAATACTACTAATTGATTATTAAACTAATTAAATATTGTTTAAGTGTAATTAACTATTTAATTATTATTTAATCAATATTAAGTAATAATTAAATAGAATTAGTGATAATATACTAACTATTTACTATTTAATTAAGATTAAATAATAAATGAGGTTAAATAATTAATCTATTATTATTTGATTAATATCAAATAATTATTAAATAGTGTTTAAATTAATAAAATAATTATTTATTATTTAAATAAGATTAAGTAATAAATAATGATAATTACTCATTTAAATGTTATTCAATTAACATAAAAGTTAATAAATTAATTATTTATTATTTAATAATAAATAATAAATAAGGATAATAATTAATTATTATTCAATGTTAATTAAATAATAATTAAGGAAAATAAAGTTAATAAATTAATTATTTATTATTTAATTAAGATTAAATAATAAATAAGGGGTAATAATTATTTAATTATTATTTAATTAATATTAAATAGTAATTAAATACCAATACAATTAAATTAATTATTATTTAATTAATATTAAATAATAATAGACTAATAAATTAATTATTTATTATCATAAATAATAAATAAGGATTATTAACTAATAATTAAAGACAAATACGACTAATAATTTGATTATTCAAATAATATGTAAATATAATTAGTTATTATTTATTATTAAATAATAACTAAAGATAATTAATTAATTACTATTTAACTAATATTAAATAGTAATTAAATGAAGATAGAATTAATAAAATAAAGAAAGTTTAAATAACACATTAATTAAACAATTATAATTAATTATTTAAGGGTTTAATAAGTGTTTAGCACTTAAGAAAAATATTGTTAATTAATTAAATCATCAACCTAAAGATCAATTAAGTGTCTTATATGATTAATGATAGTTTATTAACTTATGTGTGTTATGTGATTTGCTCATTTGCTAAATAAATAGCATAAGTAAGCGTATCGATATACAACTACGCAATGCTAATTGGTAGATCGACTTTATCAATGTTAGGTCCTTCAAAGCCAATCAATTAAAGCTAGAATTATTTGTAGCTGAGCAGACAGGCAAGTTCCTAACCATAAACCCCTTATATTATTGCAAGTTATTCTTTAAGCTTGAATCTTATTTCCGAGCACGCTTTAAGTGGTCTAATTACTTTTAAAATTATTCCACATCTGTATATTTATTGACATTCGCACTCGTGCATTTGAAATTCGTATATTTAAATTCAGGAATTTATAAACCATTCATGGTTAAGTCTGAACCCTTGTTCGGTCAGACAATTATGTGAGAATTTATAAAAGCTATCCGAACCAATCAATGGTAAGGATTCTTAGACTGTATGAACACCCCTTTATTTATAGGGGAGTACCCCACGTACCGTATATAAGGTACAAACAGCAGAATTAAATGTTATGCATATACATAGGGTACGCGAGGCTGATCCCTTCAAGTACGTTATTCTGTAGCCAGTAACCAGAGGGTCAACCAGCTATTGACTCCTTTGGAAGTTATCGTTCAAAGTCTATTTGACTATCAATTGTTCTAAAAGCAATTATTGTTCTTGCTTCTGATTTTTCTAATGTTGAAATTCCTTAATATCCCTTCATCATGATATATCCTTATTGTCATACTTTAAACTTGCTGGGCAAACTCGTTGCTCATTCTTGCTATATCATGATCTCATTGCAACTAAACCCGAGACGTCAGGGAAGAACAAAGGGAAGGAAAAGATGAAGTAATAGACTTCATGTAGCAGGAAATAAAATTATGTGTAGTCAATTACTGTAATGTAATTTAATCCCTGATAGTTATTAGGGTACGGATTGTGTATGTGTTTAAGGTTATTTGTATTCTGGGACTAGTAACACCTTGTAATGAACAACGTATGTTTATTATATTCCGCATTTTAGTTACCATATGTTGTTAGAGGTGAATGTTTGTAGTGGATCGTGATGACCGGATCTGGGTATTTGGAGACCTGAATTTGGGGGCGTCACAAATACCGAGTCATTTTAGTTGATTCTGAGCTAACTCAGAAGTCCAACTTTGGTGACTCGGTAGCTCAAAAGAATTTTTGTGTGCATATATATATATATATATTATTGTCATGTCATCTAGGTCATAAATTTTGATATTCCCAAAAGTCAACTCAGACGTTATGTTTTTTCATAAAATTTTAGTACACATTACTTATTAAGGATACAATTTATCCTTTGTCAATAAGAATTGAGTAAAGATAAAAAAAAATAAAGAAATTTTTTTTTGAGCCATCAAGTCACCAAATTTGGACGGATGAGTTAACTCGAAATCAACTAAAATGTCGTTCAAAAATGTTATATATAAAATTTACCTGATAAGTCGTTTTTTTAGCAAACATTACTTTACACAGGTTATTAAGCTTGTATTTATAGTTGAATTTGGAGGAGAAAACTAGTTAATCAACATAAACCGGTAAAAACTCTAGGTTTCATCAATGTTTAAATGATTAAAACCTAAAAACAGTATTTTCTTAACATTGGACTTAGAGTATTGCTATGTATTACAAAAGTTTATTGTCGAATTACGATTGCGACGTATATCAATACATGAGATTTGATAGAATTATAGTGTTGACTTATTATATTAAATAGGTTGTTAAAAAAATTAAAAACTATAGTTATCCACATAACTCGTAACAACAAAATTGACATATAAAGTCGCAAGATATAATATTTTCCTTTAGCTTATTAATCACTAAAACTTCAAAATAATAATTTCTTATCATTTGACCAATTTTAATTGGGTAATATATTTAATCGGTCAAAATATATATTACACCAAATCCTCAAACCAATAATTTCTTGTCAATCCGCCTAATTTAATTGGGTAATGATTTTTTTTATCAAATAGTCCACAAGACTAAAATATATTAAAATTGTAATCTGTTAAAAAATATGAAAGGTTTACAAAAATCAAACTCAAGAGTAATTCTTTCAAATTAAATAACAGATAATTAGGTAAAAGGCCAATCGTAGCAACAACGTTAGTGAACACCAAATAAACTCCTGAGATACAGTAATATCTGCAAAATAATAATAGAATACGTAGATCCGAACCGTTCTCTAGCGTGGCAACGGAAGAACAAGCCACAATGGAAGTGCTACATCCAAATCTAAATAATCCATCTTCAACAATTCATGCTAGAAAAGGTCTCACGAACAAAAAAATCTCCTAAACAGAAAAAAAAATCTTTTAAATAGAGAAAGCAAAAATTTTAAGAGATGATATTGAAATCTCCTCACAAAAGTGAAAAAAATCAGTCGCCTCATGGAGAAAACAAATCCTAAAAAAGGAAAAAACAAACTCCACAAGAAAGTCTCCCCCTTTTTGATGATGACAATATATTAAACTATGTAACCAACATGCTCCCCCTAACTATATGCATATTCATATAAAACTGGAATCAAATAGAAAGACAAATTATATATATATATTATCTCTCCCCATTTGTCATTATCAAAAAGAATTAGCTATCGGGCTCAAAGCATATTTCATTCACATAAAATTTCTCCCCATTTTTCATTAAAAATTTATTAAGGGTCACTACGTAAAAACTCTTTTTCTTTAAGATCCCGCAATAAACAATTCTGACTTAATAAGCATTCACGATAAACAAAGATAGTCATGCCCAATAAATCTTTATAGGCAATTAGGTGATCCAAAACAGGAAAACATGAGGTAATAATCATATTAAGCACAGATAATCAATTGTTAACATGGTAAACATTGATAATCATATCAATTTAGCATATTTAATTATCTCACCAATGTCTCCTCGTTAGGCTTTTTAGATCCCATTAAAAACATTTTAGTGCAAAGCCCAAACATACCCTTTGATGAAATAGAATTACCGAGATTTCCCTTATTGGTTTTATTAAAGTGGCCAAGGCATGGATAACAATACTAACCACATGCAAATATAAAGTACCAAACGCATTATGAAGTGAAAACATTTTATGTACATATAGCCATGCTCATCATCAAAATAGAATACCAGAGGCAATATAGTACCAACAAATATTAATAACATGTTAAAGCATCAAGATACCAAAAACAGATTAACATTTTACCCAAATAATAGTCCCGTCCGAATTATTTCTCCGTCTCCTTTTTAACCTTGAGATATCTACAAAACAAACAAATAATCTCTATCTTTTTGGTACCCAAATCTTCTTGGGTCCTTTTGGGTTAGTAACATATAAATCACATTTCTTTACCCAAATTTATTTTATTCTAATTTTATTACAATTAGAATTAAAATGACCTTTAAAACCACATTTTTTTACAAGTAACAAATGGTGAACAATAAAGTGGCTTAAACCTTGGTTTACTAATAATCATTCTAATATTATCATTAGTTCTATTTTTCACATTTTTAATAGGATTATACCCAATCCCTTCCTTATCAATGTTAGATCTTTGAGCACCCAATATTATATTCAAATTATCTTCTCCTTGTATAAATTTTGCAAGGTCCTTTTTCAAAGATATTATTTCTTCATTATTATTATTATTATCATGTTGCACATTCATTATTTTTCCATTATTAAAAGCATCTATGCATGCATCTCTCATTTTCAAATTTTCTCTTAAAATACCATTTTCATTTTTAAGAAATTCATTTTCTTTTCCCTCTTCAATAAGTGACTCAACTTCATTTATTAGCTCATTTACGCAATTCTTAAAATAAGCAATTTTCTTTTTGAGCTATTGATTTTTATTTTGTAAAGCAAGATAATTAGATATAGATATTTCAAAAGCTTCATGAAAATTTGTTATCTCAAGTTGATCATCATCTTCTAGTCCCATGAAATAGAGTTGGCTAATTTCTTCTTCTTGTTTTGTTTTGGACTTACTCATTGGAGTTGAGCTACCTTTTTGATTCTTCCTTTATTTCTTCTTTTGAAGTAGTCTCTCGAGTTTTCCTGAGAGTATTTCAATTTCTTCATCAAAATCTTCGTGATCACCTTCATTGTTGCTCTCGGCTTGAAGTGCCAATATTTTCTTTATTGGTACCTCCTCTTCTTCATCATATCTTCTGAGTTGATTTTCAAACTCTTCAAGTTCACCAAAGAGAGTGAGAGTTTCCATTGTACTAATTGTTGCTGAGTCTTGAAGAGTTGTAACCTTTGGTGCGAACCATTTGGACATAACTCTAAGTATCTTTCTATTTATCTCCTTTTGATCAATTTTCCGACCGAGCATACTTAGAGAGTTCATTAGAGTCAGGAATCTAGCTTGAGCTTCTTTGATTGATTCATTCTTTTCTAACTTGAAGAGCTCATATTCTTGCATTAGCATACTTAGCTTAACTTCCTTCACCTTAGTAGTTCCCTCGTGGCTCATAATGATTGTATCCCATATTTCTTTTTGTAGTAGTACATGCAGAAACTTTGTCAATTTCAGCTTGAATCATACCACTCAGCAGCGTGTTCATGGCTTTGGAGTCATAGTATACCATGTACGAATCATTTGAAACCATTTCCATGAGAGTCTTCGATTTCCCATCATCATGTCTCGGAATGACAGGCCCATTTCAACAACCCACCACTCCCATGGGTCTCGTTTGAGATAGATCATCATTCTGAACTTATAAAAGTTGAAGTTCTCACTTCCGGGTAATAATGGAGGTCTACTAGTGGACTGCCCTTCTTGGAAGTTAAGGTGTGTCATGGGATCTTCCCCTACGACCTGCAAAGATCGATATTAGTAGAGCCTAGCTCTGATACCAAATGGTGTAATAGCACATCTAGAGAGGGGATGAATATGTGAAGTGATAAACGATGAAAACTTTTTAATTTTTCTCCTACATGTTAATATCAAACAGTAATGGGTGTCTGCTTCAACTTATGTTCTTTGTTGGATATTATCAGACAGAATACCCTATCTACTGTGGGGTCTGAATTAGTGTGTCTTCAAGCAGCAGCAGAACAACAAACCCAAAAAATATAAAATGCAGAATTTAAAACTCAAATGTTCAAATCACACAAATTAGCAAACCATAGACACCAAGATTTTTACGTGGTTCGACCCTTAACCTCTAAACTAATGGCCTAATCCACGTCTAATACCAATTGGTATTGGAGACTCTTTTTATTTAATAAACTTTTCAATACACAATACAAAAACTTCTCTGTTCAAAGTAAGCTTTCCACTGATGGACACCACTGCCCCTTTGCACCTATGCAACCTTTCTCACCACTGAGACCTTTGTACCTTTGCAACCTTGAAAGCTCTCTAAGAACAGACCCTATCCACTATTGGATCAACCAAGCCAAACAAGGCTTGAACTCAAAATACAAAGAATTTAGAGTACAATGGGCTCTTAATTTTCAGCCAAAAGGAATTAACAAACAATACAATGAATAGCTGAAAATAACTTTTAAAGGCTCTTGATTATCTCTGTAATGTGACTGATATAAATTTCAAGTGTCCTACTTCTTTTAGCCGAGAAGAAAGAATATATATAATAAAAGGACAAACGGCTATAAAAAGAGTTGTTAGCATAAAAGGTATAGTCCAGTTGGAAAATCACATAATTCTAGCAATTTGTTAGCAAGAAAGCCTTAGACCACAATTGATATATATCATGATTTTAGCAACTGATTTTGACCAACGAATATAAAATATTCATCAAATCAGCAATCAAAGATACAACATCCTAGTCAAACTGAAACAGCTTATATTAAGGAATAAAGAATAATATCTAATAAGTTTTAAACCATTCCAATCACAAGATAGCTTGCATATCAAATACAGTTACCTTATTAGACTCCTTTTCAAATTAGAACAAATTTCACAGCAAAATAGATTCCTTAATATTTTTCAATTTAAAAACTGATTTGACAAAATATACTAAAGAGAGAATTTCCAGCAATAATAATTATATGAATTTTAAAACTCTTGGACTAGAAATATTTCATGCAATCCTACATGATATATCAATTGAACTTATTGGGC
This sequence comes from Aralia elata, assembly GCA_034770075.1. Lineage (NCBI taxonomy): Eukaryota > Viridiplantae > Streptophyta > Magnoliopsida > Apiales > Araliaceae > Aralia > Aralia elata. The sequence continues at coordinate 10,763,190 of CM068385.1, read as the reverse complement.
CAAAACAGACTATATCAAAATCAATAAACCATTATTAAATTAGCCTAAATAAAATCAATTCAATCCATTAAATAACTTACATTCACAAGCATATTGTCATCATTAAAACCACAAAGAATAAAAACTAATAGAAGGGAGAATAATTTATTAGATCAAAATAAGAGAGATCTAGGGGAGGGTATCTCCAAAAGGAGAGCCCTCCCCCGGATCTTAGATGGGAGCTAGAGTTCTTGACTAGAGAGAAAAGTGAGAAAAGAAAAAACTTCTTGGAATAATCTGGGTAATGAAACTTAATTAGTCAAAATATGAAATAATTAGATCGATTATTTTAAATAAAACAATAATTACTAACTATAGACACTAAAGAAAAACCAAATCAAAAGGATTACATATGATCTAGTTCTTATTCTTTATTTGGAAAAACTATTTCATATATTGGTAATCCTCCTTTGTTTGGAAAAATATAAAATTAAACTTTTTTCATATCTAGGTAAGTCACTACTTAGTTTGAAAAAACTTAAAAATTGAGTCCTGCTATATATTACGAGAGTTTTTTGCTAAATTATTACGATGTATATCAATACATGAGATTAGATAGGATTATAAAATTAACTCATTATATCAAATACGCTATTAAAATATTACCAACTATAATTATCCACGTAACTCGCAACTAAAAAGTCAACATATAAAGTCGTAAGATATATTATTATCCTAAAAAATTAGGATCACCCTGTAGACACCCAAATTTTGCGTTTCCTGTACTAACCATGACAGGAGGGAAAAATCGCCAATTGAACCCGCTTGCGGGAGCGAAGGAATGGGCACAAGTGCGAACACCCAACACCACCGCAATGTTTGGCGACCAAAGCTGACGTGACAATAAGGCCATCCGAAACGGGCATCCCCGAATGAGGTGGCACGTCTCCTGGAAATTTTCGGACTGCAGAATACGAGCCTGTCAGCGAAAACCGACGCTACGGCACGAAAATTGAGGCGTGGCACGAAAATCGAGAAAGTCAAACCGTCCAGCCGCGGATTGATCTGCGGCCAAATAGTGCGCATTTTGAAAACACGGAACTCGAAACACGGAACTCGAAATCAGGTGAGTGAAAGGCAGGCGGCCAGCCAGCCGCAGATCAATCTGCGGCTGGCTTTGGCCAGCCTATTTCAGCTCAGCTTTGTGCAGCATACAAGGAGTTCAGCAGTTTTTGGGAGAAGAAGAATTCAGCACAGCAACCAAGCACGGAAATTGAGAGAAAATAGCTAGAATTTGCAACAAAAATAGGAAGAAAAGAGAGAAAAAAGAGAGGAACTCTACTCCTTTGATTTTGATTGTATCAAATATATTTCTTATCCTATTCAAGTATACAAGTTTACCTCCATTTGAGATCATTTTGCAAGGTAAAAATTCCTTTTGTTATAGCAATTTATATCACATTATTTGGTTAGATTAGATGTAGTTTTCATGTATATTGTTGAACAATCATGGATTAGGGATTATTAGTGAAGGTTCCATCGGAACAAAATTCTTCCTAATAACCCGAGGATATCCAATTGATGAAATTTCTAGCTTATTTATGGTGATTCATTGGGTGTAATTTATTTAGATTGTCATTTCCGGATATCATGGTGTATTAGATAAATCCGGGTTGATTAGTTATGTAGTATTCATTTTGTGGGCATGTATTAATCTCGTGTGAGCCTAGGGATGCGACCCCGTGGTCCAAATCCGATGATGGACGTTTTGATGTATGTGATAGATTCAAGATGCTCGTTTTGTAACATGTAACCGTCGGACCTTAAAACGACGCTAAGGCGAGAATCGGGTTTAAGGCCCCGTATTAGTGGAATATGTGATTGTTGGCGTTCGGGGATATTTTGATGGCTTACATGCCCATGAATAGCCCCGACGCGTATTTATGCTTGATTAGATTTTGTGACACAAAAAATGATTTCGAGGATTAAATGATGAAGGTTTTTCATTAAAATCAAACAAGTTAGGTTACTAGAATCACGAGGCTAAAAATTTGAAGTGTTAATAAATGTCGATTCCTATTAGACGAGAAGGCCAAAGGAAATCATTTTCAAGCATCCCCAAAAGCGGTTTTATGAATGAACGAAACGTTTTATTAAACTTTGATACATAGGGCGAAAGAGATCCTAGAAATTGCCCATCATTTATGAAAGCAACGTATAAATCTCGATTCCTATTTCGGTTAAGGTTTAAGAGAATTCACGTTTTATCAAAACGACGCCTAATAAAGATTTATAGTTTTTGACAAATAAAATCAAATCTTTTCTCATGAATGAAGGAGCTCTCTCGTACTAACGGAAACGACGTTCTAAAACATTCCAAAAACAAAACACGATTTCTCAACAAAATGTCAAATGTATCATCTCCCATAAAAGAACTCACCACAACATTCACATAAGCACACACACACACACACGCACGTACACACATTTTATGAATCAAAGGATAGGAAAGTATCAAGATTGCGGTAACCGTGTTTCACGGAAGTCGAGGGGTGCCTAACACCTTCCCCTCACTTAAGAAAGCCCCCGAACTCTATGAATCTCGATTCGCAGACCAATTAATTCGAAATCACATATGAGCCAGCGATTTATAAAAAAACGAAAACTCGGATGAGTTGGTACATCCATTTCAAATATACCAACTGGCGACTCTGGTTAATTGGCTCATCATAAAAAATAATCTTTCAAAACCCCGTCGACATCAATGCCGACCTTTTCCAAAACATCATCTAATAACAAAGGCTAAAATCGGAAAAGGACAACATTGCGAAGGAGAGGCGAGAAACCGACGTCGACAGCTGGCGACTCCGCTGGGGAGATTAGAGGGTTTAAGTCGCGTTCAAATCTTGATGCTATCCTATCCTTTAAAAATTCATAAAATGTATGTGTGTGCGATATTTTGATTTTTTTTTCTACTTTTGTTGTGTGAATGTGTGTTTTGCCCAATAAATAAATGATTGAATTACTTTATTTTTAAAATAAACATTTGCATACGGTGAGGACGTTGAATGTGAATGTATGTTGAGAGAGTACCTCCTCCTGAGGCGAACCTGTCGATTGCTTATTACTGGACTCGAAGGGGATGCTCCCCGGAGATGGCTCGGGAAACGCACCACCCAAATCCGCTCCAATCGAAAGGATTCAGACGAGTAAATTGCGAAGATTTGGGGACCTTCATGTCGAAAAAGCCCGTGAGAGTAACCCTAGGATAGGTCAGCCTCAGATTAACCCAGCGCAGGAAAAGTCTCTTCATGCCCTTTTACGTTCACGCGTATAAAATGTCATTCACATATGCTCTCCCTGTTGTCAAAAAAGGATTACTAACCTCTATGTTTTACAGGGAACAGCTGGGGAAGCATAATAAGTCATGCCTATTAAGTATTGTTGCAATAAGGGACTACTAACATGCTGTTTTGCAGAAAAAGATTAAAAAACCCAAAACACAAAAGTTACAGCTTTTGCATGCATCCATATCCTTTCGTTACCCCAGACTAAACTTTGAACCGTTGTTTTTGCAAGGATTGCTCCTCAAACCCGTTCGCAGTCTAAGAAAGCCCAGGTCTCTACCTCTGAAATGGCTGATCTTCCCAATCATAGTTCCATATCTCGGGAGGAGTTTGATGATTTTAAGAAGCAGATGATGGAAATGGCCACAATGCTAAAAGAACTGTTCCTAATCAGACAGGATCCGCCAAACCAAGGACCGCACAATATTCCGCCACCAGGGGGTGACCAGAATCCTCCTAAAAATGTTGCAAACCTGTTTAGGGATGACCAATCCCAACTCAAGGACGAGCCCGTCATCCCAAGGGCCGCTCCCATACCTAACAAGACAGTGATTACTATCCCAGAGGAGGGGGACACGGACGACCTTCGGAAAAAAATGAAACACATGGAGGAGACCGTCCAATCTCTAAGAGGCATAGGCTCCCTGGGTAGGGTTAATTACTCAGATCTGTGTGTTTTCCCCGGAACCAGATATCCAGAAAAGTTCAAAGTCCCCGAGTTTGAGAAATACAACGGAAAGGGAGACCCCTACACACACTTGAAAATATACATTGGAGAACTCGGGTCTTATGCCGAGGACGAGGGGTTGAGGATGCAGCTATTCCAAAAAAGCTTAACAGGGGAGGCAAGGATCTGGTATGCCCGCCTTGACAATGCCCGAATCCACAACTGGGAGGAATTGGCCCATATCTTCTTAACCCAATACAGCTTTCAGGCCCAGATGGCCCCTGACAGGTACCAAATGACAAAAGTTAAGAAGCAACCCAGGGAATCCTTCAGGGATTATGCACAACGATGGAAGGGTATGGCCGCACAAGTGAATCCCCCGATGAGCGAGTCAGAGATGGTGATGACTTTTGTAGACATTCAAGAAGCCCCGTATTATGAGCGGGTTATTTCAGGGATTGGAAGACCCTTTGCTGAAATGATTAAACATGGAGAGATGGTGGATATGGGGTTGAAATCTGGCAAAATCCGGGATTTTACAGCCTTGGAAATAGCTGCCGAGCAAATACAAAGTGGAAATTATGGCAGCACTTCCCGTAGGGTGCAAAAGAAAAAGGAGGAGGATGTTTCCCTCGTCCTGCAGGGGTCATCCACGAAGGCAGAAAACCATCTCCCAGTACAGGTGCAGAGAGTGGGGCCGTCCCGACAGCCTAACTTCGCTAATCAAAGGGCGGAGGGGCGAAGGAGATTTGAGGCATCACAAAATCGAGTATTCACCCCACTCGGGGAGCCTCTCGAGCTGATTTTAGCGGTATTGATGGCCCAAAAGAAGATAATCAATTTGGCGCCCCCAAGTGACCCGAAGGGAAGAAGGTTTGACCCAAGCAAGCGATGCGCATACCACTCGGGTTCCCCGGGTCATGATACGCAGGATTGTTGGACGTTGAAACACACAATTCAGAACATGATTGACAATGGGGAAATTGTGGTGGAACAGCCAGACTCCCTGAATGTTAAGGCAAATCCCCTGCCAAGACATGAGGGAGGGGGGGTCAATGCGACGGAGGCGAATGAAGCTGGGGGCCGCCAAGGTTGAACTATGTGCAGAAAATTGAGGAAATGATTAACGTGATACATGATCATGGGAGTGCACGGGGAATGCCCATCAGGTTGATAGGGGTAAGTACGAATAGTATGGAGGGACCTGTCAAGTTGACGGCTCCGAGGCCCCTCATCCTTGCGGCAAGGCCGCAAATCCCTATCAGTAGTCTAAAGACGGTACCCTGGAATTATGGGGGAACGCCAGAGGAAGCGGCCAGTTGTGCTTCTGTGACGACAAAGGGGAACCCCTTGTATCTTCCCGGGCGAGTCCTTGAGAGCCAAAAGAAGAAAAATGAAGAGATTTCCGAGGAAAGGGCCATAGAATTCTTGAAAAGGATGGATCACCCGGAAACAAGAGGGATCCAGATTTTAAATGAGGAGTCAACCCTAACATCAGTCATAGACTTGGTGTTGTCATCCAATGAGCATTGCAAAACCCTGACGAAGGTTCTGGAAGAGGCATACGTGCCCAAAGAAATTAGTGAGGAAGGTTTCGGCCAGCTGGTGGGCCACCTATTGGAGAACGATGTAATATCCTTTACGGATGAGGACATACCCAAGGAGGGAAGGGGACACCGGAAACCGCTGCATATTGCAGTAATCTCCTCGGGTTATATCATGAATGGGGTGCTGATTGATGGAGGATCGGCGTTGAATATCTGTCCCCTCAGTACATTGCAGAAGATGAACGTCAATCCCAAGCGCTTGCGGGCCAGTCATGTGGTGGTGCGAGTCTTCGATGGCTCCCGAAGGGACACAATTGGAGAAATAGAATTACCAGTGGAAATAGGACCCTGTACTTTTGATATCTCTTTCCAGGTCCTAGATATTGCGGCCAGTTATAACTTGTTGTTGGGGAGGCCATGGATACACATGGCCGGGGCAGTTCCTTCCACGCTCCACCAACAAATCAAGCTAATCGTCGACGGGAACCTGGTAACGATCTCGGCAGAATGTGATGACCTTTCTCCTCCCAGAAATGGCCTACCAGTGATCAATGTGGATGAGTCGGCGGCACCTGCCAGCTTTCAAGCACTGGAAATTAGCACTCCCCACTGCAGATGCCTGGGTGCCCCAGCCGTGAAAACTAAGATCTCTCCAGAACTTACCTTCGTGGCAAAGGAAATGATAAAAATGAACTTCCAGCCTGGACAGGGGTTAGGAAAGAGCAGTCAGGGAATCACCGAGCCCATCCAACTACCACAGCAGATAGGCAAAGCAGGTTTGGGATATCGTGAAGGCGTAGCACGGAGACACCGTCAGGGTGCGGCCCCGATTCGATTGGCTGGCAGCCCGGTGACCAATATCAACAATGAAAGGGGTACCAGCAAGCCTGCGATTGGAACAGGGAATGAAGAATTGACCCCCGAAATTGATGAATCGGCCAGGAAGGAAAGTTTCCTGCAGGAGGTCGCGAAGGAGTTTGAAACCAAGTGCTATATCCCCGGACAATCAACAAGCAGTAGAGAGGGGACGAATATTATCACACCACCGGGAGCCCAACAAGTTATGCCTGTCATCGATTGGGCAGGGCTAGTTATTCCTGGAGAAGATAAGGAGGACTCAAACGACGTATCCGTAATCATCGGGGAAGTGTCCGATGTGAAGCCCACTTTTATCCAGCGCATTTCATCTGACCTGACCGTCGACAACTGGACCGTGAAACCAGTGATATCCAAACAAGGGTGTACCAATTTGAGTAATCCTTGCCTAACAAACGGTCTTTCAAACTTGAACGATGATTATGATTTTGACATTGAGCTTGATTTCGACTTAATGGGCATTGAGCAAGACGAGACAGATTACGACGATGCACCTGACGAGATCAAAGGATGGGTCGAGGATAAACCCAAACCCAATTTGGACCAAACCATCACTATAGATATTGGAACCCCTGACAAGCCAAAAGAACTCAAGATAGGGACGGACCTTACCCCTAGCTAGAAAGCAGAAATAACTGAGTTGTTAAGCCAATATGAGGATGTCTTTGCCTGGTCTCATGAGGACATGATCGGGTTGTCCACCGACATTGTGGTGCACCGGTTGCCCATCAAGGAGGGTTTCAGGCCTGTCAAGCAGAAGCTAAGGAAGTTGAAACCAGAGTGGAGCTTAAAAGTAAAGGAGGAGATCATCAAGCAGTTCAGGGCGGGAATCATTATGGTGTCCACTTACCCAGAGTGGCTATCCAATGTAGTCCCAGTGGCTAAGCCTGGAGGAAAGGTAAGGGTATGTGTAGATTATAGAGATCTAAATAAGGCCAGTCTCAAGGATAATTTTCCGGTGCCTTTCATACACATCCTGGTGGATAACACGGCCCAATACGAATTGTATTCTTTTGTGGATTTCTTTGCAGGGTATCATCAGATAATGGTGGCGGAGGAAGATCGGGAAAAGACCGCATTCATCACCCCTTGGGGCACCTTCTGCTATAGACGATTGGCTTTTGGCCTCACAAACGTAGGGGCTACTTATCAGAGAGCAATGATGGCCCTGTTCCATGATATGATGCATAAGGAGATAGAGGTCTACGTGGATGACATCATCGTGAAATCTAGGGTAGAATCTGACCATATAATCCATCTTAAAAAGTTATTCGATCGACTCAAGAAGTATAATTTAAAGCTCAATCCAGCAAAGTGTGCTTTCGGAGTGCAGTCGGGTAAGCTCTTGGGATTCCTGGTCAGTGATCGAGGCATTGAGTTGGATACCACAAAGATTAAGGCCATTGTGGATATGCCGGCACCTCACACAGAGAAGGAAATAAGATGATTCCTGGGGAGAATAAACTTCATCAGCCGTTTTATATCCCACTTGACGACTACATGCGAGCCAATTTTCAAATTGTTAAGGAAAGGTGATTCCCAAGAATGGAATGAGCAATGTCAGAAAGCTTTTCAGACCATTTAAAAGCAACTGACTGAGGCACCAGTGCTGGTACCCCCGAAGGACGGGATCCCTCTGTTTATGTATATATCGGTCAATGCCATCGCGATGGGATGTATGCTGGGACAGAAAAGTGAGGCAGGTAAAGAGCAGGCCATCTATTACCTCAACAAAAGATTTAGCCAATGTGAACAGAATTACACTCCCATCGAGAAGACCTGTTGTGCTCTGGCCTGGGCTGCAGAGAGATTACAGCATTACCTCCATGGGCATACTACATACCTGATATCAAGAATGGATCCCCTGAAATATATTTTTGAAAGGCCCATGCTGAACTGTCGGTTGTCCAGATGGCAGTTAATCTTGCAACAGTTCGACATGGTATACGTAACTCAGAAAGCCATGAAAGGGCAGGGAATTGCAAATCAGTTGGCAGAAACCCCGTCCGGAGGGATGGAGCCGTTAGAAACTCCTCTACCAGGCGAAGATATATTTTGGGTATCACACGCGAGATGTGATGACGAGGGACAATTCTGGAAGCTATATTTTGATGGTGCCATGAACGCTGAAGGGGCAGGGGCTGGAGCTGTCCTGATCTCTATCACCGGAGAGCAATACCCTGTGGCCACTAAACTGAAATTCAGCAATTCGAACAACACCGCTGAATACGAGGGATGTATCTTGGGACTCCGCTTTGCCCGCAACATGGGAGTGAAGAGATTAGCGGTGTTTGGGGATTCAGAATTGGTAATCAGACAAGCAATCGGGGTGTACAACACAAGGGAGCTCTGACTACTCCCATACCATCGTTGTGTTATCCAGTTGATGCATGAGTTCGAGGATATCGCTTTCCGACATATTCCCCGGGGACAGAATGATTTTGCCGATGCATTGGCAACTCTGGCTTCCCTAATCCATATAAGCAAAAGAAAAGATGTTCCACAGATTGAGATAGCAGTACAGAATGCCCCGGCATATGAGGAACATGTGGCAGTATTGTCAGATGAGGTGGTGTTGCCAGAGCAGCCCTGGTATCACGACATAAGGGAATATCTGAGGGATAGATCCATTCCCAACCAGGCGAGCCGAACTGAGAGGATGAGAATTCAAAAGATGGCAATGAAATTTTACCTGAGTGGGGATTCACTCTACAAGAGGGATGCTGGATTGGGATTGCTGCAATGCGTAGATGAGATGCAGGCCCAAAGGATCATGAACGAAATACATGGTGGAGTGTGCGGGCCACACATGAGTGGACCGATGCTAGCCAAAAAGATCTTGAGAACTGGGCATTATTGGTTAACACTGAAGGCCGACTGCGATGATCATGTCAAACGGTGTTACCAATGCCAGGCGCACGGTAATGTGATCCACTCGCCTCCCAATGAATTGCACTGTATGACCTCCCCGTGGCCATTTTCAATGTGGGGAATGGATGTAATCGGACCAATAGAGCCCAAAGCAAGCAACGAGCACCGATTCATCTTCGTCATGATCGATTATTTCACCAAATGGGTAGAGGCAGCTTCTTTCCCCAAAGTAACTCAGGAGGTCATCGTCGGCTTCATCAGGAATAATGTCATTTGTCGATACGGGCAACCTGAGGTTTTGGTCTCCGACAATGCCAAGAATTTGAACAACGCCCTCATGAAAGGATTGTGCGACCAGTTTGGGATCAAACACCTCAATTCCGTCATTTACCGTCCTAAGATGAATGGGGCAGTGGAGGCTGCAAACAAGAACATCAAGAAGATCATGGCGAAAATGTCTGCCAACCATCGGGGATGGCCGGATTTGTTACCCCTCACATTGCTGGTATACCGAACGTCAACACGTACTTCTACAGGGGCAACCCCTTACGCTTTGGTGTATGGAGTGGAGGCCGTTCTGCCAGTTGAGGTTGAAATGGCATCCCTCAGAATAGTGATCGATGCTCAGATAAGCGAAGAGGATTGGATGCAGAGTCGATACGACCAACTGGCCCTAATTAATGAAAGAAGGGTGGCTGCTATTTGGCACGGGCAGTTGTATCAACAAAGGATCTCTCGATCATATGACAGAAGGATAAGACCTCGGAAGTTCAAGGAAAATGATTTGGTGCTCAAAAGAGTCATGCCTTGTCAAGACGAAGCCAAAGGAAAGTTTGCCCCGAACTGGGAAGGACCCTTTTGTGATTAAGAAAGTGCTATCCGGAGGGGCCCTTATATTGCAAGAAATGGATGGTGAGGTATTCCCACAACCCCTCAATTCCGACTCGGTGAAGCGGTTCTACGCTTGAACAATCAGGTTCTCCTTTTTCTTTGGAAACGAACTGCGTAGGACCTGATCTCCCGACTTGTGGGGGTACGTAGGCAGCCACCATGGCGCGGTCCGATCCCTTAAAAAATAATCCTTTCCCTAAACAAAACCAATTCCCAACAGCCAGATAAACCTCCCTACACCCTCAAAACCTTCCCAAAACTAATCACCTAACCAGCTTCGTCCCAAATGACATTTCCCTGATCCCACCAAAACAGATAGCCAAAATCCGAAACCCAGTCCGATGAAATCAACAAGGGTACGACAATATCTGTCAGATCTCCATCAAGACTTGAGAAGAGAAAGAAAGCGAAATGTCAAAATCATGGTCAACTGGATAAAATGATGATCCAATGAAAGGCAGCGATACGACAAAAAGGGAAAATGACTAAATTTAAATGCATGTCTTTATATATAAGTCATTTTATTACAAGATCTCTCTTTCAATAACTGATGAAACTAACATAGTCTATGCAGGAAATAAAATAACCTACAAATCTGAAACTAGCTGGAGCAGGATGGACAAGGTGGTAGATAGGTCTGAAGCATCAACCTCCCCTGCAATCTGCTGCCCTATCATATCAACACGATCCAATAAAGCAGTGGCTCGACTGACAGTCCCAGAATGAGCATCTATAACTGCCCGGGTCTGAAGTACGATGGCATCTCTGTCAGCAATGGCAGCATCTCTAGCCAGAACGACATCATCTCTCTCGACAAGAGCGACATCCCTCTCAGCCTCAGTGGTAATCAAGGCCAAGCGGAGTCGGGTATCCTCAGTAACCCGACTAGGGGCAGAATCAGCTGAGATGGAGTGATCTGCGGCACCATCTGGGAAAATCAATCCGAAATCATCAAGAGCCCCAGTCCGACTCAAACCAGCCGGATCCAAGTCTCCACGCAACCACTGCACGTAAGCAAATGTCTGGAGGTGGCAACCCTCACTATATTCGGCGGAGATCCTGCGAGACCAAAGATCGTATATCTGCCGTAGTTCCCTCTCTGTCTGGGATGATATAAGGAATCGGTAGGCGGCTGCACCCATGAAAGGGTGAAAATCCTGTGTCTGATCAAACTGCCCTGTAATCGCCAAGGGATGATAAGTCGTTACGCCCCTCAAGCCAGCAATGGGAATGAAGTCCAGGTCAGGCACGTGAGTCAAGAAGCTCATAAAGGAGCAATATCCCGAATAGACCAGTAGATGAAAGGGATCCGCAATGGCCGACAGAAATGATGTCCAGGAGGCCGCATCGGTACAGCTCACGGGACGAAACGAAAACTGCGTGGCTATGTCATGACTGAAGCAAAACCCTTGGCGGCGGAAGTGGCCGATGGGGCTGAGATGGCTCATGAACCACACGTACAGCAAAATCGAGCTCCCTCTGAAGGCTCTGCCTCGGAAGGATTGGCAATATGTGGCTGACATATAGGTATCCGCCAATATCATGGGAAGAATGGTGTGATCCTCCTGAAGGGCTCTAACAGCCGCAACAATCCGCATGTCCAAATGATCGGGTCCTGCAGGCAAATACAAAACTGAGCTGGCACAGGCCATCAGAACGTCCACTCTCAAGGCACCCCAGCGCTCCTCGGACACGGAAAAATCACCGAAGAAAAGTCGAAAACCGTCAGGTGAGCCAAATCGGTCAATCAAGAATTGAAGGGGAACCATATGGTCTGATGTGATCACCGACAACAGGACAACCCTCCGCAAACCGGTGAAAGTCAAGAATTGACGGCGCATGGAACCAACTGTAACCCTAGCACAAGGTCTATCCAAGGGCAAGCCGGTGAAGCGAGCGTACTCCTCAAGAGTGGGGGTCAGCTCTACTGTCCCTAATCTAAACACCCGACGGGCAGGGGTCCAATAGCTCAGAATACCCTCCACAAAACCCGCTGGCACCTGAAGGGATAATAAGGACCAATAATGTCCCAAAATGCCATCGGTGATAACCTTGTCGGCCGGCAATAAACTGTCCAGCCAGCGGAGGAGACTGCCAACCAACCCTGTGGGAGGAATGGAATCCAAACGTACCACGACATCTGAGGACGACATCTGTGAAAAAAAATAGTATCAAAAAAGACCATACAGGGGTCATTCTCTATCCATAAATAAAAGCATGCATCATACAGTTAATAATAGAGCAAATGAATTTCATAGATATAAAAGATAAAAACCGTGCATAAATGAATAAATGAGTTCAGTACATAGTGCATAAAATGAAAAAAATAAAACTAAACAGGTGCAGGTACAAAAGCCCTATCCTATCCTAATCTAAATAAAATCAATCTCATCTATGAAAGCAGGATCCTCGAACTGATCCCCAGGGGTCGTCGAAGTCGGAGGCCCGAAGTTCATGTCGGGGATGTATGGCTGCGCTGTGGCATCAGATGAGCTCGGGCCCGCATCATAACCCGCACCGTCAGGATCGTAAGCATAAGCATCCTCTGGAGTCCGGCCCAACACCCGAAGATACAACGACAACTGCTCCACCTGGTGGGTCAAAGTGGCAATCTGCTAGGCATGGGTGGGAGTCCGAACGCAGGATGCCCAATCAGTCATCATCACCGAGTCGGGAACCATGTCTCCAAGAAAGAATGTGGCCCGGGTCTGAGGACCGATAGTGCGGGGCACCCACCAAGTACGGAAAGCATCACTCATACTGGGACCCGTCGAGAGCATACGACCATCCTCCCCTGCAAGCATGATCTCCGAAGGCTGAGAATCCAGCGACCAGGAGGTAGTGAAAGGAAGGGAATGCGGGATGCGGATCTCTCCAGTAACGCATCTGAATGCGCGCTCCCCCAGGTACATCACCCATCCTCTAACACTCTGCAAAGTGAGGCGACGGGTGGAAAGTGCGAACTCCGAGCCGGTAGGATACCCATCTGTGAACCCCACATCCAGATGCTCAGAAAGATAAGGCCTCCAGACGACCTCTGCAGCAGTGATCAGCTCCAACTGAATGCGATAATGGGCAAAGCTGCCAGACACTAGGACCTCCTCCAGGGTGCTGTGGTGCCATCGCCGACCCCGGGGATAAGTGTCCAGACTAAGAATGGTAACGGGCCTCAGGCATGGGAGGCGCTCGTAGGCCCAGAACTGCGAATAGAAACAGTAAAAAGCATGAGTATCCGACAAATGCAGAAAAAGGGAGATAAATGAAGGAAAGTCCAGTAAGAAGAGAGGAAGAGAAGCCTCACCAGCAAGAAATGATAGAATCCGAGCCAGGCGTCTGTCTAACCCTCCGAACGCAGACGCAGACCGTGGAGGAAGTAGGCAAAAGTGAATGACCCCCAATCATGGTCCCCGATCCGGTCTACGTCTCTGACGGCTCCGACGACGCTGAAATGAATGGTAGAGGAATTGTTCCCTAGGAAACAACCCCTCATGATGGTCAGGAATAGGCGTCGGAGCAGAACGTCCCGGGTAGCTCGATCTGCGGGAATAGGCAGTGCATAGATACCTCCGACAGCATCAACAGCTAGGGCTCCAGACCGAATGTTGCGGGCCTTGAAGACCCTGTCATCCGCAGCAAAGCCTAATAAAGCCCGGACCTCCGCGGGAGTGATGTCAAGATCCAGAGGGACGCGGGATCCAGTGAACTCGATGCCCGTAATGTACCTCCAGTACCAGGGAGTCAACATGACCTCACAGTCCAGAAGGTGAAGGGACTGGGTCTGGTAGAACCATCTCTCGGATAAAGCCCTCATGTAACCCCAGGGGCACTGGCGGGGAATGATGGTGAAGAGGTGACGAAAGCCCCAGGAGTCCACCACCGCCCGGTACTCACTGTGCAGAGTTGTATAGAGGGAATATATATTGAACCAGTTACCCCTCGGCTGAGTAAACTCCGGCACCTGTGCCAATCATCAATGGGTCAGTCCAGATAAAAGGAGAATTGAGAAATTGAAAATGAAATCAGAATAGAACTGAATATACCTCGTTAGCCACGAGAGATGCTGAGGGGTGACGACTGAGATCCCGACCCAATAGATCGGGGATCTACACAGATGCGCCAGACAGGGCACTATGAGGAGAAGGAGCCGGTATGCTGGAGGATGGCCCCTCTGCCGCAACCTCCGGAGGAACAGCCTCCTCAACGTCCGGATGTTCGGGACGGATGACAGCCTCCGCCAAGCGGTGAGCCTGACGGGTCCGAGGAGGAACGGGGGCAGGTGCAGCCCTACGATAGCGAACACCCGAGGTCCGTGACGCAGAAGAGCTACTAGGGGCATCGGGATCCATAGCTGGAACAGAACAGGCAAGGAGGAAGGTAAGTTTCCTTTTGAATTATGTCACGAATATTCTAAATTCCTACCCTCATCATATAATTAGTGCAGCATGATGCATGTTAAAAAAAAATAAAAAAATCGGCAGAGTTCCGTTTGTAAAATGGACATCCCAGGCATAAGCCAAACATGTTTTCCATCAATTAAAGCCTCAAACAGATCAAAGTTGCATTCATATGTGTAATCACAGCATGTAAAGTACCATAATGCATGATTTTCTTTCAGAAAAGGAATAACAGTATGGGGGACCGCATCATGAGCATAAAATAGGATTCACACAGTTGATACATAGCATGTATATATGATAATACATAGCATAGCATTGTAAAGCATACATTTCTATCTCTAACCATGTAAATAGCCAAATGTATAGCAAAACATTGACGAAATTGAAAAGTGAACGGTCAAAGTGTTACCTGTAACGCGTAGATCGATCTAACGGGAGCGGTTTTTGCGGGAAAGTTGGAGAAATCGACAGAAGGCCTTTGCAAACGAGCACAATCTCAAGAATCTATGTGGGGTACGAAGTTGAAAGTGACAGATCTGGAAGCGGCGAGCCGCTTATGAATCCCGATCTTAGCCGCAGATCTATCTGCGGCTGGCCGTAGATCCATCTGCGGCTGGCCTTGGTGGGTCCCCCTGGTTTCCTTGCAGCTGTTTGATGTGTTTAGTGAAAATGAATTACGAGATGGGTGACCGGCGACGATACCCGGCCCCGACAAGACAATCGTCCGGCGACGAAAACCGGCGATTACGAGATGGATGTCCGGCGACGAAAACCGGCTCTGACAAGATAACCAACCGGCGACGATAACCGGGGGTTACAAGACGGGTGACCGGCGACGATACCCGGCCCCGACAAGACAATCGTCCGGCGACGAAAACCGGCGATTACGAGATGGATGTCCGGCGACGAAAACCGGCTCCGACAAGATAACCAACCGGCGACGATACCCGGCCCCGACAAGACAATCGTCCGGCGACGAAAACCGGCGATTACGAGATGGATGTCCGGCGACGAAAACCGGCTCCGACAAGATAACCAACTGGCGACGATAACCGGGGTAGACATGCACAAATGGCCTGGGGCCTGCGGCTTGATCTGGACCTGGCTTGGGCCTGGCCTGGTCAAAGCCCAGCCTGGTCAAGGCCTGGTCAGGTCTGGCCCGGCCCGTAGGCTTTGAAAAGGCCACTGTTTTATACATAATATCTGGCCTGGCCTGACCTTAAGAATTAATTCGGCCTGGCCTGGCCTGAGGCCTGGTCCGGCCTGAAGCCTGAACCGACCTGAGGCCTGGCCTACTGCTGTGAAGTCCCCCACAATAAATAGTCCAAATAAAAAAAAAAGTCCAACTACATGCAAAGGTTTAAAAAAAAAATTAACGCCCCAGGCCCAATCAGTCAATCGACTACTGCCTCCTTAGTCCTTAGTCCTTACTCCTTACTGACTCCTTCGGTCTTTCCCAAGCAGGCCAATATTATAAGCCAATAACTATTAAGTATTAACTCTGCAAGACAACAACTAGCAATAAAGCAAAGCAACGGTCAAAAACTTATAAAATAAAATTTTAAATTCAAAGACATTACCCATATAAAGCTGCCAGCAATGAAGGAAAAGATTGTTGAAAGAAAGCTTTTAAGTTGGTGTGATTATTGATAAGACTAGACATGCAGGATATATATATATATATATATATATATATATATATATATATATATAATTGTTTGTTGAAAATCTAATTATTAGTCCAATAGTCCTGTTCGGTTATTCCTATACTAATGTCATTACTGTAATTTGTAATTTGTAACTTGTAAGTTGTAATACATTATTTTAATTAATACATCAATTAAGTTTAACATTTCAATTATTCATTCTTGATTTCTTATAAGTATATTTAATTAATATATTAGTTAGTTTATTTAATATTAATAAGTTAGTTGATTAAATTTTAATATTAATATGCTAGTTAGTTTATTTAATATTCATAAGTTAGTTAATTAAAATTTAATATTAACATACTAGTTAGTTTATATAATATTAATAAGTTAGTTGATTAAAAGTTTATTAATATTTATAGACATAATTACATAAATAATTAATTAAATACAATAATAGGTACAATATTAAATACACTAATAATTATGAGTTATTTACTTATTTACTCCATCAAAAATTTAAAATAATTCTTACGTTTAATTTTCCTTCCATTTTATTTTCTAACCGGTGTAATCTTTGCAATTTGCATGGATGATGCCTGATGATGATGGATTGGAGATTTGGAGTATTGGATAATGATTTGATGGATTGGACCAAAAAGCAAAAAAATAATAATAATAACAATCCTCTAAAGTCTAACTCTAAGCTAAGCTAATTCTCCTAAGGCGCCAGGCGGAGGCCCCAGGCCCCAAACCACATGTACAATCATTTAAAAAAAAAAGATGCAGACCAGACCGGACCAGCTGGGCCTAGCCCAAGGCCTGGCCTACAGGCCTCGTCAGATCAGAGTTTGTGGGATAAACCTGGCCTGGCCTGGCCTTGAAGGCTCAAAGTCAAGGCCTGACCTGGCCTGGTCAACGGCCAAAGCCTGGCAGGCCCAGACCGGATCAGGCCAGGCCGGCCAGTTGTGCACTACTAAACCGGGGGTTACGAGATGGGTGACCGGCGACGATACCCGGCCCCGACAAGACAATCGTCCGGCGACGAAAATCGGCGATTACGAGATGGATGTCCGGCGACGAAAACCGGCTCCGACAAGGATAACCAACCGACGACGATAACCGGGGGTTACGAGATAGGTGACCGGCGACGATAACCGGCCCCGACAAGATAATCGACCGGCGATTATAACCGGCGATTACGAGATGGATGTCCGGCGACGAGAACCGGCTCTAACAAGATAACCAACCGGCGACGATACCCGGCCCCGACGAGAACATCGACCAGCGACGATAACCGGCGATTACGAGATGGGTGACCGGCGACGAAACCCGGCCCCGACAATACGATCATCCGCATCGACACCCTTTTGTGAGTGTTTTGCATCCATTGCATCTTACGTTGCATCATAAATCACATGTGTTGCATTGTCATCTTTGTGCATTGTCATTCATGCATCGAGTGTCTATTCTTTATCCTATTCATTTCATTTAAACATTGCATGAACATGATAAAGAGGGGTAGCTGTAGACACCCAAATTTTGCGTTTCCTGTACTAACCATGACAGGAGGGAAAAATCGCCAATTGAACCGGCTTGCGGGAGCGAAGGAATGGGCACAAGTGCGAACGCCCAACACCACCGCAATGTTTGGCGACCAAAGCTGACGTGACAATAAGGCCATCCGAAACGGGAATCCCCGAATGAGGTGGCACGTCTCCCGGAAATTCCCGGACTGCAGAATACGAGCCTGTCAGCGAAAACCGAGGCGTGGCACAAAAATCGAGAAAGTCAAACCGTCCAGCCGCGGATTGATCTGCGGCCAAATAGTGCGCATTTTGAAAACACGGAACTCGAAACACGGAACTCGAAATTAGGTGAGTGGAAGGCAGGCGACCAGCCAGCCTATTTTAGCTCAGCTTTGTGCAGCATACAAGGAGTTCAGCAGTTTTTGGGAGAAGAAGAATTCAGCACATCAGCCAAGCACGGAAATTGAGAGAAAATAGCTAGAATTTGCAACAAAAATAGGAAGAAAAGAGAGAAAAAAGAGAGGAACTCTACTCCTTTGATTTTGATTGTATCAAATATATTTCTTATCCTATTCAAGTATACAAGTTTACCTCCATTTGAGATCATTTTGCAAGGTAAAAATTCCTTTTGTTATAGCAATTTATATCACATTATTTGGTTAGATTAGATGTAGTTTTCATGTATATTGTTGAACAATCATGGATTAGGGATTATTAGTGAAGGTTCCATCGGAACAAAATTCTTCCTAATAACCCGAGGATATCCAATTGATGAAATTTCAAGCTTATTTATGGTGATTCATTGGGTGTAATTTATTTAGATTGTCATTTCCGGATATCATGGTGTATTAGATAAATCCGGGTTGATTAGTTATGTAGTATTCATTTTGTGGGCATGTATTAATCTCGTGTGAGCCTAGGGATGCGACCCCGTGGTCCAAATCCGATGATGGACGTTTTGATGTATGTGATAGATTCAAGATGCTCGTTTTGTAACATGTAACCGTCGGGCCTTAAAACGACGCTAAGGCGAGAATCGGGTTTAAGGCCCCGTATTAGTGGAATATGTGATTGTTGGCGTTCGGGGATATTTTGATGGCTTACATGCCCATGAATAGCCCCGACGCGTATTTATGCTTGATTAGATTTTGTGACACAAAAAATGATTTCGAGGATTAAATGATGAAGGTTTTTCATTAAAATCAAACAAGTTAGGTTACTAGAATCACGAGGCTAAAAATTTGAAGTGTTAATAAATGTCGATTCCTATTAGACGAGAAGGCCAAAGGAAATCATTTTCAAGCATCCCCAAAAGCGGTTTTATGAATGAACGAAACGTTTTATTAAACCTTGATACATAGGGCGAAAAAGATCCTAGAAATTGCCCATCATTTATGAAAACAACGTATAAATCTCGATTCCTATTTCGGTTAAGGTTTAAGAGAATTCACGTTTTATCAAAACGACGCCTAATAAAGATTTATAGTTTTGACAAGTAAAATCAAATCTTTTCTCATGAATGAAGGAGCTCTCTCGTTCTAACGGAAACGACGTTCTAAAACATTCCAAAAACAAAACACGATTTCTCAACAAAGTGTCAAATGTATCATCTCCCATAAAAGAACTCACCACAACATTCACATAAGCACACACACACACACACGCACGCACACACATTTTATGAATCAAAGGATAGAAAAGTATCAAGATTGCGGTAACCGTGTTTCACGGAAGTCGAGGGGTGCCTAACACATTCCCCTCACTTAAGCAAGCCCCCGAACTCTATGAATCTCGATTCGCAGACCAATTAATTCGAAGTCACATATGAGCCAGCGATTTATAAAAAAACGAAAACTCGGATGAGTTGGTACATCCATTTCAAATATACCAACTGGCGACTCTGGTTAATTGGCTCATCATAAAAAACGATCTTTCAAAACCCCGTCGACATCAATGCCGACCTTTTGCAAAACATCATCTAATAACAAAGGCTAAAATCGGAAAAGGACAACATCGCGAAGGAGAGGCGAGAAACCGGCGTCGACACACCCCATTAAAAAAATTAAAAATTAGTATTGCTATATATGAAGACAAAAATTTATATCGATATTAAATAACGGTGCATATGTAAACATACGGGATAACGAAAGAATAAAAAAGAGACCCACACATTACTATTCTATCTTCAATTTTACGTTAGTTGCAATTCAAAAACGTCATAAATTAATCGACATATAAACCATTTCTCTTAAAAAAATCTTTCCCATAACTCACATCGTTTCCCACTAAGATTTTTTTTAATTTTTCCTTATGATAATTACAAATAAAAATAAAAATAAAAATAGTGAAGAACTAAACAACAGAAGTAAGGGAAAGAGGGGGAGATTTATAAATATTATATATGTTATAATAAGCTAGACTAAATTATTAATTAATAATTAAACCCAAAGGTAAAATATAATTTTGAGAATCATGGGAGTATATTCAACTAATAACTTTACATGTAAGGTATTTTCTATTACTTTAGGGAATGGTATCTTGTTGATTCTATGAATATATCCATCCTAGGTATATGATCTTCAGATTTTATTCCCCCCACAAAGTTGAGATTCGCCAAACGCTTCCTTGACACAGAATTTTATGAAACTAACAGGCTAATAATATTTTTTGAAACTTGACAGCCGTGGAGGGGAAAAAAGGGGAAAATATATAAAAATTTAGTTAATTCATATAAGTCTAGTTATTATAATTCCTTAGTTCCGTAAAAGTGTTTTATTTATAAATTTTACAAAAATATTCTATCTGATTAGGAAGATACGATCAATTTTGACTAATTGAATTTAATTCAACTTATTTTTAAACTCAACTAATTAAAAGTTGTCTTATTTTCAAAAATTAATTGAACCACTTTGTTCCTTTCAATGTCTTTTTAAAGTGTAAATTTGTTATTTTTTATCTGTCGTTTGTATATTATAAAAAAAATATTAATGACTTAATTTTTTATATTATTTTTATACGAAAGATTATTAATTTATATATTTTTTAAACATTAATTAAAATAAAACACTAATTTTAAATTAAAAAAATTATCAAAACTCTAACCTTCAACTTCATGGTTAACGTGAGTCGAGTAATATCTATCGGGGGGCCAAAGTCCTTCAATAATTTTTGCTTCCCCTTTCTTTAGGACCATGATTTATTACCATTAAATAAATGACTACAAAATGTAAAATCCGACCGTTGGAAGGCCCATTAAGCAAACAGGCAAAATTTGACCGTTGAGTCTCTCAGGCGTTTCTCAACCCTTTTTAAGTAGCTGAAAATCCCCTCTATTTTCTCCCATCAAATCTTACTTGCTCTCAATTTCTCTCTCTCTACCTGCGATTCTTAAGCTCTCTGTTCTCTATTTCAAGCAATTACTAATTACTAATTTTTCAATTTCATTTTGTTCTTTTGATTTTGATTTAAATAATCCCCCATTTCAATTTTCACTAAAATCATCAGAATCAATGGCGGAAACGAAAAATGCCCACCACGTAGTTGTCGAAATTCCGGTCGACGAAGAGCACCAACAGAAGCTAATCTCCGCCATGACCACAATCTCCGCCATTCAAAACCACCCATTAATGGAAATCTCCCAAAACCCCGGCCATCTCCTGCTCCTCAAGCTCTGGCAACGCGAAGAAGATCTCTTCGGCAGGCGAATCGCCGGCAAAGAATCTCGATTAAATTCAATTAAAACCGAAATCTTTCATTTATGCTGTTTCTTCTTTATTTTCCATGGGTTTTTTCTAACAATTTTATCATCCACATCTACTAGCAATAAACACGAGCATTTGTGTCATAAATGGTGGATCCCTTCGATTCTATCGGTTTCGACTTCAGCTGTGTTGATCTTTTTGGTTCAGGTGAAATTGTGCAGGTACTGGAAAGTGTCTAAACAGTTGCAGAGGGAAAGGACCGATAATCGGGCGCTTACGAGGTGTATTCAGGAGTTGAGGATGAAAGGGGCCAGTTTTGATTTGGCTAAAGAGCCTCTGAATGGGAAAAGAATGAAGAGTTCTAGTGTTGAGATCAAATGGAAGCCACTTACTTGGTGTTCTCAGAATTTAACTACTGTTTCTCTGGTTTGTATTACAGGGTTGCTGTTTCCTGCTAGCAGATTTATCCTTTGCATTTAGACATTTTGAAGTTGGTTCAGATTTGGTTAAAGATTTGGACACTGGACTGATGTTTGTCACTGCCAGTCCATGAGGTAAAATTTCTGCTCCCTCCTCTGTCCCACAAAAAGGGTCACATTTGCAGAATTTGTGATTATTAAGAACATATTTTGTCCCCCGAAACTAATAAGTTGTTATAGTGTAGTCTAAACAAGAGTTGTCTTATTTTATACTATTATCACTAAAAACTGTAGTATTATATCAGAAAAAAATAGCAAAAGGAACTCTTTTTGCGGCACGGCAAGAGTATTATACAAACTACATTAATAAATTGGGCTTCGTAGTGTGTATGGTTATTGATTTCATTGTTGGGGTTTTGTAGATTTTTGAACAAATTTAATTGGGATTTTGGAATAGGAGAAGGCACCTACAATCTGTTTTGCTTTCTTCTACATCAGTCTCGTTTCAGAGGAAGTACAAGACCAATTTTGTCACTGCCACAAGGTAAAATTCTACTCCCTTCATTTCATTTCAATAGAAAGGGTCTCATTTGTAAAATTTGTGGATCGTAAGGATATATTTTGTTCCCCCAAAAACTGGGTAAATTGTTGATTTTGTACTCTTATCACTGAAAAGTGTCTCCTTTTTATGGAACAAAAAAAGAATAACAAATGGTACTTTTTTGTGGTACAGAACAAGTATTATACAAACATTATATTATATCAGTAAGCTATTGATTTCATTATTGGAATTTTGTAGATTTTTGAAAAAGATTGATCAAGATTTCGGAACGGAAGCACCGACTATATTTTTGCTTCTTCTACATCACTCTTGTTCCATCTTGATAAAGGAAGAGGAAACACTTGTTTTGTGATCTCACACTATCAAGGGGATGAAGCATTTTGGTCCGATATTTGCACGAGCATGTGGAAGGTGCTTATTTTCTGGAGCATCAAACAAATACATTTGATTTTTTTTTATGGAGCTGGGAGAGAGATTGTTTATGTAGAAATGTCTCAATTGCGGGGTCTTTTCCAAATTAAACGAGAGATTTACAGCAGAAGAGACATAAGCTTCTTTAAATTAGCTGGGGAGAAACACTGCTTGTGTTCCTCCTATCAATTTTAAAAACCTTACCAATTGTTATAATTCTTCTCTAATTCCTCCTTATTTCCCTACTTTTTTTGTTGTATTCAGTGATAACACACTAGAGAGCATCCAAGATACTTGGACATTTTTGAATCATGTGGGAAATTTCTTTGCAATTCAATCAAATTGATAAAAAATGGAGTTCTGACTTTTTGCTACTTTTTGACAGTTTAGTGTTCCTCCTTCCCAAAGTGTAAACCCATAGTTATAATAATAAATACTCCATCCATTCCAAATTATATCATTATTATATAATAATAATTATTCCATCCATTCCAAATTATATGAAAATTATTGACTTTTGTAAATCAATTTAAGACATTAAAATTGAGATGACTCGTTAAAAATTACTATAAAATAAAATAATAAAACTTACGATAAAATTGTAATTAAAGAAATTTATGTCAATTTTGAATTTAAAAATCTCTTCAGCTGATCTTAAAAAGTCAACGGTGATCAAAATCCGACACTTTTTAGCGATGAATTTTGAACTAGAGAATGTGTTATGTGTTGATTCGCTAAAAATGCGATACCACATTTTGAAATATAAGATTCAATGTTATAATTATGAATGAATCATATTAATTTTAAATAATTAAAGAAATTGATATGAAAACAAGCAAAAATAATTTCCCCACAAGCCTCCTCACTCACATTAATAGTTAATGAGATTCATCCTCATGCGTGCAAGTAGAATACTCACCTTGGGTAATCTACAATTTCACTTGCGAAAATATCAATTCCCTGAATTAACTAAAAGTTTTAGTTAAAACGAGCATATTGGAATTAAAAACTTGTCCTCGAGTAAAGTTTTGATATATTGATGCAATAGTTGGGACGGGGGAGTACACAGATGGAATTAAATTCACTAGAAAAAAAAGTTTCCACACCAAATTTAAATTAACTTGCAACAACAACAATAACAATAATAATGTTAGGCAGAGATAACAAACATCAAAGAACCTGCATCACTTAACTACTAACATTACAAATAGCCCAGAGTGCCTGGAAGAAAATACAACTTCCAAAAAAGTTTAAATTAACAATCACTCGAGGAATTCACCAGCAATTATAAGCTTCGAATAGGTGCTTCTGCAGTGAGCACACTACTGTGTATCATTTTGCTTCATACGTCCCGCTTTCCATGAAAATTCTTGCTTCCATGATTAGCCCTCCCTTAGTTACTGACATTCCTTTGGACAATGTGCTTTATGCGCTTTCGAAGCCAAATATTCGAAACACACCTACCACAGAAATAAGAAAGGTATGCAACGTTTAGAGGAGACACAGAGTTGTTATACGTAGAAAAACTGTTAACGATAACAAACTAGAGCAAGAAGATGCAACACCTTCATCAGCCTGATATTTGTTTTTGTCATCTCCAGCATACGCAAGCAAATTGTATTTGGGATTCCACTCCACACTGTTCATGGCAGCCCGGCATGGAATTTGGTGAACTGATCGTCCAGTATGAACATGCGACTATTTCAGAAAGGAGTAATAATAATTAGTTTGATGTGACATACTATGTCAGAAGTTGTCATTTACCTTTAAAGAAGCAACTGTTGTTGCAAAGAAGTCGATCATATTATATAATGTGGCATCAAGGAAAGACAACCTTCTAAACATTTCGCAAAGGCAAAACTTTCAATACAAGGAATTTCAACAGATACATACTATGTCAATGAACAAGTCTTCACTAGCAGAAGCAATATATTCTCCTGTGTGGTTGAAACTTATTGTCCTCACCGGCCATCTGAGAGCGAGTAAAACAAAGTTATTATCTGCATGGTAATAAAGGTAACAAAAGCCCACATAAACTTTTTGAAATACCATAGTGAACTTGCACATTTGAAAATTAAAATATATCCAAGCGCAGAAAATCCAAGGGGATACTCACTCAAGTTTTGTAAATGTACGCACACAGAGCATCTCTGAGATATCCCAAAGGCTAACTAAAGAATCAGCGCTTCCAACCGCAAAATATCTGGCAGAATAGAAAGAGCAGCTGCATCAGTCGAAAGGATTATAGTCCACAGTCCGCAGTAACATATGGAGCTATTAGAATGTCTCTAAATCATCAAGAGGAAACAAAGGAAAAAACTCTTTTCTTTTTTTCTTATGAAAAATAAATTCATCGGGAGAAAACAAAGAAAAGAAAAAGAGAGGCGAAAGTTTCTCTTATGACTCCCTCCGTCCAAGTTTGTGTTGCCCACTTTGCGTGGACACAGTTTTAGTAGAAAAAGATTTGAACATTATATTCCATTACTATTATAATCTCTTTTTACATATGATGTGGTTTACAATCTTCTTCTTTTTTTTTTTTAATCTTTTTATATGAGGAAAATTAAGACTTCTCCAATCCAAAGGTGTATTGATGTTGATACGTGGCGGTCACATATTTTTACATCCAAGAAAGGGAAAGTGTCCACATAAATCGAACTGAGGGAGGACAATAAATGAAACCAATTGATTCTACACTTCTATATGGTAAAAATATAAAGACAAATGCATTTTAACAATTTGATAATGACTTAGTTGTCCATGTCCAGCTTGATCTTTACCCAAGTGCATCACCATAATATCATTAGCAAAGGAACTCCATGGGAAGGTTCTATGCATATGGTATGCATGTAGGCAAACATCTTTTGGCAAACTATAAAAGCAATCAATTTCATCATAAATCTAAGAAGCTATAGTTTAACATGATAAGAAATAAACCAAAATGAAACATACAAAAGAAACACCCTCTGACCACTTCAAAGAATCCCCTATAAGTTCTTTGTAGATTGATTATGCTACATTACAAGAAAATATGTCAGGGAGATGTGTATTTTTTATTGGCAAAAAAAATCTACGCATATTCATCGAGTGATGCCTTCATTCGTCACAAATATGGCCTCCATGCGCCAATGTTCATTACTATCACAATATATATATCTCCTAACAGAACATGTGCCCAGATAAAGTTGTATGAAAAAATGTGGATTACAAAAGCAACTGTGAAGTTTAAACAATAAATAAACTAAATTAACAACCTAAAAAAACCTACTAAAGAGAACCACCATCGACTCAATAAACATGTAGTGGCAACATGACCACTCCATCCCAGTAATTGACATGGTAATATGAACAATTCATATTAAATGTGAATTTGGATTATGAATTCATGTTTCTTGATACCAAAATAAACAAAATAATTCAACCACCAAGAATTGGCAGAGCATAGGATCTCATGTATAGAATAGGCATCAATGCACCTTGTCCAATGCAATATCAATCTGGAGATAACTACAACATCATTTGGCAGTGAAGAAACTTTCAGGGCTTTTCAAGCTCCCTGCTATATTTTTTTTTACATCAAAAGCATCTCCACTTACCCCCCTCCCCCAAAAAAAAAGAAAAAAGAAAAAAAAGAAAGGCAAGTTTCATGAAGTATGAACATTGGGATCAACAACCTTAAGATTATTCCTCAAGGCATCTTCCGCTTCGCCCACCAGTTTGGGTACACATCAAAAGCATCTACACTTAAAGTAATTAACCAACAAATGATGAGACAAATCTGGAGCAAACCTTCCTAAGGGATCAATTGCAATGCAATAGCAACCAGCTGTATGAGCCATTAAGGTGTCGACTGCTTTAAGAGATGGGTATGCTAGTACTTCAACCGTACCTGAGAAGAGAGTTTAAACAAGAGAAGCATAAAGTTTCCCCCTAAACATAATACCCCAATAGATGCTTAAAATAGACCCAAGTTCCAACAATTGAGAGGAAGGAAATTGCCTGATCAGTTATTGATCTCACCATTTCCAGTAGTCAAAAAGAACATGTCTCCTGTCATGTTCCACGCAATCTCATTTACCTGCCAAAAAACACTAAATATATTAAAATGGACAAATACATATGGTTTGGAGATAATCCTAGCACTAGGGATGGAACCCTGGCACTAGGGATGGGAACCTAGTCACAAATTATTAATGTCCTTCTTCACGTAGTTTTACACATGTTTGCAACTGCACATTACTCAAATACATGATCAAATGGAAGGCTTTTTGATGCACATAATTTGTACCTACCAGCCATCCTATGTTAGAGAGTATATCATGGCTCATGGACAATTACTTCACAACTATGAAGCACGGACACTTATCGGAGGTTGACATATCCATATTGTATACGGACACTCCACAGACACTTTTGGATACTTCAACTTTGTTATTTTCATTTTTTTTTATTTCGCATACTTCCGAATACTCTAGAGATACTTCATGGTATGTTATGATGGATGCTAGTATTTTAATTGAAATTAAACTTCAAAGTTAACCACTTGCTTATGGTTACATAAATATAATTGATTTATTTATAATATACATATATGTAGATCAATAAAAATATAAAAAATTTCATCTTGTTTATATGGTGAGTTTTGATGTATTAGTCGATAATATACTGATATCCTAATTTATATATACCAAATTTATTGATTTCTTTATTATTATTTTTTTGCTCTACTAGTAGTGTTTAGCTAAATATCAACTCTATACTTCAAATAAAGAGTCCAACTTCTCTATTGATATGAACATATATGTGTCTTCCTTAAATATAATTATCTCTTTATAATCTTATTTGTTATACACTTGGAGATCTTTATGGTACAAGTGTTCCTCACTATTTTGCTTGATTTTTGTCATGATTTATTAACAATTAAATCAATTTATACATTTATATTTATTAAAAATACTCCCTTCATTCCAAAATATATGATCACATTTGACTTTTTAAAGGTAATATAAGATATTTTCAAATTCAAAATTGGTTCGATTCTTTTATATTTTGAAAACAATATATTTTGTAATTAGTATCACTTTTTAGATCATTTACAATTTTCATAATTGTATTATGTAATATTAAATGAATTCACATCAATTTTGAATTTGAAAATATCTCAAATTGACTTTAAATGGTCAAAATTAATCCTATATTTTGGGATGGAGGGCGTATATAAAATTCAAGGTATCCTCCTACATATGGTATCCTGTTTTAGTGGGAGAATGTTGTGTCCCGTGTCTCGTATCGTCGCCCCTGTCCGTATCCATACTTCCTAGCTTCACAAGTTTTACCACCCACATGACAACTAAATTATTAAGTAGATCAAGATAATCCAATTACGACCAACATGTATTAAAGGATTCAACCCAAGGTCAACTGGTCAACAAAAACATTACAACACTAAGGCCAAAAGATTCTAAACGCAGTGCAGAATGACATGATGATCAGCTTCCTTAACTATAAAACTAGCGCAATGTGACTATTAAATCTGAATCAATAGAAACTCAATGACAGGAATTGGCCTATGCATCACTTCCTTTGCAAAACAGTTGATCGGAAGAAACAAGCATCAACTTAAACAAGAGATTACCTCATAGTTAAACTTGCGCCTATGAATGGGCTTGAATTTCCGTACATCCAATATTGTTAGTTCATCATCCTAATACATAAAAAGAGGGTAAGATGATGGCTATATACTTCAAATATTCTGAAAGGTAGCATATATTTTCAGGAATCATCAACTGAGATATTATTTTAGGGAACTAAAGAAACCAGATTTGAATTTATACGCCAAATAAAGGAAATATTAAATCCATATAGAATACAAACTATGCAAAACTTAGCAAAAAAAATAAATTGTAAAAGGTACCCTATTCCCAACTGCCACGTGTGTCCCATCTGGTTTATAAGTAATGTTGATATTCTCTCCACTAAGTTCTGCTAGCTGTGAGCATTTTCCGCCTGCAGAAATTACACAAATAAATGAGCATCTTCTACAATACTGTCAGGACTGATTGTATAATCTCAATCTATATGAGGCTGTATAATCTTCTTCTTCATCCATCACATTTATTTCGTTTCAAACCCAAATCCTTGGAACTACGGCCAATGATCATCAGACCTTAATTCGGATTAAGGTAAATTATGAGGAAGCAGAATTCTGGGCAATCCTAAAGGGTCTTTAATTAGCTGAATGAAAAGGATTTGACAAACTTAAAGTCGAATGCACTTTGAGGTAACATTTTGCCTGCAATATGAAACATGGTTGGAGCCTACCAGGTTTGAGCATAAAACAACAGAGAAGCTAATCACTGTTGCTGACTGGCTTGGTAAGATGAACCTCTCTTGGATATAAGTTTTTAGATTTAAGAACGCCAACCCCCTCTCTCCCCTCAGAGTTTAGAACCTCATTTTTTCTTTGGTAGATGCTAATGAGGTTACAAACTTTATTAAATTAAATCTGTTTTGGTATCACATAATGTCTTGGTCTTTAGCCCTCTTTTATTCCCCAGTTCCACCCCCCAACCAAAAAAATAGTAAATTCCAATCTGAGAAAGATGATCCATACTCTTACTTGAAAACAACAAACAAAGATTTAATACATTTCTTAACAATGCGATCCAAATGCAGGGAGTTTTGAATCTTAACTTTCAAACAACTAGCTGGTGCTAAAATGTATGGTGCATTTCATTTCTTTCTCATCGAACAAACAATTCAAAGAAAGCAAACACTTACTACGAGCATCCCACAATCGGACCGTCTTATCACCAGATGCAGTTGCAATCAAATCAGAATGTTTGGGGTCCCAGCATAACTGATCCACACTATCAGTATGCCCCTTTAGCTCAATTTCTTTAACCTTACTCTGCACCAAACACACTCCATATAATCCCCACCACAGCAATTTAATAAAAAATAATTGAAAATAGTATTACTACCCAAAGATTAAAATAACAAAAAAAGACAAAAAATTAAAAGAAATTTACATATTTGACTATAAATAAAAGAAAATAGTACTACTACCCAAAGATTAAACCAACAAATACATAATTAAAAGACATAGAATCAAAAGAAATATACATGTCCGTGCGACTCAATGTGCCATATACGAGCCGTTTGATCAACAGAACCGGAGGCGAGCTTCGTGCCATTGCAATTCCAAGCTACGGAATGTACCTAAATCAATTACACCGCAAAGAAGATGACACTAATTTCAATTCGGAGACAGTAAAGGAGCATATGCATAGAGCTAGGGTTTTTCAAGGGTTTTAGTTTGGGGGTTTGAAATGAAGAGAGATATTTATAGAACCTTCTTCTTGTGGCCTTGATATTCTCGATTATGGAGGTTTCTGAAGGGCATTGTTTCCTCCATTACGTCTTATTTTCTGCAGATTTCCAATCTTAAAAGACTTTTTTTCCCTCAGTTATAGGGCAAATGATCAGGGATAAAATCTTAACTTCTTTTTTAATTATAGAGAGGGTCCCTGAACTTACATTAATTTCATTATTAGTCCCTCAATTATATTTTCCTTTAATTTCATCCCTCAGCTCCTTAAATTTACTATTCCTAGTCCCTTCGTCCTCATACGGTCATTCAAGGCACATATTTCACGCAAATGAAATATAGTAGACCCTATTAGCTATTAAGTATACTTTTTTTAAGGGTAAATTAGTCTTTACTCATATTTAAATTTGACATGTACTTTTAGATGTTTTTTTGTGGACAAAAAATTTGTACTTCAAGATATGTTGTTTACGCCCAAATTTCAAAATTTTTAGTGTTGGATTAAGCAATTTTCGGTTAAGTACAGTTATTAGTTAACTGACTGATGACAATAGCTGATGTCTGATGAGTTAACTAAAGGCATTCAGACAGGAATGACCAACTAAGCCAAAAATTAAGAAAACAAAGTCAAACACATGAAGTAGCAGTTAGACACGCACGTTCCTTCAGATCAACAACATGAAAGGTCCACGTTTAGTTAGCAGACGCACTAGCAGAGTTGGCTGAAATTCAAATAAACGACGCAAACAAGTAAGGGACTACATTCCCTTTAAAAACAGCAAAGTGCACATACCACGTTCAAGTAATTGATGTACTAGCAGAAAGTGGGTTAGTGGGCAGAATTTCAAGGGGAATGTGGCTATATGAGTGGACGTTAAGTTGATGCAACAGTTTCCCAGCAACTCTATAAATAGGAAAAGTCCAATTTGCACAAGAAAAAACACATATCTAGATTCAAATTTTCCATTTTTAATAGCTTTTAGCTTAATTCTACAATAATTAGCTCGTTACGCCGACAATTAACTTAATTAATTGTTGTAATTAAGTAGTTTTATTAGATTTACAACTTGTTACGTCTAGATGGACTTAGTTATATGTTCAATTCCTATTGTTTTCTTACATCAAGACCTTTATAAGGTGTTGTTGAATTGCTCTGCACTTTTCCAATGGTGTATTGACTCGGGTTGTACAGTTTACAACATATCTAATAATTATATTCAAGTTTTTACTTAGTTATCTGACATTAATGGTTATATTTTGCATATTGTGTTAACTGTTACGTGCTAATCAACATATATGAAAGTTTGAATTTAGTTTATAGTTGTAATATGATAGTCTATTATTAAATGTTGACCCAACATATAACTAACCAAGAGGGGGGAGGGGGTGAATTGGTAGTTTTAATATTTTTTCAAGTTTTTTTTTAATTATTTACAACGGAATAAAGATTAACATTCCCACTCAAACTGTTTGATTCTATCTAGGTGTGTGACTAACTTACAGTATGAATTTGAGTCTATTTGCTTATGAACTTGACTGACTCACAATAAGTTTAATATATAAACAAGACACAAACAAAGTAAAAACTAACTACACAAACACACAATAGCGCATAAAATTTTTAAGTGGTTTAACATAACTTGTGCCTAATCCACGAGATATTAGTCCAATGCCTTGTTATATAACTTACAACTTAGACGGTTAATTTTCTAGGCTCACCGGGCAATCTTATCATCCCTTATGCTACCAATGCACTCTAATGCATAACCTATCTATTTTTACAGATTCACAGATAAACTTATTCCTTACTCCATTTATTTTCAGGGTTCACAGAAAACTTCACCTATCTAAAAATAAAAATAGTGTTGTTTAAGAAAAAATAACAAACATCACAAGTTGCTAAAGGATGCACAATCAACCATATTACCTATGATCTCTAAAAGATCTGATATTACAATGCAAGTTCGATATCTAAATTTTCAACCTTTCAACCAATATAACATTGTTTGTACAAAAAGGAGTAAACTAGTGTAAAGGGTGTTTTTAGATCTTTTTGACTCTCACCTTGAATGTGACTCACGTATGGATTTTTAAGCTCTTCTTTCTTCACACACAAATTTCTTCTCTCTGATGAACATGAGTCCTTTTATACTTGTATATCCAACATATAACCATTTGAGAGTTGTAGACTTGATTAGTGGGAATTTGAAATTTCTTTAGCTGTCTTGATCTTCCAATCTAGATCTTGTATTTTATGTTTGAATCTTGTATTTTGAATTTCAAATGACCTGAGCTATGTTGGTAAACATGCAAAGTCTTCTTCATGCAAAAATCATAATTGTTGATGTAGTTTTTAATTTCTCTTTTTTTACAACTTATTCAATTTTTGTTCATCTTATTTTTATTTTGGGATTGTTTATAGTACTTATTCTTATTCTCTCTCTCTCTCTTTTTTTCAAAAGGTACATTCTTCTTGTCGTTCATCTTTTGTTTAATTTAAGATGAAAAGTAAAAACTTAATAAATATGCATATTGATAGTCATCTAAGAATTCTCTATGCAGGTACAATTTTGACAGTAAATCTGTAAATGTATTGAAATACTAAATGGTAAGTTCATAAACGACCAAGAAATCCATACGCTCACTTCTAGTAAGTATAAATACTTATAATACCTTATATAATTTTCGCTAAATAATTCAGAGTAACATATTTATGATTAACAGTGAGGACAAATGCAAGAAGAAAAAAGCCAAAAATAAAAATGAAGTAATCAAAAAATTAAGTACGCACATATTTTTATTAATTTTTTTGTACTTGACTGTCTTAACTCTCATTGTCTAATTATATATATTTTTTTGTATATACTTTTATAGGGTGCATGATATAATTGTCGAGTACAGGAATATGTCCACGTACAACTAAAAAGTCCAATTATATAAAAATATAGGTTTTAAGAGTTTTGTAGTGTATAAAGAGGAGAAAGAAAGATTCAATATTAAACAAGAAAAAGTGTTTGTTTGCCATGTTTATAATTTGAGAAGTTAAATTGACATAAATTAAACAAACTAATAAACTACACTTGTTTTATGCAAAACAAGGTGTTCTCCAAGTCAGTTATACTACGTTCATTGAGTGAGGGAGAGCATATGGAAATTGGAATAATCCATTTCAATTAGAATGAAATGAATCATTCCACTATTCATTCCATTCCTTCAATCCAAACGTAACATTAGGGTTTTATGCGAGATTAGTTAATAGGTTAATTGAGACACAAAAAAAAGATGTTAAATAAATAGGTTTTGATGGGATACTGAATCTTAATTAGGCAAAAAAAAAGCTTGAGGTAAAATTATTAAAAATTCAACCAAAAAATACAAGCATTAAAATCGTATGGAAAAATTCTTAAACTTACTTCGAATGTTGTTTCAAGTACCTTATGACTTAAAAATGAAGGCTTATAAGTAATTTTAGAGAAATCAAGCTTGGAGGTGAGTTGTTTCAAGTATCTTATGACTTAAAAATGAAGGCTTATAAGTAATTTTAGAGAAATCAAGCTTGGAGGTGAGTGAGAGATATGTGATTAAGAGAGAAGGAGTATCACAAGATGGAACAGGATGGGACTTTGAAATATTATGGAAGATATTGTTTCATCCACAATTTATATTTAAATATTACTGATGAGGAAAGCTAATTATGAGTGCAAGCCTAGCAAACATGTCACTCCTCCATATACTATCATTCAAGCAAAAGCTAGCAAACCCATATCAGAACATTGGACGAAAGGTAGGAGTGATTTTATTTTATACAAATATAACTTTTGTTCTTATTATTTTTGTTTTTTTTTCTAAAATTTATATTCTATCTTTCCCAAAAACTGAGCGTACTGTTACAACATTAGAATATATTGGCACATTAATTTATGTTAATTTTGCGCTAAGTATGACTATCCCTAGAAAAAATGGTCGGGTGGGGGGGGGGGGGGGGGGGGGGGGGGGGGGGGGGGGGGGGGGGGGGGGGGGGCGCGGGGGGGGGGGTATCGAAATATTTGTAATTTTTTTTTCATTTCAAATATACCGTCTAGGACAAATTCATCGGTGTAGTTAAAAATCAAGATAAAACATCACTTGTGTTACCTCATAAGGAAAATAACATCACTTGTGTTACCTCATAAGGAAAATAACATCTTTACTAATAAAAATAATTTATTAGTATAATTTTATAAGTTACATATTTCAGGAAGTGTGTTGTAAAGATAGAATCCTTACATGCATCATTGGGTGACATGCGCTTGTTTAGGCTTGATGGGTGGTTACATGATTATGTAAGTAAATTATGAAAAGTAATATATGCTCATTTGAAATTATATAATACCTGATACTTCCTCCGTCCCAAATTAATTGCTCAGTTTTGATTTTTTAAAGTCAAATTGACTATTTTTAAAACTAATCTTTTTACTATTTTTGCTAAAATATAGATGAAGAGATTATAACCAAAAGAAAGTATATACAATTTATTACTAACCCCAATTTTTATAATTTAGAAATATATTTATATGTGCTTAATTATTAATTCTAAAAATAATCAATTTGACTTAAAAAAGCCAAAACTGAGCAATTAATTTGGGACGGAGGAGTAGTATTCTATCTAACTAAAGGCAATAAATATGGTCCTATGTCATTTAACTCACGAAGAAAGAGAGAAGCATCCCTAGAATGAAGAATTTAAGTCATTGTACTTTCCACATATTTTTCGGTGAATAAATGCACAAGTTTTTTGTTTTCCAGTATATAGTTTATTTTTGGAAATCACCCTCTAATTCAATAGTAACTATTTTTCTTTTTAGACAATGATACTTGATAAGGGCAACAAAAATTTAAATATATATGTGAATTTTTTTTATACGTTCTAGCTAGATACACGGGTAACATTTTGGCATGTGAAATGGTATAATATTTATCATCTCTACAATATTTATCGCATCGCCTTGAGATTGTTTCTCGACTTTTTCATTCACAATATTCTGTTTATCCTTCACCATATACCATATCTGGATCACGAACACTAAAAGGTATTTTTTGTTCTTCTTCCTCTTGGTTTCCTCCCAATTTTGAAAGCCAAAGATCCTTGACACGAGATGTAATTCTTGCTATTTCACTTCGCACTCTACCATAACCTTCTCGTGTGAATGAAGCATAATAGTCATTCATTTCATTGTAACTTGTACTTAAAATTTCATACCTTGCCGATTGAACTTCGATACTTGTTATTTCCTTGATTAGATCTTCACTGCCTATATTTACCTTGGGGTCGTTGACAACTTTTTTAGTCCATCTTTTCAGAATACAACTTTGAGGAATTTGAATCAAGTGTATGACTTTCATGACATGTATCATGAGACAACAAGGTATTCCGACTGACTCGAATTTTAAACAAGAGCATTTCATTGTGTCATTTTTCGAATCATACTTCACTAGCCAAGTGAAGTAGATAACAGTTGAATCAAGTTGCAAACGATTAACAAGAAATAATTGTGCCTCCCTTTTTAACTCTGCACGGAATTTAAACAACATAGCCATTAATGTTGTACTCAAATGTGGCAAGATATTACTCCCCCCGTCCCTTAATATAGGACGTTTTAGAGTTTCTCATTTGTCCCTAATTATTTGACGTTTGTTATAATCTAGGAGAATTGGTCATAATTTTTTAAAAATTACCACTCATGGGAAAATGTGTGAGAGAGAGTATGAAATAATTATGATAAGATAAGGTTAAGAATATTATAGACAATTGATACTACAGTTAATGTTATACAATCATTATCTTAATTCTTGTGCCCAAGTCTAAAACGTCCTATATTAAGGGACAGAGGGAGTAATATCATTACTATTTGCTTCCACATTATTCTCCCTAAGACTCCTTAAAGCCCGATCATAAGTATTACCAAATTCATGAAGTCTTAATTGAGAATTTAGGAAACGTTGAAAAAAATGCATTGATTGATTTAGACTGTGAAGTATTTTTCATTCCAACAAAATAACGACCTCGTAAAATAGCTTCTGCCCACATATCCCGCTTTTTATAGATCATTTTTATCCAATCAACATTTTCAACCATATACAATTCAATCAATACTTTTCAATTTGGTTCAAATATTTCAAGGGTACATTTATTAGACATGACATGTTCAAAGTCTTCACAAAATCCATACATGTGCACATTTGCTACACAATTCCTTTCGATATGCCATTTGCACGATCGATATTTCACATTTGGGAATTTCTACTTAATAGCTTTTTGCATGGCTCTATCTCCATCAGTAATTACTGAATCTATTATTTATTGTGTCAAGTTTGTTATATAAAAGGGTGTTTGATAAAAATTGAATTAATCTGAATCTGAATGAGCTGAATCTGAATTTGAATGAGCTGAATCTGAATCTGAATAAAAAAAGTTGTTTGATAATTAACATATCTGAAACATCTGAATGACAGAATTTTATAATTTTACCGCTCTAAAAAATTCAAAATTATTGTAAATTTATTTAATATTACTTAATATAATAGTTAATATTTTTTTTTTAATTTCTTAATTTTTTTAATTTTTTTTACTTCATTCAGCTGCTTATTCAGCTAAAAAAAATCTAACTTAGCCATTCAACTCAATCATTTGACCGATTCAGCCATTCAGACCAAAACAAACGCACTGACCGATTCAGCCATTCAGCTCCATTCAGCTCTAAACAAACACCTCCTAAGGGGGTGTTTGATAAAAACTGAATGAATCTGAATTTGAATGAGCTGAATATGAATCTGAATGAAAAAAGCTGTTTGATAAGTAACATATCTGAAACATCTGAATGACAAAATTTTATAATTTTACCGCTTTAAAAAAATTTAAAATTGTTGTAAATTTATTTAATATTACTTAATATAATAGTTAATATATTTTTAATTTCTTAATTTTAAAATTTTTTTTTTTACTTCATTCAGCTGCTCATTCAGTCATTCAGCTAAAAAAAGCTGACTTAGCCATTCAGCTCAATCACCTGACCGATTCAGCCATTTAGACCAAAACAAGCGCACTGACTAATTCAGCCATTCAGCTCTAAACAAACACCCCCTAAGTCTCCCTTTTAAAACCACTGTTACGGTACCTGCATGATAAATCTAACGAATAATCCATTATGTGGCTAGTTTTGAAACCAACTTTCTGCATACTAGACACTGCTAGGGCTGAGCAAATAATCAAATTGCCTCCGAAATCGCACCAAAAACTGCACCAATTAAAATCGCACCAACGGTTCCAGCGTATATTGTGGTTTTAGGTAGGATAAAAATCAAATTTACGGTTCGGTTTTGGTTACTGATCAAAACCGCACGCATAAAACCGAAACCGCACCATGTGTGTGTATGTATGTATGCAGGGGTAGATGGAATATAAGGGCAACCTATGCTCACTTTTTTTTTATAGGTAAACTCAATGGGGCAGAATTTATAAGTTAGTAAACTCAAGGTGGTAGATTAATAAAAGAGTTGAACTTGGTGGGGCAAAAGAAAAACATTCATTCTAATTTAAATATCTAATTCTCTAAACCAAAGTAAAGATTACTCCAATGCATAGTGATAGTGCATATAGAGAGAGAAAGGGTTGGTGATGGTAAAGTTTCATGTAAAACTGTTTTGTAACTAAGTTAACAGTCTATTCTTTATTAATTTCCAATTAAGTTAATAGATATGTTTATGAATTATAAATAATATAATAACAAATTGACAATTAATACAAATTCATGTGTAATTGCAGGAAGATATGTTCATGGGTTATAATTTAAATTGTATAAAATTTTGTTGCCTCAATTGGTTTTGTAACTGAAACTGCACCAAATGAAACTGCACCGCATATTTTAAAACCGCACCAAACCGCAACATGCGGTTTCATGTGCGGTTTTGGATTTGTGAAACCGCACCTAAGCAGTTTCGGGTGTGGTTTGAGATTCAAACCACACCAAACCGCACCATGCTTACCCCTAGACACTGTTGCCTTATTCGTATATTTGATGTTCCTGTTGGGATGAAGGAAATGAGAATAAGATGGGTCAAAGGATGAGTATGGCCATTCACAAAATCAGCCACTACATATAATTGATTTTTGTCTATTTCACTAACTTGTTTGATTTTTCTTCGTTTCACTAACTTGTATCAACGAGAGAAAATAATGTGAAAAGAGGAGATTTTTTATGATAAAATGAAGAGTAAAATTCAAAAAACCACATGTGGTTTACACGAATTCTTAAGTCACCATCATCTATGATTTTACATTTAATTTCAGGTTACCTCATTTTCGTCTATTTTGACAACTAGTGAATTCTGCTCGCAAAAAGTGAGTGAATATTGTTCCAGTGACTTTAATACCCTCAAATCTCCATGAAATTTAACAAAACTTACCATTCAAATAATTCTTTAACCATACAAGTACCCAGAAAACACATAACTATAGAAGAAGAACAAACAAACAAACAAATGAAATAAAAATCCCTCCATCATCACTATCAGTTAGGGGATGAATACTCAGTTATAATCGAATACCAAATTTCATATAATTTTACTATTCGAACAAGTATCTGAAATATGTACTAACCATATAATCGATCCCGAATAGCCGAATTATACTATTCGGTTATTCGGTATATAACCAAACTATGAACCTATTTTTACCAAACAAAAAATTTTATTTCAAATTTCACTAGAGTTTCTAAACAATATTTAACCAAACAATATTTAACCATAATAACTCATACAATAGTTTAATAATTTCAAATTAACAATATATAAATTCATAATTCATAGGACAAAGTTTATCAAAATCTAATTAAAATAGTATATTATTTTTTTATGTTTCTAATTCGGTTAATCAGTTATCCAAATAGTCTAATTTTTATATCCGAAATTAAATACCGAACTATAAAACGGTTATAATCGAATATACCCGAATAACTGACATGATGTTAAAAAGTATAACTCGGTTATTCAATTTTACCCGTTTTTTACTCAACTCTACCGACAGTAACTTCAATGGAAGAAAGAAATAAGGAAATTTTCTTCTTGAAAATTATGAAATTGCTTCCACTGAATGTACAACCACATTTAACATAAAAATAAATTTAATATTTATACATATATGTATAAAAATAAAACAAATATATCAATTTAAAATTATTAAAAAAAAATCAAATTCACAACAATTATCATCCTTAATACCTCCATCTCTCTACGACAGCCACAAACATCAGCACTCAATGACTCAAAATGACCAGTTCCATATCCTTGAACCCACACCATCATACCCTCAACACACCAATTCTAGCCCCAATTTAACAATCATCATCCCTATATATCCTAATTCAAGCTCTTCCAAATCATAAAGATAACTAAGCCACCACCGCCACCATCCCGACCAATGTAAAATCATATAGCGGCCATCCTTATTGTCTACAGAACCCAAACTCAATTTCATACCCTAACAATCACATTCAAAAAAGAAAAAAAAAGAAGAAGATGAAAATGAAATCCCATCCCTTCGAGATGAACATATAAGAAAAGAGTAGAGGCTTGGGTGTTGGCGCTATAATCGACCACGATGATGGGGGCTACAATCGACGATGATGAGGGATTCAATCGGCAGCTGCGATAAGTTGTCTATTTTTGATATTGACAATTACGTGCAAATGTACGTGATCAACAAGTAATAAAGTGATAAATATGAGTGTCGAACTCACAGGAAATCTCTGTTCAATAATTCCCAACTACTAGTACGATATCAATTCAATTTTATTTAAACGATCACAATTTGTGAATAATAATTAAAAATAATTAAACTAAAATTAAAACTAACACAAAGGTTGAAATTCAAATATATAAAGGCTTAAGACTACAATATCCTCAATCATGTAATATAAATTAATTTATCTAAGACATCCAATTATTCAATTCATTAGAGTTGTTAACGGGAATTCAAAATTATTTATAAGCCCTTTCCTAAGTGATCAAATAAAATTATCTAACTCAATTAATTCTGTG
Source organism: Aralia elata (assembly GCA_034770075.1). Classification (NCBI taxonomy): domain Eukaryota; kingdom Viridiplantae; phylum Streptophyta; class Magnoliopsida; order Apiales; family Araliaceae; genus Aralia; species Aralia elata. The sequence goes on along the minus strand of CM068385.1, from coordinate 10,722,940 downwards.
ATATTCCTATACAAAACTAAAGAATTAAATTCATTAAGCACCAATTCCCAATACTTACATGCAGCGAAGAGATATTTCTATTCACTTCACAACCCCAATTATTCATCCCACGCAAATAATTAAGAATACATGCTATCACATTCAGATCTAACCCTAGTTTTCATCTCCCGAATTCATCTAAAGGATCCTGCTAATTGTTGGTCAGACAATTACTCAATAAACACAAAATATAATAGACAACTCAATATGAAAATAATAATTGGAATCAAATAAATAATTAATCCATAAACATAAAAGGTTCAATTGTAGCCTTAATTGTAAATTTAGTTCATACTAAAAATCGAAATCATAAATCCAAAACAAGTCATCACAATTAAATTATAAATCTGAGATAGAAGATAGAAAAAACTCAGTAAAAGTTCTTCAATCTTCAAATCTCCAAGTTCAGCTCTGTATCACAATCCTTGCGTAAGTGTTAGCGAAAGTGTCTAACCCTAGTTCCATCTCTCTCTATCTCTTTTATAGTTTCTGGATCATATTAGTAGAACAAAATCCCACTCCAATTCAAATCCTTTAAAATTAATATTTTTATTATTTCCTTCCGCGCCTTCTCGCCCCGGCGAAGTCAATATGCCTGATGTAATTCGCCCCGATGCGGTCTCGCCCCGACGAATACAATAACCTGTGGGGAACTCGCCCCGACGAAGACACTTCTTCAAAATTACCAAAATACCACCAATCTTTAAGTTTTCCTATTTAGCCCATCCAAATCCGTTTCCTACAAAATAAACACAAAAGCGAGTAACAAGACACTAAAAATACTCAAAGATAGTAAAGAAATAAGCCAAAGATATATCTAATTCGCAGGTATAAAACTCATTCATCAAATACCCCCAAACTCAAGGCTTTACTTGTTCTCAAGCAAAAACACAAGAAAAATAAACCTAACAAACTAATCTATCTACATGAATGCATATGCATGATGTACTATGACCGAGCAATCAACCAACATAGATTATAAATATCAGGCCTTAGAGATCAGTAGCTAACAATTTAACAAGACTTCAAATTTATGCACCATTAAAAATTTAACTTATCACCAATTTCATCTTGCTTTCAACCCTTCCATGTGTGTGTAATCAACATATCAAATTAGTTAAAATCTCAATCCAATCCATGTACCACAGTGCTCAATAAAATATATTTTATTACAAATAAAAGTCTTTAGTACCCCTCTTATCCACTTATACGTTTTCACTTTTTTTTTCGAACAAGTGTGTTTTACGCTCCATCTCGTTGATTTTTTCTATTGAATTCCTTGATTCTTGACTTTTGCAATGTTTATCTTTATTAGGCTTTTCAATGTCACCCACGTAGCGAACTTTCCACCAATGACTTCCAAACCAGATGGCTTTAGGGCATTAAGTGTAAAAACACTCTTAAGGGCTTACTTGTTCAAATGACAAATGCCACAAAAACAAACTAGTCAAGATCTGCTCATATTTGTCTATATGTCTTTCTTTTTATATATTCTTCTTTTTCTTGCTTTTTAGATAGATATCGAAGCAGTGTTTATTCATATTTTTTTTCATGTTCCAACAAGTGACAGAGGACATTTATATCCTTAACAAGCACCTAATACATAAAATTGAACTAAAACTTAACCAACTTAATACATTGACGTGTACAATTTAAATCAAAGGGTCTCAAGCTCAACAAAATCAGGAACAGTCAAAATTCCTAATTTAGCACTCCTTAACCGTCTCGTTAAACTAATTAGCTAACTAATCAAATTTCATCATCGGCCTTCCTTAAATGCTCTATATCAATTCAATGCTCAAATAAACCTAAATGCAATTTTATATGAATCTAATCTACAAATGAAAATATTTTTGTGATTTTGTAATTTTTAATTTTTTTTAGATAATTATAAAACAAAATTAACTGAAAGCAATTAAAACAACTAATGACATAAATGCAATCTACAATGCAAACTATATGAAACTAATATATGCATATTACACAATAATATAACAAAATAAAACTAACAATGCCAACAAACACCCTCAAACTCAGAAGAAGCAATGTCCTCATTGATTAGAAAATAAAGACTGAGAACTGAGGACTTCCCTGAATGATCAAGCGTTGGGCTCGACCTGCTTATTATCTGAATCTGAAGGAGGGAATGCTGGCAGCGACTGAGGAACTAGAAAATGACCGAGGTCGGTGTTTGGATTCAATCAGGCAAACATATGTGCTTGACACTCCGCCAACCTTCGATTTTGCCTCACTAAGCTTTTATGTTGATCATTCGAATGAAGCTGCAAATTTTGAAATTGAGCACTGAATTTGACTTTACCGCGGGATGTGGATGCCGAGGGTTCATTTACCGCATCATCGGAATTATTAACTTCTTTATCCTCGGAAGGAAGGTGATTTATGAAGCCTATGCCACGATGGTGGGATTCACCTCCTTCCCAAACTTTGTATCGTGTTATTAATCCATGATCCAATAGAAGGAGAGGTTATTGCACTTACTCATCTGATCTCCATCTAACCCCCGCTCTATAACATAGCCCACAGATGAGAGACGGATGTGCCAATCCGCCTTGTGTGTTGCCCCTGATGTCTCGCCACATTGAATGTACAATCACATTTCCCACATCAATGCCGAAATCCTTGACAATAACATACAACAGAGGGGCCTTCTCTCTTGTAACATCGCTGACATGCTGAGAAGACATAAGTTTGGCATATAGAAAGGCGAATCAAATCTTCCTGTAGCGACTGAGATCTTTGTTGAGAATATATGCTGCACCCCGAGGACCTTTGAACGTCCATGTAGTCCCAGGCCTACATAACTTAACAATCATTGTATCATAGTTGGGATTGCTATTGAGGAACTGGACATAAGGGCATTGAGCTAGTGAGGTCAGATTATAATATTCATTGATTGTTTCTGCATTAAAGGATACCAGCTTGCCCCATACCATTACTGCATAGGGCTCCATGTCTTCGGCATTTACATAGAATTCTTTCACAATTGAGACTACCATTGGGTCTGGCTGATCAGTAAATGTATCACAACCCCTCTCATTGATTTGGTGTGACATCTCCCCATCTAAAATTTCATCAGGCCGGAGGCCTCGCTCGGGAGTTAGAGACCCGAGATGTAGGAATCAAATATATCTGCCGCCTCTGCACTGACGAATTTCCTTTTATCATATATTTGTGGCGGTGCAGAAGAACCCTCACCCCATTGTCTCTTTGGTGCCATGTGATGTAATATCAAGCTTATGAAACACAGTACTAAAACTGGACCAACTTAATTGAAACACACTTGTCAAATTGCTATTAAATCCATTGAATGTTCTTTGAGGCAATTAATTAAACACTTGGCGTGCCTCTGTTGAAACCTTTCTTCAAAACCTTCCCCCAAACTCAGTTTCCTTCAATTTCTGACTAGATGTTACACAATTGAATAATGTAAAACAATCTTAAACCCAATTGAGCCAACACAAACTCAATTGGGCAGCAAATTTCAAATATATGCAATTTCAATGGTATCCAATTCCAATCCCAAATAGACAACTATCTTAGAACAATTGAAAAGCTAGGTTAACAATTTGCCCAATGTATGTTACCTTGTGGATGCAACTGGATTTGATGAAAAAATCCGTGTATATTGAATTATAAGTAATACATGGACCTTGTTCTTTAATTTGTAGTTGAACCCTAATATGCTTCGAATTTGGAGATAATTAGTGGGTTTTGGCTTGCTTGGGAAGAATCCGTGGAGTTTTGGCTTTGGGAGGTGAGGAATTTGAATTGCTTAGGAGATTGGGTGGTTCTTTCGATGGGAGACGGAGTATGGAGAGTTTAGGATTCAGAATTGTTGTGTGGGAGGGTTTTAGATTGAAGGGCATCTGTTTTGAAAAGGAAATAAAAAAATAAAATCCCTACGTGTTCGTCGAGGCAGATTCAATTGGCCTAGGGAGCTCGTCGGGGCGAGGTGCAACAGAGAGGTCTGAGCCAGGGCAAGCTCTGAATTCACTGGGGTGAAGCTTGGACAGAGAGGTCTTCGTCGGGGTGAACACCTCTTGCCTTTTTGAGCTCGCTGGGGCAAACTTCCCTTTTGCAAAATTTTTTATTTTTTTCTTCTTTTCATCTATTTTGCAATCCCAATACCTCTTCCCTGTAACATTGTAACAAAATATAAATTAGATAACCTTTTTAGAGCATAAGAGACTTGCAAAACATCTAAAATCTAAGAAATTAATTGTAACTATCCTAACTAATTGCAAATATATAGAAAACTGAAATAGCTGAAACTAATAAAATGATTGGGTTGCGTCCCATCAAGCGTTTGGTTTATAGTCGTCAGCCCGACTTTTTTTCATTTCTTAACCCGGATCAAATTTATGCTTGAAGAACCGTTTCACAACCCAACGCTTGGTTTTGTCCTTATACCACTTAACTTTTTTGCATGACTGGAAACCCCTGAACTTGATTTGATCCATCTCGTTCATTTGAACTACCATTTCCCCATCTGTTTCTTCCTTAAATCCACCTAGAGCTGCACTAATCCGAAAGCATTCTTTACGACCACTTGGAATCTTTATTGCCTTGAAAACCTTAAATGTCACTTGTTCATCTTGGATTTTCATTGTCAATTCACTTTTTTGTACATCTATGATAGGTATATCTCGATTCTCCTCATAATCCAAAACAATAAAATCTGCTGGGAAGATGAACTTATCCACTTTAACTAAAACATCCTCCGCAATCCCCTTTGGATAAGTATATGTCTTATCCACCAGTTGCAACATGACATTAGTCAGCTTTGCTTCCTTCAAACCCAGCTTTTTATAAACAGAAAGCGACATCAAGTGGATACTGGCCCCCAAATCACAAAGGGTTCTCCCATAGAACTGATTACTAATCATGCATGGTATCGTGAAGCTACCTGGGTATTTAAGTTTCGGCGATAGCTTTTTTTGCAATATGGCATTGCACTCCTCTATCAGCGCAACTGTCTCAAAATCTCCCAGTCTTCGCTTCTTAGCCAGGATCTCCTTCATAAACTTGACATAACTGGGCATCTGCTCTAATGCCTTGGAAAATGGGATATTAATATGAAGCTTCTTAAACACTTCTAGAAACTTAGCAAACTGTTTTTCCAACCTTGCCTTCTGAAATCTTTGTGGAAATGGAACGGGAGGCACACTAGAACTTTGTTGGCCTCTATCTTTTTGTACAACTGAATCCTCACATGTTATTGATGTTTCACAATTGTTTGCCTTGTCTGCATTCTTTTCAATCTTGCTATCTTCCAATGATGTCCGTTTAGAATTTCCATCAACAAGAGTTTTATGCAATTCCTTTCCACTCCGTAGTGTAACCGCCTTGCACTGTTTTATTCCTTCCCTCTTTGGATTGACCTCCGTATCACTAGGTAACACTCCTTGAGGACGGTTATTTAGGACATGAGCTAACTGACCCATTTGGTTTTTCAAATTCCTTATTTACACTGCTTGGCTCTTCACATTCAAATATACTTGATTTAGCAGCTTATCCTGATCATTCATTCTCTTCTCTGACGTTGTAATGAATTTTGCCAACGATTCCTCTAAACTCGATTTTCTTTCTGCCTGTTGTGGAACTTGATTTTGGAAACCAGATGGATATTGTGGCCTTGGAGCTTGAGTTTAAACTTGATTATTACTCCAAGAGAAACCCGGATGATTCCTCCACCCCGGATTATAAGCATTCTGATATGGCTGTTGCGGTCTATTATAACTCCCCAAAAACTATACTAACTCTGCACTGATAGCACACTGATCCGTAGCATGGTTTCCTACACATAATTCCCAAATCATCGCCACTTATGAAGTTACTTGTGGTCCCCATGTTTCGATCTTTTTCGTTAGTGCAGTCAATTGTGCGGACAAGGCTGGTACTGCATCTACTTCTAATTTTCTAGCTACTTTCAGTGCGTTTCCCCTTGTTGTAGGCCACTGGTAATTGTTAGTAGCCATAGTTTCTAATAACTGGTAAGAATCTTCGAAATTCTTTCCCATGATAGTGCCTCCAGCCGCTGCATCAATACTAGTTCCTGTAGGCCCATGCAATCCATTATAGAATGTGTGTACCTGCAACCATTTTGGGATCCCATGATGTGGACACTTACGAAGCAAATCTTTAAACCTTTCTCACGCCTCATACAATGTTTTTGAATCAAGTTGATTGAATGAGGTAATGTTGTTGCTCATTTTTGCCGTTTTCACTGGTGGGAAGAACTTAGCAAGAAACTTTTACACTAAGTGATTCCAGACAGTAATTGATCCCGATGGCAAAGAGTGCAACCACCTTTTCGACTTATCGCATAATGTAAACGGGAAAAGTCTCAACCTGACTGCTTCATCAGTAACCTCATTGAACTTAAAGGTATCGCAAATTTTCAGAAAACTGACAGTGTGCTCATTAGGATCATCATTTGCACCACCCCCAAACTGTACTGAATTTTATAGCATCTGAGTGGTACCCGGTTTGATCTCGAAACTGTTCGCATTGATCGCAGGCCTATAAATACTAGAGTGGATATCTATAACCAATGGTGTGGCATAGTCCCAAAGTGATTTCTACTCCTCTGCAACCATGTTTACTCGATTTTCAGTTTCTTCTGCCCGTTTTTCTTCCATATATATTTCCTCACTAGATAATTTCAGTTTTCAAAACTTTCTTTCGATATCGTCTGCGTATGGCAAAAGTTCCTCTTTACCTTTAGACCTAGTATGCATACACAGATGAGAAAAACCTGCAAAGGCAAAATAAACAAAAAAAATAAAAACGTTTAAATTAAGACCGAATTGATTATAACTAATATGGAAATAAGTATTAAACATCGATTCCCCGGCAACGACGCCAAAAAGCTTGTTGTCTATTTTTGATATTCACAATTACGCACAAGTGTACGTGATCAATAAGTAATAAAGTGATAAATACGAGTGTCAAACCCACAGAAAATCTCCGTTCAATAATTCTCAACTACTAGTACTGTATCAATTCAATTTTATTTAAACGATTGCAATTTGTGAATAATGATTAAAAATAATTAAACTAAAATTAAAACTAGCACAAAGGTTAAAATTCAAATATTTAAAGGTTTAAGACTACAATATCCCCAATCATGTAATATGAATTAATTTATCCAAGACATCCAATTATTCAATTCATTGGAGTTGTTAACGGGAATTCAAAATTATTTATAAGCCCTTTCCCAAGTGATCAAATAAAATTATCTAACTCAATTAATTCTGCGATATTCCTATGCAAAACTAAAGAATTAAATTCATTAAACGCCAATTCCCAATAGTTACATGCAGCGAAGAGATATTCCTATTCAGTTCACAACCCCAATTATTCATCCCATACAAATAATTAAGAATATATGCTATCACATTCAGATCAAACCCTAGTTTTTATCTCCCGAATTCATCTAAAGTATCCTGCTAATTGTTGGTCAGACAATTACTCAATAAACACAAAATATAATAGACAACTCAATATGAAAATAATAATTGGAATCAAATAAATAATTAATCCATAAACATAAAAGGTTCAATTGTAGCCTTAATTGTAAATTTAGTTCATACTGAAAATCGAAATCATAAATCCAAAACAAGTCATCACAATTAAATTACAAATCTGAGATAGAAGATAGAAAAAACTCAATAAAAGTTCTTCAATCTTCAATTCTCCAATCTAAATTCCTCGCGCCGCTTCTCTAGTCTCCAATCTCCAAGTTCAGCTCTATATCACAATACTTGCGTAAGTGTTAGCGAAAGTGTCTAACCCTAGTTTGATCTCTCTCTATATCTTTTATAGTCTCTGGATCATATTAGTAGAACAAAATTCCACTCCAATTCAAATCCTTTAAAATTAATATTTTTATTATTTCCTTCTGCGCCTTATCGCCCTGGCGAAGTCAATATGCCTGATGTAATCCGCCCCGGCGAATACAATAAGTTGTGGGGAACTCGTCCCGACGAAGACACTTCTTTAAAATTACCAAAATGCCACCAATCTTCAAGTTTTCCTATTTAGCCCATCCAAAGCTGCTTCCTACAAAATAAACACAAAAACAAGTAACAAAACGCTTAAAATACTCAAAGATAGTAAAGAAATAAGCCAAAGATATATATAATTCGCAGGTATAAAACCCACTCATCAGCCACGAATCTGCTTGCAATGGTAAAAACCAAGAATGGTTTGTGACTTTTGACTATTTGTTTATAATTGTTTTTTTTTTCAATTGTGATTTGTACAGTAAAAACATACTGTATAAGGCTAATTTTTTTTAAAAAAATTTGTATTTATTTTTGTTTTTTGGGACTTATTGACCCAAAAACATTATTAAAAAATTATTTATTTTATATTCCATTTCCCATGTGTCATTTTTTGGGTCATCAAGTTAACTTAATTTAATATTGTTTATCTGTATTAGAGATGTTTAAAAGAAACAAAATGAATAAAATGTTATTGAGTTAAATAATATAAGAAGGGTGTAAGAGTCTTTATAAACGAAAGTTAACGGTGTTGAGCCAAAATTGTTAACATTTGTCATTGTGGTATTGAATGTGAAATCAGATATGGTAATTCCATAGTTTTCGAACCACATGTGATATAAATCGATGTAAACTATAGGTGGTTTTTTGAATTTTACTCTAAACTGAATACTTGGAAGTTATTTTCTAAAATTAAAATTAGTTGTTAAATGTTTTAATTATAATATTTAATGTTCATACTTACCCACATAATGTTATTCTCAAGGCATTGAGAGATCTAGAAGGGGAGTTGAATAGATCTTTTAAAAGCTTTTGCTTTTAAAGAGTTATTATCAACTTGTAATTAAATAAGTTAATTAGATGATTATGCATAACAGAATGATTGTTTGGAAAAATTCCTTCAAAGATTATAGAGAAATCACAGCTCTAAGTTTAGTTAATTAAATATGGAACTAAGTCACAGACTAAATCGTAAAGCACTTAAAATAATGTAACAGGAAAGTAAATGTTGAAAGTAAATAAGACAAGAGATTTTAAGTTGTTTGGAGCATAAAGATCTCCTAGTCCACTCTTTTACTCCTTGAGTAAGTATAATCCACTAAGAATTGTGTGATCACTAAGCTCTGTTCACGAAGAACAATTACAACTGAATCACTAAGATTCTTTCAAGTCACTAAGACTTAGAACAAGTCACTAAAACTTGATTACAAAGATCACTAAGACCGAATAATCACATAAAGAATAATGTGTTTGAGGTGTTGCTAAGTTGTTTAAAGTTCGACACATAATGACTTAGCAGCAGAACAAGACGTTCAAAATCGTAGAGTAGGAACCTTTTTGAAATGGCAATAGTTTGGCTTTTTGATTGTTTGTATTTGTTATTATTTGTTTGAATTTGCTTGCCTTTTATAAACCTTCCTCGAAATCTTCCCTTTGGAAAGTTACCGTTGCTCTATTAATACTTAGACAGTTGTAGATCTTTGATTGTTAACTTTAGAAAAGGTATTTTAGCTTTCAGGTATGACATGTCGCTTTCATAGTACTGACTGCTACAGAGACAAACACATGGGTGATGTCTTTTCACCAATGTAGTTGTTAAACACATTTCCAAATGCCCTTCTCCTTATCCTCAAGAGTTTTAACAAACTACCTTGGGGTCTTCACTTTACGAAGATCGACACTGTCAATCCATGTCAGAGCTGAAACACTCTACAATTTTTCATGATCATAGAGTTGAGTGTTCAGTCATAGAGTATCTGGCTAGGCAGATTCTATGTTTTACACTTAACTTCAGTGCATTCTACGATACTTTTATTTAGTTTTGAAAGACTAAGTCTTCGTCTCTTCTTAGCTAACCTCCAGTTTTGCTCTAATTCTTCAATTATTGTTTGTACTCAACGAACTCTGAGGTTTGACTTGACAATTCTGCAAATTTAGAGTACTGGCAGTTGTAGCTCTATGATCTTCAAAACTATGATCAGTGGGCTCTAAGATCTTTCTACGATTTTCAACTGCTTATTTTACGATCAATTTTAAACTTAATATCTGTATATTAGGTTCACTCTACGAAATTGATTGACCTAATAAGTTTAATATCTAAAGTAAGTCATTTTACATCAATTTCATTTTAAGGACTTTACAAAAGCTAAATATACATTAATTTCACATATCATCATCAAATCTAAAGACATGCATTGTACTAATAATCTCCCCTATTTGATAATAAAAAAGCCAGTAGTTTCAAACGATCATCAGTTTTTAATACAAATAATTCAGAAATTTAAACATGACTTACGTACAGTGAGCAACTATATTTCTAGAGAAAAATTATAAATTTATTGACAAAAAAAATTGTTACAAAGTGAGAAAAAAAATTACAAGGAAAAAATAATTTCGTTACCTCCTACCGCTTTTGCTTCTTAGAGGATCTCTTCTTTCAGCTTCTCTTCTCCTTAGATAGCTTTCTCTTCCTTCCTTTGTTCTTCTTTGAATCTCTTCTATAGAATCTCTAGGTCCAAGGTTTGGTATGCTGAATCTTTCTTCTCCTTTTATGTGAACCCCTTGAAGATTTCTATTTATAAAGGTTGAATCACCAGTTGAGAGTCGTGAGCCAGTATATGTTACTGCACTCGATGATCCTAGCCTAGAAGAAGAAGATGGCAACTGACCTTGACCCAAAAACATAACATGAGACGCAAAGATTTGAGGAAGAGGAGAAGGAGGTAATAATGATTGTTGAGGTCGTCTCCTTTTCCCCTTTTTGTCAGCATCTCGATCATGCCGTAGAGCATTAACTTCTTCTGAGAGTTACTTGACTGTAGACACAAGTTTTTGCATCTGGCTCCTTAAAAGTGTGATGTTGTCTCTGGATTCTTGATGTTTAGCATCAGCATATTCTCTCTGATGATGAACAAACGTCATTGCATTATCAGTACAGTCCATCGACTGAACTACCATATTCTTGAATTCAATCAAAGAGGAGCTTAGTGAGAAAACTTTATAGGAGAGAAACTTGATAGAGCCTGCGTTTGTGTTCTGAAAAGAGATCACTGCCGCTTTATGCTCAGCAATTTGTTAGATGTAAAGGTTATTGTGCTTCTTGAGGTTATCAAGAATAGTCTTAATTAGCTCATTTATTCTTGTACCAAATTCTTTTGACATCTCCCCTGGTACTTTGCTAGCAGTCTAGGCAATATAGAGAAGACTTCATTGAATTCCTGTAGCAGTGTCCTTAATAGTAGCACAACATTCTTCAGATATAGCATCCAACATTGGTTAAAGTTGGACCTTGGATGGTACTATGGAAACTCTTTCAAGAATCTACTCTGTGATAACTTCGACTCCTTCCTTATTTCTCCGGTTGATGTCTCCAATAAATGAATGAGGAAAAATTAAACCTAAATTTATACTATGAGATGAAGAGGGTATATCTGTATTTATATAAGAGGTTGAGGGAGTATCTGTATAGTTAGGAGTATGTGTATCGACATGTATAGATTGAGGTTGTTCTATAATATGTGGGTTAGGTGACTCTACGATCGGAGAGGTAGAAGACTCGATGATTAGAGAGTTTAAGGAGATGGGAATCTATAGTATATATGTTTAGGAGTTGTTTCGGGTGAGGATTAAATGTTATATATAGGACGGGTTAGTTTATTTTAGTTAACGATCATAGGGGTTTGACACTCTACGATCGTGGGTTGAGAACTTTAGACCGAATTACGCTATACAGTCATAGTGTTGAGCTCTATGAAAGCTTCATAGCATGAGGGTAATTCAGTTTTATTGAATAGAGAAAAGGTAATGACTGTGACTTTATTAAATATACCTAAGTGGAAGGAAATACTTCTATCTGAGATGGTTCTTCTAGAAAATTTTACGATTCTTGAGAAGTTCTAAGACAATACTTTTATACTTGGAAAGGACTTGAAAGTCTAAGTGATATAGCTCAGATCTCCCATTAGGAGTGCCTTCAACCATGGTATAATGAGTAGGAAGTTGAATAGTAAGTCACTATTATTATCAAAGATAATAGTGGTTATGCCTGATTCCTCATCTTCGTCAAAGACCCTTTCGCCCAAGAATTCTAAATTATCAAACCTTGATCTTGCCTCTTTTGGGATTGGAGTTTCTTTAAATACAGTTTCAATTTCCTCCTCCTTGAGATTGAGCATCTTCTTACACAAAAGCAGGTCTGTTGGGGTCACTTCTGGTATCCTCTACTACAGAATGAACGATGCTGGTAAGCTCCAAAGAATCATGAGAAGAACTTGTAGCTTTCTACTCCCCTTCAAATGTAGCCTTCATTTATTTTGTAGGCTCAGAGGCCTTTTTAGTCATTAGCTTCTTTTTCTTAGTTACCTTTTTCAATCTTCTTTTCTTTGGAATTTACTCAGGTTCAGAAACCTTCCCAGCCATCATTTCTTCAGTAGCGAGCTCAAGCTTAGAAGCCTTCTCAGCCATCACACCAGCTGCTGTGACACCCCCAAATCCGGGTTTCCTAACCTCGAATTCGGTGTTCACGATACTCAACAACAAACATACTTTCTAACTAATGCGGAATAATAAACATACATTGTTTATCGAAATAGTAATAAAAGTCTTACAATCATGGTCCCAAGGTTCTTTAACCTTTACTTAAAACATACCCTTAATACAATAAGAGTTCACATAGCCAAATAATATTTAAGATAAACTAGTACATAAGTCATATCAGGCAACTACTCTTGCACATTCCCTTTTCCTTTGTCCCCTTTAGACGTTTCTGCCTTAGCTGAAATAAAGATCATGATATAGCAAGGGTAAGCAACTAGTTTGCTTAGCAAGTTTATACACAAGGGAGATATATCATGAATAGAAGAAAATTTCGCTTTTAATGTTCCACAACAGTATAAAATTGTGAAGAAACATGAATTAATAGGCAACAGTTGAATATTCGAATAATTGAATTGCGATTACTGAGTGGTTGGAAATAATCATAGACATTTGTCAAGGTTCTCAGCATTTAAACTGGACCTCTTAAAAGTTTTGGTAATTAAGGGGATCAGCCTTTCATACCCCGTGATTTATGCATAAACACTTAATAAACCAGCACTGATATCATGCCTTAATCAAATATATCCTTTTCTCAGCCAAGAGTTCTTACCATAACAATTTAATAAGAACAGTTTTTAAAATACCGTTGATTCAATAAATTTAGACATGATTGATCTAGCTGATACAAATAGCATAGATCTATCTTATAAACAGTTCATACTTGAAAGAACTTTAATCTAATTCACAGTTCAATAATAATAGAATAGGAATTCAATTGCACAAGGTGCGAATCTTAATAATCAGTATAGACGTGAATAATCAACAATAATTATTCACTAACATGCTTCGAAAATAATAACTCGAGTTTGAGTTAGGGAACTTGCCTGTCTGCTCAGCTACAAATAATTCTAGCTTTAACTAATTGGCCTTGAAAAACCTAACATTGATAACGTCGATCTACCAATTAGTACTGCATAGTTATATATCGATACGCTTACTTATGCTATTTATTTAACAATTAAGCAAATCACATAGCACACATAAGTTAATAAACTATCGTAAATCCTATAAGACACTTAATATTATCAATCCTGATAATATTTAATTCACCTCTTGGTATTATTAGTCCACTAATAACACTTTTATTCGTTTACTAATGTTATTAACATCTTAATAATATTTTAATCATACAATAATACTTTAATCTAATATTATTAATCTTTGAATAATATTTTAATTCTCATATCATTAATAATATTTTAATCTAATATTATTAGCCATTTTAATAATATCTTAATCATTTATTAATGCTTAAAACAAATATTATTACCCATTCAATTATATTTCCATGAAGTTTTAATCTTAATATTTTTTTGTTTACTTAAAAATATCGAATTCTTATATTACAATTATCGTAGTAATATTTTAATAAGTTATTAGGCGAATAAACAATTTATTCTAATTGTTTTACCCTTTATTAAACAACTCCTTTACTACCCATAAAAGGTCATAAATATTATTTCTCATTAAATATTACCAAAATACCCCTAAATAGTCAGAATATATAATATTAGGAGTATCCAAGCTTAAAAATCACATTTTTCTTATTTGTGACATCATTTAACCATTTATTTTCTTTTAACCATAACTATAACATTATTATGAAAAATAGGAAATAGGTTCTGAAAATTATTATCCTCTAGATCTGGATAGTATATGATCTAACAATGATCCACCAATTTTTCTGGAATTTTCAAAAGTGATTTACTATATTTAAAGTACTCAAAACCTCCGAATCTTGTTACATTTTTCATAAATCGAGTTTTGCTCAGAAAATTCTGATATTTTCAGGATACACTCTCATAACCTATGTAAACATACTGTAAACATTTCATATTTTTCCTAGGTATACACAGTGAGTAATCCGGGTAAGAATATTTAAGAGTCTTTCACGGTAAAAGCCATTACACAAAAATCACACATTTAAACGTGTTCATTCTTTTTCCTACCTATAGATAACTTTTTAAGGTACCTCCCTGATTGTTTCCAGAATTTTAGAAGGTACCGGACTAGCCGAAACAACCTTAGGAAAAATGGGGTCAGTAGGTTTCTTGGTTTTAAGACTTTAAATGGACTGTTTCGGGGAAAACAACCCACATGGCTGCAAAACTTGATGGATTTATGTTATACCACTTGGGTTTACTAGCTAACTCATGTACCTAGCACTTCCTTTCGACGGATCACAAATCCAAGTTGTAGATCTCAAGTTATGGGTGATCCAAGTGAAGAAAAGCTAGGGTTTTTACCCTTTAAGAACATAAGTTCCTTTTCTTCCTTTGAATCTCCATTCTAACACTCAAGAGGATTAGATCTATACATGAAGCATGAAGATCTAATGATTCTTGAGTCTTAGAACAAAATCTCTCAAAAACTATGAAAATAAAACAAAGTAAGAAAGAAGGAAATGGTTTAGGGTTTCACCTTGATCTTGTAGCTACTCTCCTTGATCTACCAAAGTATGTGATGAACTTGGGATGCATGAACTATGCTAATCTCACTCTCTTTTCCTCTCTAAGATCTTACTCTATGTTCTTGCTTGGGAGAAATGAAAGAAGGAGATGAAAAGAAGAAATGAACTTGAAATGAAATAAAAGGATAGAATACTTGCAAGTATAATGCTAAATTAGAATTCATGCTATTATCCCCCACATCTTTCTTGCCCCTTGGATATAAGAGTTCACCTTATCCCTTCTATTTAGCCTTAATCTTATCTTTAAGTGTGCTAATTAGATTTTCCACCAATGGGAGCTTGACAACCTTGTCCTTTGTGTAAGAGTTACTAATATCCCCCATATCTTTGTTGTCCCTTGGATAAAGGCTTACTAATTGGATAATAGTAAGAAACCTCTACCTTTTGTCATCATGAAGCTAGTGAAAGACTTGTGTTACTAGGATGGCTAGTGACACATTAGGGAGCTATGACACCTCATAGGTAGCTACTTGACATTATAGGAAGCTATGATGTCAAGTCTACCATTTCAACTTCCCACACAAGCTAGCTACTTAATTAAAATAAAATTTGAAATCAACTTACTCCTCCTTTCTCCTAAGTGCACGGCAAGGAGGGATTTTGTCCCAAAATGTTGTCCCAAATAGCTTTAAATAAATAAACAATTGTTACACATTTAATAAATCAAGTGGCTAGGTTTTGGACCACACATTAAATACCATTGGCTTCCAATTTAAATGATTAGGCTAATAAAATCCTAATCTATTCAATGCAATATTGGGTTATTTAATTTAACCCCATGATAGCTCATTTAATAAGCCACACAATTAATACTCAGATCTATGATTAATATAAATGATTGGACTAGGTTCATTAATTAAGTAACTTAGTCAATTAATAAATAAATTACTAAATTAACTATTAATTATTATTATCCAATTTGGACCATATCTCATCAACAATTACTATCATTAATTAACTCACACACTCTATTTACTAACTATATTCAATTTACTTGAATACTTAATTTAGTAAATACCTTGACAACTTTATGGATATAAAGCCTTAGGGTTTGCTCACTAGTTTAAATATACTACTAGTGATTCCCTTAACACAATTTATATCAATAATTCACATAGTCACATAATCCACCAATACACCCAAAGGTTTAAATAAGAACACAAAGTTAACTCATTAAAATTATATTATATTTAATTAATAATGACGTTCAAAATTCACGGGCATTACAGTTGTTGCTTCATGCTCTACGATCGAAGAGCTGGAAGACTCTACAATTGGTTTAGCAGTCATAGGATCCTTAATAGAAACGATCCTGTAAGACTAAGCCATCTTAGCAACTCTTATTTTCCTAATTTGCTGCCTATCCCATTCGGCAACGGCTAGACCTTGTTTGGCAGTAGCATCAGTGTCCCTTTTGTCTAACTCTTCACAATGTTCTACAGCTTATTCAGAATGGTTTTGGGAGGTGGCTATAACCTTCCAACTTTTTTCTTTAGCAAGCTGACTCAGAGAGATAAAGTCATTGACTTTAAATTTAACTTTCACTTTATTTGAATCCTTCTTCTCAGAAATGTTTGATTCATCATAAGAGTCCTTAAGATTAATGTGTTTATCTTCCTTATTCTTCTTTATCAGACCATGCTACTTGGTCTTGATGGTTGTAGGACCACCTTCACCTTCTTCTGCGATGTCTTTTCAGTAATTGAAGCCAATGCCTCAAATAAGTTTAGAGCTGCAGAGCCCCTTAATTTTTCTTCTTCTACATCTGCCAGCTTTCTCTTCGACTTCACCTTAGCAGGCTTTTAAACTTCACTGAGGGTCTTCTCACTCCCCTCAGATTGTTTAGATCTCAACTGGATTTCTCTTCCAGTTCTTAAATAGCTTCTTTGTTATCTTCTTGTTGACATTCAAAGCATCTCCCTCCTTTTCTTCGAGATGCTTCCTCAACTTTTTCTTTAGTAGAATGTTGATGAATCTTCCATAAAACATCTTTGGAAAAGGTTTTTTGTCAGCCTTCCTCTTCTCATCATCTTTAAACAACTTGAAGATCTAGTCAACTAGCACTGCTCCAAAATTTATCTTCTTCTCTATAGTTATGGCTGACATAATTTTTAGTTGAAGCTCACCGACAGAGTCATAAGCAGAATCCTCGTAGAGAGTTTACTTCCCCACAATATCAGTCAAGAATTCAAAATCTTAGGTGAACTCCTTCTTCTTGAACCCCTTTACCTCTGGGTTCTTCTTGTACCCCACAAACTCCAGCCTTTGCTTCATATCAATGTCTTAAAAATTTAGGATTCCTTCATTCACGAACCCTATAAGGTGGTTAATCTCCTCGACATTATAGGTGAGAGTAATGTTTCTCACGTTAGTGGTGATAACTCTATTTGCATAGGAGCCATTGACATAGAACTCTTCCACATTTTTTTGTGAAGATCCTCGTATTAGTGGTTAGGGCGTCGTTTAATCCTACCTTCTTCACTAGATTTAGCATTGTTCTGAAATGGGCTTCAACACCTTAGAACTCGTCAAAGCAAATACGATTTCCTTGGATAACTTGGCAAATCGACATGGTTCGAATGGTTGATTTTATCTAGAAAGAAAAGAAATAAGTTAAGATTTACAAACTCGTAAGATGAACTAGGGCTTAAAGAAAGAGAGACGATTGAGGGTTGAAAGAATATGAATCGGTAAAGTCGAAATAAATTTTTTGAAATATAAATGTGCTTCCCTCTATTTCAGCTAAGTGGGACACGCGTTGAATAGTAAAGCAGTTACTTTATTATATTATGCATTTAAACTTGTTTTGTCTTACACGCGCATTAACTTCTGACTGTCCACTCAATGATTTTATGGATATCGTAGAATTTTCTCTTATAAAGCATCTTTGACTCTATGATTCCCTTTTTACTTTACGATCCACTTTACAAACCTTGCTTTACTTTCGCTCATTCTACGATTTCCTCTTGCAGAGTTAATTTCTCCAAAGCATAATATTAAGAATATAAATTCAACATTCCTAATTCATTTATTAACTTATTAAATTCGGATTCCTCTAATGGTTTAGTAAATATATTTGCTAATTGGTTTTTCAATTGAAATAAAATGTAAAGATATATTTCCATTTTGAACATGATCACTTATAAAATAATGCCTTATATCAATATGTTTAGTCTTAGATTGCATTACAGGATTATGGGTGATTGTTATTGCACTAGTGTTATCACAAAATATATGAATAGATTTGAATTCAAACCCATAATTAGCTAACTTGTTCTTCATCCAAAGAATTTAGGCACAGCTACCAGCAGTAATGTACTTAGCTTCTGCAGTTGATACTGAGTTTTGCCTTTTACTGAACCATAAGACCAATCTATTTCCAAGCAGTTGACACGTTCCACTAGTACTTTTTCTGTCTATTTTGCATCCTATAAAATCAGCATCTGAATATCCAATTAGATTAAACGGAGACTCTTTGGGATACTATAATCCTAGATATAGAGTGCCCTTGAGATATCTGAAAATTCTTTTAACAGAAATTAAATGAGACTCTTTAGGATTAGCATGAAATCTAGTACAAATGCATGTAGCAAACATAATATCTAGTCAACTAGCAGTTAAGTAAAAGATAGATCCAATCATACCTTTATATTATGTAATATTAACACTTTTACATAATATCTGGTCTACTAGCAGTCAAGCATAGTTGTAGAGGCCATTGGAGTTTTCATAGGGGTAGCTGATTTCATGTTATACTTCTTGAGTAAATATTTGATATACTTGGCTTGGTTGATGAATATGTCTTCATCAGTTTGTTTCACTTGTAATCCAAGAAAGAAGTTCAACTCTCCCATCATTCTCATCTCAAATTTGCTCTGCATAAGCTTGACAAATCTCTCACATAACTTTTCATCAACAGAACCAAATATAATATCATCAATATAAATTTGTACTAATAATGTTTTATCCTTATGGGTCCTAAGAAATAATGTTGTGTCTACTCTACCTCTAATAAACCATTTTTTAATAAGAAAATTAGTTAACGTTTTATATCATACCCTAGTGCCTGCTTTAGTCCATATAGTGATTTATCTAATCTATAGACATAATTAGAATGAGTAGGTGTGATAAAATCTAGAGGTTGTTCAACATAAACCTCTTCTTGAAGTTCTCCATTGAGGAAAACACTCTTGACATTTATCTGGAATACTTTGAACTTCTTGTGGGCAGCATATACAAGGAAGATTCTGATGGCTTCAAGTCTTGCTACAGGTGCAAAGGTTTCATCATAGTCGATTCCTTCTTCCTGAGAATACCTTTTGACCACCAACCTTGCCTTGTTCCTTGTGATCACTCTATCTTCATCCATCTTATTTCTGAATACCTATTTGGTGTTGATGACTAGATGATCTCTAGGCCTTAGAACTAATCTCCATATTTTGTTTCTTTCAAACTAGTTCCGCTCTTCTTGCATGGCTTCAATCTAGCTTGAATTTTCCAAAGTTTCTTCAATCTTCTTTGACTCCATTTGAGAAAGAAAGCTTAGGAAAAAGTATTCAATCTGAGTTACAGACCTAGTCCTAACTTGTGCATTAAGATCTCTAATAATCAGGTCTTGAGAGTGATCTTTCGCCCATCTGCTTCTAGTTGGAACATCAGTCTTTGTGTCTTCTTGTTTGAGTTCTTCAAGATCTTACTCTAGTTCAGGATAGTCTTCAACTTACAGAGTTCCCATAACAAGAATTACTGACTTTACACTACGATCGTTGGTTCTTTGATCATAGAGTTCTCCTACTCTACGATTTCATTGAAAGACACAACTTTTCTTGGTTCCCCATTATCAGATTCTTCAAACGTGACATGAATTGACACTTCAATGCTCAACGATTTTTTATTGAACACTCTATAAGCCTTGCTATCCACAGAGTATCCAAAGAAAATTTCTTCATCTGACTTGGGTTGAAACTTGATCAGATATCCCTTGTCGTTGTTAAGGATGTAGCACGCACAACCAAAAACATAAAAGTAACCAATGTTGGGCTTCCTTCCTTTCCAAAAGGGTGTCTTCTTGAAGGTAGAGTGGATGAGTGATCAATTCTAAGTGTTGCATGCAGTGTTGACAGCTTCAGCCCAAAAATACTCAGGTAGCCATCCTGGGGCTAGAAGAGTTCTTCTTGCCTCTATTAGAGTTTTGTTCTTCCTTTCAGCTACTCCATTCTGTTGAGGAGTTCTTGGAGCTGAGAAGTTATGATGAATATCATTAACCTCACAGAACTTATCTACCTCTGAGAAATCGAACTCTCTACCATGATCACTCCTTATAACCTTGATCTTCTCGCCCTTCTCATTATCAACCAACTTGAAAAACTTGATCAACTGAGAGTTGGTTTCATCCTTAGAGCTTAGAAAGAATAACTATGTGAATTTGGTGTAGTCATCCACTATAAATAGTGAGTATATTTTTCCTCCAAGGCAGACAGTCGAAACAAACCCAAAAATAAAGATGCAAAAAAGGCCTAAGGCCCGCGGCTTGGCCTTGGTATGGCCTAGGCCCTGCCTAGACTGGCCTGGAAGGCTTAAAAAGGTTGCCATTTTAGTACAAAAACCTGGCCTTGACCGCCCTGGCCCAAATCCCGGCCTGGACTAGCCTGTGGCCTGAGTCCGGCCTGGGCCTGACCTGGTTATTGGCATGTTAGTTTTTGTCCTATTAAAATGTTATCTTTCAAGCCCAACCTAAGAAGACCATTGAAAATAAGAAAAAAATTTAGTCAGGCGATCCAGCCCAACACGCAACACGATCAGGCCAACCTTAACGGTTAAAAAAAACAGAAGAAGTAAAATACACTTAACGGTTAAAAATGTGCAAACAGCCAAAGCTGAGTGATTGACTGATTAAGCTCACTGTCCAAGGCCCAACTCCCAAGTCACATGCAACATGTAAGAGCTATTGACTAGTTAATTTATTTAATTACCTCTGTTCCAAAATGTGCACCAAGCCTGCATCTTATCCATCCATAAATCCATGTCCAATGACTCCTAAATATATAATAGTCACACACCTTCTCATGTTTACTATTGGCAATGAGGCAATGACCAATGAAAAAAAAAGGGTGACACACATTCTCATCCATCCATTAATCCATCATATTCATGAAATTTTCACTCCATTAGAATTCAGATATCAAACCCAACCCAAAATTAAATAAACTTTCATTTACCAACCGTAACAGCTATAATTTTACTAACGGTTATTTTTTACATTATAAAAATCGTATAATTTACTCCATAAAAATCACAACTCCTCACATCTTTCTCTTTCTATTCTCTGATATAACAATAACAACATACTTGCATGCTCAAATTCTTCATTTGTTTCATTGTTACAATTCTTATAATTTTAGATAATATTTACAATTTATTATATACATAAATCATAATATTTATTTTATTACTACACTCATATTATTACAATGGATTCCTCCAACATTCCATAAGTGCCATCATTTATCCAAAATGATCCAAATATTATTATGCCCGAAACTGCCGTTCCAGGTTCAAGTACAACATTTCCACGTCCTACCGGCGAGCAAAGCAAACGTACAACGGCTATTTAGGATCATTTCATCGAAGTGTGGATTGCAAAAGGTGTTAAAAAAATCTAATACAAAATATGTAATAACTTCTTTAGGATTAAAGTAAATAACACATTATTCTGTCACTATAAGTCGTGTTTGAAGAAGCATAAAATAATTGATGAAAGCTCTTAATCACAAATTGATCGTTCTGGTCACAATTGGAGTTTCGATCAAATATTACAAAAGGAGTGGCAAGTTAAGTTAGTGATCGAGAAGGAGTTTCCATTCAATTTTTTTGACGATGCGCGTTTACCGAATACATTAAAGGCGCATTGCAACCAAAATATAAATAAGTAGAATGACTACTAAACATGATGCAATTAAATTATATAATAAAGCTTAAAATTAATTAATTGAATATTTTGATAACTTTGACGATAAAATTTATTTAACTAATGATACTTACTCTACTAATCATCAATCTGGAATTAGATATATTTGTATTACAGCTCATTGGATAGATTCTGAAATGTTTATGCAAAAAAGAATTATAGGATTTGAATATTTTGAATTACCACATTCTGATAAATCAATATATGCTCAAATTATGTCCATAATCCGTACTTTCAAAATTAAAGATAAAATAATGAGTATTAGTTTAGATGATGCAACAAATAATACTAGTTCTGTTAATATGTTAAAATATAATTTAAAGCCTGTAGTAAATGGTGTATTTTTTTATGTTAAATGTGTATGCCATATAATAAATTTGATTGTACAATCCGGATTAACTTACTGGAAAACGACAATATATAAAATTCGTGGTATGATTGGTTTTATATGTGGTTCAAATAGAAGAATGCAATATTTTAGAATTTTTGTCATGCAAGAGGTGAAAATTTTAAAAGAGTAAAATTTGATAATAACACTAGATGGAATAGTATATATGATTTATTTAAAGATGTTTATAAATGTCAAAATATACTTATAGAGTTTTATAACACACAAACTGATCATGAAATAACAAACCAAGATTGGGATTTATTATGTTAACTTTTAAATATTTTTAAAGTTTTTAAAAAATGCACAAAAGTATTAAGTGGTGTTTATTATCCTATAATTCATCGTATTCTGTTTACATGTTTGGAAATAACAAATAAGTTTCAATAATATAAATATGATCCTTTTTGGGCTGACCTTATTTTTAATATGGAAGAAATTTTTTTAAAATATTTTAAAGACATGCCTAATGTTATTACTTGTGCTGCGGCATTAAACCCTGTAATAAAATTAGAAGGTGTGAAAAGTGTTTTAGAAGATATAGTAGAAAATATAGGTACTAAAAATATTGATTACATTAAACTAAATTTTAATAATACATTTATTAAATTTTATAAACAATATGAGTCTGTATATTCTACATCTACACGTGCACCACCCCCTGTCCCTTCATCTTCTAAGTTTGCATCTTTATTAAAATCATTATCAAAAAAACCAAAAAACTTTAACACACACTAGCAGTTTAAATGAACTTGGTTTATTTTATAATACTGATTTTAGAAGTTTTATGACCGACCAAGAATTTAAAATTTTTGATATACTTGCATTTTGGAAAAAGTATAACCGATAATTTCCTACTTTGGCCGCCATGACCCGTGATTTACTAACTATCCAAGCTAGTACCGTATCTTCAGAATTTTGTTTTTCTTTATCTGGCAGGGTACTGGATGAAAAAAGAAGTAAGCTTAGTCTATATTCGTTGGAGATATGCATTTAATATAAAGATTATCTTGTCGCATAAAGAAGAGTACAAGACATAATAAACGATCAAGATAGCTAGAAAGATCTAGAAGTTGGAGCAGGAATTGCCGAAAATGCACATCCATGAATATTGAAGATATATTTTTTTGAAGATTGAAGCTATATTTTTTGAAGATTTGAAGATAATATTTTTGAAATTTTGAAGAAAAATATTTTTTGAAGATTTGAACTTTGAAGACATATTTTAAAAAATTTTAAAGACAAATATTTGTAACCGACTCATTCTTGATTATTGTTTAAGTTATACTTTGAAGTTATAAACTTATAATAATTAATCAATGATTCAATAAAATACAAATTTTACTTATTCATTATTGTAATTTATAAGTTGTAATAACTTAGTTTAAATAAATACATCAATAAATTTAATTACCCATTTTTAATTTCTTGTACATTTAATTAATATAGTCTTATAATAGTTAGTTTATTTAACAGTTCACATTAAAAATTAGTTGATTTAATATTGACTTTTAAAAATGAATAATTGAAAATTTTAAAATTTATCAATACATTAATTAAAACTAATAAATTAACTAGTGTAATAGTCACATTAAATATGTATGAATATATAAAAATTTGTACACAGAGAGAGACAATGTTGCGTGGTGAAGTATACAAAATAAGTGAAAAGGAGTGTTTACCTTGAAAATTGGATCAATCACATCACATATGAGTCATATGACTTACGAGGAGAAACTAGAAAGGAACAATTTTAAGCTTATCGAGATCATCCACCATAATGTTTATCCCTTTCTCTCTCCTCACACACACCCATTATCAGTTTATCACATTGGCTTCATCTTCCTTTCTCTCTCATCAAAAACTTTGAAAAATTATTTATTTATCCATTTGGGTTTGGATTCAATAAAAAAGGACCAATTCCTATCATTATCATCATCGTTTTGTTGTGGGGAAAGATTCAGAATTTGAATTTAACCCATATAAGGCTCGTAAAGCCCTGCGAAAGTTAGACTACAGCTTCAATCTTTGTCGGAGAAAAAAATTAGTCACCCAAAGATTAGAGATTTAGAGGTATTCTTTCAATTTATATATTCTTAAAAAATTAGAATTACTATTTTCTTGATTAGTATTAACCCAATTTATTATGTTGTTTAATTATGCTGAGAAATATGTAGGTTTACACATGCAATTAGTGTTGATTATGAATTTTTTTTTAAATATATTGTTTGATTTACCAATTTAAGGTAATTTTGTTGGTTTGTTTAAAAAACAAACAGATGTGTGTGTGTGTGTATATATATATATATATCCAACAATAACAAGTAACATCCCTTTTTTTTAATATTACATTTTTTTATAAAAAATGGTGTTGGGCTGGACTAGACTAGACCGACTTGGGCCTGGCCCAGACCTGACCTGGTCCGCAGGCCTCAGTAGATCATCTTTTCCATTGCCAAGTCTGGTCTGGCCTGGTCAACGTCTAAGGCCTGGCAGGCCCAGGCCAGACTAAGGTCAGGCCGGCCTGTTGTGTACCCCTGCCCAAAAAGATCCATATGAAGGAATTTCAGAGGCCTATCATTAGAGTTAACTACCTTGTTCTTGAATGAGACTTTAGTTTGCTTCCCCAACTGACAGACTTTGCAAAGCTTTTCCTTGACAAAGTTTAGCTTGGATAAACCTGAAACTAGATCTTTAAAGGCAAGCTTTGGCATATTGTTGAAGTTTAAGTGAGACAGTCTTCTGTGCCATAACCAGTTGACATCTTCTGAAGCTTTAGTAAAGAAGCAGGTAGTCTCTGTTGAACTCAGCTTAGCTAGATTCACCACATACACATTGCCTTCTCTAGTTCCGATTACCTTTAGAGAATTTGATTTCAGGCCTCTGACTTGGCATTAGTTATTAGGAAGATTGTTTGGTGCCCTTTATCACATAATTAGCTTATGCTTAGGAGATTGTGCTTCAGGTCTTCAATAAATGTCACCTTGCAGAAAGAAGCTGCATCATTTCTTATTGAGTCATATCCTCTTGTCTTTCTAAAATTATTGTCTCTGAAGACAACTGCAGGAACATCTTTTTCTTTGAAGTTCAACAGGAGAGCTTTATTGTCGGTTATATGCCTTAGGTATCCACTATCGAGATACCATGTTGAACTAGTGGAGCTTCTTTCCTGCAAGAAAAATTAAGCTTTATTTTGGTACCCAGCTTGGGCCCTGATTTGTTAGTTTTCTTAGGGACCCAGACCTACCTAATTATAGGTCTTACATACGCAGGATAATCATCGAAATAACACATAACTGCAATATGACTAGATTCATGACAGTTATAACATTTAATTTGATGCATGCTTGTGTATAAGGGTAAGCATGGTGCGGTTTGGTGCGGTTTAAAGCTCAAACCACACCCGAAACTGCTTAGGTGCAGTTTCACAAATCCAAAACCGCACATGAAATCGCATGGTGCGGTTTGCTGCGGTTTTGAAATGTGCGGTTTCAGTTACAAAACCAATTGAGGCAACAAATTTTTATACAATTTTAAATTAACAATGAAAAACAAATTCCTCAATCTTTTAAAGTTTTCTAGTATTCCTTATTTGAAATTAAATCAACCATTTCCTTGGTATGAGCTTGGACAAATGGACAAACCAATTCTGAATGTTTAGCCCACCACCCAATTTAGTCAGAAGAAGAAATGAACTAAAATAATGTTCACATGGACAAATGTTTAGTCTTATTTTTTAGACAGCAAAACATACCATAAAAAGCAGTTTATTCTTTAGGCAACAGAACATTACAGGTTTACTGCATAACATATTACAA
Source organism: Aralia elata (assembly GCA_034770075.1). Lineage (NCBI taxonomy): Eukaryota > Viridiplantae > Streptophyta > Magnoliopsida > Apiales > Araliaceae > Aralia > Aralia elata. The sequence goes on along the minus strand of CM068385.1, from coordinate 10,696,635 downwards.
GTTTACTACATAACATACATATACACGCATGGTGCGGTTTCGGTTTTATGCCTGCGATTTTGACCAGTAACCAAAATCGAACCATAAATTTGGTTTTTAACCCACCTAAAACCGCAACATACACCGGAACCGTTGGTGCGGTTTTAATTGATGCGATTTGTGCGGTTTTTGGTGCGATTTCGAAGGCGATTTGGTTATTTGCTCAGCTCTACTTGTGTATGTATAGATTCCTTCTCTTCGAGGACACGTATGGACGATAGAAACTCATTGCCTTTCTTCAAGGCTCGAACTTTCTCTACTTACTATTCTACGATTCTTAGAATTCGTAGGGTGAAAGTTAACTCTATGATTCTTGCCTAGTTGGTTCGTAAAGTGAGTGTGACTTGACTCTACGACCATTCGAGGCCTGAAGGTAGTGTAGGCTTTACTTTATGGTTTCTTAAATCCCAGACCAATGTGATCTGTTATTCTCTAGGATCACAACTTGATTGGCAGAAATTGTATAGCTTAGAATACTAGACTCGACAACCTCTGTGGATTTCATAAACACGATACTTCTATGTGGAGTAGAAGCACTTTTATTGTTAGTCTCCAATAATGTGTCCACACTACGATCGGAGGATGAATCCCTAAATTGTAATCCTGATCAATCTGAAACAGATCTCTGACTTATGATCAGGGAGTCCATTGAAGAAGAAGAAGACATGTTTCATGTAGAGATAGTTTTCTCTAGTTCCTCAATCTTGGAAACTAAAGTTGATTGTTTTTGTGCCGACTATTTAGTTATTTTTCTCAAGTTTTCATTCTCACCCTCAATCTTGGAGAGAGAGCTAGTAGTTCGTAGAGTTGTTTTCTTCTCGACTTGTACTTTCTTTTTCTCCTCTTAAAGATGAGAAAGGTCCCTTGATAGAACCTTGAACTACTTCATATATTTATGTAGATCAGATGTAATATCATGCAAGGCAATTCTAAGATCATTGATATCTACATCAGGGGAATTGAAATCAAATACCTCACTGATATCAATTTCTTAATGATCAGTGGTGTTGTCTAAATGAGCTTTCATGGTCATGTGACAAAGATTGGCCATCTAGGGTCCTTCATCATCACTAGACTCTGAATTTGAATCATTGTCATAGTTGTTCCACGAGTCTTCTACTACTAGACCTTTGTCTTTCTTATGTTGCCTTTTATAGCCTATAAAATCTTTCTTCGGAGCAAACTATTTCTTCTTCTTATCTTCTTTAATTCTTCTCTCAAAGGTTTGTTGCAGTTAGCAATATAATGACTTGACTTTTTGTAATTGTAGCACGTGTCTTTTGAATGATCTCAGTTGTTGTAGTTGTTACTGTTATTGTATCTTCTGATATTGTTGCTTCTACCTTTTCTTATGAACTTTCTTAGCTTTCTGGCAAGAAGAACAATATCTTTACCCATCATCAAATTCATCTTTCACTGAGACTTTGGAAAATGCCTCTATAACTTTGAGAGCTACTCATCTTTCTTTTTTTCTGGATTCTAAAGTAGTCTCTGCCCTTTGATTCAACTCTAGCTTATAGGTAAGAAGATTGTCATAGAGCTTTTGCATAGTTATCTCGTTTAGATTTTTGGATTCTCTGATTGTAGTGGTTTTTGTATCCTACTTGCTTGACAATACTATCATAAAATTGATGTTGAGGTCCTTGTTGGGAAAGACTTTCCCAAATGCTCCAAGGGAGTTAAGCAGAATACTGAACCTCTTGTATGTTGTAGTTATGGTTTCACCAACAGTATGTGAAAATATTTCATATTGTTGGGTGAGAAGGGATTGTTTATTCTGCCTTACTTCCTCAGTCCCTTCATGCATTACTATGAGAGTTTCACATGCCTCATTTGTAGTCTTGCAGTTAACTATATTCTCGAACACCTCGTCTTCTAATGCCATGAACAGGATGTTCTTGGCTCTCTTGTCAAGTTGCACCAGCTTCTTCTCGATGTCGGTCCATTCTGCCATTTGCTTAACAGCTACTTTATTCAGATCTTCAGTTATTGGCGCGAGCTTTGTAAGAACGTAGGGGCCATTGATCACCGCATCGAATAGCTCCTCCCTATAACATCCATATACACTTGTATACGCACTTTCCGATTAGTGAATTTATCTTTATTGCACAGAGGTGGCTTGTTTCATCCACCAAGCTTAGAACTGATTTTGTTTAATACCATGGATCTACTCAAGCGATTAAGCTTTGCTCAATAGAATGCTGCTCTGATACCATTTATTATTCCTAAAGGCACTAAGAGATCTAGAAGGAGGGTTGAATAGATCCTTTAAAAACTTTGACTTTTAAAATGTTATTATCAACTTATAATTAAACAAGTTAATTAGATGATTATGCACAGCAGAATGATAGTTTGGAAAAACCCTTCAAATATTATAAAGAAATCACAAATCTAAATTTAGCAATCAAATATGGAACTAAGTCACAGACTAAATCTTAGAGCACTTAAAATAATGCAACAGAAAAGTAAATGAGACCCGAGATTTTAAATGGTTCAGAACACAAAGATCTCCTAGTTCACTATTCTACTCCTTGAGTAGGTATAATCCACTAAGGATTGGGTAATCACTAAGATTTGTTCATGAAGAACAATTACAACCACTGAATCATTAAGATTCTTTCAAGTCACTAAGACTTGGAACAAGTCACTAAAACTTGATTACAAAGGTCACTAAGACCAAATAGACATATAAAGAATAATGTGTTTGAGGTGCTACTAAGTTGCTTAAACTTCAACATAAAATAACTTAGTAGCAGAACAAGATATTCAAAATCGTAAAGTATAAGCCTTTTTGAAATGACAGTAGTTTGACTTTTTTATTGTTCGTACTTGTTATTGTTTGTTTGAATTTACTTGCCTTTTATAGACCTTCCTCGAAATCTTCCCATTTGAAAGTTATCCTTGCTATATTAATACATAGACATTTGTAGATCTCTGATTGTTGACTTTAGAAAAGGTGTGTTAGCTTTTGGCTATGACATGTCGCTTTCATAACAATGACTGCTACAGAGACAAACATATGGGTGTCGCCTTTTCACTAATATAGTTGTTAGATACATTTCCAAATTCCCTCCTCCTTATCCTCAAAAGTTACGAAGATCGACACTGTCAATCCATGTCAGAGCTGATCCACTCTACGATTTTTCCTAATCGTAGAGTTCAGTGTCCAGTCGTAGAGTATCTAGCTAGGCAGACTCTACGTTTTACAATTAACTTTAGTGCACTTTACGATGCTTTTATTTAGTCTTGAAAGACCAAATCTTCGTCTTTTCTTAACTTGATGATCTCCAGTTTTGCTTTGATTCTTTGATCATTGCATGTACTCTACGAACTCTGAGGTTTGACTTGACAATTGTACAAACTTAGAGTACTGGTAGTTATAGCTCCATGATCTTAAAAACTATAATTAGTGGGCTCTAAGATCTTCAGAACTATGACTACGATCTTCAATTGCTTGCTTTACGATCGACTTCAAACTTAATATCTCACTAAAAGAAAAAGGCCTATTTTCGATAAAATTTTCTGTCGGAAATAGCTAATTTCATCGACGTTAGTTTATTTCCAACGGATTTTCCCTTCAAAAATTTGGTCAGATAAAAACTGGTCAGGGATTAGTCCGTCAAAAATTCAGTCGGAATTAATTATGTCTGATGGAATTATTTTCGACAACCATTCTGTCGAACATAATATATTTCCGACTGAACTAATGTCGACTAAATAATTCCTTCGGATTTAAAGCTTCCACCTGTCACCCTCATAAATAAAGTATGCTAGTTTGTTTCCAACGGAATTTTCGTCGGAAATAACAATTTGTAATAAATTACACTAGTTTGTTTCTGACGGAATTTCTATCGGACATAACATATTCCGTCAGAAATAACATTCTTTTTAAAATATTTATTTTTGTTTTTGCAGTTTTCAGGTTTTTAAACCACATTTTTGTACCTATACACCTGTTTAATCCCAACAACACATACAATAATCTATATCAAGAACATTTATAACGTAACTATACCAACAACAACATATATACATGTCCCCAATAATGACAAATATGAACTAATTTACGATAAGTTATACAAAAAATTATTTAAAAGTACAATGATTTATAAAAAAATCAAGCTAAACTACAATGTTTTGCAAAAAAATCAAGCTAAACTAAACTAAATAGAGATAAATTATTTACAATGATCTAGAAAACTAAATTAAGTTAGTACTACCACCGGTGTGAGGAGGATCATCGGGCAGGGGTTGACGGTTGTTTGTCTAATTTGATAATTAACAATTCACACACAAGTATACGTGATCAATAAGTAATATAGTAGTAAGTAGAGTGTCGATCCCACGAGAAATATGCTAATAATTTTAACTAACTATTAACTTTGTATCAATTCAATCTTATTTAAACATTTATTTAGTATCCCTGAACTCGACCATGGTCGGAGGTCGGCCCAAGTTCGCCCGCATGGCCTAATAAATATATTAATATAATATTTATTTAGTATGATTATGACAATATTAAACTAAACAACTAAAAACACATACATACCAACATCAACTTCTCAAATGACTGTGAGCCAATAGTATGTACTACTCGAAGTTGGCTTCAATTTTTCTTCATCTGGTCGGACTTTTTCTTGAAGTTATCAGCATCACAGTACGTATACATGGCCTCCCATGTTGCATCTAAAACAATCTGGGGTTGATGATCGTGTATCATAGTCCTGGGCTGGTCTACAACAGCCTGGGCAGCCCTCTATCTCATCTCGTACAACCAACCGACATAGTTCTTCACGATATGTGCAATAATAACAAAGTCGTCGGCTGATTGAGATATGCCCTCCTCATATCTAAAATAAATCTATACAAAAATGATAAGTTATCAAGAAAAAGTAGAACATTGTGTAACTACTATTTACATATACAGTTAATTTATGTAAATTAACTTATGTGAAACTCGCGCAACACAGTCTCTATAAAGGAGGCATCGTATTACACGTACTAGATAAAGCGCATGCAGCCAGTGGGGAGGTGTGTTAAGCATATGGCATGTATAGTCGACTTAGCCACAGAGTCAAAAATACTACAATAAAAATAAAACAATAATATGTTATTTTAATTGTGCCATCAAATAAATTATTTTAATTTAACATTACGTTCTCTAACACTTATTGCACTTATAGTTGACATCTACAAGAATTATGAGTGGAACTGCCGACGGACGGCCAAATAAACCGAGGGTAGTCCCTCGGTGGCATCGACGACCAGTATTTGTAAGTATAATTGGTGACATTGTGTAAATATAACATTTACATAAACTATAAAAAAGTAAACAGAACGAAAATTCGGTTTAATGACGACGAAAACTTACTAGCTGATGAAGATGACCAGCCCTGACTACAGTTGACGAATCATGTACGACCACCACCGCTATATTTAGCCATATATATACTATTGAAATAACCAAAATAACATAATCAATTAGAGTTAATTTAATTAAATAACCGTTATTAATAGTGAATTATATACAAAACATAAATAAGTTTAGACTTAGTATGTCATTAAACCCATCAGAATTAACATAATTGTCATCCCCGGATTCTATTTCTGCCTCTTCATTTCGGTTTCTTCGTCGTTATCATTTTCAACGTCGACATAGTTATTGACGACCATATCTTCCTTGACTTCGTTATCACCGGGTACGTCAATGACATCATTTACCAACACATCGTCATCATTTAGCACTACTTGGTTGAGATTGCTAACATTTTCTTGCAGCAGACCATTCGTCCCAGACAAATTAGCACCATCAAATACCCACGTCTTCATTGTGACGACTGTATACCAAAGGCTTTTACAATTAATGACATTAGGCGCGTAGTACACTTGAGTCGTTTGACTAGCTAATACGAATACGTCATCAGACTGTAGCTTTGACTTTATATCTACTGTGACGCACCTATTACGATCAACTTTAACACCTTTTTCAGTATCAAACTAGTGACACTTAAATGTAGCTACCTTTTTACCCCCTAGATAATTGAGCACAACCACTTCCTCTAAATACCCATAGTAATTGGACTCAGAATCTTGGTAATAGTTTTCCAACACGACAACGCTAGAATTGACTGATATCAGTTCATTCAAGTCATCAAACTTAAATCTGTATCCATTCACGATGCATCCGAAAAATGAATTACTAAGTTTGTAAGGACCGTGGATGACATCTTTAAAACGCTCAGAAGCGTTATCTTCTTTAACCCTTCTCTTAAAATCACTGTTGAAAATTTTCAATAATGAATGCTTCCAACTGTGCTGCATTTAACCCTGGGTTAGAAGCATACATTTCGTCTTCGGATGCACTGAAATATTAATAACACGGTTTACTGCAATATACGATTTTAAATATTAAATTTTTACAAATAATAATACATACTTTATGTATGACGATACTTTAGACGTATTTAAAAGCACGTATGTAGATACAATATTCAAATCTTTGTCGCTTAAGTAAGTCATCGTCTCATGGCCAAATGGTTTAGCTGGAAAAGTGAATACAACTAACTCATCACCATGAGATTGGAGTCCAACGACCTCATTCCGACTTAAACGGTTGTGTTTCGTTGAGACAACATCGTCAAAGTATAAGGAGCAAAAGTTGACAAGATCTTCCTTCGTATAGCATTCAACAATAGAACCCTCTACACGAGCTTTGTTTTTACTTTATACTTTAATCGACGCATATACCTGAAATACAATGACTGGATGGAATTAATTAAGAATATAAGTTATAAATATTATAAAAATGAATATATAGATAATATTACCTCTCAAAACGATACATTCACCAATATTGCACCGGTCTTCCAAGCTTTAGTTCACATGCTAGATGAATAGGCAAATGCTCCATCGAGTCAAATAACCCTAAAGGGAAGATCATTTCAAATTTGCACATCGTAAGCACTATGTTTTTCTCCATATGCTCCACATCATTGTACTTTATAACTGTTGAACATAGATCTCGATAGAAATATGAAAGTTCGGTCAAGGCATCTTTAACTTTTCTGGATAACATCTCACGAAGTGCAATTGGCATCAATTTTTGCATGAATACATGACAATCGTGACTCTAGGACCCATTAATTTTCAATTGCTCAACCTTAATGCAACGAGATATATTAGAAGCATATCCATCTGGAAGCTTCAACACACTTGCCCACTGGCAAATATTTTCAACATGTTGTTTGGTAAGAGAAAATGGAGCTTTAGATTTTAATTTGTTTGGTCAGAGCCACAATTCCTGCCTTATGTTCAGTGCATCCAAATCTAATCATGCCTTATCATTATCTTTTGTTGTACCACTCGCATCTAACACAGTGTAAAATAAGTTCTCAAATACATTCTTTTCTATATGCATGATATTTATACAATAACGAACTGAAAGCGTAACCAGTATAGTAACTCAAAGCACATGGGCGAGTGTGTCCAGTTATGAGTCTTCCCTTAACCTATTGCTCTCAACTTACTGTGCTCATTTCCTGGAGGTGGAAATTTCAGATCGTTCAGTTCCAAAGAAACTAGTTTTCTGCCCATGCTTCAGTTGTATGCCTTGAACATCCCTCATACAAACTAAACATGACAGTTTCCCGTGAGTCGATCATCCACTGATCATCCCAAGTGCCGAAAAGTCTGTGATAGTCAACAACAGGGCTGCTTTCATCACAAAAATTTCTTAACTGATTTATCATAAGTTTGGACCCCTGTCTCCCATAACATCTTAAGTTTATCAACTAATGGCCTGAGGTACACGTTTATATCTTTTATAGGACTTTTGTCTCCTAGTAGAGTAAAGTCAAAAACAAATACGGATCCCTCATGCACATTGATGGTAGAAGATTGTAAGCTACCATGATTACTAGCCAAATAGAGTAAGGTTGGCTAAAACTATTAAATGGGCAAAAGCTATCTGTAGCCATGTCAAGCTTGACATTCCTAACTTTCTCAACAAAGTTTTGAAAATTTTCATCAAACTTCTTCCATTCATCTCCATCTACAGGGTGAGTCAGCTGACCAGGCACGACATCCCTTATTTTATGCCAACTCATATGCTCAGTAGTGTGCGACAATATGAATAGACGTTGAAGCCTCAGCGCAAGAGGAAAATACTGTAAGATCTTCTTAGGCACTTGATTCTCCTTCCCCCCACGTTTTGTCATCTTGTATCGAGGCAAGTTGCAGATATCACACTGCACCTTATCTTTATCCTCCTCATAGTATATCATGCAATCCTTCTCACAAGTATTGATCTTCTCATACTCTAGATTCAACCCATTTACCATCTTCTTTACTTCATAGTAATTCGAGGGTAAAGTATGATTCTTAGGTAAAAACTCGTTAATAAGAGCAAGCAAATCATTGAAACCTCTCTCACTGCAGTCATGCTCATTCTTGAAGTGTAAAAGATTTGTCACTGTAGATCGCCTGGTGTGCTTATCATTTCCATCATACAATGGGGCTGCGGATTCAGATAGCATCTTGTAAAAGGCAACTATTGTGTCATTTGGCTCTTGCAAAGCACTACTTGACGAATACTCATTTGCACTCAATCAATATTATTAGGGCCATAATCATCGACCAAAATCTCCACGGCATCATAGTTATCACCGTATAAATTCCCATGAACTGGTTGGTCTACACTATCGGTCATTTTCTTCAACTCAGCTGATTCCCCGTAATGAATCTATACGGAATACTCATCCACAAACCCACGTGAAAACAAGTAAAATTTAATGTCGTCGACTTTCTTCCAAATCAAGTTTTTACACTTAACACACAGGCATCTTATCTTTTCGTTCTGATCATCAACATATTCATTTGAAAACTTCAAAAATTTGTATACCCCATCACAGTACTCAGTAACTAATCCCCTCCCATTAAACGGTATCCTATGGTACATCCAACTCCGGTCGGCTGACATCTTTAATTGAACAAAAGACACAATCAGACCAGGGATATTAGCATATGTGCTTCATGTATGAATTTTACATATCTTCATCTCCAGTCTATAGGGGTTAGCCTTCTATCTCATTCCTGAATGCGTCTCCTCACAAACGCCAACACCTTGAGCACGTTTCTTCTATTTAAAGAAAATTTCAGCAACACCTCCTTATGGTCTCCAAGTACATGAAATAAACTAAGACAACTTAATCTTAGTATGCACTTGGAGAACATGTAGAGATACTAGCCGAAAAATCCTAAAAAAAACGTACTCAAACCATTGGCACCGGTTTAAGCGAGAGACATAATATCCGGTAACAATCCCAAACTAGGGACTATTCGACATTCACTCCTAATGAGTGAATGTCAAACGGGTTTCTAAGCTCTAAAGTATACTACATGCACAGGTATTCAGTTTATTTTAATTGTGAAAAACTAAGCAAATGCTACTTAGTTTATTTTACCAATAGAAAACTAAGTAAATGCTACTTAGTTTATTTAATATTATTTGAATATATTATAGTATTTTTACTTTATTTTATCTAGCAGTGTAACTAAGTAAATGTTACTTAGTTTATTATATTATATTATTTATATTATATTATATTTCTTATATATTATTTTAATTTAATGTACTTTAGTTTATTTCATTTATTTTATTTTAATTAATTTATTTATTTTAATTAATTTAATTTATCTAATTACTTTTATTTATTTATTAATTAAATTTATTTTATTTGGTTTGGTTTATTTATTTTTGTATTATATTATTTATTTTATTTTGTATTATATTATATTATATTAATTTATTTATATTTTTAATTTAATTTATTTAAATTTAATTTATTTTGTATTATATTATATTATTTAATTTAATTTAATTATTTTATTTTATCTTATCTTATCTTATGTTATTTTATTTTTTTATCTTATATTATTTAAATTTAGTTTATGTTATTATATTATTTTGTTTTATTCAATAGTATAAAACTAAGTAAATGCTACTCAGTTTATTTTAATATTGGAAAACTAAGTAAATACATAAATACTTAGCAGTCCCCACAAATGTTGCAATTGAAGAACTCTACTGATACAATCCTGATCAGGCTCACATCAAACCTTAATAACTCAACTCAAGTCCCAGGGATTTATCAAGCGATTTTTAATATTTGGGCTGAAGTTTATTCAAAGATGTTTAAAATGGAGTTCAATTCAAGGCCAATTTTAATCAATTCATATGGCAATTTATATTCTAGCAAATTCGCATGTGGACAACGGACATTCCAATTCTAATCAGCCAATCACACGGGTTTCCTAGCATATTCAGGACTTAACATTTACATATGAAGGACTTAACATATTAGCTTCCTATATCATGTGGGGCATGCGATTTTCAAGTAGACAACTAGCTGATTTTGTTCTCCACGGATTAATGGGTTCCTAACAATTAATGGATTTCTAATTCCAAATGGAGGAAGGATTCAGATTTCTAATTCAAATTTGGACGCGGATTTCCTTAATTATTAGGGTATTTTCAGCATGTTTTAGATTCCTAATGTAATTAGAATGTTTGATAAGTAGGATTTAATTTCCTTATTGTTTATTAGTTAGGATTTGGTTTACAAATTAATTTGGTAAGTTAGAATTTGGTTTTCCAAATTAATTTGTTAAGCTAGGATTGTGTTTCTAGTTGATTTTATAATTCCTATTAGGATTAGAATTACTTTTGAGTAGTATAAATAGGGGACATAGATGATGTACTTGATATACTTCAATCAGATTTATTCAATACAATTATTTGTGAGGTTTCTCATCTTTTGGTTCTTTGAGAATTTCTAAGTTATTTCTTAGTTTTCTTTTGAGATTCAATTTTGACTTATCATACAACAATACATAGTTGTGTGTGGCGTCTTCTACCGCACTAATCGTCGATTGTACCGAGATTACCGCTTACATATAAGCGAGGGGTCAAGGTGTCGTTGGTGTTCATTCAACGCAGATTTCCAAGACGAGCAATTGTACCAAGATTACCGTCTACATATAGGCGAGGGGTTAACGTGTTGCGAGCAATCTACCGTTCAACTTTGCTAGAAACGATCCGGGCGACGACCACCTCACGCAAGCGTGCCGTGGAGTCTATCATTTGGTATCAGAGCTAAGTTCCTAGCGAGTTACTTATCCTTTATTTTTTCGTGTTTGAATATATATTGAAAAAAAAAGTTCAAAAAAATAGAAAAAAAAGTGAGATTCGTGAGAAAAAAAAATTCGTGAGTGCAAAAAAAAAAAAATCGTGAGTACAAAAAAAAAGGAAAAAAATTTATTATTATTGCAATTGCTTGGGTTTCATAAGTTTTGTGAATATTGGGATTATATTGAAGAAGCTATCATTTGGTTCTATTGTTGGAATTTATGAAATTTGAGGATATTGGGATTTCACTTAAGAGGATTCTAATTGGTGATCGTAAAATTTTGGTGGTTATCGGACGTCACACTTGCTATATTTTGTTTTGTGATAAGTTCTTATTGAATTAAAAAGAAACTGTGACATTTATTTGGTGAATTCAAAAAGAACCTATAAGAGGGAATTAGAGTGGTAAAAGGCAAGAGTGTGAGATCAATTAAGGGTAAAAGCCTAATTGTGTGATACACGAGTGTTTTCATAATTGTGTGGTACATTATTGAGCAAAACACGTAAGGGAGTGTGTGAGGAAAATTTTCTTTATCTACTAACCTTTGTTTTGCAGCAATCATGTATGGATATAATTGTGAAAATAATTATGAGTGGCAAAAGAGATCTTTTCAAGGTAGAGCGGATTCAGAGGCTTATTTGAGTTGGGAGAAAAGGAAGGAACGAGAGTTTGACTATCATAATTATTCCGAGCACAAGAAGTTCAAACTTGCAGTTCAAGATTTTTCCGGTCATGCAGCTACATGGTGGGCTCACTTTGAACGTGAAAGGAGAAGATGTGGAGAGCATCCGATCGATACATGGAAAGAGTTAAAAACCGTGATGAGAAAGCGGTATGCCCCAGTACAGCCTAGCAGGATGAATGAATATGCATCTGCAAGACATAAAGAGCAACCTTCAACGCGATCAACTTGGGAGGATGAAAAGAGGGTTCCAAGGCATGAGGATTCACATTGGAGAAAGTCACGAGAAACTCTTAAGGTGTATAAGGAACCAGTATTTTTCAAGGAAAAAAAAGAAGAAGTCATGGGATCATTAAGAGAGATGGCGAAGCAACTACAAAACGCCCGACAGGCGCAAAAGGAGCAAGTCCAATCGCAGGTGGAAGAAGAAATAATAGAATATGCGGTCCAAGGAGAGTTATTAGATTCTATTGTTCGAGATGAAGTCCGTGATCCCGAGGAAGAGAATACAAGTGAAAGTAAACGACAAAAAGAAAGTGAAAAAGAAATTGAAAAAAAGATTGAGTGTGAAAAAAAGAATGAAAGAAAACAAGAGAATAAAAAGAATGAGAGTGAAAATAAACGAGAGAAAGAAACAGTGGAGAGTAAGAGTGAAAAAAGAGAGGAGAGTGAGTTGGAAAGTGAGTTTTATTTTGAAAAGCTAATGACTATACATTCGTACAAGACGGTGCTTTTGAATACTAGCAAGATTAACTCTTCTTTATCTAGTTCTGTTTTATCTCTTGTCCAGGTTGTTGATGATATATCCCGAGCTATCATTCCATACCAATCAGCTTATGGTGTTCTTGAGGAGACAAAGGAGTCACCGAGGCAAGTTGGAGAGTTGATAGAGAGAGGTATTGTGGATGAAGTCATGAGTGCATGTGTCGTTCATGAGATCATAATACCTAAGGAGGATAGGACATCGAGCTTGTGCGTTGATTTTCAATTGGTAAACAAGTATCGTTGTTATTTTCTTTTCTTAGATAATATGTTTGATAAGTTGCATAGTACTTGTGTCTTATCTACATTTGATGATGACTATGTGATGACAATGCCTAATCAAATTAGTATGAGAGAATATGATGATTGGAAAGTTGTGTTAACATGTGACTTGTATAGGTGGATAGTTATTTCTGTTAGATTAACTAATGCATCTAGTATTTTCATGAGTTATTTAAAACATGTTTTACATGCTTCCATGAATAAATTTGTCATTAGCTATTTTGAGGGTAGAATCGTCTTTATCATAAGCTATGGAGGATATTTGATATTTGTCGAGTTAGTTTATGAGCATGCATTATATTCTCATTGTCAATATTCCTACTATCATTTAGTAAATTCTCATTGTCAAAGTGCATATCTTCGTAGAATTTATTCTAGTGATTATTGTGGGTATTCTCGTTTTCATCGTTTGTACTTGCATGAAACTCATTCTAGGGTTTTTCATTCACATGTTGAATTAGATTTTGATCAATCTTTACATGGCATGTCGTTAATTGATAATGGTAGTGTTCATGCTTCTTCAGTAAAGAAATCTTCATTGCATGATTTGCTATCATTTGGTAATTTCTTTCTATTAGAGTTGTTATCATTGCATGATTTTGAGAAAACTGTCTTGAATGGAAAGGAATTTGGTATTGGGTTGAAAAGTGATTATCATCGGATTAGATTAAGATATGGTTTACATACGTGTTTAGTTAAATCGTTGGGATTAACTAATGCATTAAATGTTTTCATGTTAAATCATATTTTGCATTCTTTTATGGGGAAATTTGTTAATATCTGTTTTGATGATATTCCTATTTTTGTCAATGCTTGGGAAAATTCTTTAGCACTTGTTGAGTTTGTTTGTGATCATCGTCAATATGCTATTGAGTTTTCATCTTGTGAAGTTGAAAGTGACCTTTTTATTCCATTGATGATATTACGTGATTTTAAATTTGTTAATGTCAATGGAAAGAGAAAGGTTAATTTTGTTTTGCAGATTCGAGATGAATTCTTACTCATTGAGGAGAAACACATGGATCGTTGGGTAAATCCATTCGGACAATGCATTGAGAGTCTACAGGGAAGTGTTTTGAATATTGTTCTAGTAGACTATGCATGTGAATTTGAATTATTTGATTTCTTTGTGATTAGACAAAAGGAACATGTTGATTTATTTTGTTTTGTGTTTAATCCAGGAATTCAAGTATGTTTGCAATTGCGTCATGGAAAGTTTCAAAGATTGTTATTTGATCTAGGTGCAATGGAATGGATGTTGGTGCGAATGATCGAGATCATAAGAATCATTTTTGATCCGGGTATTCGTCAATGGATATATTTACGGATGGACGAAATCATCAGATTGTCTTTTGATCCAGGAATTCGTGAATGGAAATTGCTGCAATGTGAAGAGTTCTACATACTGAGTTTTGATCCAGGGGGATATAGAGCTTTTCATAGTTTTATTTACGTTTATTTTATTATATATACATTTAATTTTTTAGGTAGAAATTTTGATTGCATTTTTGCTATAGTTGCTAATTTAGTTTGTTTTAATATAGTTAGCATTGTGGAAGTATTTGGTCTACGTGTGAAAAAGTATCGTGTTGATGTGGACAGGTTCTTGATTAGAGGAGTTCGAAAGTTTAAGTTTCCAAGTTATGTTACGAGGAGCTTGCAGGATGTTATATCGATTCGAGCATTGCTTGGAAAAAGATATTTACAAGTTGTTCATGTCAATTCGGGGAAGTTGCCAGATGACGAAGTGTTCCTTGCAGGAGTTGGAGTTTTTGATAATTATTTTCATATTCTTACTTGTGATATTGATATTGCTTTTATATGTTATGCGCAAAGTGAGAATTGTGATTATGATTTGTTTGATGCTACTAACTTAATTTGTTTTCATGTAGGATCAGATTTGTGGGTAAATCCTTTTCAAGAGGATGAGATGTTAGATTTGAGGACAAATCCTTTTCAAGAGGAAGGGAATGATACAATCCTGATCAGGCTCACATCAAACCTTAATAACTCAACTCAAGTCCCAGGGATTTATCAAGCGATTTTTAATATTTGGGCTGAAGTTTATTCAAAGATGTTTAAAATAGAGTTCAATTCAAGGCCAATTTTAATCAATTCATATGGCAATTTATATTCTAGCAAATTCGCATGTGGGCAACGGACATTCCAATTCTAATCAGCCAATCACACGGGTTTCCTAGCATATTCAGGACTTAACATTTACATATGAAGGACTTAACATATTAGCTTCCTATATCATGTGGGGCACGCGATTTTCAAGTAGACAACTAGCTGATTTTGTTCTCCACGGATTAATGGGTTCCTAACAATTAATGGATTTCTAATTCCAAATGGAGGAAGGATTCAGATTTCTAATTCAAATTTGGACGCGGATTTCCTTAATTATTAGGGTATTTTCAGCATGTTTTAGATTCCTAATGTAATTAGAATGTTTGATAAGTAGGATTTAATTTCCTTATTGTTTATTAGTTAGGATTTGGTTTACAAATTAATTTGGTAAGTTAGAATTTGGTTTCCAAATTAATTTGTTAAGCTAGGATTGTGTTTCTAGTTGATTTTATAATTCCTATTAGGATTAGAATTACTTTTGAGTAGTATAAATAGGGGACATAGATGATGTACTTGATATACTTCAATCAGATTTATTCAATACAATTATTTGTGAGGTTTCTCATCTTTTGGTTCTTTGAGAATTTCTAAGTTATTTCTTAGTTTTCTTTTGAGATTCAATTTTGACTTATCATACAACAATACATAGTTGTGTGTGGCGTCTTCTACCGCACTAATCGTCGATTGTACCGAGATTACCGCTTACATATAAGCGAGGGGTCAAGGTGTCGTTGGTGTCCATTCAACGCAGATTTCCAAGACGAGCAATTGTACCAAGATTACCGTCTACATATAGGCGAGGGGTTAAGGTGTTGCGAGCAATCCACCGTTCAACTTTGCTAGAAACGATCCGGGCGACGACCACCTCACGCAAGCGTGCCGTGGAGTCTATCATCTACCAGAAATCCCGTCGAAAATAGAAAATATCACATTGTTATCTAACCACTATAAATAACATACAAATTATACCATAAATTTATACACTACGCAAAAAGGAAGCCAAATTGAAGCAATTATTTAATTCAACACACTGGCAGAACCCTCAATATCAAATTATGAACATGCACTG
This sequence comes from Aralia elata, assembly GCA_034770075.1. Taxonomy (NCBI): domain Eukaryota; kingdom Viridiplantae; phylum Streptophyta; class Magnoliopsida; order Apiales; family Araliaceae; genus Aralia; species Aralia elata. The sequence continues at coordinate 10,680,485 of CM068385.1, read as the reverse complement.
CAATTGCACAAATTAAACCCAAATTGAATCAATTCTAAGATTCATCAGTAATATAATTAAATCAAATTGCACAAATCTAACCCAAATTAAAACTAAATATTATACTGTTATTATATAATCAACATGTAAAATTAGCTACCATTGCACAAATCTAACCCAAATTGAAACTAAATAGCCAAATCAAACTCAAATATTTTCAACAGCAATATACTTCAAATCAAACCCAAATTGATAACTATAGATGGAAGGTTATACAAATATTAGGGTTATATACAAATATTTTGAGGATAAAATTGTTGAGCACTGCCACTGTTGAAATTGAAAGAAATGGATGTAATACCTTGAAATGGAGGTAATAGAGAGTTGTAATAAATTATTCGTCATCGGTGTAAGATTATTGTCGTTGGTGCTAGATAACGTCGTTGCCGAAGATGAGGTGGATGGCGCTAGAACCAAGTGCTGCTAAAGAGAAAGTGTGGGAACGAAAGGGGACAATCGGAGGTGGGGACCGGCGCAAAGGGGGTGGTGGCAGCGACCGAGGGAGAAGTAGTAGAGAGAAATAGTAGGTGCAAAAAGAGAAAGAGAGAGAAAAAAACTAATTGGTGCGATGGGGGAAGGAAATGTTTTTGGGTTAAAATATTTCCTATTTTTGACAGAATTCCGTCAAGATTAATTCTGTCGAACATAGGTTAATTTTGACGGATATTCTATCGAATATAATACCTATTTCGACGAGATTATTATCCGCACTGGCGGGAATTTTTTGTGCCAATGGCTGCAAATATTTTTAACAGAATTCCATCGTGCTTTAAGTATTTTCAAGGGAATTAACTCCAACGAAATTTGCCATCGAAAATATAATAAGTTCGACGGAATATATTACGTTGGAAATAATTCCATCAAAATTAAAGTCTTTTTTTTATAATGTTTATACATCAAGCTCACTCTACGTAATTGATCAAGCTTGTTAATAAAGTCATGCTTGATATAAGATGTTCTGTCATTCTTTTTATGACTCCTATAGAAATTTGAAAGCATGGAGTTGAGAGTGATACACTTTTGGCCAAAAATAGTCAATTGACCAATATAAATAGTAAATTAATTTTGAATGACATAGTAGAAGAAAAAATCAATTAATTAAGGACCATATGTATAATTAATTCATTTGCATTATAAAATCTATGCTTATTCTCTTCTAATATTCTTCTATTCAGAGTAAAAATTAATAAAATTTATTTTATGGACAACAAGAGATTAAAAAAAACCGAACATGTATATATATGAATTTTATAACTTTGTATATTATAATATTTCCTCAACTTAATTATAAAATATTTATCACCTTGGCACACATTTATGTGTGTTATTTATTTTTAAATATTAATTAAAAATAATAAGATGAAATAAAAATAAATGAGATAAACTTCGGGTACAATGAAGGGAGAATTATAATGGAAAAAAATAAGTGGGAAAGTGAGAGTAGAAAATGAAAGTAATAGAGAGAAAATATAAAGATAAAGATAATTTCTAATTATACAACTTTATCATAAATTATAATTAAATTACACTAAAATAACAGACAATTTATTATTCCTGTTTTATATTATAAAATACATAAAACTCGCTTACTATTTATTACTTGTTATGTTTTCGGTTAATGTATAAAACTCAAAAATTATTGAAAAGAGTCTAGTAAGACCTTAGACCACACTACAAAGTGTTCACATTATATCATACGTATTATGATTTTATTTAACTTGAGTTCACATTATATCATACGTATTGTGATTTTATTTAACTTGTGTTCACATTATATCATATATATATATTGTGATTTATTTTTGTTTTAGTTAAATATTTTGTTTAAATTATGAAACATGACTTTGGGTGGCATAAAATATTGTTTATTTGGTACTGTCAGATAAAAATAATGACATGATGCATTATTTCCTTTTCTTTGTAATGTATAATTAGTGTTATGCATTTCATGATGTGATATGATATTCTGTAGAACCAATTGTTTAATTGTTGTTATTTTTAAAAATGCTTTTAAGGTGAAAAATATTTAAAAAGATAAATGAAAATAATGGAAATGAAATATGTAAATGAAATTTCGAGTAAGTGTTTACATAGTCTTCTTCTGTCCGATATAAATTAACAAAATACACATAAACTTGTTTGTGGCATTGCCTATTTAATTTTAGTTTAATTAATAATAACTTTATTATTTCACAAATTTTAGGAGGGACAATTGTATTAGTTAATTATTTCCTTAGTCAAAATTATGTCATTTTGAGCCCAATTCATACCCAAGTTTGATTCTAATTTGTCACATACTCCATTCATTTTAAAATATAATATAAGTATTTTACTTAAAATGTCAATTTGAGATATTATTCAAAATAGATACAATTAATTTAACTTTTAAATTTGTCTTACATTAATTGACGATATTTTTTAGATAATTTAAAATTTCATAATCTTATTGTCTAAAGTTAAATAAATTTACATGACTTTTGAACTTTTAAAAGTTTTTTAAATTAACTTTAAAGTTATAATTGATCGTATATTCTGAAATGAATATTTTTTTTTCTTATTAAAAATACTTATAAAAATATAAAAATGCCTGTGAAACTTTTCTATCTATACACCAATAGGAACAATCCAATCCAGCCCAATCAATTATTGTGCTCACAACTCACAAGTTAGGTTCGAATTTTCAAATCCATTGGCATATAGTTTCACACACCAAATTTCAGTTTGATTTGAACCAGCTGGAGTTGAGTGGTCAAATTTGTCTCTTTGGTAACTGTTATGTTTCTTCCTAATTTTTATTTTCTCAATTTTTATTTTTGCAACAAATTTGTATGTTTGAAACTTACAAAAATATGAGGGAAAAAATTAAAATTATTTATTCAAAAAATAATATCTTAATGAATATGAGTCTATTATTTATATATATATTTTTTAAAAAAATAGTATATTGAAAGATATTAAAATATAGTGTAATGTATGATTAAGAAAGCTCCTTTATGCTTTTAATTTAATTTTATTTTATTTTTGAGATTTCTAAGTTCCAAATATATATTTAGTGAAGATGTTGAACTTTCCATATAGCTGAATTATTTTTCAAATGCAATGGCTGATGACAGAAAGTCAGAAACCACATTTCCCCTCCCCCCTTCTCTCTTTTTCTGGACATAAAAGGTACCTCAGTGGAATCCTAATAATTATGTGAGATGGTAGGGACTCTTTATATACTCCATTCGTTTCGATATATAAAGTTTAATGTTGATTTTTTGAAAATTAATTTTAAAATATTTTAATTTTTAAAATTTATATTACTATGCTTAATTTTGTCAATATAATTATAAATAAATTATCTATAAAATATTATCAATTAAGGCTGTAAAATGAACCAAACGTTTCGGGCTTGATTCGTACTAAAAGTTCAATTCGAGCTCGACTCGAAATATAAACGATTTAAATATGAGCAAATTTTAAAGTTTGACAAATTACTCGAACTTTTTCAAATTATAATTTGTTATTGATATTCGGATCATATTCGCTCAAAAAGTTCAAATTGCTCGGGCTCGATTCGAGATCGTACTCGACTCGGTAGCTAAACAAGTCTCAATCAAACTTGATTTCAGACTCGATAAATTTTATGAACCAAATCTAAGCAACTTAATACTCGACTTGGCTTGATTCATTTACACCCCTACTATCAGTTATGAGATTTAAATGAGTCACGATAATATTAAAATTTTAAATTACCTTCTACAAATCAATATTAATCTAATTTTTTTTAAATGGATGAAATATATTACGATTTTTTTCTAGGTCAATTGTGTATTATTGTAATATAATGAGAATTAAAATTATTCTTTTTAAAAAAAAAATCAATAAATTGTAGAAAAAATGTAACACAATTGTACAAAATATAATTCTTATACTCATGCATACCCAAATGTACAAAATACAACAAGTATAATTGTATATGCACATAATATAACTCACAAACAATATTATTAATCAGCATCAGAATATTTTTGAGCTTTTGTTGACCAACTTACAAATTAAGTCATTTTTCTTAAGATTTAAATTAATTCTGATAATAATATCATTATCTCCTTGTCAACCAACAACCAATAAAGAAAATCAACATATACCAACAATATAAAGAAAGAAAAGTCTGTGGCGTGAACGAAACATGAATGTAATTTGACATCTCACAAACTAATTAAATATCCACACATATGGAGGGGAGCATGATATAAACACTTCCCAGGTGATAGATACTCTTGAGAATTTGTACACTTCACATTTCTAATTATCAATTACTACCTCTAATTTTAAAAATAAAACCATTTGAAAATTTTTAAATTTTAAATATGTATTTTTTTTTATATTTACACTGATTTAATAAGTTGTTAGTTTAATAGCTATGATAAAATAATGAAATTATAATGCCGAACTTAAAAATATTGTGTCAATTTAAATTACTATCAATTAAATGAGATTTTTTTTCTTCAAAAAATATTTTTTTTATATAAGTGAGACTCTTTTTGTATAACAGTATCCCACGTACATGGACAGAGAATAGAAAAGTGAGAATACCATCTATTTAATTTTGTATTAATTATTACTTTTATACCTTCCCAAATCTATGGTGAAAAAATGGAAAAGGGACAATAACATGTATTTAATTTTATAAGAATGTCTAATAACAACATTCTAATCATATATGTATGTCTTAGAAAGTAGGATTATAATTAGCCACACACAAAAAAAGTAGGATTCTAAACAATTCCGGTTTTTAATTTGCCAACAAATTCAATTAATGTTGAAACGAATTAAGTAAAATCAAATTATACGCGGACATAAATTTGAGGTCGTAGTGCAACAATTTCGACTCATTTAATAAATAAATTGAGTCAAACTCTAATATTTACCAAAAAAATTTAAATTTAACTAATTAAGTATTACTATATAGTATATTATAATATTTATGTTACATATATATATATATATATATATATATATATATATATCAGCCCGGTTCTTCAATGGAACTATTCGTTAACGAATCGACTATAACGAAGGTGAATAAAAAGCGGTCACCATAACATACGACGACGGTTTTTTATTTTATAACGACGGTACGAATTGTCACTATAATCAATTCATTTTCGTTGGAGAAATTCTTCATATATATATATATATAAAATCATATCAGAATAAATCGACCTTGATCTTCATTTTAAGGGAATCGAGTTTAAATAAACATAACATAACTCAAGCTCCACTAATTTATTTAAATTAAATCAAGTTGAGTAAGACTAAAACAAGCTTAACCAAGTAGTGTTCACGAATCCCCTTGCAAGTTTAAAAGCAAGAGTTTATATAATCAAAGTTTAGATTATGTACAAATACTTTTAAAAAGAAAAAGAATATTATTTTAAATATCCCCCTCTCTCTCTCTTTCTTTCATTTTTATTATTTATTTATTTTTACCAAATGGAGGTGGTTGTAAATTTTAATATCAAGTGAAATAATTCAATCATAGTGTGCCAAAATAAAAGGAATTAATTCAATCATAAAGTTGTTGAGGCCTAATAATGAGTATGTCGGCACTTTATAGGTGCAGGACCAGCTTGTCTACCACAAAAGAAGAAGGTACTGTTTGGAAACTAAAATTTTCCCGCTTTTTCGATTTTTCCATCTTTAATCATTTTTCACTAATTTATCAAATTTATATTTTTTTATAAAAATAAAAATAATTCACACGTCGACTAATTTTATGTGAAATATTAATTATAATTAACGTAAAATTTTAAGTAATAAAACAAAATAATAATATGTAAAAAAATTTATAACTTTTTATCCTATATATTTATATAAGTTCGTATTTAATTATTAATATCAATAAATATAAATTTCTCATTATGTATTGCAACACTTTATTTATATATATTTTTAATAATGTACTGTACTTCTTTTTTATTATTTTTAATAAATATTTTTATAGCTCACTATTACAGTAAACGATTTTCGTATAATATAATTTTGACACTTTTTATACATATACCGATAATGTATGAAATTTTAATTTTATTAAAATAAGACAAACTTTCATTTTCTCAAATTTATGTCGATATTCGATTTATATATATATAATAAATTAGATAAACAATTTCTAACCATTTTTCACTAATTAAACTTATATTTTTTTTTCTGTATATCCCGATTCTTTTTCTGATTTATTTTTTTATTTTTATTTTTTCTAGCTCACTGACATAGTAGACAAGTTTCAACCGCACTAGTAGCAAGACTGTCCGTGTCTGTAGACAATTTGGACCTTCAATAAATATTCAGCTTTATATTCATTGCCTGCCATGTTCATTTTCCACCGACGCTGCTAATCTTTTGGAGAGAGATTCTGCACCGGGTGAATCTGGCCGGGATCTGACCGCCGTTATTGCCGGAAACATGTCTTCCGGCAGGTATATGGCGTACTCGCCTTCCCCCTCCGCCCCTCACTCTCCTCACATCGCCGGTCTTCGCTCAGCTACTTCCGCCCTTGCCGAGCAAGAGAAGTAATATATATACTCCTCTCCTTTCTATCGATATATTTATATATAGATCTTATAGGATTCATCAGTTGAATCGATTTTATTTTGGAACAATTGATTTTACTTGGTTTTGGATCTTGGCTTTGTTTAACTTTTGGAAGATTTCTGTTGGAATATATTTGATTGATTTTATTGTGATTTATATCTTGATCTAGTTGTTTGCTGCTGAAGTAGCTTTTTGACTCATAAATTTGTGTGCAGAAATTGTTTTGTTGTATGAGTATGACCTATTGTGCAGTTTGCTCTAGTTTAGTAGTATTAACAGATGATATCGGTGTTATTGTTTAATTGATATAAAGACAGTATTTTTGTTTTACATCATACCTTACAGTTTTTGGTGAAAAGAAATGTTTTAGCTGCTATTTAAGTCTGTGTTGCCAGCTACGAGCTCGATGTATCTCTTAGTACAAGAATTAAGATGCTTGATCAATGATAGGCTACTTTGGGGTGGTTCTAGCAGATCTATATGGAGATAGCATAACATGTTATTTATTGCTGAGGGCATCTTTTGTAAACCTGATATGGTTTATATAGTGGTTTCTAAATGATTAAACATTTAAACTTTGAAGAAGACTATATTCTTTAAGATATCTTTACAAATCATATGATGATATTTAGACAATTAAGATTCAAAGAAACACTGTGGCTTCAAGCTCATACTAACCTTTGTGATGTAAGGTTCTATTTCATGTTATGGCCTCTACTTAAGAGGTAACAATCAATGCTATGTAAATCATAACCATGTCCCCATGACAATTGACATCTATGTGACACTAAACTTATTATTGAGATATAGTTATTATTTTCTACCCTTGCAATCCCTATGAAAAAAAGAAGTTATATGGTTCCAATACTATTCGTCTTGGGGGAAGTTTTATAATATCATATTTTTTATTAATACTCTACTGCATCCAATGAACTCGGTCATGTGAAATTTTTATATCAGCAAAACTACCTTGGATGTTTGTTTTAACATGTTTAAACTCCTGAAATCTTTATATTGCCAAAATCACGTCCCTTTTTGTCACGAGAATAAACAATTTTTTGTATTGTTTAGGTCTTTGCATGCACGGCTGCTATTTATAGTTACATAGTAGACTGTAACTGTTTTGTTGCATTTTGACAGGTATCTCTCAGAGCTACTTCAAGAACGTCACAAACTTAGTCCATTTATGCCCGTGCTCCCTAATTGCTATCGGTTGCTGAATCAGGGTGAGTTTGGAAATCATAAATGTTTTGTCTTATCTATCTTTAATTGACTTAAAAGAAAAGGTCCAGTTAACTTCAACATTGCTTTCATATTCCGAAGGTGAATCAAATGAAATATAAAAGAAGATAGTGAATTTCACTCCCACATTAAGGAGACAACTATCATAATTGGTGAGGTCATGAAATTGATCTTCTAGATCAAAACATCACTCATTTGAGCTACATGGATATGCAAAAAGCCTGAAGATTTTCTTTCATTTTTTTTTCCTTTTGACAGTAGTTGCAACTTGCAATTGTATGGCTACGTTCAATATTTTATTAATAGTTTGGAGTTTCACACATGGGCCCTACATACAACTTTATCAAATTGCTCTATTTTATAGTCCATATTGAATGTTCTAACGTGCTAGGCTGCTTGCTTTTCTGACCTGTTGTTCCTGTACTATTAGCTAACATGTTAGGTATTATGAGTCTCAGTCAAATACAAACAACCTCCCCCCCCCCAAAAAAAAAATAAAATAAAATAAAATAAAATAAAATAAAATGAAGAAAACTCAACCTCCATTGTCCGATGTTGTTGTTTCTGCCCTCATGTTAATGATCTTTTTTAAAGGACTCGACTATAAGCCCTTAAAAGAAAGGGGGAAACGGATAAAGAAAGATTATATAGGTTTTTTTATTTATTTTTTAATAATTCCCCATCTATCTAGTCTGTGTACCCAGTTCATTCTTCTTCCAAAATTCAGGCATTTCCAAGTCCAGTTCAGCTGATCATTAAGATCTTAGGCCATCTAGCTATCTCAGGATATTAATTAAGGCGAGGATACCTCAGGTGATCATATGAATCATGAGTCATCTTAACCGTCTCTAGAAAGTAGTTAAACCAAGGTTGCACAATTTCATACTTTCCTACATTATATGAAACATCTTAGCCAATTTAACTATCTATGGATTTAATTTAAGGTGAGAATTACACAGGTGGCCATAAGAAACATCTCAAACTTCTCTAGATAGTAATTAAGGTGAGATTGCACAATCTCAGTTTGCCTACATACAAAATCCTATGATAATTATGCAGTATGAATCAAATGCTTTATAGGAAAGAAAACAACTTTATTCTTCATTGTCGACATCTTGTAATTGAAGTGTCACCTTATACTTGTGGTAGGGAGTACTTGTGCAAAGGTGGGTGTACAGTTTTTTTTTGTTTTTTTTATTAGGTGAGGAGAGGGCTGTTCCCCTTGTTCTGAGAGGTTGTTTACCTGTCCTCATTTTGCGGTATATAAACGGTTTCTTCTTTATCAGGAAAAATAAATACTGGTATTGAACAGTGTTGGTGGCTGTTAATAGTACTTTGTTACTAAAAGTCTAAACTAATGATTGTAGAAGAGTGCCTATTTGGTAGTCATTTTGTTTGAGCAAGGGAAAATAAATTGTTATAGTTGGTTCGTACTAGCAGCTTCATGTTTGCTGGTGCTCCCTTTGGACTAACTCCTTCCATTTTCAAAGCCAATATGATGTCTGTTGGAGATTTAAGGTACTATATTTTACAAACCTTTATAATACTACACTTGGTAATTGTTATTTACCTTGTGAGCTAATTTGACTATTTGAGTAAATTTATAGTTTATATGCTTTTTAGGGAGCATATATTAAAATAAGAGTTGACACAGCTGTATATATATCTAATCTGAGGCCTCGAGGCCTTGAATACAATCTTAAAGTCAATTTGAGAATAAGTAGGGATTCTTCTATTGGTTGGCGAATCAGTGAATCCCCCTGAATCCAGATTCATGGATTCTTCTAGGTATTCTTCCGTAATTTTTATAACGATATTTAGTAATACAATGTAGTATGTACTATAGTAATTAATATAATGTTTTATATGCTAGTATTATGTATGATATATTCGTGTAAGAGTTAATTTGTATATATTTTCTAAATTCATACTTAGTATTAGTATTTAATATTATTGTTTCTTGATTTTTTATTAATATATATAGTATTGTAAGTTTAATGTATGTATTTATATATGATTATATGTATGCAAAAATCGATTTTATATGTAAATTAGTAAATATGTGCTGAATCTCTTAATTCCTATTTTTTGAGATTTGCCAAACTGTACAATCCTTGTATGGCAAACGAGAAGCCTCAAGCCCAAATCCTTGTTTCTTAGATTTGAGATGAATCTTTAGGAGCCAATACCGTAGATTTTCCTGTTTAGGAAGCAAAGGTGTACTTGCTTAACATTGACCAATGATCAAGGGGACTTAACTGGTCGTTGCAAAATTCCTTTCATATTGATATAATTGACATTTCTTGATTTAAGAGTGTAAAATTAATTGGTCAATGTTCAGCAGATTTAATTACCTATTTTTAAGCAGAAAAAGGTATCTCGACTGAGGATGTATGTAGTGGATATGGAGTTGTTCCAGGGTCCTTGTATGATTGTTTCAGTTACTATTGACCTTTTCCTGTGCATAATCTATCATGCAGAACAGGTGGAGCCCCCCCTTTTTTTCCTTTTTCTTTAACCTCTCTTTTCCTGTCATATATAAATAAATTTCTTGTTTTGACCAGTACTTCAAATTTACAAGTGCTGAAGTTTTTGTATGAAGATATTAAAGTTATATCTGTGTTTGCAACAGTGTCCATTTTAATAGATGGAGTTTCAACTACACATGGATTACTCAAACTAAATAGTTTTTAATGTCTTTTGTGGTTGTGCAGTTTTTTCTAATGGGATAACTCTTAACTACATATTCTTTTCCTTTCTTCCCAGGTCAAAAGATTAAGTTTGTTAAATAGGGGCAGCTTTGATTTTTAACTGACCCAGCTAATATCCGTGTTGTCTGTCCATTTTTTGGTGACTGCTGACTAAATTCTTAACAAAAGCTGACTGGTACATCTTATTCTTGAAAATTGACCTTTTTGGAGCAGAAATATTGCGTGTAACCACACTGTTGGGGAGTGCTTCAGTTTTAGATCAAAGTGGGCTTGAACATGCTAGCCCCCTGGCTTCAGGAGGAATATATTCGAATGGAGGAGCCAATGTGAACAGATGGACATCACCGTTCCAATCAGAAGTACGGATACTAACCATTAACATAACATTTTGTTTGATCTAATTATATGTTTTCAAGAAGCATTCCTGACATACTCTTTTTACATCTAATGCTGACTAGATTAACCATTGTTTGACTTTCAAATTAGAACTCGGCTTCTGTAATGACAGGTAGTGAAGCTAACAGCATCAAGAGTGTAACATAGATTTAGCCAGGAGTCCTGATTTGAGAACTCATATACCACTAGATAATTGCTCATTTTTTTTTTAATTTTTTTTTCATCATGGATTTATCTAGTATTCTCTGGCTTGTAACTGCCATATGTGCTAGGATGGAAAGACTTGTGTGGTCTTGGATGAGGACTTGCATTCAAAGAGGTCTGAGACAACAGTGAGGCAATCTTGTAATTTATTATGTTAACTCGTGGATCAATTATATCTTGTTTTCTAGGTTATATCACAGAGTTATGCCCGTGAAACACCCGCTTTATCGGTTTTGGTTCTAACCAACTTCTTAATATAGCATCCTGCACCAAACAGCCACCAAGGCTACTGTGCGATTGAACATGGAATCATATGGCACGTGGCCGTTGTTCATCTGATTAACATTTTCGTTCCAATACTCTAGGTTCAGATATTTAGAAATCCTGTAACTACAAGTTCATCTCCTTTTGTGATTGAATAATCTCCATTTGTGATTGAATAACAACATGTGGTTTGGTGTTTATTGTTGTTGTTTTTTTCCTTTTTCTGGTGACAAGTGTTTGCTGTTTATTGCTTTACCTGTTTAGAGTAACTTAATTATGTTTTTTTAGATTGCATTGTCATTTTCAGAGTTTTATTTATTGCCTGGGATTATGTGTTGGGATCTCTCTTACAAAGGTTACTATAGTATAGTTGCTTTTATTTTTTTTGAATTGTTTGTAGCCAAACATTTAAGAGAGAATGAAAGATACGAGTGACAGCTTGTTTGCTCTTTCTCTCAGATGTCAGGTCTATTGCAGCCCTCATCTACGCAGAGCTGGCTAGGTTCTCAAGGTAGTTCATCTAGTCTTATAATGAAGAGAACAATCCGGGTCGATATTCCAGTGGACCACTATCCTAATGTATGCTTTTTCCCTTTGCTTTGCCCTTCATTTTTGTGGTGCTGCTGCTCTTATTTTTGAAATTCATGTGGCCAATTTCCTGTTGCAGTTCAATTTTGTTGGGCGTCTTCTTGGGCCGAGAGGGAACTCTCTCAAGCGAGTAGAAGCAAATACTGACTGCCGTGTTCTGATTAGGGGACGTGGCAGCATCAAGGACCCAGTCAAGGTAAAATTAAGGTCCACTTCTAATAATGTTTGTTCATGGTAGCATTATTTGATTTTTGGTTACTAGATATATTTGTATAGGCCACAGATAATTAAACAAGAATGATGAGTCTTTCTGGTGAAGACAAAGTGCTTTGTCATAGTTCATGTTTTAAATACACTACTACTTTTTTTTTTCCTCTCTTTTTTTGTTTAATTAATAAATTAAACTCATTAATATGGGAGAATTCTTGTGACTTGATATTTTGTAAAATATGACTGATTAGTTGGTGGTCAAGGTGGCTTCAAGTACAAAATCTTTCTTTGTGTTTCCCGATCTAACTTTCAAAAGGCTTCATTTTAGATATAAAATTCTGAATCATCGTTAAAGGTTTGAGGTAGTATGACTTGAAAACGTTCTGGTGGCGGATATATGACAGTTCCTTTTCTGAATGCTTCATGTTCTTGATAGGCATTAATTTGTATATGAATTCCTTTCTCAACATAAACGCCTTGAGACAACATAAAGTTTTCAATCTTACATTCACAAATGATAATAGTAGGAGGAACACCGTTGAAAATGTGAGTGTCGCAAACACAAAAAGGAAAAGGTGGAACTGCCAGAAATGTACTTCAGAAACCAAATTTTATGATCAATAGTCCATAATAATCAACAGACTGAATACTTTGAAAGCATGCATTGAATGCTTGCAGTATTTTTCTCTGCTGATGCATTTTATTTTGTGAGCCATTTTTCCCTTAAAGAAGCTAGTTTGATAATTTGAACAGAGAAATTTCATGAATCTTTATCTAAAGTTATTTCACCTGGACCAGTTCCTCTCCTTTGTCCTGAAATATTTATTTTTTTGCTAATGATTACTTGAAGGAGGAGATTATGAGAGGAAAACCAGGGTATGAGCACTTGAATGAACCTCTCCACATACTAGTTGAGGCAGAGTTACCGGTTGAGATAATTGATGCTCGTCTTATGCAAGCACGTGAGATACTTGAAGATCTGCTCAAGCCTGTGGTAATATATCTTGCCTAACAATATGGATGGTGTCTATAAAGCTTCAATTTTCATGTTTATATCATAAGCTAGAACTACTTGATTGCTCTTATGTTTATGGGAGTGCTTAACATTGGACAATGTGGTTAACTTGATTGCCCATCAGTTTGTGCTCCCCCCCCCCCCCTTTATTTCTTTTCTTAAGCAAAAAGTGGTTTGGCGTGTCTGTTTCTGCCTATTGGGGTAAAATAGTGAAAATTCTCCCCCAAGGCTGCTTTTCTAGATTATTTCAGAAGGCAATAAGCACAAAACAAAAGGTGAAACAAACAGAGGCCCATTCACACCCCAACCCCCCCCCCCCCCCCCCCCCCCCCCCCCCAAAAAAAAATAAAGAGAAAAAAAGAAGCAGCAAAACCATGGCCTCCTTTTCTGAGAAATATTAACACTTTATTCTTTATGCAGGATGAATCTCAGGATTTTTATAAGAAACAGCAACTAAGAGAGCTTGCATTGATCAACGGTACACTTCGTGATGAAGGTTCTCAAATGTCTGGTTCCGTATCGCCCTTCAATAACAGCCTCGGGATGAAGAGGGCCAAGACTAGGGGGTGATGACTAACCTTTATTTATGGGCTTTTGGAGCTTGTGTGTTGTCTCTGCCATTATCAGCAGTTCCCATGCTACAAGGAGTTGCTGTGCGGGCCAGTTCCTCCAACTGCCATCGGGGCACTGGTACTGTCATGTGCCGGTTGTAATTTGTTTCTATATGATATGAAGTGTGTTTATCATCTATTTTGGGAAGGTTTAGTGACAGTATACATAGTAAAGGACCAATCCTGGGGATTGCTACAGTACGCTTATGGTCTAGGCGGTTTGGTTAGAATGTAGTCTCTGCAAGACTTGTCCTTGTATTTCTGGATTTATTCTTAGCTTGTGATGGGAGTTTTGACAGGGTGGGAGTTGCGAGTATTAAGGTATTGATTTGTATACAGATATGAGACCGACGGTGATCTGCTCTAGCGCATGTCATTTGGGTGGTTGATGTGTTTTGTATTACAAAATGTAGAAATGCTACTTGGTGTTAAACCCATTGCTTTATAGTCAAATTTGTTTATTCTATTTGTTGTTAGTATTGTTTTGTAACTTTTTTTCTCTTTTTCTTTTTCAACAATTTATGCTATCACAGTTCAATTGTAGGATCTTAGGGACCTAGGGGGGAACTTAGGGGAAGGGGCCAGCGGGAGGGGAATTTGCCTTTAAGCTAGCTGAATTTTGACTTGTGTTGAGAAATAGCCTCTTCCTTGTGACCATGGGCAGTAAATGTAGAGACCTTTAGCACTAGAATATGTGATGCAGTTGTGATATTACAAATCTAAAGTCAAATAATAGATTACATTAAATTTCATGACCATTAGTTCAAATAAAGAACTAAAGATTGGATTTCTGAGTTAAATTTCTGGGCGTTACCAAAAAGACGCAACAATACTAACTTTTGACCATCACCCTTGTCCTTAACTAGGTATCGGTGTTTGTTCATTCACATTAACAGGTTGACAAGCTAAAATCTCCAAAAATGACAAAATCCAAGACTTCAAATTCTCCCATGATAAGAGAGAGCATGGGTGTAGGCTGTGTAGCCTATAAGAAGTACATGCAAATATTTTTTTTAATAATAAAAAAAGAAAATTGATATTTTCACATAAAAAAAAAAAGATTTTTTCACAGGAGTGTCAGTCGCATGGATGCAGAACCAACTCATCACTCATGTGAGGCACATCATGTATCAGTTTTCTAAAAATATCTTTCGATGCTGCAGTGGATTAGGGCTGAATGAAAGATGCCATTTAACTGTATATGCATGCAGTTAACCAGGTTCACAATAGAACAAACAACTCCATTACAAAGACAACAGCAATAAAATACGGAATATGTTGTCTTATTTTTAACAGTTGACTGCATCAAATTCTATCTCACCATATTTACACTACAAACCTGAGGAAAGGAGGAAAAAAGTGGAAATGAAGAGAGGCGTTGTTTTTTGGGGGGAGGGGGGCGCTAATTCGTAATTCGATAGAGCATGGTATCATCAACTTGTCTATTTATTCGAAAAGCATGAAAATCTCATTTGGGTTTCTTTACTGCTGTAAAAACCTCTACTGCTCATTACCCCAAGGGCTTGCCAGTGGTAGTGTAGATGCATCAGATTCGATCAGATGTTCTCTTCTTCTTCATCATCATCGTCATTCTCCTCTATTCCAACCCAACGAGTGAAAGCAAAAAGGTATTCCTTGAAGTTCACCATTCCATTCTTATCCCAATCCATCTCTTCTGCAACAACAAAGGTGGTTTTAGTGACTTCACGACTAAACTTAATGTTCGTTGTTTATCCAAACAAAGATGGAACATATATTAGAGCTCGGTAACACTACTCTTAGTTATATTGTGAATATTTCAAATATTTTGCTATTTTGTATAATTATTTTACCAAATACCAGAGAAGGGAAAAGGTAGGAAATTTACAAAGAAAAACATTATCAAATTGTACCTAGCTGACTCGGCCATTACTTGAATAGTATATGCTCAAATCATATAAATGCATGAATAGATGCATCTAATAATAATAAAGGACTTGCAGAATCAACATTAAAAAATCATCAGCATGTACTGCATTGAATCAGTGAAGATTCTTTGCTATTTATCTCAAAAAGATGGGATTATGCTTTCTTGTGTGTGCATGATAGCGTAGTTTTCTATTGTTAAAAAAGTACATGTATATGTGTATAGAGAGAGAAATAGCTGACCAAATCTTTTCATGGCTATACGCCCAGAAGAACGTTCTCCTGAAGTTGTTTCATTTATGGCAGTAACCATCTCACTCTTGCTGACATAACCATCCTTGTTCTTGTCCAAGAACACAAAAGCGTCGACTATAGTTTCAAATGTTGACTCCAGATCTGGTATTCCCAATCGTGATTTCTATCAAATATTAAGGAATTCAACATAATCAAATAACAAACAAATAAGAAAAAGAAAACATAAGCTTTCTCACTGATGCTTAGTTGGAATGACAAGATGGCACAATGAGAACTCTCTCCTTGGAACTGCCATTCAGCTCAGCTCTAGAGTTTGTATGTCATGTGAGTTTCAAAATAACAATTAAAAACATTCTCTAAAAAAAATATTTAGGTCATCTTAAGATGTGATTAACATCCAAACAACTGTTTGACAAATCTGAAGGGTTTTTGAAACGATTCCCTTCCCAATCAAACTTTCAAAAAAGAAAACGCTGAAGTGCAATTGTTTCACATTTATAACACGCAAAGTTGAGACAATAATGTGTACTGCAATCTCCTTCTCTGAAAAATTAGAGAACAAAATAAACATTACAAGTGGAAAATAGTGCCTGTGAGATTATATGGAGAAGTAATGTGTATCTCTAATTCGAAAGTGTTGCCTAGAATTCTTGTCCAACGACAAAAAATGAACTTTTTACCAAGTGGAAGTTGAAAAAGCTTTTCCGTAATAGATTAAACTATTACATTAACATCTCATATGAAGAATGAAACTCTTTGATGATCCAAGGCCATAGCCAAGGCCATAAATCTTGTGTCTGTTAATACACCCAGCAGCTCAAATATGATAAGTTTTATAAATCAGATAAAGCAACAAAGAGTATGTTAGGAGCAGTATATTGAAACATGGTATGGCACTCAGGATACAGCATGAAGGGCAGCTGGATCGTGCTTTAAAAGATAGACAAGGCAAAGAAGCACAATGAATTCATTGAATTTCATCCCCCTGTCATCGGAGATATCGCATGCCTCAAAGAGGTCGTTGACTTCCTCGTCTGTGAAATTAATCTCCAGCTTGCGAAAGCAGTGCCTCAGCTCTTGTCGATCAATTGCACCATTTGAATCCTCGTCTAAGGAAAATAATATTACGGAAAAGCTCTTATCAGATATCCAAGCCATAAAACAAAAGAAGATGATAATTTGGAAACGCGCAAAAATGAAGGGGTAAAAAACAAAAAAGATGACTTAACAAGCAAGAAATCTCCTAACCTAAAATGACCAACAAGGTTTGCATGTCTATCTTCAAGTCAATTCTAGATGAAATCACTATCCATACCTAGATAGTGGATATTTTGTTGTTGAAGAACAATTTTCAAAAAGAATTGGAAGAAAAATATGGTGAACTATAGCTATGTGAACCAATATTTTGGGTTTCACATAAAACTTGAGACGAGAGTGTAGCCCCATGCTTGATTGTTGGTCCCCCCCCCCCCCTTCCTTTTTTTTAATAGCAGCATCTATTTTCAACGTCATAACTTCAAAAGAATTCCTAGTTCATTACTCTAAGGGAGGAAGGGGAAGAACAATGCACTGCCAACTAGTTATGCACATACCATTAAACAAAGTACAAGTAAACCAAACTAGCACTCACCAAATTCGTGAAAAATAGCTTTGCATTTCCTTAAGCTCTCATCAATTTTTGGGAATTTCAAGATTATACTGTTAAATGACTTCATGGATGTTCCTTCAGATTCTCTCTGCTGCATTGCCTCAATTATTTTGGCCTCAAGCTTTGTCTCAGGTACTGAAGCTGTAGGTGAATCACCCTTTCCTAATGCACCTCCCATTGTCACTTAGTAAGACAAGGTGGGATACAGGATAACGCCCTGGTATATAAATATAAATTCAGGATAGAAAGACAAAACCTAATCAATAACAGCACATTATAATATTCCAAATAAATTGTGAAGCTGATAGAATGCATGTGCAATATACGAGCACTGTTAAAATCTGATCCTATATTTTTTAAATCAAGATGATGTCACTCTAAAAGGCTTATCAGGCGAAATAAAGATAAATGTATGATTCCCTTCAGTTTCCTCAGAAGTCTTTAAGTGCTTTATACTCAAGTCTATGGTATGCAGAATCCGTATATTTTGTGATTCTAAGTTATTTGGCGTTAAAAGCCTCCTTAAGCAAAGTCATACTTTCAAAGTGTCTGATGCTTAATCAGTAACACATACACATTGAACAAGACACCCTCGTACATGGTAAAGTTGAAGAATAGTTTCCACTTTTTTAAGACTATGTTTTGCTTCAAAAATTTTACTTACCATGTTGATTGTTGAATATAAAGCAAAAAAAATAGTCTTATGTTTAGTTCATTATAAAATTAAAAAATATATTTGGGCACTGGACCTATGCTTTATATATGAAGTTAAATATTTAGTCAAGGGGTGATCTACTGGTCTCTAACCATTCAATATACACACATATAAGAAAGAGGTTAGATTTAGTTTTAAAAATGTGGGGGGATAAAAGAAACTGAAGACAGAGCTCAAGTCTAAATTGGGCAAAACAACTGCCTGGATAACAAATAGTCATATGTATAACATAAAACTATTTATCATATAATATACACTTGATCAAACAGGAGTATCTTTTAAAAAAGGTATAAAAAAAGTAGAAATAGGTTTTTAGTGTAATGAAGAGATAAAATGGAGGATCAGTACATTGCAGAGTTGCTTATCTCTTGGTAAATGGATTATGAAATTTTATTTGTTCCTTTTAGGACAAAATTACAGATTTCTCTCATAGATACATCTCTCCACTCTGACATCACTGACAAAGAAGCTCCAAATAGTTATTGGTTGGACACACTATATAGTTGAGGACTTGACTCTTTCTAAGGTGTCATTGAATAAATAAGACATTACCCACCAATATGATATCAAATTCAGTTTTTAGCTTCTAACTAAATTGGGTATTTAAGATCAAAGGTGATAGCTTAGTGGTAAGCCTCTCCCCACAGCGCATGGTCACAAGTTTAAGTCTATCCCCTAGCAAAATTAGCACAGGCGCTTCATAGCAAAGTTTGCCCTAGGTTCCCCTTGGCTCCTCCCCTAGATTCTTATTTCTTCATATGCCCTAACATGCAGATTTATGCCTGAATTCAGCACAATATACAACAGGATAATAACCGAGACAACAAGCCAAGATAATCTGATGTCATATATATAGTGTAACATATATGACTTAATAAATTATAACTCATGATGGATTTCAAGCTTAATGAGATGATGCACTTCACAGAAATTAGACCATTTCTAACCCAAATCAGTGAAAGCCCCAATCAAACAAAATATAGAAGGGTAAAAAATATCTCATGAAGCTATTTGTGGTTTGATGAGAAAATGGAGGACAAGAAAAGAAGGACACCATCAAAACCAAAATCCCATTTTGTTCATTATCCATTTCTCCTTTTTCCTTCATCAACATAAAAAAGCTTCATAAAGTTAGTTTATATATCAAAAACAAGAAATCCATGTTTCACAAAAATCCCAAAAAGGAACAAATTGTTCAACCCCAAATTTCTATAAATTAACAAAATAACAGAAATCTAAATAAGGGTGTGGCTCTGACCGAAATTTAGAAAATAGGCAGTCTTTCAATTTCCAAGCTAGAAAACCTGAAACTCAAGAAGATCAGAAAGGTCTGGACACAGAAATATATAAATGTATTTAGTTATTATGTAAGTAGAACCACAGACTATAGCAGAGGCTGATCTTTATGTAGAAACTCAATCAATGAAGCTTCTTTATGACCCACAACATAAAATCCAAATAGAAAAATGGAATCCCACTGATAGGGAGATTTGTTGAAGGGAGTGTGTGAGATTTATTTTAAGCTTTGTTTGTTTGTCAACTCTTCTCTGTTTTTTTTTTCTTCTTGGGAGTGTGGTGAGATTAGAGATGAGTTTCCTTTGGGTTCTGAACGCCAACATTTGTGCTGCACCCACCACGTACTGTCCTCCTCCTCCGATTCCAACCATGCGTTTCAACTATGCCAAATTACTCCATTACCCTGCAACTTCCATCCTATTTCCACTTTTTTACCATTTTATTTTATTTTGAGAACCTATTATATCAATATCTAAATATAATAAGGAGTTTGGAGATTTTATCCTGAATCGACTCATAATAAATTTGTAATTTCATCGAGTTGTTTTTATTGATCACGAGTGAGTCTCAAGTTAATTATTTAAGACTATTATGTTGATTTTTTTATAAAAAAAATTGTTGATACAATGTATGTATTTATTCGTACTAAATTCTTTGTATTCGGTAGTTTTATCATTACTAAGATGTATGTACATGTATAAAATATGCATGATAACTTGTCTACATGTATGTGTATGCTTTACAAATATTCATAGAATAATTTAAAATTATACTCTCTCCGTCCTAGGATAAAAGTTTTCCATTGATTTTTGTAGTCAAATTGACCATTTTTAAAATTAACAATTAAACATATGTATTTAGATTTTCAAAAAATCAACATTGAGATTAGTACTAAATTGTATGTAGTTTATACAATAAGGATCTCTAGCATACCCTTAAAGTAGCATAATATAAGCCCCTTTTCTGATTTTTTTTCCCTCTCTCTTCCCACTTAGAATCGAGAGCTCTCTCTTCCCGCAGAAAATCAAAAACCTAACTGTGAAAGCTCTTCCTCCCAATCGCGATTGTGCTCCGATCGATTTGGCATCCACTCGTCCCAGCTCTCAAAGTTACCTTCTCTATCGCAAAGCTCTCTCCTTCACTCGACCCAGCTCTCGATTCTCCTTCTCTATTCAGACGGCACACGAACGAATCAAAAAAGGGGTCAGCGACCTAAATCGATCGATATTCTCTCCACAAATCGTTCGAGCTCTCGATTCCCAAGCCATTCCGAGCCCAAATCGAGAGCTAGCTCTGAAATTGCCTTAATTTTTATGGGTAAGACTCTTTAACAGACATTTTAGCCCTAAATGCTTTAATTTGTAATTTGTATCGATTGCTCTGAAATCTTCTTAATTTGTAACTTCTCAGCCCTAAATTATCACACCTCGTATATCCTAACAAATTATTGAGTAAATAATGGGTTGCTTTTTAGTAATTGAAAAAAATTATGTAGTCATTCCATGCCTTGGGGACAAATTATGGGGAAACTGCTCAATTTTCTCCAATCTTCTTATGCTTTAATTATGTTTATTGTATACTTTTCATAGGTAAATATATATGTTTATATATTAGTGGAATTGAGTAGTAAAAGTCAGTACTTTTTTGCAAGACTTGAAAATACATATATTATTTTCAGGTTTTTTTTAAAATGGATGACATGGACCATGAAATAGGGAGTTGTGGGGATAATGCAAAAATGGACTACATGCACAATATGGAAATAGAAATGGAGGGGGATGAGTTGAGTTCAGAGGGGTTAGATGTGAACAATGATAAAATTGTTGTGTACTATCCTCAAGTAGCCGATGAGTTTATACCTAAGCTAGGTCAAGAATTTCAAACATTAGACCATGTTTACTCTTTTTACAATACATATGCAATGCATGCTGGTTTTAGTGTGCGAAAATATAATGAGAAAAAAAAGGTGGGAAGCGGTGAGATTTGTAAGAAGGAATATGTGTGTTATAAGTAAGGAAAGAACAAAGTATTAGCTAATGTGGATGTAAAAAGAAAACATGATGCTATAAAAGAAGGTTGTAGTGCAAGAATTGTAGTGGTAAAAAGAAATGACGTGTACGTAGTGACTATAATTGAGGAGGGTCATTGTCACCCATTGTCAACCCCACATAAGAGACATCTTTTACGATCGCACCGTAATGTGTCAACTATCCAAAAATCTTTGAGTCAACAACTTGGCACAGTAAATATACCACAATGCCAACAATACAAATTTCTTGTAGTGCAGGCAGGAGGGTTTGAAAACATTGGTTGCACGCAATGAGATTTGTATAACTTTGACAGAGACAGACATAATTAGTTTAAGGGACATGACGGCGACATGTTGAATGAGTACTTTAAGTTAGAACAACAAAAGAATCTTTCATTCACTTTTATAATTGACGTAGACACTGAAAAAAGGATAAATCGTTGTTTTTGGGCCGATCAAATTCTAGACGGGCTTATAAATTTTATGGGAATGTTGTCATTTTTGATACCACATACAATACTAATCGTTACGGAATGATATTTGCACCACTAATGGGGGTTAATAACCATGGTCAAACTACTGTATTTGTTTGTGCTTTCTTAAGTGATGAGACCATAGATACTTTTGTGTGGCTCTTCAAGTATTTTTTGGAAGCAATGCCAGGTGACGCACCTGGGATGATTATCACAGATTAGGATCCGGCTATGACTAATGCCATTTCACAGATCCTTCCTAAGACATTTCATAGGTATTGCAGTTGGCACATTTTGACTAAATTTTCAGAGAAGCTTGACTCATTAAAATTCAGTGCGTACTACAAAGAGTTTTCAGATTGTATTTGGAATTCAGAGACTGTAGAGAAGTTCGACTCCACTTGGGTGGAGCTGGTGGAGAAAAGTGGGTTGAAAGCTAATAAATGGCTACAATCAATGTATGAGATCCGTGGTAGATGGATACCCGCACATGTGAATCATGTTTTCTCAGCCGATATGTCAAGTAGCCAACGAGCGGAGAGTTGTCATGCATTTTTTAAAAAGTATGTTTCTAAAAGAAATTCCTTAGTAGATTTTATGATCCAATTTGGTCGGGGACTTCAACATCAACGACATGTAGAGTTGGGCTCGGATAATAAAGATTTGATTGAGAGGCCGAAAATGAGAATTAGTAATCACTTCTTAATGCAAATGGTTGACATTTATACACACTCTATGTACTACAAATTTGAAGATGAGTTGTGTGAGAGCTTGAATTATAGGTTTGAACTTCTGACGGAGGATGTCAACTACCATGTATATAAGTGTATCCGAAGGAATGTCAACACGTGCAATATAAGAGAGATTCATTATGACAAATATTTGGATTATGCAACATGCACTTGTAAGAAGTTTGAGAGTTTGGGAATCTTATGTCGCCATGTGATAGCTTATTTGAATAAGTATCATGATCTAGACAAATTGCCGACAAAATACATTTTAAAGAGGTGGACAAAGACAACAAAATCATGTGCTGTCATTGATGATACATGATTGGCAATAAAAGATGACAACTCATACTTACTCTTGCGGAGTCAATTGATTCAACAATCTTTAGACTTGATTGATAGGGCCCTCACAAATGAAGAAGCCACAAGTATTTTAAAAGAATGTTTAGGTAATGTGGATGAAAAGATCACTCAAGTTGTTGGGAAGAATGATTCCGAAAGAAACAAGGAAACGGAGTTTGGTGGAATGAGTGTATCCAAGTCAATTAACATGCCCTCTACTTATGAACATAGCTACATTGAGCCTAACCAAGTGCGAGCAAAAGGGTGTGGCAAAAGACTCAAGGGTGGCAAAAAAAGGGCTTTGGGGAAAACAAAAAATAGAGGGAGTAGACGTTGTCATGCATGTGGCAAAGTTGGTGCGACACACGATAAAAGAAACTGTCCGGTGCTTAATCGGTAAACAAGTGTACTTATTTTTACTTTGCTATTTATTTAAAATTGAATTTGTTATTTGTTTAACTTTGAGGTTGACATTTGTTTAATTGTAGAACTGGAGCATCAAATGATGATGAAACTCAGGATCCAAGTGTGGATAATGATGACAGTGATTCACCCGTACGTGCATCTGAGATTGCTGTAACAACAGAAAATTCTGAGTTATGAAGTAGATTAGTACCTATTATCTTATATTTGCAGTGCAATTATATGTTGTTAGTTTTTCTGTTTTGTTTGGGAGCCACAAGAATTATATGTTTTGTTTGTTCCATTATGTCAGAATAGCTGCTGCATCGTGCTATCATTTTAACATGTTCTATCTGCTGTCTAATGATCCACTTCAACTCATGTAGGTAAGGAGCAGCATGTATGGCTGCCTGACTACAGTTTACATGATGGTTCCAAGTTAAATACGAGGGTGTGATCCTTAACAAGTCCCAGAATATTGGGGGTTAATTGAGTGCTGTGGGATCAGATTGGATAATTACAAGCCCAGTTTTATGCTTTTTAGACCAGCAATGCATATTAAGTTTCATGTTTTGAATAGTTGCAGTCATGTTTTAACAACAGAGGCGAATGTATTTTTTCAATTTGTTTTTCGGATAATTTCTGTTGTACTATGTACTGGCTTTCTTGTTAATATTTGTTGGTATTATATGGTTGTTTGAGAAATGAGAATCCAGTTCAGGCTGTGAGCACAAAATTTTGGTGCAAATTTGACTTGGGACAGCGGTTAGTACTACAAAATAAGGGGCCTTATTTTTGAAAAATATTTCTTCTTGATCATTAACTTTTCCCCTTTTCCTGATAATTGAAAGTTTCCGTCATTATCTCCCTTTTTATAAAGGCAAAAACCCCACTATCATGATATGAGTGCAGTTATTACAAAAACCATTAAACAATAACATAACAAGAAACATTCTCATATTCACTTTGAAGTCTCATACATCAACATTACAAACTGAATTACACCCAACATAAAAGAAAATAACCAAACAAGGGCAACATATATTCCATTAAAAATAAACTTGGTCATTGATCACCAGATGTCTTCATTACACCCAACAACAAGTCATTACTCTAAGTAAGCAACCAAAAATCATCCACTTGCAATTTACAATAACATGAATAAAAACAATAACCAAGAACAAACAAGTGCAAGAATTAATTTCCTTCGTCGTTTATTGCTTATTGCACGCACATTCTCCATCTCTTGCTCCATTACGTTAATCTTTCGAAGTAAGCTAGAGATTATTTGTTTTGATCTATCACACATAGGAGGATCGTACCAACCAAAAAACCGACAAGTATTGTTCTGTAAACAAAGAAGTTACCAAATTTATGTTAAAGTAAATAGAATGGAAGAGATAAGAGACAAAATTAGAACCCTAACACTTACTTTTCCAAAGTTTGGACATGATAAAAACCTTCTTCCCGGGGTTGTCTTGATCCATGATGTTTTTAGAAAAGCTTGCCTCCCACAATCGCATAATGCGTTCATCTTTTCCCACCAATGTTAACCTCTATTTTAATATGTATATAGAATTACTAAAATTCTAATAATAACCAGCTAAAAATAAAAACCCATATCCATCACCAAAATCAGCAATGGTATTCAAAACCCATATTTTGGTTTGCCAAACGCACATGAATGTTTATACATAGACAGAATTATAACCACATCCTGTTTCAATTGTGCATTTTTATACACTACCATGCTAATGAACCAGTAAACAATAAATATAAAAGATGCAACAACAATATACAACCACAGCCAAACAAAACTTGATGTTCAAACTTGGACAAAATTTTGCCATATCTGTGACGCCCCCAAATCTCTACACTCCCCTGTAGCAGATCTGGTGCTCACGTGGAACTATACAACTATAAATATTCAATAAAATATGACTTCTATCTATCCAAGGTTCACAGTATCCCATAACAGATAATAGTTCTCGTCAGAACGTTATCCGTGTTTGGATACCCTCACTTGGATGTACAGATTCATATCTTGTGGATATCTCTTTCATATCAATATTCCCTATCTATCTGACATTCACAGTATTAATGATAAGATTGTCCATAGAACTGAGGGGCGCATTCCGGTAAAGATGACACCTTACCGGCGCTCATTAAGTGTAACCCCAGAGCTTATAGGACTCTCAACATCATTTAAATACCCTCATTCAGATGTATAGTTCGTATAGACACTGTATTTAACTTAGTACAACTATTCTAAAGAATTTAAAGATCAGAGTATAACGCATTCGATAACATAAAGGATCATAATATATTACATATCATTTGGTTCGGTTACATCATTCGTTATACTAAGTTATTACAACAACAAGTCTGTAAAAAGGCTTAAAATATTTAACAACAGAAATAAAATTTAATAATTATGGCTTTTCCCCTTTTTGGTCCCATACGTGCAAGGGATATCATCTAAAGCTGCAAAAGAAGATATGCGCAAGAATGAGCTACAAATGCTCAACAAGTTCATTTGAATATGTAAACACCATGTGTTTGATTTGAAAGATGTCAATGATGTATACTGAGGGTTCTGTACATGAACCATATATTTCATTTAGTTCTATCAGTCTTTAATGACTTAGAACCATTTGAGTTTTGGATATCTGGTAGGTGATCAGCCTCACCAATATCCTAGGAGTATGCATATCATCCTACCAATTTATGTTGATATATTATCAACTGTTCGTCACCTTATATTAAGGGAATTTCGTCACCTTATTTTAAGGGAAAATTTCGGGTTCACCTTACATCAAGGTGTTCCATTTCTTAGTATCAGATGTCGTACCAAACAATTTGGCTTGACACAACAATTTAAGCTCGAACAAGCAATATATGAATAATAATTCATTTCTTAAGTTATGCTGAACAAGAAGCAATAACTTCACAATAATTGATAGCAAGATGTATAATACTTGCTTAATATAAATTGAGAAAGGTTAGGACACTTGCCTTAGCGTAGCTCACTATAATTTAGTATAATCGGTCAACGCACGTAGTCTACGTATACCAATAATAAGCGTTAGCACGTATATAAACATGTATTACGCTAATCTAAACAAGTTTCATTAAGGTTCGACGTTGATTCGGTATCTCGGTCGCATCCTTAATGGCTAAACACATAGATTGTTCGATAAAACTTCATTTGGAAGTCGAATTATTAATCTAAATAATTTAATTATTATTTCTAACATTTTTAGAAGCTTGGTATTATTTTTAAATAATTTTCAGAAGCTTGGAAGTATTTTTAAATAATTTTACAAGCTTAGAAATATTTTTAAAAGATTTAATTATCATTTAGAATAATTTTAAAACATTTAATATGTTATTTAAATAATTTATTTATCATTTAGAATATTTTTGGATATTTAAAATATTATTTAAATAATTTATTTATCATTTATAATATTTTTAGAAAGATAGAATATTATTTAAATGATTTATTTTATCATTAATAATATTCTTAGACTATATTTTATCATTAAAATAATTTATTTATTACTTATAATAATTTTCAAAACTTAATTTGATATTTAAATGATTTAATTATCATTTAAAGTAATTTTTTAAATACTTAATATATTATTTAAATGATTTATTTATCATTAATAATATTTAAATATTTAATATTTTATTTAATTATTATATATAATAATTTTATTTACCTTAATATCATTTTTAAATAATTAATATAATTATTTAATAATTTAATATCATTTTTAAATAATTAAAACAATTATTAAATGATTTATCATAATTATTATTTAATATTTAATTAAATTAAATAATAATTCAAAATATATAAAAAAATATTAAAAATAATTTTTTTATAATTAAAAATGAATTTTCGGATTTATTTATTAATTATTAATAATTATTTAATAATTATTTATTATTTTATAATTTATTTAATTAATTTATTTTATTTTTATTAAATATCCGTCGCTAAAGGGCTTTAGCGACGGTCTGCATGCATTTGAAGGTTTCTGGGTTTGGGGATGAATTTCGTCGCTAAAGGTGTTCTTCATGAAGAACACTTGGTCAACGCGTTGCAGCCTACTTTGATCTCAAATTTCTCTTTGATGTTTTAATGGTTGTGTTTGATTCTTATTGCGGGTTATAGCCTATATGGTAGAGAATAACGACATGTGTTGTTTGAGATCAAACAACATCATTTGATGCCATTTAAATTTGGTCAAACTAGCAGGGACCAACTGTTCTTGAGAATTTCTGGGTAACCCAGAAATTCATGAGTCAGGTTCGGTCAAGGCACTTTGACCACGATTTCTGGCTAGATTAATTATTGTTCATGTGTTTTAATGTTATGAGGTTGTTATCTATGTAGCATACAACAAGTCTAAGCAAATAAATTACCCAAAATATCTCGTTTAGGCCAAATCTGGGCAGCATGAACTTCTGACAAAGCTTGTCAGAGTTCTTCAAAGATTTCTGGGTCGCCTAGAAATTTGCAAATCCGAACGGTCAAAGGACTTTTGACCGATCATAACTTCATTTCTAGACATTCTTTTACTACAATTCAAGTTGGATATTATAGACCACATATCAGGCTACACATACAAACATTAAAACAGATCTAACACATAAATTAAGCCGATCAAACCGCCTGACAAAGTAGCTTGTCAGACTGTTCTTGACTGCCAAGAACAGTTTGAGTTTTTGGCTTGATTTTCATATCTAGATGATATGTAAACATGTTTTAACCGCCCAGATCACTTAATAACACATTAACAAGTATTCCTAAACATCTAAAACACAAAAATTTTCCAAGCTTGAAGATCTAGCAACAAATTAGGGTTTATGCACCTTTTTCTTCAAATTTTTGATTTCTTCTTTCTGATTCTGAACTTGTGGTTGCTAGGGCTTGTTTAGGCTGGTAATATAAGTGTATAAACTTTGAAATTTCGTAGGTTAAATTATCAGAACCACTTTCTATTTATAGCAACTTAGATTAGGGTTTCCTAGACTTTAATTTCCATTTTTGCCCTAAAAATATCTAACCTAGTTACTTGTGCTGCTTAGAATCAGATATTATTCACCTACTTAAGCTAGATATTTATAAATATCTGATTTTGTGTTCCTATCTTCACTTGATTGGTTTAAAATTTGATTTTTGATTTATTTATTTACTAATTAAATCTAGATTTTTGTTAATCATGATTAAGATGTTAATTTAAGTTTAGTAATACCTTAATTAATGTTATATGTCATAATTAAGGTTTTACATTTCATAAATTAGGGTTATTGAACCAATTTAGGGTTTTAGGGTTCCGAATTAGGGTTTAGGGTTTTTCAATCCTATAATTAGGGTTTTAATCTTTCGTTTAGGGTTTCAATATAAGTTTAATAATTCATAACTAATATTATGATTCATTACTTAGATCTTAATTATATCAATTAAGATTATTGTACAATAATTAGGGTTTCGATTGGATAATTATTATCAATTAGGGTTTTCAAATTAGGGTTTTTATTTCAGTTTAACATTTTAAACCCTATTTAACTTATTTTAGAATTTTATCAGTTAATATAATATTATATTAATGTCGAAGCACGACAAAGCACTTCGTCAGTTCCAAGCACGACACAGCAGCTTACAAAAATAATTTACCGAAACGCTTCTCGGTGAATTCGCCGGAAGCACGACAAATCATTTTGTCCGATTAAGCACGATCAACACAGCTACTTGGCAAAAAAATTTTTTATTTGACCTAATTGTTTAATAATATACATAACCATATAATACAAAGTCATATCATAAAATTTCATTTATTAAACACATAGTTTATATTTATAAATCTTATTAGGGTTAGGAATATTACAATATCTATTTTTGTCAGAAATCAGCCACAAATTTTGCCAACTCTATTTTGTGAATACTAAACCCATTATTTTGTGAATGGTACAAAAACCACAAGATAACACTAGGCACCTAAAACAACTCCCGACTACTCTGGCATTTCTAGATAACCAATAAAAATTCACCCAGATGCCTACTGAAACAACATCTTCAGAACATGAATGACTCTCTCGATTTTTTACTTTATAATTTGTTAGGATACTTCGAGTTGTGAAAATTTAGGGCTGAGAAGTTACAAATTAAGAAGATGAATACATGAACAAATTAGGGCCAAAAAGTTCGAGAAAAATGACTGTTAGAGAGTCTTACAGAGAAAAATGACTCTTCGATTTGGGCTTCGGAATCAATAGGTCGGACGGGGTATGCTAGAGAACCTCGCGAAGCCGATGCTGTCGATTTGGGTGTCTGCCAATAGAGAGATTCAGAGCCCTAATTTTTGAGCACAATCGAGAGATTCAGAGCCCTAATTTTCTTTCGGAGCACAATGAGAGAGATGGGGTCTGAATAGCGAGAGGAATCGCGAGCTGTCGCGAATGAGGGAGAGAGCTGTAAGATTCCTCCGGAGCGATTTTGAGATGGTGAGAGGTTTCGAGAGCTGTCACGAAGGCTTGATTGCTCATTCTAAGTGGGAAGAGAGAGGAAAAAAGATCAGAAAAGGGGCTTATATGTAGGTATGCTACTTAACAGGGTATGCTACTTTAAGGGTATGCTAGAGATCCTTGTTGGTAGTTTATAATATTTATAAGCCTTTTACATATATATAAAAGAATAATAAGATATATTGATTTGAAAAATAGTCAATTTGACCATAAGAGTCAATGGAAGACTTTTATCCTGGGACGGAGGGAGTACTTAATAATTTTAAACTAATGTCAAGGTAAAATTTTAATTAAAGTAAAATGAAATTAAATGAAGAATACAAGAACTAAAAAGAATTATTTTGTCCATTAACTTTTTAGATAATTAACTTTTTGGCGACATGTGAAAGAATTGGGGAGAGTTGTTTCATTCATATTTTTGGATCCATAATATTTCAGCTTATCCTAGGTAGATAAACTTGGGGATTAAAAGCAAATCTAACTGTATGTTTGATTATAAAACGTCTGATAGTCTAAATACACTATATTGTTCATTTAACAGTATATTATTTTAAATATAATTTATTTAACTCAAAACGTATCATTTGTGACTCAAACACAATTACAAAATAGTGTAGTGCGTTTAGAGGTTCAAATTGTCACGGCCTTAGATATCTCTAAGCCCCACCGTACGATCTTAGACAACGATTTCCTTTAGAAAGTTGATAAGTAAGTTTTTCGCCAAGTAAACACCACAAAAACTAGAAAACAAACTTAGTAAAGAACAAGAAAACACTTAAAAAAAATAATATTTTATATTACACATAAGAAAGCTTTATAAGAGCTTGGATAACGCTTTTTGTTAGGATGATTAGCCAAATAAGGTCACCTCTTATATATAGTCATCCCACCTCCTCAAGGGATGGTTTTAGAATATAAGATTACAAGTAAATATCTAGAAAATTCTAGGTACATGATTCTAGATGCACACAAGTTTTACACCTTTTAAAGTTATTCTATATTATTTTAGGAATGTAAAGAATATACAAAAAGAGTGTAGAATCGTCCGGAGGCCGTCTCATGCAAAGCTTTAACAAAGTACTGCATAAACATCCATTAAGCGTCGAGTCATTGATTTACATGACATAACCTCGGCAAAAATAAGCGGGGCGCGACAAAGTGCTATCATCACAAATGCTATACACATTACGAACACCAGTAGCTGAACATATTTTAAGTACAATTAGTTAAATAACTTTAAGCATAGCCCATTTTTTTTTTCTATACATAAATATATTGCATATAGGCAACCGATTTAGTGTTTCCATTATTGAAAATAATGTTATCATTGTCAGTTCTGAATTTGCATTGACTTTTTTTTGTTATTGACTTTTAATTCAAAGCTGAATTATTATCTTTGTACTTGCAGCCACTGCATAGGTAGGAAACTGACTTCAATATTAAATAATAAGTTTATGCACCATTAATGAAATGTGTCACGATCGTTCTTGAATGAACCTCCATGCAGTGCCCAAGTATTTGACAACCACGTTCTTAGTAGCTTTTTATATTTCAAATTTTCTCTTTTCCATTTCTAAATATTTTTTTAATAGTTTACTATTAATATTTAGAGCAAAAATAATATTAACAAAATAAATGTATATTTAGTGACATTTTTACAATATTTATTAAAAATAATATTTTTGCTCTAACAATATCAATCGTCTTAATTTATTGATCCGTATGAGCTTAATCATGCTTTATAAAGTTGTAGATTATGAATATAAAATTATATTATTATTTTGTTAGACCAAAAAGGAGAGTATTAAATTACTAAACATCATAGAATTTTAATAATTATGTGTGTGAATATTTTTTTTGATATAATAACATTTTAAAATTAAAATTATAGATCTTAAAATATAGGAAATCAGTTAGTGTGAGAGTGAGAACATAAAAGAAAGAAAGGATAGTAAATAATTTTTTTTAATTAATTACATAGTTTTAAGAAGTGGTTATTTTCTAGTTTTAAGAAGCGAATATTTTTCTTTCACTCCCTGATAAAATAGGGATAATGATATATATTGCGACTTTACATGTCGATTTTTTTATTATAAATCATATAGATAAATTTAATTGATAATACTTTTATGATATATTTAATATAATTAATTAATTTTATAATTATACTTAATCTCATATATTAATGTATGTCACAATTATAAGTCGATAAAAAATTTCGTAATATATATGACAAGACTCATAAAATAAATGTTTCGGCCTACTCGTCGAGAAAAGCCCAATAACACTGTTTTAGGAATTGATATGCGGGCCTAACCATGGATATAATGGATATGTCTATATCTAGGCATTTCAGTAATAAATTACACTACTTTCGGGTCCGAGCCGGTCGGCATAAATTAGGTCATGTGGGAATGTATTCTCATTTAATACTCCCTTCCCCTCTCTCATGAAAAATTTGGGAAAAATCAAATCGACTACCCATGAAAACAAAAACGTAAATTTAATTTTACAAATACCTAATTATTATAAAGTGACACAAGGTTTTTATTTATTTATTTTTTATTTTTTTAGGGGGCACCACTTAACCATTTTATAGTCTACACTTACAAAAAAAAATCAAAAAATAAGGGTGGATACTTGCCCCTTGGCATATAAGGTGCGTCCACCCCTGAGAATAATACAATGATCGCAAATTTGATATTATAATCTCATTTTCATGTAATTATTACTAAATTAACAATTTATAACTTGTTAACGCCAAGAATTCGTCCACGCGCCTCAATCACCAAGGGCGCGTCAATCCTGCACAATAACGATGCTACACTGAGAGTTCCGGGTGGTTTTGCCACCGGGGGATAGCTCAGGCGTGAGAATTAGTACAGGCCGAACAAGGTTTTAACAATGGAGGTTGTGGTGCTCTTGTGCTCGTAAAATAATGATTACCTGTAAAATGAGTTCTATGCCTTGTACTTATAGTATTCTCCCGGCTGACGTCACGCCTATCCCCGAAAAGTAAGTAGGTTTCCTCATTAGGTCAAATGCCTTAATGGGATTTGACCGCAGCTCCGTAAAAGAAGGTAGGCGCCGAATATATCCTGACTGCCTACCCTTGCGTGTAGAAATAAACGGACCTGCCCACTGTCCCGTTCTGTCAGAAGGGATTTTCCCCATAAAGGGATTCCCTATATGGGCCATGGCCCGATTTCCCTACAAGGCCCAATATTCATGTTCCAAAATCGGGCCACAATAATAAGATTATTTGGGCCTTATTATTTACACTCCAACATTGCCCCCCAGTCTTCTATTAAAATGGAGCGTTTAATGGAAGAGTACTCAAACAGAGGCCCAAAGAAGAAGATCATGAAAGGAGAGGCCCAATATTAATTATACCGGAAACTCGACCGGCACATCTTAACGGGGCCCACCTTTTGCACACGTTCCAAGTGATGGCGCCGCTCTCGGGGGAACGCATGAATCTCAAAAGTCAAAAACCTCCCTCATTCCCCAAAATTTAACCGCCACAATCCCCAAAGGTTTAAAGGCTCTCCTCTTTCCTCAAAATCAATCGCCACTATCTCTCTCGCTTCCTTTGCACTATGCCCTATTCTTCCCAACACATTCGTCAGCCATCACCACCGCTGCTCAACAATGGGTAACGCCACCGTCCCACCAACTTCCACCGCCAAACCCACTGAGGCTACTACAGTTACGACCAGTGCTCCGCAGAACCCAAACCCCACTCAACTGACCAAGGCTCAGGTCGACAATCAGCGGATGCTCAAAGAGTATTCGAACAAAACCACCTACGCCCACATTAACACCCAATCTACCATTTCCCCTCAAGATATGGAGGGGATACGAAAACAGTTCCACATCCCGGCTACATACGAGATCCGGGCTCCTCTTCATGTCGAGAGGATGTACCACCGGCCGGGCAGATGGACCGCTATTTCCCTCTCTGCCCTCAGATACGGGGTACGCCTCCCGCTTCACGCCTTCATCGTACACCTTTTAGGTTTTATTGGGGTCGGCTTCGCCCAACTGGTGCCGAACTCCTATATCCATATCATTTCCTTTATCGCTTTCTGCCATGAGCTAGACATCACCCCCACCCTTGATCTCTTCTTATCCATGTTCTCTATAAGCCGATCCCGAGAGGTCGGCTTTCGGCAGATAAACAAACAACACAGCAAGACCCTTGAGAAGTGCCCATTGATGAAGACCCCCACCAGCAATAAAGGGTGGCATTCACAATGGTTCTACATCCACGGCCCCGGTATCCAAGATATTCCCAACTGGGTTGATTCCTTCCGAAGCAATGTTTCTGTCGGGGAACTGTCCCGAACCCGACTAGAGGAGCTTCTAGAGATCATCAAACGCCTGCCGATGAAAGAATGGGACATTGAATTGCTAGGCGACGAGTCTTGGTTATATAACCACAAATGTAAGTCCCCGCGCTGATCTGAATTACTCTTATGTCAAATTTATCCTTGTTAACATTATGATTTAATCTGAACAGTGGCGTTGATCAAGCCAACCGAACCCACTGACGCTCGACAGCCAGTTGACGAGCCGACCGAAGAGGAATTCGTCTTCCCGATCCCCTCAACTGAAGACCCTCTGATGGTCCCTCCGATATCGTCAGTGCCGATGCCGCCAACTTCTGTCCCTGGCTCCAGTCCAGTTAGGATCTTGCTAGACCTCCCCGAGGTCGAGAGGGGGAATATCCTTCGGGTGAAAAGGAGGCGCCAGAAAACCACAAAACCCGATCGCCCGATCGTAGAAACACCTACCCCGAAGGACAATACACCCCCTCCTGAGGCCCCTCGGTCTGAAGCTCCCCCGCCCGAAGCCCTTCACGGCAATCTTCAAGAAGAGGCCGAAGAGGTTCTGGCAGCCAAAAGGTTGCATACCGAACCCCCACTTGACCCGCCCCCATCACCGGCCGCTTCTCCTCGTCTTCAGGGGGCCTCTTCGTCAGCCACGTTGTGGCCAGATGATGAGGGGAACTTCCCTATCGATATTTTCAACAACTTCATCCTTCCTGGAGACGACAGAGTATTTGAGGGGTTGAACCAGCGAGAGCTGGCAAATTATAATGCCTTATACTTGAGTCGGGTATGTTTACTCAACTCACTTTGATTTCCAAAATATTTAAGAAATATATGCCAACTGATCTCCCCTTTTATATGTTCCAGGATGCAGCTGCCACAAGTCGGCTTTTGCGTCGATTCGAGCAGTCCGACATAAGAGAGAAGGGGCTCGAGGCTGAAAACGCTCGGCTGAAGTCAATGCTGGATTCTGCAATGGCGGGTTGGGAGAACGAGAAGAAACTCCATTCCAACACCGCCCTGCACTGCGAGGAACTACAAGCCGAAGTTGGAAAACTCAAGGAGGAAGCAATCGAAGGCGAGCAACGACGAAGGCTCATCATCGAGAAATATGATAAGCTCAAAAAAGAGCGTAACCAGCTGATGGCCGATAACCAGTCTGTTAGCCGGAAGCTCGAGAGCGTCGAGGTGAAGATCGGGATGGCCGAAGAGGCTCGTGCCCTGGTGGAGAAAGAGTTTGCCGAATACAAGGCATCGGCGCCCCTTTTGACCGAAGAGGCCAAACAACTCATCCGCCAGGAGTATCGATCGTCGTCCGAGCTCGTTGATGAAGTGCTACGGCAATACAATCTCGGCTATCAGAATGCCCGGGATAAAGATAAAGAGACGATGAGGGGGGTTGCACTGAATGGCGACCTCCTCAACACTTCTGACGAGGATGAAGATGAAGAAGGGCCTGCCTCCTCGGACTAGCACATTTTTATTTCTATTTGTAATAGTCGGTTTAGGTTTTATCTTGTAAATAGAAACTTTTGTAAAGATGCAAATATTAATGGAGAACCGATTTCTATTTAATCACTGCCTTCATAATATTACATTTACAATTCACCAAAATTACAGAGTCATAAGAAAACTACTTAACAGGTAGTCTACTGATAATACTTCCTAAGTCTCCCCGCATGCCAAGTGTTTTTGACTTCTGTTCCATCCATAGCCCGAAGCCGGTAGGTTCCTGGCTTCGGTACATTTGTGACCTCGTAGGGTCCCTCCCAAGTTGGCATTAGTTTGCCAAGATTTTGGGGCGATGATGCCTCCACTTCCCGAAGGACTAAGTCCCCAACTTCAAACCTTCTTAGCTTCACACTTTTATTATAGTGATTGGTCGTCCTCCTTTGGTAGACTGCTAGCCTTACCAAGGCCGAATCGCGAACTTCTTCCAACAAATCTAGGTTGAGGCGGATGCCTTCATCATTGTACAGTTCTTTAAATTGGCTGACCCGGAGTGAAGGGGATCCGATCTCGACCAGAATGAGTGCATCGGTTCCATAAGCTAGTTTGTATGGCGAATCTCCAGTTGTTGTCCGAGGTGTAGTTCGATATGCCCATAACACACTAATCAATTCTTCGGGCCACCTCCCCTTGGCTTCATCTAACCTTCTCTTGATGCCATTGAGTAGAGTCCTATTGGTGACTTCTACTTG
The DNA here is from genome assembly GCA_034770075.1 of Aralia elata. Lineage (NCBI taxonomy): Eukaryota > Viridiplantae > Streptophyta > Magnoliopsida > Apiales > Araliaceae > Aralia > Aralia elata. The sequence goes on along the minus strand of CM068385.1, from coordinate 10,643,755 downwards.
ACCATTAGACTGAGGGTGGGCAACAGAAGTCTTCCGATGCTGTATATCTAAATCTTTCAAAAATTCTTCAAACTTAGACCCCACAAACTGTCGGCCGTTATCAGACACAACGGCCCTCGGAATCCCGAACCGAAATACAACGTTCTCTTTGAGGAACTTCAGACATTCCTGTTCTGTGATCGTCCGAAGCGATTTTGCTTCTACCCACTTGGTCATGTAGTCAATCGCCACTATCACGAAACAGAACTGCCCTTTTGCCTTTGGTAATGGTCCCAGTAAGTCGATTCCCCATATGGCGAAGGGGATCGGTGACAAGACCGAATACAGTTCTTCAGGCGGTGTGTGGGGGACTATACTGTTAAGCTAACACTTCCGACATTTCTGCACACACTCCTTAGCTTCGAGATATATCGTTGGCCAGTAATACCCTTGTCGGAGTATCTTATACGCCAATGCCTTGGCTCCCATATGATCTCCACAAATACCTTCATGCACTTCCCGAAGGGCATAATCGGCTTCGGATGGGGTCAAACACTTTAATAGAGGAGACGTAAAAGCTCTCCTATAAAGGTCGCCATCAATAAGCACAAAACTCGTACTCTGATACTTTATCTTTCTCGCCAGTATCCGATCCGACGGCAAGACGCCATCAGACAGATAACTCAGATAAGGGGTCATCCAACAATCCGAACGTTCGACTACCAGCACCTCTCCCCTTCGAACACTTGGTGAGTCTAGGGTCTCCAAATATACCGACCCGCTGAACGAGCTGGCTTCTGCAGTCGCCAGGCGAGCCAGCGCATCGGCTACAGTATTATTTTCCCGATCTATCCCTTGGAGTACATACAATGTGAAATATTGGAGCCGATCTCGTGCCTCTATCAGGTACTTGGTCATTATTGCCCCCCGAGACTCATATTCTCCCAGAATCTGCTTAACTACTAACTGGGAATCGCTGAAGATAATTATAGTTTGCACCCCAAGGCTTTTAGCCAATCGTAATCCTGCCAACAAGGCCTCATACTCGGCCTCATTATTAGTTGCTTTGAATCCGAAACGAATCGCCTGTTGTACCTTGAACCCCTCAGGACTTGCCAAGATCAATCCAGCTCCGCTTACCTCTGGAGTCGATGACCCATCGACATACAGAGTCCAAGACGTTTGGGCAGAGGTGTCATCCGAAACCGAATTCACATTCATCGGCATATCATCCAGTCGGCCTTCGGGAAAATGTGCATTCGATCATAAAGTCGGCCAATGCCTGACTTTTAATTGCTGTTCGGGGGTGGTACTCTAGTACAAATTGGGTTAATTCCATAGCCCAAGCCGCCAATCGTCCCGAAAGTTCTGGCTTGCTCAAGATCTTCTTCAGTGGTTGATCGGTGTATACTACAATTAGCCGTCCCTGGAAATAATGTCGGAGTTTCCGACTGGCTATTATCAAGGCATAAGCAAATTTTTCCAAGTTCGGGTATCGTGTCTCAGCATCTCGAAGAGCATGGTTGACATAATATACTGGGTACTGCTTTCCTCCGGACTCCCGAACCAACACCGCTCCTACTGTTATCGGGCTCGCAGCCAAATATAAGTACAACGGTTCTGTGGGACGGGTTTCATTAACAGGGGTGCCGAAGATAAGTATTCCTTTATGCCCTGAAAAGCATCTTCACACTTCGGAGTCCAATGGAAGGTCTTCTCGTTCTGCGGTCCTTTGAGTGTTTTGAAGAACGGCAAGCACCATTCGGCTGACTTCGACATGAATCTCCTCAATGCCGCAATCCGACCCGTCAGTCTCTGTACGTCTTTAAAGGTTTGGGGGGACTTCATGTTTAGAATGGCCTCGATTTTCTCAGGGTTCGCCTCAATGCCCCTTTTGCTAATCAGATAACCCAGAAATTTCCCCGCACCAACGCCAAAGGTACATTTTGTAGGATTAAGCCTGATATTGTGGTGCCGAACTGTCTGGAAGCACTCCTCCAAGTCATCCAAATGGTCTCTTGTAGACATGCTCTTGACTATCATATCATCTACGTAGACCTCCATGTTCCGACCCAACTGCTTCGAGAACACGTAGTTCATCATCCTCTGATAAGTCGCACCGGCATTCAATAACTCGAAGGTCATCTTCTTATAGGCGTAGGTTGCCCGATGCGTAATAAACACTGTTTTCGGGATGTCTTTCCTGTGCATAGAGATCTGATTGTACCCCGAGAATGCATCCATAAAACTTAGCAAGGCATACCCTGAAGTAACATCGACTAGCTGGTCAATATGGGGAAGTGGGTAGAAATCTTTCGGACAAGCTTTGTTCAGGTCCGTGTAGTCGATGCACATCCTCCATTTCCCGTTCTGCTTCGGGACTAACACCACATTGGCTAACCATTCAGGATACTCGATCTCATAGATGAAGTCCGCTGCCAACAGTTTAGCTACCTCGTTGTCGATGACCCTTTGTCGTTCCGGGGCGAAGATTCTCCTCTTTTGCCATACCGGTTTTTTGTCGGGATCCACGTGCAGCTTATGTACCGCGACTTTCTCACTAACTCCAGGCATATCCCTAGGTTCCCATGCAAAAATATCAGCATATACCCGAAGCAAATCCACCAGCCCAGTTTTGAATGGTTCCAGTAGTCCCGAACCAATCTTAATTGTCTTATCTCTCTTCCCTGGGATCAGCTCGATATCTTCTGTCTCTTCGGCTGGCAGGGCGAGGGGTTCTGTGCATCCCTCAGTAAACAGTTCGATTTCGATAGCCATGGTCTGCTTCTGTTTGCTCTTGCCGACAGCTGAAGATATTAACGAATTCCTGTAACACCTCCGAGACAAATCAAGGTCACCTCGGACCTGGCCGACCCCGTTCGGGGTAGGAAATTTGATTTTAAAATGCGGAATAGATGTTACCGCCTGTAATGCCATCAACGTAGGCCTTCCCAGAATTGCATTGTACGCAGAGTCCACGTTGACAACGAAGAACTTGATATTGACCTCCTCCACTTGAGGTGCCGTCCCAAAGATGACTGGCAACTCAATGGTGCCTACCACTCGAACCGGATCATTGCCGAAGCCGTACAACGGGGCTTCTTGTCCGACCTCCATCTTTCTCCCACCCAAGTCCAATCTTTGGTAGGCATGGGCATACATTATGTCGACTGAAGAACCATTGTCGATCATAATCCGCCTCATGTCCATAGACCCAACTTGGGCAGTTATTGCCAAAGCACCTTATTGGGGTTCAATGGCTTCAGGCGGGTAATCATCATCGGTGAAAGAGATCACCGTGCCGGGGTACGACCGTTCCCTCCCGACCGGTTTCTCCATTACCGTCATCACTGCATCTAGTGTTCCCCTTCTCTTCTTACCGATGACCTTCCCACCCGAACCACTGGTTATTACATCGACCACCCCCCGAACCGAAGAACTTGGGGCCGCCTGACCTTGAGGGGTCGGTACCACGACGTCGCCGCTCGCGGCTCTTCCCGAACCATTGCGTCCCGCCACAAACCGTACCAACTCCCCGTTCTGTACATTCGTCTCAATCAATTCTTTCAAGTTCCGGCAATCTTCGGTGGAGTGTCCCGAAGCCTGGTGGTAATCGCAGTACTTGTTTTGACTTCCTCGGTTCGGGTGTACATTGTTTGGGCACGACTTGAAATAAGGTTGATTTCTCATGTGTTCCAATATGGCAGTTCGGTCAGTATTTAGGGTGGTGTATACCTTTTCGACCTTTCGATTTGGGAGAGGGGGGCGACCTCCTCCCACTCCCCCAAAATTCTTTTTCGGCCACGTGTCTGACCTGTTACCGACATCGATACGAGGATACGGGTTTCTATCCCGTTCTTTCATTTTTTTCTGACGAAGAGGGGTTTGACTTTAGACTCCCCATGACCTCCTCAACGGCTATAAACCCTTCGGCCCTGTCATATGCTTCGGCGAGGCTCCTCAGGGCATTGAACATCATGTCCTTCACCAGCTTCCTAGACTTTATTATGTCCAACCCCGTATTAAAATAGCCGAGAGCCTGAGGGTCGTTCAGGTCGGTCACTGCCCCGACGGCCTCCCGGAACCGCTTGACATACTGCCCCAAGGATTCATTCGAATACTGTCTTACTTGCATTAGGGAGGCTGTAGGTTTTCCTCTTCTTTTGTTGCTCCCAAACCGACTGTGAAATTGAGTACAAAGTTCTTTCCATGAGGATATCGAGTTCGGGGCTAACGACGTCATCCACTGGCGTGCTTCTTTCCTCAGAGTAGAGATGAACATTTGGCATTTGGCCGCATCAGAATAGCCATTATACTTCATCAGCCGATCATAGGCTTGGCTATGGTCATATGGATCTCTCGAACCGTCAAAACTCTCCATATGAGGAGCCTTTTTCGTAGGGTCAGCCCGAGCTCGATCAATTTCTGGCGAAAATGGTGAGGTCGGGTCTACCGAGATATCCTCTTGATGGGCCATAGCAAGCATTTCTTCGAGCTCTGCAACCCTTCGGGCCAACGCCTCGGGGTCCCTGGCCGGACGGGTGGCTTCGTGCCCACCACGACTTTGAACTGGAGTCTCTTCCCTTCTTCTCCGTTCGGATCCGACTCTTCGGTTGGGCGAGCGGCTCCTGGGCCTGCTCTGACAGGGAACTGGAGAGGTCTCTCCCCTTCTCCGTTCGGATCTTCCGCCTCGTTCGGCCGAGCGGCTCCTAGGCCTGCTCAGCCTGCTCCGACTTAGGACCGGAGGGGTATCTCTCCTACTCCGTACTAGTCTGCTGTTTCGTTCTGGCGAATGGCTAGCCTGCCCCACGCTTTCTTCTGTTCGGCTCCGGGCCTCCCTGCTTTCCCGCCAAGAACTGTCCGAACTGTGTGTCCTGGACTGGGTTCCTGTCGTTACTTCCCGACCACTACGGCGACTGGAGGAAGCTACCCCCTCTTCTCCTAAAAGGACCAGTTGTTTTTCCAGTTCTACTTGTTGTAGGCGTATAGCCTCTACCGTTTCTTTACGTCGTTGATCCCTTCTGGCAGTAAGTGAGTCTCTTTCATCGTGGTTCCGACCTCTCCTAGGGTTCGGGCCTCCAGTGCGGCCGCGTCGTTGCCCCCTTCTTTGGGGTGTCGGTAACAAATTTTTCTGGACTACGGGTGTTTTTGGGTCTGCTGGGCCCACCGAATGGCTTAGCGGGCCCAACCGTTCTGAAAGACTTTTGGACATCCCTAGCCTATCTCTGACGGATCCTCTGGAGTGAGGATGGTCAAGGGGGGCTTCTCCCTGTGCCGAAGTCATTTCTAGTCTATTTTTTACTATTATGTCTTAGTCAAGAAAATTTTCAAGTGATTGACAAGTTACTAAGCACTAGGCCCTACTTCTAGCGCCAATGTTAACGCCAAGAATTCGTCCACGCGCCTCAATCACCAAGGGCGCGTTAATCCTACACAATAACGATGCTACACTGAGAGTTCCGGGTGGTTTTGCCACCGGGGGATAGCTCAGGCGTGAGAATTAGTACAGGCCGAACAAGGTTTTAACAATGGAGGTTGTGGTGCTCTTGTGCTCGTAAAATAATGATTACCTGTAAAATGAGTTCTATGCCTTGTACTTATAGTATTCTCCCGGCTGACGTCACGCCTATCCCCGAAAAGTAAGTAGGTTTCCTCATTAGGTCAAATGCCTTAATGGGATTTGACCGCAGCTCCGTAAAAGAAGGTAGGCGCCGAATATATCCTGACTGCCTACCCTTGCGTGTAGAAATAAACGGACCTGCCCACTGTCCCGTTCTGTTAGAAGGGATTTTCCCCATAAAGGGATTCCCTATATGGGCCATGGCCCGATTTCCCTACAAGGCCCAATATTCATGTTCCAAAATCGGGCCACAATAATAAGATTATTTGGGCCTTATTATTTACACCCCAACATAACTAAAGGTAAATATAAATTAAAATATATACTTAATGTTAAACATGATCCAAACGAGTCCAAATATGGCCCAATCCGTTGATTTAATAGCATCAATCGGGTTATCTTCACTTTAGCACATGTCTATTCAAAAAATTATGATAGCTAAGTTGAGGCCTTATAAATTAGAGTCCTTCTAGGGAGTCTGGAAAGGGTGACCGACTTTAGAGTCATGTTTTTGATATGTATCCAAATCACACCTAAATTATTGTTTTTTTAAAAAAATTCAGTTCCAATAAATTACATAAATTATTTGGGAATGAAAACAAAAAAAAAACAAAAAAACAAAAAGAAAATTCCCGGACTCCAAGGCCGGTCACCATTCCCGGGCTCCCTAGAATTATTCTATAAATTATTTAAACCTACCAACTGATACATAACCTAATACTATTATCTCCTCAGTCTCCACTTAAAATTCTGACATTTTCTTCAGAATCTAGTTGAATAACATGATCCACAATCTACAGTTACGGACTTATAATTCTCGTGAGATGTATGATATAATATATATACATATATATATATATATATATCAAAACACTAAATCCAATTTTTATTACAAATATACTTTGTATACATCAAAAACTCATTAATGTATTTAAACGTATTAAGTGTGTTAGGTAGTTTATATGCTCCCTATATTCCACAAAAGAGTTTCATTCGTAAAATTTAATGATATATTTTTCTTTTATATTTAACCTCAAATTTTATGAGTATTTAAGTTAACAGTGATGTTACGATAGTGAAATTGCGTTGCTATATTTGAAAACATTATGTCATTTTATATTACCATCAATAATATAAAGAGAACTTTTTTTGTGTAACAATTTTTTTTTATAAATGAAAATCTTTTTAGCCCATCGATTATATATATATATATATATGGGTACCAATCCATGGCAACCGGTTGCCATGGGTACTATTTGAGCAACCAATATCTCAACCGTTGATCACCAGAATGGATGGCTTAGATTGAAAAAAAATTCTCTCCTGCCGCTACAGGCTGTAGCGGCAGTAAGATGGCTTCTAGCGGCACGACAAATTACTCATTTGCCCCTCATTTGCCCATGTGCTACACTGTCTGCCGCTACAAACTCTAGCGGCAGTGTAGCAAATTCATAAATTAGAGTGGCGTAGCGGTAGTTTAGTGGCTCAATACCCCCTTGGTCTTGGGATCGAATCTTAGCTGGGACAAATTTTTTTTGCTACATGTGCTATATTCTTTTTTAAATTTCTTATCAAACTAAATAAATACTAAACAAATCTCAACATTAAACTAAATATATATATATATATATATATATATATTTATTAACTATGAATATTTTTATATATATATATATATATTTATAAAACAAATATTCATATAAATATTTAGAGAAAAAATATAAATATTTATATGAATATTTATATAAATATTTAGAGATAAATATAGTATTTATAAATTTATCTCTAAATATTTATATATATATATATTTATATATAAAAAATATTCATATAAATATATATGAATATATCTAAATATTTATATAAATATATATAAATATTCATATACATATTTATATTTTTCTCTAAATATTTATAATGAATATTTGTTTATAAATATATATATATATATATATATATATATTATATATATATATATATTTAGTTTAATGTTGAGATTTGTTTAGTATTTTATTTAGTTTGATAAGAAATTTAAAAAATAATATAGCACATGAAGCAAAATTTTTTTGTACCAGCTAAGATTCGATCCTAAGACCAAGGGGTTATTGAGCCACTAAACTACCACTGCGCCACCCTAATTTATGAATTTGCTACACTGCCACTAGAACTTGTAGCGGCAGGCAGTGTAGCACATGGGCAAATGAGGGGCAAATGAGTAATTTGTTGTGCCGCTAGAAACCATCTTACTGCCGCTACAGCCTGTAGCGGCAGGAGAGAATTTTTTTTTCAATCTAAGCCATCCATTTTGGTGATCAATGGTTGAGATATTGGTTGCTCAAATAGTACCCATGGCAACCGGTTGCCATGGATTGGTACCTATATATATATATATATATATATATATATATATATATATATATAATACACGTTCAAAGGCGGTGCATCATAAATTTACACTAAAATGGTATCGGTTAAGTTACAATTCAAGACAAAACCTCTAATTTTATGCAGTTTAGCCAATTTTAATGCAATTTTGAATCAATCTGTCATCCATACAGCCATACAGAGGGAGTAATAAAACAAAGAGTATTGTTATGATGACAAAATAACTTTATAAAAGATAACTCACAAAATGATATGATAAAATATAATTAGTTGATAATCCACCATACATAAATAGACCTAATTCTAATAAACAACTGCAATCAACCACATTATTTTGTATTAATATTTAATAACCGGTCATTAGTTACTAAAACATTATTGTAAATCTAATTCTAAGAAGAATGCATTCCATCTCCAAGCGTATTTTACCCCAGTTCGGACCATCACAAAATTGGGCTTGTGTACATTTTAACTGTAGTGCAATCTTGGTACAATTTCCGACCCAAGTTGTGGTCCACACCCGTGTATTGTGAGGTGTTTAAGTATGGTTCAAGTTATGTAATGGACCAACTTAATAGACTTGTTTCAAGAAAATATCATATTACTAATAGAATAAAATCATATGTGATAAATTTTTTTGAATTATATTTTGTATCGCAAAAGTTTTCTGTTGAATTAAAATTGTTATCTATATTAATACATGGTATTCAACAAGTTTATAAATTGGCCTGCTACATTATATATTTGATTAAAAGAGTTAATATTAATAATTATTCACGCAATTGGCATAAAAAAGTCAATACATAAAGTCGTAAAATATATCATTTTTTATTATTTTTTAATCATTATGTCATTGAATCCAGTTTGATGGACTTGACTTGAGTAACTACTATATTCACTTGATAAATATTTGAATCATCTACGAGATTTTTTTTCCATCAAAAGATTTTTTTTTTCTCTCTAGACAAAAATCCTAATTCCATACCCCAGAGGCGGATCTAGACTTAGCTAGTGTAGGCAATTGCCTACACTGATTTTTTTAAAAATAAATATATTTTAGGGATACTTTTAATATATATATATATAAAGGTAAGAGAGTAGATAAAACTTTTTCAAGTGTTTGGATACGAAAGAAGAGAAACTTTTACATTACATTTATGAGTTTCGGATAGAAAATAATTGAAAACTTAAATTGGAATGAAAAAAAAGAAAAATAATTGAAAATCTATAAATCTTCTTTTGCGATATGTATGAGTTTAGAAAAATCATAAAAACCTTAACTTTTAAATAAAGATTACCATTAATTTACTCTTATATTAAATTTTCTTGTGTTTGTATATAAAAGGTAATGTAAGGACTATAACATATTTACGAAGTTTTTTTTCTTTCTAGTTCAAATCTATTTATTTTTAGACAAAAACTTTTGGAAAAAAAAATGGTCAAGTCTTATATTCATTTCTTTTCTTTCTTATCTCTTAAAAATGGTCAAGTCTTATATTTTTTTTGGCAAAAAAAAATGGTCAAGTAGTACAATAATTTGATGAATATGTAAATAATTGAATAGTCGTCTATACTTAGACTTGACTTATAATCGTTAAGGGGTCAATTAATTGTGCATGACTTGATAAGTAGTCAAGTCGAATTTGAACTTAATAAATACTCCTTGATTTGTACACCACAAATTTCTTAGTGGGTTAGCTGGTTTATCAATATTTAACTTGATTAGACGACATATTTTAAGTGTTTACCGTTTATATTAAATTATTATAAGACATCTATATACATAATATATTAGAATTCATTTTGGACACTGTATTTTAAGATTTTAAAAACTTTGTATTAAAAAACTTATATCAAAGTTAATTTGTTCAATCACCTATGGAAACATTCATACATAGAATAAAAAAAGTCAAGGTAAAATATAAGCTCTTTTATATGACTGTGGCAGTATTATATTAAATTTATTGTGAATTATCTTTGTTGAATTTGGGCAGTGTAATAGATATAAAAAAAACCGTTACAAAAAATAATTTGTTAAATACAATTAATTAATAATTCATTATATATGGGTGGTGTCAATAGCTATAACGTAAAATCATTAATACTTATAAATATTATTCTGTATCTAATTTTACTATTAATCGTGAAAACATTATTGGTAACATAAAATAGTTTTAGTGCGTTGCAACTAAGTGCCAAAGAGCGAAAGAAACTTGAGCACAATTAAAGAAGAGAACCCTACGAAGATAGAAGAGAATGTGGGCCTTGGTTGATGATTGACATGGATTGAGACGAGTTGTGTTAACGTTAAGATCTGTCCGCTCACCAAATCATCAATCAACGAGCTAAAAACTTGCACAATAAATAGACAAGTACATTGAAAAGCTTGACGATCAGGGCTGTTGGAGGATAGCTCCGGTGTGAAAGTAAGTATAGGCCAGAAAACGTCAACAATGGAGACACGTTATTGCTTTAGTGCGTAAGAATAGACAAAGTGTCATTACCTGAAATATGGAATGTGGCTGTGTATTTATAGCTGGATCACTCTCCCCCCCCCAGCGTTTGAACTAGGAGTCTTATGTAAAGATAACTACAAATATTCCTGATTAAATATAACTCAACCTCCACAGTAATAAGAAGTCAAATAGAATAAATGAGTCATAAGTCAACTGGGACTGTAGACTCCCCAGAATGTCAAGTCTCCTATTTATAATATTCCGCTATGTGGCACCCACCGAATCTCCCGGTCCCGTTCAATCATATCCCAATATTGCCCCTACTCTCTTATTATAAGAAATTTAAAATAAGAGAGTACAAAAATTACACAATAATTAACGCAGTACGGATACTGAAGCTAAACCATCACCCTCTCGTCCCACATGCTAGCCTGAGGCCCATCATCATCATTGCTTAAGCTGTAAATTGGGAATCGTGCAAAATCGGTCTGTCGCCTCAAAAATCCTTTTCCCCCAAGCATACCAACCATCACTTCACATCTACAGATTGAAAATTTTTAAAAAGCTTAAGCACTCTCTCCGTCTCTTCCCTATTACTACATTCATTTCCTCCGGCTACATCACACCAATCACAGTATTCTCCGATTGAAAATGTCAGGAGACAACGCCGCTTAACCCATCTCCTCCACCAAATAACCCTCTACTAAAATCGCCCCCTCAAACACAGTCCCTGAAACACAGCCCCAACCACTTCCAGTCGCCACCGCCACCAGATCCTCCCAAACCGAAGAGACTTCGTCTCCCATCCGAAGCGAGGCGGAAATTGCTGAAATGAAGATCCGGGAACAATATTCTTTAGAGAAAGCGTATTTGCAAGTCAACACCCGATCCGCCGTACAGAATCGAGTGCTACCCTCCCTATGCTAACAATATCAAATCCCCGACGCCGACAAACTCCGCACACCAAACCTAAACCAGAAGATGTACTGGCGCCCTGGGGGCGAGTGGATCGATGTCCCCCTCTACGCGCTGAGGTATGGGGTAAGGTTCCCCCTCCATGAGTTCATCTCATCCTTCCACTGTTTCATAGGAATCGGGTTCGCACAACTCGTGCCGAACTCGTATATCTACCTCATATGTTTCATCACCTTTTGCCACAAATGTGGAGTTACACCATCATTAGATTTTTTCTTTGTTATGTTAACCCTAGGCCGATCAAAGGAACCAGGATTTCGCCAGATAAACAAACAACCAGGTCGACGTGTATGGATGAAGACCTCCTCCAGCAACAAGGGGTGGCACTCATACTGGGTCTTCATCAAAGGCCCCGACACCCATCTGCTCCCGAACTGGGGCGAACCCTCCAAGACCAACTTTGGGTTCGACTCCAGCCCCCAAGATCGGGTGGCAGAATTCAAGGCATTTTAGTCCAAGATGCCAAACACAGAATGGTACATCGACCTTCTGTTCGACCAAACCTGGCTTTTTAGCTATAAATGTAAGTCCCAAACTCACATTTATTAAACTTCATCTTTTTGTTTTCTGGCTAGAGACGAGCGGGCAACTTCTTCTAGCTAACCAACGAGTAAGGTAAGGTCAGCAGGGAAGAGGTCACGCGAAGGTTATGTAGAGACACCTACGACAAGTTTTGTCATATTGGCAGGAATTCCTTTAAAATTGGAAACCTACGGGTTTTTAAGATTTTCAAATAGTGAAAATTAGAATAATGTGGTGATGAGTCTAATGTGATAGTTGTCATACCCTAAGTTTGACCCTAACCCACTTACTTTGATTTGGGTAATAAAAAATGATTTTCAATAACAAAAGACTTTCTAAAATTGAAGCAATTCAAAGGGTAAAAACTAAATGCGTGAATGAGACTTTTGACAAATTAAAAATACATTCGAAAACACACTTGAAAGAAACACTTTTGAAAAATCACATTTGAGAACTCACTTTTGAAAATCATATTTGAAAAATCATATTTGAAAACTCATTTTTGAAAACACTTTGAAAATCACTTTTGAAAAATATACTTGAAAACTCACTTTTGAAAATACACTTTGAAAATCACTTTTGAAAACAAATTTAAAAAATCACTTTTGGAAACACATTTGAAAATCACTTTAAAAAACACATGTTGAAAATCACTTTTGAAAACATATCTTAAAAACACATTTTTGATAATCACTTTCGAAAATCACTTTTGAAAATACATTTTTAAACGGGTTAAATATATTTTTTTCCACTATACTCGATCTCGATTTACAAATACATCACTGGACTGGATTTTTTTACAATCGGCTCACTGAATTGAATTTTTTTTTTAAAACGTCACAAAATCTGTTAAGTCAAGGTGACTTTAAATAGACTTGCCATATAAGATTCCACGTAAGAGAGAAATATGATGTGGCAAATCAATGCACATGTGTAACAAAAAAACGGATTTTAAAATTAAACTTGAACATTTTAATTAAATATAAAGGAGAAAATTAAAAAATAGCAAACACAATTAATTAAAAAAAATTAAAACATTTGAACCAATATCAAAAACATAGGAATGAGTTCAATATGAATGAGTTCATATATGGATTATTAAACTTCAATCCAAAAAACTTAATCCCAAAATTGAACCCAAGGTCCCAATCAACCATTAACGCCCAACAGTTGATAACATCAAGAGAGAGAAGCGTCTCTGAATACAGTTAAATGACTTTTTTTTTATGTTATTCAATTTTATCTTCTTCTTCCTAATCTTCATCCTCTTCTAAAAATTCATCACAATAAAACTCCAGTTATAATTCACCCAAAATAAGATCCAAAACCCCAGTTAACTTCAAAAATCTCTAATGATAATTTCTTGATTTTTATTTCTAATTGATAACAAAAAGTAAAATCCACACCCACTTTTATCAAGTCAAGCAAAAGCCAAATACTCGATTATTTTCTCACCCGAACCATGGATCTGCAAGATGGAGTACCGAGTTACACAACGAATTGAAGTGGTTCTTACCTAATTTTATCTTCCCGAAACGGATCTTGTGGGTTTCATCATGTTTATCCCAGCGACGACGAGGACAACTGGTCTCCGAACTACGGTGATAATGAATTTAATTAAAGAAACCCAGAGTAGGAAGAAGAGAGAGTTGCAGGGTGGGAAAAAGAAAATTAAACAAAAACTCAGATTCGGAGACAACACCAACACTAAACGTTTCATAAATTGGATTCAAAATTCAATTTGCAAGAACTCAATAAAAATTCCCAAATTATAGAACCTAAATGAAAACCCAATATTCACATACATATATACATACATATTGAGAAAAAGAAAGAGAGAGCTATAGAGAGATCTTCCTACCTTGATTTCCTCTTCAAATCAGTTTTTCGAGAATTGGATGATGAAAGGGATTGTTGATGGTGGTGTGATACTAGAGGGGTTGGTCACATCAATTAGGAAGAAGTTATGGAGGCGAGTGTGGTGGTGGCGGTACTGCGGTAGAGTTGGACAGGGGTTTCGGGTGGGTGGTTTAACTTTTAGTTTTTTTATTTTTTAAAATTTGTTAATCTGTATAGTTTATGTAACGTGTTTAAACTTTTTGATTTATTTGATAAATATACGAAATAGTTGTACATAATTTTTATTTTTGAATACAACATTAAGGATTTTTTTTCCTTCTAACAACATTAAGGATTTTGCTTTACAGTTTTATTTTATGTTTGAATTTGTTAAATTTAAATATAATTTGTTTCAGTGTAGTTCTTTAATTTATTTATGTGTAATCTTTTATATGTATATTAGTTAAACAATATTTTTTTTCATAATTCTCAATACACATCATCACCGCCACATCATATTGAGTCATGAATTTGTTGTGTTTTTTAATTGTTGAATATCCACTTAAGCATCTGATGTGGTGCCACATAAACATTTTGTTAACTTTTAACACTTTTTGACGGAAATTTTAATTTTTGTAAAAAAATTATAGTTCAATGAGTTGACCGTTAGAATTTTCAGTCCAATGATGCATTTGTAAACCGAGTTCGAGTGTAAATCATATGGATTCATTCAGAGTTTAAAAATTATAAAATAAACAGTCTAAATGACTTAATCGGTCAAATTTAAACTTATTCAGATGTAAACAAATTTTGTGTATTTTATTTTCTATGTAATTTCTATCTAGTATTTTTGTTAAGTATTTTTTAGTGTAAAAACTTAAAAAATTGAGAAATTGGTAGTGTGGATCACATTTGACCGGTGAAAAATTCGGAATGTACAACTTAACACGCCAAACATAATAATATAATGCAATGAGATATGTTTAAAAGTTTAGAGTGTGACAGTTCTCTTACGTGTAAACACTGCGATACAAATTGTACTTTAGTCAATTTTTTATGTACAAAAAAAATAAATAAAGATGTTACCGAAAGTTTTTGGTTCAACGATTAATCTAGGTCTCTACTAAGCAAAATGTTCCAAGTTCGAAAACCTAAAAAAAAATAAAAAAATAAAAAAATAAAAAAATTGGAGGGAGTGAAAACAAACCCAACGAAAGTTAAAGGAAGAAGGAAAAGTCAAATACGCCCCATCTTTACCATCTGTTTTCTTCTTGAGTAAGTATTGCCCTTGGAAAATACGCTACCTCGCCTCTATCATAGAAACTACTATATTTCATAAAGTGGACTAGGACTACTTTATAAACAAAAGAAAAATTAATTAATTCATAAAATAAAACTATCTAACAAAAACAAAAGATTCATTTAAATTTCAAAAAATAAATATAGTAATATATAATAGTTTTAAGCCAGTATACTAAAATTATATTTGTATGTATTTTAAAAAATTTGTATCAATTTTACATTTTAAGTCTTCGTGAGTTAATTTAAAAATTCAAAATATTTATTTCATTTTATTGACCAATTTGTTAAAGATAATTTTTTTTAAAATAATTTGTAAACAACAAAATTTGTTTACAATAGTAAAAAAAGATGGATATTAAATGTAATTTTTAATTGTCTACGAGGGTAGGTAGGTATAAATATCATTCAACACTACTTCTTACTGATTCAGCCACAATTTTCTGAATGAATTGTTCAGACACATTCAAAATTTAAAAATTATAAAATAAACAGTCTAAATGATTTAATCGGTCAGATTCAGACTCGTTCAGATGTAAACAAACAGTCTCTTAACTTAGTTTAATTTATTTTGTGTATTTTATTTTCTATGTAATTTCT
This sequence comes from Aralia elata, assembly GCA_034770075.1. Taxonomy (NCBI): domain Eukaryota; kingdom Viridiplantae; phylum Streptophyta; class Magnoliopsida; order Apiales; family Araliaceae; genus Aralia; species Aralia elata. Next base: position 10,628,080 of record CM068385.1, on the reverse strand, counting down.
ATCTAGTATTTTTTAAACTATTTTTTAGTGTAATAACTATTTTACCCTTAAAAAATTGAGAAATTGGTAGTGTCGATCACATTTGACCGGTAAAAAATTCGGAGCGTGCAACTTAACACGTCAATCATAATAATATAATGCAATGAGATATGTTTAAAAGTTTAGAGTGCGACAGTGCTCTAACATGTAAACAGTGAGATACAAATTGTACTTTAGTCAATTATTTATGTACATAAGAAATAAAGATGTTATCGAGAGGTTTTGGGTCAAATGGTACTCTAGGTCTCCGCTAAATAAGAGATCCTAAGTTGGAAAATCTAAAAAACGTAAAAAAAATAAAAAATAAAATAAAATTGGAGAGAGTAAAAACAAACCCAACGAAAGTACAACGAAGAAGGAAAAGTCGAATAGAGTATTGTGCTTGGAACATAAAAACTACGGGCTAGACTGCATAAAGTGGACTAGGACTACTTTATAAACAAAAGAAAAATTAATTAATTCATAAAATAAAACTATCTGTTAACGCTTGATTTTGTCCGCGCGTCCAATCCACTCTCCGCGCGTGTACCTGCACAAAAAGTCCCAACGGCTTGGGCCGTGTGGAGACTCCTCGGGTGTATGAGTAAGTAACCAGCTCAAGATGCGCTAACAATGGAGGCTCAATATTTAGTAGGGTAAATAGTGTCGTACCTGACCTTCATTGTTACTTGGGTATTTATAAGGATCCACCTGGCTACTTTCTACCCCTATTAGGAGTGTTCTGCCCAGAATCCTTATTAGACCCGGATTCAACTACCTTGATCCGATAGAAGTATTATCCAGTAAGGAACCACAAGGACCTTGGATACTGGCCCAAACCTTTTCGGACTGGAGAGTCCTCATATAATCCGCTAGGTGTGATTGGCCTTTGGGCCGAGCCCAACAAAAGGAGCCCAATCCAGCCTGTTAGGATTTATATCCGAACATTGCCCCCTACTCCCTTAGTATATGATATGTACTGGGGGAGTGAGTCAGAAGATTTGATCAGCCGGAAATTTATAACAAGGAAATAGGATAAATGCTCTCGGGAACCCGAAGGCGTCAAACCGAGGATATCTCTCCTCCAAGTGTCTTCAAGTGCCAGCCCGAAGATAGGGACTCTCGAGGGCGTCAGACCAAGGAAAATGCCCCTCGGGTGCTCGACAGCATAAGAACCGAGGGGAGGAGTTCTTTGGGATCCCTAGAAATGTTGTCCCGAGGACGGAGAATCTGGTCACGACATTGGGCTTCTCTGATGGATAAGCCCCGCTTACAAACGTGTATTTGGGCCCAGTCTTTTTGTTTCGAAGCCCAACAATAATATCCCAGCACAGGCAGCCCAACGGTTGTTTCTTGAATTTCAAAACGCCACAGTCGGATACAGCTGTAAGTCATTATAGCCTCATTAGTAAGAATTCTCCCGCCTCTGGCTTCGTCCGTTAGATAGGATCAATTTCAGCCGTCGGATATTTACTTTTATAGAGAAAGTTTAACCTCGCCGTCATTCTTCACCAGTTCCTCCGTTTACACAGAGAGAGAAATTTCCTCCGAGAGACTTCATCTTCTTGATCTTCTGCTTTAGGAACGATCGTTCAGCCTCTTCCTCGAATATCACAAGTAAGTTATTCACCTCCTTTCTTTTCTCGATGGCTGGGAGTAATAAGAATCAAGCTTCATCTTCCCACGTTGAAGATGAGGTTACAGTCGCTCAAGCCGGAATTCCTGAAGGTCAGGCCTGGAAACCGGTGATAATAGAACGCATGAGAGATATAGAAGAGTACAATAGGACTAAGTATCTGTCTTTAGAGTATAGAGTGGCCAACATTCCTTCTTCTATTAAGGATCCTTTTTTTGATCTGTTGATGACGGAATTCTATATTCCTGAATCGTACGAAATTAGGAGACCCAAGGGTGAAGAAAAGGTATACTGGCAACCCGAAGGAGGGTGGATCCCGATTCACCGCCAGTTGCTTCTCTTCGGGGTGCGTTTTCCACTCCGCCCATTCGTCGTAGAACTTCTTCATACAGTAGGACTTAGTTTGAATCAATTATCCCCAAATTCTTTCATTCACTTAAATAGTTTCATAGCTTTCTGCTCGTCCGAGAGCATAACCCCGAAGCTTGACTTCTTCTTTCAATTCTTTTCCCTCTCCGCCTGTAAGGAGAAGGGTTTTTATCAAATTATCAAGAATCCGGGTAGAGATACCCTAATGGATACCCCATCCAGTAACAAGGGATGGCATGGGGATTGGTTCCTCATCAAGGGGCCGGACACTGAGTTGGTAGGACCTTGGTCTAACCCGAACAAAGACCAATTAAACCCGAATCGGATTACCCGAAGAAGGTTGGAGGAGTTCGAGGTTTTGTATCCCAAGCGACCATCGGTGAAGTGGAACCGGCTTCTTTTGAATGACCAAGACTGGTTACATGATCATGGCTGTAAGTCCATTTAAATTTCTCGAATGCAAATTTTTATCGAATTGATAACATACTGATCGATTGTATCTTTCGTGCAGTGGCTGACTCCGGAAGGACTGCTGATAATGAAGCTATCCTCGAGGCAGCTGGTGTGCCGAGGACAAAGCTGTCAGGTGCTGAAAAGCTAAGGCTGGCACGGCAGAAGAAATCCTCGGGCAGCAAAGTATTAACCTTGCCCGAGGGAGCTACCGAAGGAGCAACTGGACCGGGCCCGACCCCGGAGTCAGCGAGGGCTGCTGAGCCCAAGCTCAAAAAGAGGAGGCTGGTGCGCCACTCCTCAGTTGAGGTGAGAGAAGGACCTATCCGAATGGTCCCGATCGAGCCTTCTTCTACTACCGGGGGTTCAGCCAGTGTTGCCCCGAAGGAGCTGGTCGCAACAGCCTCTTTTGATGCCGAATCTCCTCTCCCCGAAGAAGGGGTTCTGGTGAGGAAGAAGAAGAAGAAAGTAGAGTCCACTCCTCCACCTCCTGCCACCGAACAACTAGGGGCGGAAGGAGTGGGAACTTCTGTCGGGGCCTTGGACTCTGCCCCGATCATGCTTGACGCAGCAGAGGCTTGTCAAGGGGGTCTGAAGGTCTTGATGGAGAGGCTGTTCGCTCATCACACCAAGGTACACAAGTGTTTTTTTAAGTATTACCCCTAATTGCTTTGTCTGTCGTATCCTAACTCCCGAATCGTTACTATACAGGGGAAACGATCTTCTGCTCGAAGTTTCTGGGCAAGTTAAGAGCTTGGAGCACGAGCTGAAGAAGTCCACCCAGGAGTGTGATGCGGCGAAAGATAAACATCAAAAGGTCCGAGACCAACTCCACCAACAGCATGCTAGCTTTCATGCCATGAAAGCTGATTATGAAGTTATTTGGTCGGAGAAGGTGAAGACTGATCAGGAGCTTACCGATCTGAGGAATCGAGCAGAATATGCCGAGACCCGGGCCGAGAGGGCTTCGAAACAAGCTGAGGCTGCTACGAAGCGAGCCGATGCTGCCGAGGGGAAGATCCAGGAGCTCGAAGCTCTTCTCCAGAGGCAAACTGAACAAATCAGCCAATCGGACGAGGCGATCCGCTTACAAACCGACCAGATGCGCAATCTGAAGGACAATGTCCAGATGATCGTTGACGGTTGGGCTGCGAAGGAAGCAGATTGGCTGAAAGGTCCTATTCACCCCGCATCGCCGAGTGTTCTGGCCCCAAGTCTTCGGCAAAAGGTGATCGAGGACTACAAGGTCTCCGATCAATTCCATGAAGATGTCCAGGATGCTGTGGTGAACGAGTTCAATGACGGCTTCGAGTTTGCCCGAGAACTGGTGAGGACAAAAGGCCATGATCCTGATGCGCTGGGGATTATTATTCCCGAAGATTGAATTTTGTAATTTGAAATTTCTGTACTTGTAATTTTTTTATGGAATTTCAATAGACTTTTCGTTCTGCAATGTGAATATTCTATTTTATCTCTTCTCTTGAGTGATTCTTATTTATCAATGTATATAGCTGTTCTATACCCCTTCTCCCCATTAACGTTATTAGGAATTTACTAATAAGGTTAATCGATATATCAAAGTGTATGTAAAAACAGCAAACAAAGATAAAGTAGAAGAATTCTCATTCATCTCGAAAAGATAATCAATATCGACCAACATTTAGGCCTCAAAAGAAACTAAGTACATGGTACTACTGATAATATCGTCGGAGAGCCGAGCAGCATGCCAAGTGTTCGGGACGTCCGTGCCATCCAAATGTTGCAATTTATAGGTCCCTGAACCCAATACTTCAACAATCTTATACGGTCCTTCCCATGTAGGCATTAACTTTCCCGTTTCCCGAGGTATAGACGCCTCGGCCTGCCGAAGAACCAAGTCACCTGCCTTGAATATCCTTACCTTAACATTTTTGTTGAAATGCCGGGCTGTTCGTTGCTGATAGGTAGCTAACCTAAGAACCACGGTATCGCGTTCTTCTTCCAATAGGTCTAGGTTTTCCCGAAGCCCCTCGCTATTGAGAATTTCGTCGAAGTTTTGGACTCGGGAGGAAGGTATCCCAATCTCAATAGGTATCAAGGCTTCGGTCCCATAAGAAAGCTTGAAGGGCGTTTCTCCAGTTGTGGTTCGAGGAGTTGTTCGGTAGGCCCATAGGACATGCAGAAGCTCTTCGGGCCAGACTCCTTTGGCCTCTTCGAGCCTTCGTTTAATACCATTCAACAAGAGCCTGTTTGTCACCTCAACCTGTCCATTTGCTTGAGGATGGGCCACAGAAGTTCGCCGGTGTTGAATATTCAGTTCTGTCAGAAAACCTTCGAACTCTTTCCCTACGAACTGAAGACCATTATCAGAGACTAGGACTTTAGGGATCCCGAACCGATAAACCACCTGTTCTTTAAAGAATTGAAGACATGTCTTCTCCGTGATTTTTGCTAGTGGTTTGGCTTCGACCCATTTGGTGAAGTAATCTATGGCCACAATAACAAATTTTACCTGACCCTTACCCTGAGGGAGCGGCCCGAGAAGATCTATTCCCCAAACTGCGAAAGGGATGGGAGATAATATAGGAGTAAGTTCTTCGGGAGGTTGGTGTGGTACCGAAGCGAACAGTTGGCATTTGTGGCATTTTTTGACGAAGTCTTTGGCGTCCTGAAGCATGGTCGGCCAAAAATATCCTTGTCTCAAAATTTTATGTGCCAACGTCTTTGCTCCAACATGATCCCCACATATCCCCTCATGGACTTCTCGAAGAGCATAATCCGATTCTCTGGGATCAAGACATCGAAGTAAGGGCGACGAATAGGATCTCCTGTACAGTGTATCCTCAATAAGACAGTACTTTGTGGCCTTGAATTTTATCCGTCGGGCCAATGCTCGATCATCAGGAAGCTCATCAGTTTTCAGAAACTTGACTATGGGGGTCATCCAGGAATCCTCGGATTCAATATCCATTATTGTCTGTACCGTTGTGCTTGGTTCCTGGAGGGTTTCAAGGTATACAGATCCTTCCATTTCCCCCTGGTCAGTTGTAGCAAGCTTCGAGAGGGCGTCAGCCATAGTGTTGTCTGCTCTGACTACCCCAATAATTTGATACTTAGGGAAGTGTTCGAGGAGCGTCTGCACCAACTGTAGATATGCCTGAAGATGAGGTTCCCTGGCTTCATATTCCCCCAATACCTGTTTTACCACGAGTTGGGAGTCGCTGTATATCATCAGGTTTTTCACCTCCAGGCTTCGGGCCAACCTTAGACCTGCTATAAGTGCTTCATATTCGGCAATGTTGTTGGTAGCTGTGAACCCGAAGCGAATAGATTGTTGGACCCTGAATCCTTCGGGGGATGTAAGAATCACCCCAGCCCCGCTACGAGGTCCGACGCTAGATCCGTCCACAAATAACGTCCACGCCGAGTCTGTAGTCGGATTTGGTAATTCAGTTGTCTCTTCTTCTTCCTGCTCCTCAGGGAAAGAACATTCAACAATGAAATCCGCCAGAGCCTGCGCCTTAATTGCTGTTCGAGGCCGAAAGTCTATATTGAACTGACTTAGCTCTACAGCCCACGCTGCTAATCTCCCCGAAGACTCGGGACGGTACAATACTTTCCGAAGGGGTTGATCTGTAAATACTGTGATGGTTCTTCCCTGAAAGTAGTGCCGAAGCTTTCGACTAGAAATGACCAACGCGTAAGCCAACTTCTCTAAGTTTGGATATCGAGTCTCGGCATCTCGAAGAGCATGGCTTACGTAGTAGACGGGTTTCTGACCTTGTACGTCCTCCCTTATTAAAGCCGACCCGACCGCAAACTGTGTAGCCGATAGATATAACTGTAGGTTTTCCTCGGGAAGAGCTTTACTGAGGATAGGTGGGGAAGAGATATAATGCTTGATCTGTTCAAAGGCAAGCTGACATTCTTCCGTCCAGACGAACGTCTTCTGGTTCTGAGCCCCTTTTAGAGTATTGAAGAATGGCAGACATTTTTCTGCTGATCGGGCCACGAACCTCCGAAGGGCAGCGAGTCTCCCTGTTAATCTTTGAATATCTTTAAAACTCCTCGGGGATTGCATCTCGAGGATAGCCGATATTTTTTCGGGATTGGCTTCAATCCCTCGTCGGCTAACCATATATCCCAGGAATTTACCGGACCCGAGACCAAAAGTGCACTTGGCGGGGTTAAGTCTCATATTATGAATTCTGACGTTCCGAAAGCACTCTTCTAGATCTGTCAAGTGGTCTTCGTCTCCCATGCTTCGGACGATCATATCATCCACGTAAACTTCCATATTTCTGCCGATTTGATCTCTGAATACTTTATTCATCATTCTTTGATAAGTTGCCCCAGCATTGATCAGACCAAACGACATGACCTTGTAGGCGTAGATTGCTCGGTGAGTGATGAAGGATGTCTTCGGAATGTCTGGTTTGTACATGGCAATCTGATTATACCCGGAAAAAGCATCCAAGAAGCTCATTAAAGTGTGTCCCGCAGTGGAATCGATTAGTTGATCGATGTTCGGGAGAGGATAGTAATCTTTCGGGCATGCTTTGTTTAGATCCGTGTAGTCTACACACATCCTCCACTTCCCGTTATGCTTCTTCACCAGCACCACGTTGGCTAGCCATTCCGGATAAGTTATTTCATAAATGAAGTTGGCAGCCAACAGCTTTTCAATCTCTTCGTCAATCACCTTCTGTCGCTCGGGAGCTATATTACGCCTCTTCTGTTTAACGGGCTTGTGGCTGGGGTTGACACTTAATTTATGTTCAGCCACATCCCTATTTATTCCCGGCATGTCAGCTGGCGTCCACGCAAATATATCTGAGTATTCTCTTACCAGTTCGATGAGTCTGGCTCTGACGCCCGTTTCCAAACCGGTACCGATCTGTATTGTCCTGGTGCTGTCCTCCCGAAGCAATGGAATCTCTTCGGTTTCTTCAGCAGGCGTAGCTATCGGCTCGGAGCCTCCCTCTGTAAAAGGTTCTAGCTCAATTTTCATCGTAGTTTTTTGCTTACTCACCCCCACAGAAGTCGCCTGGATAGTCTGGAGATAGCACCTTCTGGACAAATCCTGATCACCAGTCACTTCACCAATCCCATTCTCGGTCGGAAATTTCATCTTCAGATGCGGAATTGAGGTGACTGCCTTTAAAGCTGCCAAAGTTGTTCTCCCGAGAATAGCATTGTAGTTGCTTTCCACCTGGACCACATAAAACCTTATCATGATGGAAGCCTGTTTGGGGGTCGTGCCGAAGATCGCTGGTAGCTCTATCGTCCCTGCTATTCGGACTGGGTTGTTCCCGAAGCCATACAGCGGGGACTCATTGCAGATCTCCAACTTCCTTCCCCCCAGATCCAGCCGATTGTAGGCGTGGCTGTAGAGCACGTCCACTGAACTTCCGTTATCCACCAGCATGCGTTTCAGATCCATAGTTCCAATCTGGGCTGTGATGACCAACGCATCTTGGTGCGGCATGACTATTCCCGGAGGGTAATCATCATCGGAGAAGGTAATGGGTTCGGTCGGAGAAGTCTTAGGTTGCCCAGACAATTGATGGACCTCTCTTGCGAAGGCCTTCCTCTTCCGATTAGACAGAGCTGATATTGGGCCTCCCGAGATAACGTCGACAACTCCTCGGGCTGCTCCCGATGATGGAGGCGGTGGTGCTATCCGATCAAAAGCACTTGGTTTGTATCGATCTGCCACATAGCAATCTAGGTTACCCCTCCGGACTTGCCTTTCTAGAAAATCCTTCAACTGGTAACAATCTTCGGTGCCATGTCCCTTGGCTTCATGATAGTTGCAATATTTGTCCCCTTCCTTTTGTCTGGCAAAAACTCTGATCCTCGGGGGCTTTTCATAGAAAGGCTGGTCCTTAATTTCCTTAATGATAACGGCTCTACTCAAGGTTAAGGGAGTGTAGTCCTTATCATTATCCCTGTTACCTCGGTCTCTCGAACCATTATTCTTCTTTTGCCGATTATCTTGGGAATCTTTCTTGTGATTCCCCTTGTCGTTATCGTTGTACTTCTTATCGGCGTCGTTTCCTCGGGGGTATCTCTGGTGAAAATCACCTGTATTTTTCGAGGTGCCCCGAAGGTTAGCGAGCGCCTCTTCCAACTCAACGAACTTATCGACTTTGTCATATGCCTCTGGTAGGGATTCGGGTGCCTTCGAGATGATTTCCTCGATCAACCTGCTAGACTTATCCACGTTCAATCCCATGGTCAAAAAATGGATCACCTGCTTCGGATCTATATCGTTAATCTCCGACACAGCCTCCCGGAATCTCTTTATATACTGTCGAAGCGTCTCGTTCGGTCTCTGTTTAACCTGCATCAGGGATGTGATCATTTTAGCCCGCCTCTTGTTGCTGCCGAAGCGGGTGTGGGATTGTTCTTTCAGATCATCCCATGAGCGTACTGATGCAGATGGGAGGGAGACAACCCACTCCCGAGCAGTCTTCTTCAAGGTGGATAAGAATAAATGGCACATGGCTGCTTCATCATGACCATGAAAGAGCATGGCCTGCTCGAAAGTGAAGGTATGATCATGGGGATCTCCAGTTCCATCATACATCTCCAGGTTTTGAGGGAACCTTATTCTTCCTATCGATCTTCGCATTAGCCAAGTCTCGGGTGAAAGGAGTGGCCCGAGGCTTTTTGGTTCCTGACGGTTCGGCCCTTCGGGGTGATGATTCCCCAGTATGACTTCTATCAAGGCTTCGTCGGGAACCCTCGCGACGATCTCGCCTGGATGGTGACCGGGCTCTCTTTCTCAAGTCCCTTGTAAAGATGGATTCAGACTGGGCCTGGTTATTATCTCGATGCCGTCTTTGGGGTCGGTCATCTCTTCGTCGACGGGGAGCAGAGCGGGAGGCCGAGCCTCTCTCGCTCAGCAACTGTTGCCCAGCTTCGTTCAGTTCTATGTACTGCTTGTCAAGCTCTTCTTGCTGGATGTCTAGAGCTTTCTTTCGATCAAGGATCTGCTGAAGGCGTTGTCCCCGTTCGGCTGACGTCTTCCGGTGTGGCCGAGATTGCACCGGTCCGTGTGAACCATGGTTGCTTTGTTGTGAATTTTCCATGTGGATTTGTTTTGATCACCAAAGCAATTTACTACTAAAAAGCCCTCCTTCTAGCGCCAATGTTAACGCTTGATTTTGTCCGCGCGTCCAATCCACTCTCCGCGCGTGTACCTGCACAAAAAGTCCCAACGGCTTGGGCCGTGTGGAGACTCCTCGGGTGTATGAGTAAGTAACCAGCTCAAGATGCGCTAACAATGGAGGCTCAATATTTAGTAGGGTAAATAGTGTCGTACCTGACCTTCATTGTTACTTGGGTATTTATAAGGATCCACCTGGCTACTTTCTACCCCTATTAGGAGTGTTCTGCCCAGAATCCTTATTAGACCCGGATTCAACTACCTTGATCCGATAGAAGTATTATCCAGTAAGGAACCACAAGGACCTTGGATACTGGCCCAAACCTTTTCGGACTGGAGAGTCCTCATATAATCCGCTAGGTGTGATTGGCCTTTGGGCCGAGCCCAACAAAAGGAGCCCAATCCAGCCTGTTAGGATTTATATCCGAACACTATCTAAACAAAAACAAAAGATTCATTTAAATTTTAAAAAATAAATATTACTATATATAATAGTTTTAAGCCAGTATGCTAAAATTATATTTGTATGTATTTTAAAAAAATTGTATCAATTTTACATTTTAAGTCTTCGTGAGTGAATTTAAAAATTCAAAATATATATTTCATTTTATTGACCAATTTGTTAAAGATAATTTTTTTAAAAATAATTTGTAAACAATAAAATTTATTTACAATAGTAAAAAAAGATGCATATTAAATGTAATTTTTTATTGTCTACGACGGTAGGTAGGTATAAATATCATTCAACACTACTTCTTATTGATTAAGCCACAATTTTCTGAATGAATTGTTCAGACACATTCAGAATTTAAAAATTATAAAATAAACAGTCTAAATGATTTTATCGGTCAGATCCAGACTCCTTCAGATGTAAATAAACAATCCCTTAGCTTAGTTGAATTTATTTTGTGTATTTTATTTTCTATGTAATTTCTATCTAGTATTTTTTTAAAGTATTTTTTAGTGTAATAACTATTTTACCCTTAAAAATTTGAGAAATTGGTAGTGTCGATCACATTTGACTAGTAAAAAATTCGGAGCGTGCAACTTAACACGCCAACCATAATAATATAATGCAATGAGATAGGTTTAAAAGTTTAGAGTGTGATAGTGCTCTTACATGTAAACCGTGAGATACAAATTGTATTTTAGTCAATTTTTTATGTACATAAGAAGTAAAGATGTTATCGAGAGGTTTTGGCTCAAATGGTAGTCTAGGTATCTGCTAAATAAGAGATCCTAAGTTGAAAAATCTAAAAAATAAAAAATAAAATAAAATTGGAGAGAGTGAAAACAAACCCAACGAAAGTACAACGAAGAAGGAAAAGTCGAATATTGTGCTTGGAACATTAAAACTATGGGCTAGACTGCATAAAGTGGACCAGGACTACTTTATCAACTAAAGAAAAATTAATTAATTCATAAAATAAAACTATCTAAACAAAAACAAAAGATTCATTTAAATTTCAAAAAATAAATATAGTAATATATAATAGTTTTAAGCCAGTATACTAAAATTATATTTGTATGTATTTAAAAAATTTGTATCAATTTTACATTTTAAGTCTTCGTGAGTTAATTTAAAAATTCAAAATATATATTTCATTTTATTGACCAATTTGTTAAAGATAATTTTTTTAAAAATAATTTGTAAACAACAAAATTTGTTTACAATAGTAAAAAAAGATGGATATTAAATGTAATTTTTAATTGTCTACGATGGTAGGTAGGTATAAATATCATTCAACACTACTTCTTACTCATTCAGCCATAATTTTCTGAATGAATTGTTCAGACACATTCAGAATTTAAAAATTATAAAATAAACAGTCTAAATGATTTAATCGGTCAGATTCAGACTCGTTCAGATGTAAACAAACAGTCCCTTAGCTTAGTTTAATTTATTTTGTGTATTTTATTTTCTATGTAATTTTTATCTAGTATTTTTTAAAGTATTTTTTAGTGTAATAACTATTTTACCCTTAAAAAAATTGAGAAATTGGTAGTGTCGATCACATTTGACCGGTAAAAAATTCGGAGCGTGCAACTTAACACGTCAATCATAATAATATAATGCAATGAGATATGTTTAAAAGTTTAGAGTGTGACAGTGCTCTAACACGTAAACAGTGAGATACAAATTGTACTTTAGTCAATTATTTATGTACATAAGAAATAAAGATGTTATGAGAGGTTTTGGCTCAAATGGTAGTCTAGGTCTCCGCTAAACAAGAGATCCTAAGTTGAAAAATCTAAAAAAAGTAAAAAAATAAAAAATAAAATAAAATTGGAGAGAGTAAAAACAAACCCAACGAAAGTACAACGAAGAAGGAAAAGTCGAATAGAGTATTGTGCTCGAAACATAAAAACTATGGGCTAGACTGCATAAAGTGGACCAGGACTACTTGATAAACAAAAGAAAAATTAATTAATTCATAAAATAAAACTATCTAAACAAAAACAAAAGATTCATTTAAATTTCAAAAAATAAATATAGTAATATATAATAGTTTTAAGCTAGTATACTAAAATTATATTTGTATGTATTTTAAAAAATTTGTATCAATTTTACATTTTAAGTTTTCGTGAGTTAATTTAAAATTTCAAAATATATATTTCATGTTAGACGGAGGGGATGTAATAACTTTGGACATAATTTATGAGGGTTCTTCAAAAAATTAAAATTAATTAAGGAGTTAATTTTTTTTAATATGTTAGACGTGCATGGATAGGACTCTCACTCTCTCTCTCTCTATAAATAGTATTGGAATTTCCATACATTTTGACACTGGGGGATTTTTCAACATTATTATCCCAAGTGAAATTGCCAACATGATTATCCCAGTTGAAATTGAGATTTTGAAAGAATTTTTTCCTGATGATCTTAGTTATGAAGAGGTTGTTATGCAGCAGGTAATTTGTAATTTAAACCGGATTTCCTTTTCTTCTTCTCTTTAGGTTTTGCATTCAAGCAATGTAATTCCCTTGTCATCTTGCAGGAAAGTATTTTTCGATCGATTCGGGAAAATGGCAGGAACAACTCGCAAGTAGCTCTGGATGCAGCTTTTGCTAGATCCTTGCAGGAGTTAGGCGACGACTTTGAGGATATCTATATACATGAACACAGTGGTGCTGAATCTGGTAAAAATGAATTTTCAACCTTTCGCTTGGATATGATGCTAATACAGTTGCAATCTCATTGGTAACTAAACAATGTTTTTTCTTATTTGGAGAAACTTTAGAAAGGCGTCGTCCGGAGACGAGTTTAAGAAAAAATATTTCAATTACAGAGGAAATTTCGGACTCCGCTAATTTCGGTACCACCGCTCTTCCTCCCTTTATATCTGAATTAATCTTGTATACAAATATATGAATGTTTAGTTGTTATTTATGTGCTTGTGTTGATTGATCGGTTGATTACTGTTTTTGGTACAGATTTTCGGTGTTTTTTTAAAGTTTCGGTTGTAGTTTTTGCTTATTTATAACATAATTCTGTATGATTTTGATGGATTGATACTTATGGTTTTAGTTTATTTGATCAATTAGGAGTATTGAGTTGTGCCATCAGTCTCAATCTCGTCTTTTTGGGTGTTTTTGAGTCTAATTCGTTCCTAATCATATGATTATATGAAATTAGATACACTGTCTATTATTTTTCTGATACTAAGGCCATTTATAGGTGTTTAGTTAGTTTGTTTAATCTAGTGAATTGTTGATGTACAGTTTGTTCCCCCTCCCTCTATGGAGGAAAACAGAAAGAAAGAAGGGTGAATTGTTTTTAATTAGCACCGTCTATGTCCACAGAAAACTTTACCCGTTCTTATTTCATTTTGTGTTAAAAAGAAACTGTTTTTTAACATTTAATTTGAACAAAGTGGCTATTGGGTTGCGTTTACAAGTTTCCTCTGTTTCATTTGTTTCATTAATTAAGTAGTGTGAATGTTCTACCCCCCTGGTGTTTATATCAGTCTTATTATTTTGGTATTAAAAATAAATATAAGCATGATTTCCTTTCCTGTAGAGATTCCTTCAAAGTTGATTTCCAAGGAGTTAAAGGACTTGCAGAAGGATCCTCCTGCTTCTTGCAGTGCTGGTTTGTTTTTTCCCTTTGGTTTTATTACATCAATATCTGGAAATTATTATTGTAATGTTAGCATTTAGTACTAAATTTTCATGTTGACCATTCAATGATTGCATTAGTCCAAAATATTCATGATGACTACTCAGCTAAATATTTATTATTTCTTTTATATATTTTCCCATTGATTTTTGCTCCATCGGCAGTCTTGCCTACTAAAAGCCCCAATCCAAGCCCTTAAATTTAGTAGTCATGGTTGTTTTGGTAGCCCTTAAACTTTTTGACTACTTGACACTTTCCTTATTATTCCCTAGCTTTCAGTAAAACATTTCCTAACATTGTCTTTGTAATGATAATCCTTTTTTAGGTCTTTAGTAACATTTGCACTCCTTTTATTTCTCATTTTCACTTCTTATTTCTGTTATGGTTATTGGTTATGCAGTCCTAAATTTTTTGACTGAAAGGGGGAAGTTGTTTTGACATGGAACCTGTAGAATGTGTAGAAAATCTATACACAATGTTATGATTTCATATTGCAAGAGTTTACAATTTATACAAGTTTGGTGCTCTATTCTAGGAGTAAAACAAGGAGCATAAAATAGGGAGAGGAAAACAAGGAACATGTTTTCCTCCTTAGTGCAACACTTCTAACACTCCCCCTCAAGTTGGTGTATAGATATCTCGCATACCCAACTTGAAACACAAGGGATGAAACATCTTACCACTAAGACCCTTAGTCAGAATATCAGCTAGTTGATGTTCTGTTTTTACAAAAGATAAGCAAATAAGACCACTGACTAATTTTTCTTTGATGAAGTGTCGGTCAATCTCAATGTGCTTCGTTCTATCATGTTGTACCGGATCATTTGCAATACTAATGGCTGCCTTGTTGTCACAAAATAACTGCATAGGCCCTTTAGTTGTAACACCCAAATCTTCTAGCAAGGTTCGAAGGCACATTAGTTCACATATATACCCAAGGCGATAGCTCGATATTCAGCCTCAGCACTAGATCTTGCCACCACAGACTGTTTTTTACTACGCCAAGTAACAAGATTACCTCCAACAAATGAACAGTAGCCTGATGTAGATCGACGATCCTCTATAGAGCCAGCCCAATCTGAGTCGGAAAAAGTTTCGACTCTCATATGACCATTTGGTGCAAACAATAAACCTTTGTCAGGAGCAGACTTGAGATACCTCAAAATTCTGTACACGGTTTCCATATGACTTTGTCGAGGATCATGCATATATTGACTGACTATACCAACAGCATAAGATATATTAGGTCTAGTATGAGAAAGGTATATCAATCGTCCCACCAAACGTTGATATCTTTCTCTATCAACCGTAGGTCCTGTGCCACCTACTAGATGATGATTAACTTCAATAGGAGAATCAGCAGGCTTACATCCCAACATGCCAGTTTCTGTTAAAAGATCAAGTACATACTTCCTTTGAGATAGAAAAATTCCACTGGAAGATCTTGCAACTTCAATACCAAGGAAATATTTCAAAGGACCAAGATCTTTGATCTCAAACTCTTTGGCTAGTCTTGCTTTGAGGTTAACTATTTCTTCTCTATTATCCCCTGTCACCACAATGTCATCAACATAAACAATAAGAATGGTAGTCTTACCCTTTATTTGTTTGACAAATAGAGTATGATCTGCTCGACTCTGCTTGTACCCAAACTTTATCATTGCCTTGTGTAATTTACCAAACCAGGCTCTAGGAGATTGCTTCAAACCATACAGAGCCTTTCGCAGCTTACAGACCTTGCCCTCAGTTGCAGATGAAGCAAAACCAGGGGGTATTTCCATATATACCTCTTCTTCTAGGTCACCATGAAGAAATGCATTTTTCACATCCAATTGCTGAATATCCCAGCCAAAGTTTGCTGCACATGAGATTATGGTACGAACAGAGTTCATCTTTGCCACGGGAGCAAAAGTCTCCTGGTAATCAATCCTGTGAGTCTGAGTGTACCCTTTTGCAACTAACCTGGCTTTGAGTCTTTCAACTGTCCCATCTGCCTTTTGTTTCACTGTATATACCCATTTGCAACCAACTGGTCTTTTCCCATAAGGAAGAGTAACTAGTTCCTAAGTATCATTATTTTTCAGGGCATTCATCTCTTCTATCATAGCATGTTTCCATTTCTCGTTGCTAATTGCTTCTTTCCACCCCTGAGGAATAGATATAGAGGACAGAGAAGAAACAAAGGAATGGTAGGATGCAGATAATTTATCATATGAAACAAAGTTCGAGATAGGATGTTGTGTACAAGACCTGACACCTTTTCTAAGAGCAATAGGAATGTCAGTATCATCAGGAGAACAAATAGGATCAGGATTCATACCATTAGTATTACCAAGACTCGGTTCAGGGCAAGGTTGGTGTAGTGGTGCAGCAATGGTGACCTTATTATTCCCTTTTCGAGTATAGGTCCTCAACTCAGGCTCCCCCTGTGTAGCATTATCAGAAACAACAACAGGAGTAGAGGAAGATGGCTCGAACTCCCCCTGTGTAGTATTATCAGAAACAACAACAGGAGTAGAAGAAGATGGTATAATAATACATGTACTTGTACTAGTTTCAAAAGACGTCTCCTCATCAATAACATGTTCCTCCCCCTGAGGAGACGGTGAAGAAGAATAAAAAGGTTCAGACTCCCAAAAAGTTACATCCCGAGTGACAAACACTTTGTGAGAAGGGGGGTGATAACATTTATAACCTTTTTGGGTTGGAGAATAACCAATGAAAACACACCGAAGAGCTTTGGGATCTAATTTACCCCGAGTGGGAGATTTTTCATGAACATAACACACACACCCAAAAACTCGAGGTGAAGGAGAAGGACTTGTCATGTGTTGGAGGAAAGAAATGGGACTTCTATTCCCAAGAATTCTAGAAGGAAGCCGATTTATAAGAAATGTAGCAGTTAAAACGACATATCCCCATAGAAATTTAGGTGTGTTCATAGTGAACATAAGAGTGCGTGCTACCTCTAGTAAGTGTCGATTTTTCCTTTCTGCCACCCCATTTTGTTCTAGGGTTGTGACACAGGAGGTTTGAAGTATGATGCCATGCTGAGAGAGATAGGATGCAAAAGTATTATTATTACTATATTCTCGACCATTATCGCTATGGAGAATCTTGACTTTAGCTTCAAATTGGGTTTGGATCATCTTATGAAAATTTTGAAAACAGTCAAACACCTCATTTTTGGAATGAAGAAGATAAATCCAAGTTGTACGAGAATAGCAATCAATAAAACTAACAAATCATCTATGACCAGAACGAGAGACAACCCGAGAGGGTTCCCACACATCAGTATGTATAATAGCAAAAGGTTCAGAATGTCGACTGTTAATAGCAGAATAAGTAGAATGTTTGTGTTTACCTAATTCACATGGTTCACATAAAAACGGAGTTTTGTGACACTGCTTAACTAAAGAAGGGAATAAAGACCCTAGTATTGATAAAGGAGGATGTCCCAAACGTCGATGCCATTGATGAAGAGAAGTCAGGTTAGATTCAAAAGTAGATTGAAGAGCCTGAGTAGCAGTTCCATCTGTAATCAAAGGCATGTTAGATGTGACACCATCCAAATAATATAGACCACCAACTGCACTACCACTACCAATCTTTTGCCCTGTCACCAAGTCCTGAAAAATACAATGAGTTGGAAAAAAAATGACTGAGCAATGTAAGGATTCAGTAAGACGTTGGATAGATAATAGGTTTGCGGTAAACGAAGGAATATGAAGAACAGATGATAATGTTAATAAAGGAGTACAAACTACTGAACCTCTCCCAGAGATAGGAGAAAGAGAACCATCAGCTACTCGGACCTTGTCTTTGCCAAAACAAGGCGTGTATGAGGTAAAGAGATTGGAGGACCCAGTCATATGCTCGGAAGCACCTGTGTCAATGATCCAACTAGGGCAAGTAGATGAGACATTAAGAGCACAAGAGTGTATACCTGATTGTGCATAATGAGAAATAGATTTGGAACCTTGTTGTCCCATGCTACTGTTATGAACCCTACTGCTAGCACCACTTTGTTCCACCATGTAGAATGTGTAGAAAATCTATACACAATGTTATGATTTCATATTGCAAGAGTTTACAATTTATACAAGTTTGGTGCTCTATTCTAGGAGTAAAACAAGGAGCATAAAATAGGGAGAGGAAAACAAGGAACATGTTTTCCTCCTTAGTGCAACACTTCTAACAGAACCTATAAAAATTAAAACAAATTAAAGTTTTTGTTGAGTTTTACCTGCTCATTTCCATACGTTCCTACTTCTATTTTCAGGACCTGTTGGTGAAGACATGTTCTGTTGGAAAGCCATAATTCTGGGTCCATCAGACAGCCCTTTTTCTGATGGAGTGTTCCGTCTATCCGTTCATTTCCCACCAGATTACCCATTCAAGCCTCCCAAGGTAACTAGCGTAGTCAGTTAGGTTGAAGTGTGGGAACCGTGAATGAAAATTTCTTTTCTTTTCTGCAAATTGCTTCTTTGGTGTGCCACATTGTTTAATCTTATCTGTGGCTCTTCTTCATCCTACATATATGTAAATGCTAGAACTTAATCAAGGGCAATCTAGAAGATATTTTTTTTGGTAGGTGCTCACATTGGTGATCAGGCATATTGATACTAATATCAGGTATATGCAACTTTGGCAGGTTTCATTCAGCACAAAGGTTTTCCAACCAAATATCAACAGCAATGGTAGCATCTGTCTCGACATCCTTAACAAGAATTGGAGCCCTGCCCTAACTATATCCAAGGTACGATGCCAGCATTTTGTAGTTGTTGTTGGAATCATTTGTATGCCAAGCATGGTTATATTGAGGCTTGGTGTTTACGTGTTTAAACTAATTAGTAAGGCTTGGTGTTGAGTCTGTTGGCAATTCAGTGCAAATCTTATTTGACTGTGATGAAATTATTATGTTACCGTCCTAAGTTGGGTTGTCTGAAATGTAAATGTTTTGCAGGTGTTGCTTTCTATTTGCTCATTGCTCACCGATCCAAATCCTGATGATCCTCTAGTGCCCGAGATTGCTCATATGTACAAGACTGACAGAGCCAAGTATGAGACCACTGCTCGATCTTGGACCCGGAAATATGCCATGGGATGAAAGGGCTCTTAGTATTTGCATTTTGAATATGTGGCTTTTATGCTATTATTAAATAAAGAAAGAACTAGTTTACTTGACAAGAACTTTGGTCAGTGTTGTTCAATCCTGGTCCTTTGAGGAGTTTTTATATAGTTTTTGTTAAGCCTGAACGTGTTTTTTTCTCATAGGTGGTGATAATATTGGCATAGTGCTTATATATAATTCTTGCTTTTCGTTTGCATATTATAGGTGCATGTGGCCATTTTTCTGTTTAATTCTGCAATTTCCATCTGTATTTGCTTAGAAGTGCCCTGATATAATTTGAATTACGGATGAGAAGAGATTATATGCCTTTGTACACAAAAGGGCGTCTCTCACATAATACTTCCTCTGTTTCAAATTATACGATCAATATTGACTTTTGAAAAGTTAATTTCAAATATTTTTAAACTCAAAATTGAGATGAATTTATTTAATTTATGTTAATACAATTATGAATATCATAAATTACTTAAAAGTACCGTGAATTATAACATTTATAATTTTAAAAACTTAAATGTCTATTTTAAGTTTGAAAATGTTAGAAAAAATATATTTATAACTTAGAAATGAGAGAAAACTTGAATATATATATATATATATATATATATATATATATATAACGTTATCTGTTGTAAATTAGAAAATTGAATGTCAAGGCTAATACTTGGTACTATGTCTTTATACAATTATGAATATCATAAACTACCTAAAAGTATTACTAATTATAATATTTATTATTTTAAAAACTTAAATGTCTATTCTATGTTTGAAAATTTTAGAAAAAATATATCTAAAAATATATTTGTAACTTAGAAATGAGAGAAAAACTGAACATATATATATATATATATATATAAAGTTATCTGTTGTAAATCAAAAAATGAAATGTCAAGCCTAGTACTTGGTACTATGTCTTTAACATTTATTATTTTAAAAACTTAAATAAATCATGTCTATTTTAAGTTTAAAAATGTTAGGAAAAAATATATCTAAAAATATATTTGCAACTTAGAAATGAGAGAAGAAATGAATATATATATATATATATATATATATATATATATATATATATATATATATATATATATATATATAAACTTATCTGTTGTAAATCAGAAAATTGAATGTCAATGCTAGTATTTGGTACTATGTCCTTAAGACAATTATGTCCTCCTTATCAGTGCTTAGAGTTATTAGCACTTGTCTTCCAAGATATAATAACAATGTATGTTATAGCAGCACTACAAATAGCATACACAACGAACTAAATTTATACTCTGAACTCTCTCAAATATGTTATAAATAAAACTGATGAAATGATGAAGAATGAATGAATTCAATTGAGTGCTCCTAATGGCTGACTTCACAGGATATTTATAGGGTGATTTACGTGACCCTTCATGATGGACATATCCCTTTGAAATAGTTTGGATGCATATGAAAAGGCATGACTAATGGTTGAATAGGAGCGAAGTAAGTGAGGCGAAGGCAAGTAACTCATCAGGCGCGTGCGCCTTGGAGTGCTGTTGCATTGGTGTCAAGCGCAGCTGCGCTTGACTCCCTGTTAATTTTCTTATTCCCTTGCTTTGCTTTTCCAAAATAATAAATAAAACCTTAGAACTAAACCAAAAAATTGATTTCCCAAAGAGATATATATATATATATATATATATATATATATATACACACACACACACAATGACCCACGACCCGTGCCCGATCCGGGCCGACGGGTCGGCAGCGCGCGTGTGGTCAAACTAAGCCTTAGCTAGGTCCTCTCTCCTCCACAAAAGTGGGGTGCCCTTTGGTGCCCAAACTCAAGAGCAATCTTATTGTATATATACCAACTTAATGTTTAGTTCATAGTTGATGTGAGACTCTTCCCACAAGTATTTATTTATCCTTTTTAATATGTGATCTTTGAGAGTAAATTTCTTATTCATTACCCCATAGATTTGAGCTTCTTAATACTTAATATTCATCTACTCATGGAGTAGAACACATTGATATGTGAATCTATCTCTAATGATTAATGGAACCTACTTTAATTTGGGCTCAAATTCTAATAATCACCCACATAAATAAAATTGATTGTCAGCCTATGCAAATGTTATGCAGACTCTTGAGAGAGTCAGAATTGAAAATCATCTGTATAGAGAGAGGTGACTTCTGGCTTTGAACTTTTCCTTGTGAAAGACTATTGAGTTTACTGGTTATTTAGTGAACATGATGTATTGAACTGTCCAACTGTTGGTGTAAATCGAGACAATAGAAATTTACACAGAATTTTTTCAGACATTATTTGGTTCTTATGACTTTATTCATTTTGGCCTTGAACATTCCCGAATTTATGAGTGTTTTAGAGAAGTATAACCTTTATTATTCTCATAGAATTGGCTTAGTTCACACTCACATAGGTGGTTCTTAATAAGAGTATCCTGTCATACCCCACTTGTTTATCAAGATATAAGAATCATTAAAAGCACAACTTATCCTAAAACCGTTGCAGGTATCATTATCTCGTATCATAGGAATGGACATAAGAAATTAATTTCTTAATAATGATTTGGTTGAATCGTTCACAATTTAGTTGTCTCTTTGAACCTAGATCTTGGGATCTCCAGTCAACTAGGTTGGGTTTCCACCATGACGATCCTTATTTATAGGCTTTTAAACTCATTCCCCTCGATGTTATTTTTACTTGCTCTCTAGTCAAATCTTTAGTTAACGGATCTGCTATATTTTCTTTCGACTGTATGTACTCAATAGACATAATGTCATTAGAGAGTAATTGTTTTATGGTATTGTGTTTACGACGAATATCTCTAGACTTACTATTATACATGTGACTCTGTGCCCTTCCAATTATTGATTGACTATGTGCTTCTGAATGAATTGTTTAGACACATTCAGACGCATTCAGAGTTTAAAAATTATAAAATAAATAGTCTAAATAACTTAATCGATCAGATTCAGGCTCATTCAGATATAAACAAACAACCCCTTAGCTTAGTTTAATTTATTTTGTGTATTTTATTTTCTATGTAATTTTTATCTAGTATTTTTTAAAGTATTTTTTAGTGTAATGACTATTTTACCCTTAAAAATTGAAAAATTAGTAGTGTCGGTCACATTTGATCGGTAAAAAATTCAGAGTGTGCAACTTAACACGTCAACCATAATAATATAATGCAACAAGATATGTTTAAAAGTTTAGGGTGTGACAGTGCTATTACATGTAAACAGTGGGATACAAATTGTATTTTAGTCAAATTTTTATGTACACAAAAGAAAAAATAAAGATGTTACCGAGAGTCTTTAGTTTAAATGGTACTCTAGATGTCCGTTAAGCAAGAGGTTCTAGGTTCAAAAATTCTAAAAAATAAAAAATAAAAAATAAAAAATAAAAAAAATTGGAGAGAGTAAAAACAAACCCGAACGAAAGTAAAAGGAAGAAGGAAAAGTCAAATAGAGTATTGTGCTTGGAAAGTACGCTACCCCGCCTTTATCATAGAAACTAGATAGCATAAAGTAGACCAGGACTACTTTATAAACAAAAGAAAATTTAATTAATTCATAAAACTATCTAAACAAAAATAAAAGATTCATTTAAATTTCAAAAAATAAATATAGTAATATATAATAGTTTTAAGCTAGTATACTAAAAATTATATTTGTATGTATTTTAAAAAATTTGTATCAATTTTACATTTTAATTTTTTGTGAGTTGATTTAAAAATTCAAAATATATATTTCATGTTAGACGGAGGATGTAATACTTTTGGACATAATTTACGAGGGTTCTTCAAAAATTAAAATTAATTAAGGAGATAATTTTTTTAATATGTTTTGTAATATTAAATTTTATGAATAAAATATAATATTTAAAAATAATTTTAACAACTAAAATTACATTTGTTCTTAATTTTTCTTTTGAGAACTTATAATATAGATACATTTCACTTATAAAACTTTCAAGAGAAGAGTTTAAGAAAAAATATTTCAATTAAAAGATATACGGAGAAAATTTAAAAAGACATTAGGAGAGGAATTTAAGTGAAAGCTTATCTTCATTATATATCGTATTTGTTAATTTTAATTTTGTTGAGAGCTATACTAAAATTAAAATCTTCAACTTTGTATTAAAAAAAATTATGTATAAAAATACAAAAAAGTCAATAAAAATAAATATAAAAAAGTCAACAAAGATTACAAAGATGATACTCCAATGAAATTAAATAATTAGAAAACAAAAGTAATTAATGAAAACGTGCATGGATAGGACTCACAGTCCACCGCCTCCAAAGATCCCACGAAGACACGCGGTGTGAATCTCTCTATAAATAGCGGCGGTACAACATAATATTGTAATTTCCATACATTTTGACACTGGGGGATTTTCGAAGGGGCGTCTCGTAACGGAAGCTGACAAACCCTAGCTACTCGATTACGCTAATTTCGGTACCACCGCTCTTCCTCGCTTTATATCTGAATTAATCTTGTATACAAATATATGAATGTTTAGTTGTTATTTATGTGCTTGTGTTGATTGATCGGTAGATTACTGTTTTTGGTACAGATTTTCGGTGTTTTTTTAAAGTTTCGGTTGTAGTTTTTGCTTATGTATAACATAGTTCTGTATGATTTTGATGGATTGATCCTTGTGGTTTTAGTTTATTTGATCAATTAGGAGTATTGAGTTGTGCCATGAGTCTAATTCTCGTTTTTTTGGGTGTTTTTCATGTTATTTTTTTTTACCTCGTTCCTAATCATATGATCATATGAAATTAGATACACTGTCTATTATTTTTCTGATACTAAGGCCATTTATAGGTGTTTAGTTAGTTTGTTTAATCTAGTGAATTATTAATGTACAGTTTGTTCCCCCTCCCTCTATGGAGGAAAACAGAAAGAAAGAAGGGTGAATTGTTTTTAATTAGCACCGTCTATGTCCACAGAAAACTTTACCCGTTCTTATTTCATTTTGTTTTAGAAAGAAACTGTTTTTTTTAACATTTAATTTGAACAAAGTGGCTATTGGGTTGCGTTTACAAGTTTCCTCTGTTTCATTTGTTTCATTAATTAAGTAGTGTGAATGTTCTGGCCCCCTGGTGTTTATATCAGTCTTATTATTTTGGTATTAAAAATAAATATAAGCATGATTTCCTTTTCTGTAGAGATGGCTTCAAAGAGGATTTCAAAGGAGTTAAAGGACTTGCAGAAGGATCCTCCTGCTTCTTGCAGTGCTGGTTTGTTTTTACCCTTTGGTTTTATTACATCAATATCTGGAAATTATTATTGTAATGTTAGCATTTAGTACTAAATTTTCATGTTGACCATTCAATTATTGCATTAGTCCAAAATATTCATGATGACTACTCAACTAAATATTTATTATTTCTTTTATATATTTTCCCATTGTTTTTTGCTCCATTGGCAATCTTGCCTACTAAAAGCCCCAATCCAAGCCCTTAAATTTAGTAGTCATGGTTGTTTTGGTAGCCCTTAAACTTTTTGACTACTTGACACTTTCGCTATTATTTCCTAGCTTTCAGTAAAACATTTCCTAACATTGTCTTTGTAATGATAATACTTTTTTAGGTCTTTAGTAACATTTGCACTCCTTTTTATTTCTCATTTTCACTTCTTATTTCAGTAATGGTTATTGGTTATGCAGTCCTGGATTTTTTGACTGATAGGGGGAAGTTGTTTTGATATGTAACCTATAAAAATGAAAACAAATTAATAGTTTTTGTTGAGTTTTACCTGTGCTCATTTCCATACGTTCCTACTAAAATTTTCAGGACCTGTTGGTGAAGACATGTTCCATTGGCAAGCCACAATTATGGGCCCATCAGACAGCCCTTTTTCTGGTGGAGTGTTCCTTGTATCCATTCATTTCCCACCAGATTACCCATTCAAGCCTCCCAAGGTAACTAGTGTAGTCAGTTAGGTTGATGTGTGGGAACCGTGAATGAAAATTTCTTTTCTTTTCTGCAAATTGTTATCTGTGGCTCTTCTTCATCCTACATATATGCAAATGCTAGAACTTAATCAAGTGCAATCTAGAAGATATTTTTTTTGGTAGGTGCTCACATTGGTGATCAGGCATATTGATACTAATATCAGGTATACGCAATTTTGGCAGGTTTCATTCAGGACAAAGGTTTTCCATCCAAATATCAACAGCAATGGTAGCATCTGTCTCGACATCCTTAAAGAGCAGTGGAGCCCTGCCCTAACTATATCCAAGGTACGATGCAGCATTTTGTAGTTGTTGTTGGCATCATTTGTATGTCAAGCATGGTTATATTGAGGCTTGGTGCTTACGTGTTAAAACTAATTAGCAAGGCTTGGTGCTGAGTCTGTTGACAATTCAGTGCAAGTCTTATTTGGCAGTGATGAAATTATTATGTTATTACTATTAGGTGCTTATTTCCGTCCTAAGTTGGGTTGTCTGAAATGTAAATGTTTTGCAGGTGTTGCTTTCTATTTGCTCATTGCTCACGGATCCAAATCCTGATGATCCTCTAGTGCCCGAGATTGCTCATATGTACAAGACTGACAGAGCCAAGTATGAGACCACTGCTCGATCTTGGACCCAGAAATATGCCATGGGATGAAAGGGCTCTTAGTATTTGCATTTTGAATATGTGGCTTTTATGCTATTATTAAATAAAGAAAGAACTAGTTTACCTGACAAGAACTTTGGTCAGTGTTGTTCACTCCTGGTCCTTTGAGGAGTTCTTATATAGTTTTTGTTAAATCTGAACGTGTTTTTTCTCGTAGGTGGTGAT
Organism: Aralia elata; assembly: GCA_034770075.1. Taxonomy (NCBI): domain Eukaryota; kingdom Viridiplantae; phylum Streptophyta; class Magnoliopsida; order Apiales; family Araliaceae; genus Aralia; species Aralia elata. Next base: position 10,602,406 of record CM068385.1, on the reverse strand, counting down.
AATATTGGCATAGTGCTTATATATAATTCCTGCTTTTCGTTTGCATATTATAGGTGCATGTGACCATTTTTCTGTTTAATTCTGCAATTTCCATCCGTATTTGCTTAGAAGTACCCCAATATAATTTGAATTACGGATGAGAAGAGATTATATGCCTTTGTACACACTAGGGCGACTCTCTCACATAATACTTCTTCCGTTCCAAATTATATGATCTATATTTACTTTTGAAAAGTCAATTTCAAATATTTTCAAACTCAAAATTGAGATGAATTTAGTTTATGTTTAATATAATTATGAATATCATAAACTATTTAAAAGTACTACTAGTTATAACATTTATTATTTTAAAAATTTAAATGAATCATGTCTATTTTAAGTTTGAAAATGTTCAAATTGATTTTTAAAAATTTAATAATGATCTTATAATTTGGCAGATGCTAGAGTATCTCTTCTGGCAGATGGTTTGCTTGTTTGCTCGTTTTTCTATTTTAGTTTTTGGCGTTCAAAATCAGACTTTGCATATAGAGAGGCACCTGTTGCATCTTTGTTTGGATAGGGTGGTATCAATAACAAAGGGAAGCTGGAGATTCAAGGTAATTTTGTAGTTGGGTAAGCTTATGCTACCTGGGAAATTAGGGGTGTATAACTGACCCCATTATAAGTTAGGGTGTGCACGGATCATGGATATTGGTAGTTCTCCGGAGACATTGTGTTTTTTTTTTTTTTTCAACTCTTTATTTGAATATGAACAATTTTGACATTGAATGATTGAGTAGAAGCATTTGTTCTGCTGAAGAGAGTTGTCTCTATCTTCAATGAAGCCTGCTTGTTGCTGAAGAGAGTTGTCCCTTAAATGAAGCCTACTTGTGTTGGAGTGGTGGCATAAAATAGCCAATGATGTCAAGCTGGTTGTGCAGTTTCTTTGGATTAGATTCCCCGAGGCTTAGGAACACAAGGGAGATGTGGAGGCATTTCCTCTCCCTGCTCAGCCCGTGAGAAAGCCTTGGTCTGAGTAGCTAGGGCATGGGCTGGGGGATTGAAGTTGGCTTGTGCCAGCAATCAACAATTATAGAACAGGCTTTGGGTTATTCTAAGCCTAGTTGTTGAAAAAGTGAAAGGCGAAAAACCCTTTCGCATTTTGAGTTTGTACTTGGATTTTGTAAAAGGCGAAATACTTGGTTTGCTTGTTGTGTTGATATGTATTTTAGATTTTTCAGTAAAATTTGTTTGTTTTGATGTTAAGTAACAAAATGCACACCATCTTCAGATGTCCCTTTTGGCCCTTCTTTTAACCTAAGATGTTATCTGAAGCTTTTTCTAATTGTGTTTGTGTTCCTCAGCCTCAAACTATGTTAACTGTAACAATATTGTAAGTAGTCGGGGTAGGTTGAAATGAATTCCTTATGTAAGCGTAAATGGTCCGCTTGCAAAGAATGATGCAACACTACTGCTTTATCCTCACCTGTGACGGGCTATACAAGAGGTGTAAATAGGAACCTGTTGAGTCATTGTATGGATTGTGTGATCTCAAATATCATATGGAAGCTGGAGATTCAAGGTATTTTTGTACTTGGGTACCTGGAAAAATTATTGGTGTTGGGTACCCAGATTATGAGTAATTGAGTATTGGTAGTTTTACTTGTCAAATTGTCGGTATTTCTATTTGCTTTTACCCTTTTGTTTGAATATCAACTGTTGTTCTGCATTATCATTGAATGATTGAATAGAAGCATTTGTTTTTTGGGTACAACTCCATTGTGAATAATAAATGGACTTCTTCTTGTAGCAGACAGAACATGTGAAGCCTAAAGCTCTAGGTTTGCCAAATAAGAAGTTATTGTATATATATTTTCTTCTTTAGTTTTTGAATGGTGACACATTGCAAGCATTTAGGTGAAAAGTTGTTAAAGAACGTGGTTAGTCTAAATGCCATGTGTTATGTGGAACACTTGCTCTACCTATAGTTTGGCTACTCTACTCTGTGTTAGCCATATGTAATAAATTGCCCGGAATAGTAATAAATTAGTATAAATAATTCTAATACATTAATTATTTTTGCAAACAAACATAACAGGCTTGATAATCACTTTTAATTGGGATCCACATGTGGAGACTCCAAAATTACAAAGTTGATTTGTTTTGTTAAAACCGACAATGTGGTGGTGACCTTGTACCCATTGTTTACTGAGGAGACCTTAACAAGAAGTGCTTGTTGAAGTGGTAGCCTAAAACGGCCATTATGTCAAGTTGACTTTTGTGCAGTGGTTTCTTGGACTATGTTCCATGAGGCTTAGGATCCTAAGGGAGAGAAAGAGGCCTATACTCTTTCAGCCCGGTCCGAGAAAAGCCTCTGGCCAAGTAGCTAGGGCAGGTAGTGGGGGTTTGAATTCGGCTGTTTGTGTGACCATATGTGATTTTTGACCGAGTAATGCTAGGTAATTAGTCAAAAACCCGTCTAGTTAAACTAGAGTTTATATAGGTAAATTAGACGGTTTTTGTTTAGTTAGTTACCTAACAATATTCTTTTTGAGTCCTTAAGCCACAATTAACAAATGGTATAAAAATGGTGGCTTTGTGGCATCTCAAGAACTTTTGGTGGTTGAAAAATGTGGAAGGCGAAAAACTGGCTTCATTTTTCTTTATAAGTATGTTCAAAGTAGACTTTTATTTTGCATCATGGATTAGGAAGGAATACAACCTTCTTGAAATTCATATTTCCTTGTTAAATCAAGTAAATTTTCCAGGCCTGTTTTATGGGCATATGCATTGTTAGATGCTGCAGGATAATACAAGGGACCACTGAACCAACCAAGAGGTCTAAACCCCCACCTGTGCCTTCTGTTTTTTTCCTTATAAATTTCCTTCCCCCATAAATAGAAACACCATACAGCTTGTAATTAATTTGTTACTGATAATATGGTGTCTCAGCATGTGCATAGACCAGACTATTACTGTCTCTTGTGTTGGTTTTTAGTGTGGGTAGGGGTCCATATACTATAATTTCTGAGTACAAATTTTGTGAATTATTTATTCATTCAAATAAGTTTTGAGTGACAAAAAGAACATCACCTTGAGATGTCCCTTTTGATCTTTAATTTCACCATTCTAGTTGGATTGTGTGTGCATATGTGGTACCCTCAACCTCAAACTATGGCAACAAACTATGTTTTAGACTAGCAGGAAGGTTGGGAGAAATGTTGTTTGGTTACTTTCTATTGCTTTGGTAAACAACTAGACATTCATGGCTTCTTGTGTCTTTTGTAGTGTTGTGGTGCATTTTTGCTGATGAAGAAGGTCAATCTGATATTCCCTAGTGAAAAATTGTTCACTTTGCTTGTTCTTTTTACTAGCATTTTATATTGTGCATATTCGGCTAGCGGAGTGTGGGGTTTTGGAAGACTTGAAAATTTTATTCGTCTAATATTGTATATTTTCACGAATTATTTGGTCCAAATAAGTCACCTTAAATGCACAAGCCGAATGTCATTGGACAAACAAAATCAATGGTGTAGGTAATTTAGAAAAAATGTCAAGGAATTTGAATTAGACATAATAATTACACAATCTCTCCATATAATTTAAACTCTTTGATTTCTCCTAAAAATATTTATGTGACATATTATTATTGGATGAAATAAAATAATAATTTTACATACAATTGCTATTAAATATATTATCTTTCTTAATTTAACTAAACATCAAATATTCAGTGTGCTTGTGGTGCTAGTTTCTTTTTTTTCTTCACTTTTTGATTTGAGAAAGTGCATCATTGATAGAGTGGTGTCTTTATTTAAATTATTGGACGTATGCAATTTAATAACCAAAACATAACACTAAATTCTTTAAAGAACAATGACCAATCAATAATCTTTTCAAAAGGGGGCCTCTATTTAGGTTCAAGAATGTGTACTTGTGTGTCATTCATTTATATGGTAGTTAAAGTGAAGGGTGATGCTTACTCAAGGGATCAATATTTTATGTAGATTACTCTTCATGTGCATAGTAATTTCTCATGTGTGACCGACTTTTTGTTAAAATATCAAAAACATTGAAAATATTTTAAAAAAAATTAATATAAATAAGTCGTAACACTAAAATGAAGTTAGGACAAGTTTGTTATTGTTTTTTTTTTGTTAGTCCGCTCAAGACTTGGCCAGAGTTTTGAGTCCTAATCTGGCAAGTTAAGGGACAAATTATAAGACACTCAAGGTAAGGTAGTCATACTTTTACCTAACATCTAGTATGATCACAAGTTATATAAAAAGGTTAAGGTACTTGATATTTATAAAGAGAGACATAGTTTAATTATCATTATGTCCTTAAGTGATACTCACTCGGTCCCATAATATATGACGTTTTAAATAATTTTATTTTTTTTCAAATTATTTGACGTTTTATATAATCTAGGAAAATTAGTCATAATCTTTCCAAAATTATCCCTCATTAATCCTAATTTTTTGAGAGTGGAGAGAATTTCTAAAGAATCCGATAAGGTATTTTATGAGGAGGAAGAAAGAGAAAGAGAATACGAGTAAGTTTTTTTAGGAGTAAATTATGGGAAAATGTTACACATGAGAGAGAGTATGAGATAAGTATGATAAAGGTTATTATAGACAATTGATACTATATTTAATGTTATGCAATCATTTTTTTAATTCTTGTGTATAACTTTAAAACGTCATATATTATAAGACGGAAAGAGTAATTAATATCCATAATGTTTTAGGTGGAGTAACCCTAATGTCTTTTGGGCTAGGAGACATGTCTTCTCCTAATAGATTGTATTTTAATATCCTCACAAAAGATATCAACAATTTCATAAAAAAAATGTGAAAACAATCAATAATTGAGGTGGTCCTCATTGATACCAAAAGAAAAATTAAAAAGAGGTAAAAAACCAATTAAAATTCTATAACCTTGGGGACCGGAGGAATGGGAAATCTGAGTATTGTCACCATCTCTCTGTCTCTGTCTCTCTATCTTTTTAGGAGGGAGAGGGAATTAGAGGGCAGGCCACTCCATATGTCTCAGGATTATTAATAGCCTGAGACCCCTTATGCCCCTCCCCCTCTGTACACTACCTACAGCTGCTGTACTGCCACCCTCTGCCACCCTTGCTCTCATATTCTCTATCAACTAGTATCATCCCCATCGTTCTTCCATATTAGATTCAATTAGACTAAATTTTAATTTGTATCCTAAACTTTAAAATCAAGTTGCACCCCAACTTTTATTTAGAATTAAATGCATTCTATATTTTTAACAAGAATATAAAATATACTTTGCGTATTATTTTTTTGGTCAAATATTCAACGAAAACTATAAGCTTATGAAATATTAGAGGCATTCTTTTAGACCTCCACATTATAGATATAGTTCGTATGAGGAATCGAGATACAGTATGTGTATTTTCAGGTGAATGTTCGGTTAGAAAATGATGCAGGGTGCACGTTTTGTTTATAAGGTGTATTTAATTCAAAACAAAGATTAGGGTGTAAATCAATTTTAAGTTTAAAGTTTAGGGTTCAAATTGAATTTTAGTCGATTAAATTATCAATTATTTCTATTATTATTTTTTAGTATTTTTTTATCAATAATAATATAAATAGCATAATATTCTTAAATTTTAATTTCAGTGTCATATTATCATGATGCTAACTTCAAGTTGAATCGTACTAGACAACTCATCAGTTGTAAGAACATCAATTTTTCATTCGACAAATAATTTTTCAAGATGAACAAAAAAAAAAAGAAAAACTTCAAATTTGTATCAATTCGTATTTTTACTACCGGTCTATTCTTAAGGGTCAAGACATAAATAAAGTAACATGTGAAAAGAATTACCGAAAGACCAGAGTAAAATACTAATAGGTGTCATGAGTATCAGATGTCGTTAGAGTGAAACCGTCCTAGGTGTGTTAATGGATCAACGAATTTGTCAATTTTGCAAGATGAATTTGTATAAATATAAATTGTAAACTAATAATAAAAACAATTTTACATCAGTTACAAAGATAATTTGATGAACGTTTAGGCATATCTCGTTCAATAATTTGATAAAGGGATTCAGATATATATTTGCATTACTATTAAATAACTATTTAATATTTTTTTTAAGAATAAATATGAAAGAAATATGTATACATTTTTAATATTTATAAATTCTATAAATAAAAACTTTTTTTTGAGACAAATAATATAATATCTAACAATACCTCTGCAAAGCATAGAGGGAGAGGTTGAATGGGAAATGACAAAAAGGATTATGAAGGAAGTACACAAGTGCCTGACCTTTTTTCTCTTTTGTCTCCATCCGTCGCTGCGATGGTGACTTCTCTACCGACGTATTTTTAAACCTTTTCTTCCTCTTCCTTTTATCCTTAGCAGCCAGCAGCAGCTCAGAGGATTCCTCCACCACTGTGTATATATATACCAAAAAAGTTTGTTCGTTTTAAAATATAAGATTGTTATATTATTAAGTTAGAATATTGATATTATTATCCGAGTAAATAGAATATCTTGAATGTGTTAAAATATCTTTATTTATAGTATGAGAATCATCTTCTTTAAAAGTTAGAATTTATAATTTTAATTAACTTTAGAAACTTTCTAGGTTATCAATTCTTGATTGGTTAAATTTTCTAGAAATTCTATCCTTTATTGAAGTTAATATGTTTTTAGAATATTCAATGAGCGAAATTATTATATTACCCTTTATTAATAAGTTTTATAAATAACACGTGGCAACTTGTCAATGGTGAGTTATTTTTACCCACATCATTTATTAATTTTTTAGAGTTTATTCAAAATATTTTTAAACTCAAACTTGAAATAAATTTTTTCAATCTTAATCAATACAATAATAAATATTATAATTATTTAAAAGATATTACTTATTATAATTTTTATTATTTCATAATTTTTAATAAATCATCTCATTTTTAAATTTAAAAATATCTAATGTTAATTTTCAGAAGTCGATAATGTGTGTGTGTGTGTGTGTATATATATATATATATATATATATATATATATAGAGAGAGAGAGAGAGAGAGAGAGAGACTTTTAGTCCAAAATGTACTACTACTAGCATACTACCATATTCACTCTGTTATAAAAAGAAGGATATTTTTTATAAAAAAAAATTAGAGAAATATTATTATTCTAAAATTATAAAATAATGTGAAAAATCATAATGTATCATTATTTTTATTTTTCATTAATTGGACATTATAATGTCACTATTATTATATTTTAACTAATGTTAAAGATATATTTTTTAAAAAATATTTTTTTTCTTAAAAATCAACCGTTTTACAAACTTTTTAATAAAGTGAAAGGAAGATTTGGTCTTTCACCTTATGTTGTTATGTTTTATGATAACTAGTTCATGATCCCGTGCAAAGCATGAACTTTGTTTTGTTATAAAATTATTGTATTATTTATACTTTTTTTATTACACTATGCTAATATATTAATTCTACTAATAATAGATTAATATTGTGTACAATGAGTTTGATATAAAAAAAATATTTCCTTTGACATGTTATATTTAACTAATAATGTATAACTAATTATTAATTGAAAATATAAAATAATAATTCTTTTATTTATATAATATAAATGATAGTATTTCTCTTTAAAATAATTTATTTGTTTCTATGTTCCTACGTTCATCTATTTATGTAATAATAAGATCTTAATTAAACTCAAATAGTTATACTTATATAATTTAATAATAAAAAATTATTATATAATAAAATATTATTGTTATCAATAATATGAATTTTAAAGAACACTAACTAAATTAGAAAATATATAAGAAAAAGAGACGGTGGTAATATATAATTATGATAGTAAGAAAGTAGATGAAAAGATTTTGAAATTAAATAACAGATGAAAAAAATTAGTTTCTTTGGCTAAATTTTAGGTTTCCATTCCTACATTTTAGTGTAATAGGACCATTCCTAAAATCTAATGTTCTGTCTTATATATATACCACTTTCTTTTAAAATTATTTTATTTTTTAAAAGAATTTTCAAAACGACGTAGTTTTAATAAAAGTATGTTATTTAAGAGGTATGTTTTAAATTCATTCCCTCTCCCTCTATATGTGTGTGTGTGTTAAACTTTAGGGGGTCATCCCTAAAAAGTAGAGTTGAACGACTACTCCTAAAAAGTAGGATTAAACGACGATTTTGTTTTATCTATTATATATATAGAATTTTAAATTGTTATATTTTAATTAAATTATCTCTTCACAACGGTTAACTCATAACAAATTCACTCTACTCACGGCTTATCGCCAATTTCATTTCTTTCTGCCAGTTTCTATCTTTATTTTCTCTCTTATATTTTCTCATCCATGTTTTTTAGATTTTATTCAAGTATTTTTTTTGATTGCACATACATAATGTGTGCGATATAAACTAGTATACATAATTTTACCCCTAACATTATTCAAAAAGGAAACGACAGCTACTCTACTATTTAAAAAGAAATTTTGAAGCAGTACTACGTTATAATTCTACATTCAACATTAAACATATAACATTTCACTAAGGGTAATATAGACCTTTAACGAAACTAAATTCAATATAGAGGCTGCTTAGTTTTTTATTTTTATTTTTATTTTTAAAAAAAAGGAAATAATTTCAAATAACAAAATAATATGAAATTTACTCATTTTTATATATTTTCATGTTTTTACATTCACATTTTTCACTTAGACAATAAAGTAATATATACTTTTTTTCTAATTAATAGTGGGATTAAAAATGCATATCTTATTATTTTCACGAGATAAAATATTTTATGAGGTTTACAAATTTCATAATTTTGTTTATGCACTTAATCATCCTCTAAAAATCTACTCTATTTTTTAGTTATTGTTAATATTGTCAGTGTAATAATTATGCTGAGCGATACTTTTACAATCGTTTTGACGAAGCTTAATACTAAAAACTTTTTCATAATATTTTGATTAATTGAAGTGAAACTCATGCACTCAAGATGGGTAGATATTATGAGAGGTAGGATAACGTGACTTGCAAAGAAAGTGAATTAATGATGCTGAATCAAAGGACTGGTGTGTGAAGACTGAAGAGAAGAGGGACCAGGAAAATAAATAGGCTTAATTAATTGCTCCAACCTGAAAATTGTGAACCTTCTTAATACATGAGAGTTGAGTATATATATATGCCTGAGTTTTAAGAAATGCTTTCTATAAAAATTTCTATTTTTTTGTACGCAAGGATTGGACTTGTTGATCGTTTCGTTTGTAATTTTTTTTATTATAATTTTTTATTTTTGAGACTTGTATTTTTAAGTATAAAATATGACGTTTATTAATAGTTCTTTCGATCCAAATTATAAGATCATTATTGACTTTTAAAAATTAAAATAAAAAATTTTCAAATTAAAATAATTCATTAAAAATTATGAAATAATAATTTTACAAGCAGTAGTACATTTAGACAGTTTACAATATTTATATTTGTATCGACTAAAATTAAGGTAGATTATATTAATTTTGAGTTTGAAAATGTCTTTAATTTAATTTTAAAAATTAGAATAATAATCTTATATTTTAAAATGAAGTGACTGTTATAATTGAAAAAATCTTCACGTTTTTATTTCTCTAAAGTTGGGGCGTTCAATATAGTAAAAATGTGTGTCTAAAAATTTTGGTTTTGTTCTCGTATAAATTTATATGTATAAATTGTTTAAATTAGTCTCAAGTGTTTGGCACATGGTGTGTTTTAAGTGGAGACCATTTTTTAATACCACTACATATACAATGGTTAGATATCCAATATCACTTTTTAATCAGATGGCCTTATTAATTTATTTATTTATTTATGAGTCATGTTTCATTATGTATATGCGCCTTCTTTTTGTCTTAATTTTTTATATTTTATCCTATAAATCACATTAGTTAAAGGAAATTGTTAAATTCACGACACTTTTTGTTATTTCTACAGCAAAAGTGTTGCTATAGATGTATAGCGACGGTTTTTTAACCGTCGCTATACATCTATAGCGACACTTTTGTTGTGGAAATAACATTTTTTGTTGTGGATTTAACAATTCCCTAATTAAAAAGATAGTTCAGTGCCTTCATTAAATTGATAGTATTACATAAATTTATCAAATCATCTTGGAAATTAATGTTTTGAAGTTACGGATTTCAAACTTTTGAGTAGAGCTGAATCGAACTGTTCAGGAGTTCGAAGTCGGTTCAGTTCTGTTCAATTAAGTTAGCATAGAGTTTAACTCGAATTTGTTAAACGATTTGAGTTCGAACAAGTTATTTTGTCTGTTTAGTTAAACGAGTCAAGCTCAAATAGTAAAGTGTCTGACACGATTAAGCTCGGTTCTAGTAAATTTGACTCATTTAGGTTCGACTCTAATAAGCCCGACTTCTTAACATTTAATTAATTTTAACTTTTGTTTCTATAATATCAAAGTTAAACAAATTAGGATCGACTCGCTTAAACCCAAATCGAATTCGAGTTTGACTCATTTATTAAACTGTCCGAATTCATAAATTAGATTTTAAACTCGTTTAAAACTCAACTCAACTTAACTCATTTAATTTTTAAATAAACTTATTTTTACAAGTTAAAATTCAACTCAACCCGTTTACAACTTTAATTTTGGCCGTCAAATTAATCACGCAAGAGCCCATTCGAGTACTTCAATTTTGGGTCATTTCTTGAAGCATAAACTTTCATAAAAAGTATGATTTTTTGGTTTTTGTTTTGTTTTAGATTACATCATGACTGTTAGACAATTTTTTTAAAAAAAATCAAACACTTAAAAAACTGAAATATATTAAAACTATAATTTGTTGTAAAAGATAAAAAAAATTATAATAAAAGAACTAAAGTGGTAATTCTTTCAAAAAAAAGTCTTATATAGAACTTGCATTGATCTTTTCCAAATCTTTTAGATATATATTAATAAATAGAAGGCAAAAAAGGGGATTATGTTATCCACTGTGATTGTCAAATTTTAAGTATTATACCACTAAACTTCAAAAAAATATAATTGGCACACTGAACTTTTTAAAAACTATTAATTACCCTATTCCGTCTAATTTCTTGGACGGGCATCTAATCTGGTCGTTTATTTTTTTACATGACTTTAAAAAGAAAAAAAAATGACATGTAAATACTTATTTGGATTATTTGGCTAATCAGTTGCATCCTACGTGGATTAGGGCTCAAATCCAAACATAGTCTTAGACAAAATCGACAGATGAAAGCGAGGAGAAAGTGGGATTTCGGTGGAAAGCGACAAAGAAGAAGGTGGGTTTCTGTGGAAAACCACAAATAAAGCATGTAAGTCTCACATTTTTGTTCAATAAAATATCTCTCAAATCTTTGGTTTCGGTCGATCGTGATATTTTTGTGCAAAAGTGGTCTTTCATGTCCCTTAAAATGGTCGCAAATCTTCATATCCTTCTGTTAAGTTCGATTTTTCATGTGATTGTTGCATAAAATGTGAAACAAAGTGGTTTTGGGTGTTTGAAATAGTGAAACAAAATGGATTTTTTGAAATGGTTGCTTGGTTAGGGCTTTTAATATTATAAAGTGGGTATCTTGTGTTGCTTATTTGCAGTGAGCTGACTAATTTATTTTTTTAGTTGGACATAGTTTATTATCAACATCATCTATTACAATCCATGACAACGAAAATACATATATAATTGATCAACTTCCTTAAATCATCCATTACAATCAATTAACTACCATTACATCATGCAAATCTATGTAAAATTAAAACCAAAGTGACAATCCATGACAATACACTGCATATAATGAGTTTTGAGTTTCCCTCTTTAAGTCTATCAACTTCCATTTCCTTTTTAAGTGATTCCCTTCTCAAATTTTTTCACGTTTTCAAGTGGCTTATTCATCGCACTCATTGCTTCATCTTCAATGGGAGGCACTTCAACCCATTCAAAATATCCATAATATCTCCCAACTTCCTATCAAAATTGGTATCACAAGGTGAAAACAGAGCCAAATAGATAATATAATTTAACAGAGAGAGAGAGACGAACAAAGTTTACAAATATTAAGAGGAAACTAACCCTATAGTTACGGCAGCCATAAAACCTTCTTCCTCTTGACATATCCTTCTTGGAAACACAAATTCGAGCTAGAACATCACAGACACACATGTGCATGTCTGCAACAGTGGTTGACAACGATCTAGATCGTGATGAAGCCATCTAAGATGCGCGACAGATTCGCATTAACCTCGATAACAATTACCAAGCAAAAGCCCTAATTTTTCCAATCTTGTTATCTGCAATTTTGGTAAGAAACTTAAACCCTAGTTTTTCAGTTCTTTAAGCCGCAACAATTGACGACCATTCCTTTCTCCCACCTAATCTACGTTGGAAGTCAACTTAGACATATCAGCATTTAGTTGTCTTTTCTTTTTTCTTTAAAAAGCCACGTATGAAAATAGGAGAATTTATTTGACGTCCGTCCCAGAAATTGGACGGAATGATCAATTAATAACTTTTAAAAAGTTCAGTATGCTAATTATTTATTTTTAAAATTTAATAAAGTAATGCTTAAAATTTGACAATTACAGTGGGATAATCCCCCTTTTTACCATAAATAAAATATCTTTGTCCATAAAAAAGAAAAAGATAAAGTAAACCCTTCAATAGGAAAGACAAAAGTTTCAAGTCACTTAAAAAGTATCTTCAAAGCTTTTCAAAGTAAGTACGCAAAGCCCTAGGGTATGGGTATATCTTACCCTCATTTTCGTGTCAGCAGACTCAGCACCAAAGTTTTGGAGGAAAGACGTGGGTAAAGAAAATTATTCTTTAGAATGAAGAACTTTTTCTTTTCATGCTTTCCTTTATCCCTAAATTAAATCTCACAAAATAAATTATTAATTTTGATTTACTCCCTTCCATCTCGAAATATAAGATAAAATATTAATTATTTAAAATAAATTTAAGATATTGCGAAATTTAATATTAATGTGCTTCATTTAACTTTTTAAAACAATAAATTTATAACTTAGTAGTTTTTCAAATAGTTTACGATTTTATAATTTTGTATATATCAAGGTAAATGAAATCGTATCAATTTTAAATTAAAATTTTTATTTAAATGACTTTAAAAAATCAAATTTAATTCTGTGTTTAGGAACGAATGGAGTACTTGTCTTTAAAATTATAATTTTGAGGGTAATCTGAAATTTACCATTTTTTGCTTTATATTTTGGGTCTATGAAACACAATTCCAACAAAAATGTTCAATTCTTAGTGCAAATAGTACAACAATTTATCACATCATCATTTGCGCCGAAATATAATTATCAGCACTAACATGTTAACCCTTTTTTTAAATACTCTCTCCGTCCCAAATTAATTGTTTTTCTAGAATTTTTTAAAGTCAAATTGACTATTTTTAAAATTAATAATTAAACATATATAAATATATTTCTAAAATTATAAAAATTGAAATTAGTAATAAATTATATATACTTTCTTTTGGTTATAATATCTTTACCTATATGTTAGCAAAAATAGTAAAAAAATTAGTTTTAAAAATAGTCAATTTAACTTTAAAAAGTCCTAGAAATGCAATTAATTTGGGACGGAGGGAATATATGATTCACTTATCTACGAAGATCGAAATAAATTATATTTAATTATATATTTTTATAATCAATTGAAATAAACATGATCAATATATATGATTATTATCTCTACGATTCTATATAAAAAAAAGTCGTGTCTGTGTATTTTTTGTTTCAATATTATTTTTTGGTGTTCTTATCTTTATTGTTCACTTTAATTTTTATTTAATTTTCTATCAACTGATCAGTTAGTATGTACGGAACAAATTATAGTGCCATTAGATAGAAGCAAATTAAAGTGAATAGGAAACGTGCGCAATAAAGTAATAGTACGAAAAAGCCTAATAAGAGTGGTACTAACCTACCTCAACTCACAACCCGTAATACATGGTAAAATAATTAGTAATCCATCCTTGCTTTATATTTGAAATTTTCAATTTAAAATATTTTCTAATATTTAAATTGATGTCATTTGTTTAATTTTTAAAAGTAATAAATTTATAATAGGTAATTAGTCTTTAGATAATTTATAATTTTTATAATTGTATTATCTAAAATTAAATTAATTTATATCAATTATAAAATTATAATTGTATTAATTTGATTTTAACATGGTAATATTAGTCATATATTTTGAAATGGTAGGAGTAAAATTTGTAAAAATCACTTTTAGTTTCCTACAATTGTCCTTTTTTCATTTTGTTTTGCAATGAATTCTTATGGTTTATGATAAGAGTTTAAATTTGATACACTGATGGTATATACACGATTGATGCTAGGATCATGACACGTCAGTAAAACAAGAGTTATTTGTATAGTTAACATAAGTAATTTATCAATGACGTGTCATAATTTTGATACTGCTCATACACTATCAGTATATCAAAACTTTAATTTTGATGTTAAAAAGTCAAGCACTTCTTACCGAAGAAGCTGTGAACAGAAAATAAAATAGAGAAGAAAATATAATCTGAAAATTAATAAAGTTTTCTTCAACATTTCAAGTTTTAAAATACCCTAAATACAACTCGTCTAGATAGCGTTACAATTATTATTCCTTCCAATTTCAAAATTAAAAATATATTTTCTTTGTTAGTATGTTTTAAAATTAGAAATACATTAGTATTTATATTTATAAAGTGACATTAGCTAGTTTCCTAACCTATCATGCACTACTGTTATTTCTAATTTATTAAGTATTACTAAGTCACAATTAATATATTTCTAACTAATGTTTCAAGTAAGTTCAGAAGATTTTTTTTTTCCTTCTTAAAAGTCTTCAGTTCACAAATGCATCCCAAATTTTAAAACAGAAGGAATATTTTACACATTTATTTTGACTTATGTCTCGTATAATAATCTTCATATCCAGTTATTTATGAGTACGCATTATTGAGCGAATAATGTGCAAAAATACTAAGAGAATCACAACAAACCAGAACCAAGTGGATTTAGGGAATTGAGCAAATTTATATAATCTTATCCCAAAATGAGTCGATACTAGAGTGCAAATTGATATGGGAATAAATAAATTTCCTTTTTTTAGTGATATGCCAAAACATGCTTGAGACAAATTTGTAGGGCTAAATAATTAAATGACAGAATAAGACTAATCTTATTGGAAAGTGGGTTTCAATAATAATAGAGCTTTTTTTATTCAAGATTCTTCTAAAAGAAAGTTGAATAGGGTCCGTCCGTCCGGTTATAAAATTGCATAATTACTCTCAAACCTTCAATAATTTAGTAACAAAAATGTATATTCATTACGGTATGTACAACACTGTTTTGTATATGTATCTAAATTACACATAAATTACTGTTTTTTTTTAAATTTTAGTTCCAATAAATCTTATAATTTTTTTGGGAGTCAAAAGAAAAAAAAATTAAAAAGAAAAAAAAATTCCGACCGGTCGCCGTAGTATTATTGTTTTTAGTTCACATTAAGGATATGTTTGTTTATAACATTTATAGTGAAAGCATACGCATTTAGAGGAAAGCATACGCATTTAGAGGTAATGTATTAATTTTAATATCTCTAAACGTTGTTTGTGAATTAAATAAATTATGTTTAAAATAAATTATTTATAATTAAATGAAAAAATTTCAAATGCACCTAACTCTCCATAAAAATAAAACATAAATAAGATCTCCAATAGGTGTGATTTGGGAATCATGACTGATTTTATTCCAGAAAAGTGGATTTATTTCACATGGGGGTGTGTTTTACTTTTGCAATTTTGGTCACAGAAGAGGTAGTCATGGAAATTATAGACCAATATTTGACCAACTTTACTGATCAATAAGCTTTTGACAATTGACATAATGGATATACGTAGGTACTTCTAGACACTTAGTACCTACTGCCTTTTCCCTTTTAGTAGGTAGTACATACGTCTCATGCACTATTATTATCAAGTGCTGTTTTTGGTTGATGACTCCTGCCATTATCTCCATTTGTGTTCCTTCCATCATCCATGTTGAGGTGTGGAGTATTAGACTCTCTCTCTCTCTCTCTTGCCCATCTCTTTTGAATTTTTTGTTTGTTATATTTATTTATTTGATTTTAGTTGTGTTTTAAAATGATAATCATTCTTATAAAAAACAAGAGGGTATAAATTAATATAGAAAAATTGTTATACCTTTTATATGAGATGCAAAAACGAATTTAATGGGTAATGAAAAATATTAAAAGAGGACGGTCCTTAGCAAATAATGATCATAAGATTTCGATCGTAAGATATGATCATCATAAGATTTGAATGATCACCAGATTCTACACCATCGATCGTAAGATATGATCAAGTGTATTTTTTTTTAAATAGAACCTTCCTAAAAAAAATTATTAATTTCAAGATAACAGTAAAGACAATTCCCCTCCACAACATAGTGTTGTACGGACTAAAGAATCTTATTTCTTTTTAAGTAATTAAATTTTATAATGAACAATACAAAATCTAATGAAATTTTATAACCGTTATTTGATATGAATAGACTATCTCACATTAAAATTATATATGTTAATATTTAAACATTTCCCTTATTAATATACACTTTACTGGTTAAGAAAGAGATTGTACATCCTTATAAGGGTCGGGATTCTTACTCATTGTTTGAAACTTTGAATCAAGAAAAGCAATGGCCAAATCAAATTTTTTTTAAAATAAAAGAATTTTTAATAATTTTTTAACAACAATGAATAAAAAATTTGGGCAATAGGATTAGGCGTAAATCGTATTTTTAAATAGAAAAAAGGAGTCACCAATTTTGACTATTTTGTAAAATAGGCTATTTGCTTAGACTATTCACGTACGTAAAATTTTACAAAATAAAAAATGGGGTTTTAATTTGTCATGGGAACAATGGTAGCCACTCACTGTCTACGTCCACCCTTGTAAGGAGATTGAGTGCATTATTGACTTATTTGTAGATTCGTGTATAGTATTAATTGATGATTTGATGCGGCATATATATATATATATATATATATATATATATATATATATATATATATATATATATACACACACACACACACACACACACACATATAATATTCTAAATACAAAGATTCTTGGTATAATAATGTATCTCTAAACAAACAAAATTAGATTCTTCAAATAATTATGACACTTACTTTATTTTCAATTAGGATAAGTATATATACACTAAAAAGTGTTGGACAAAGATGGAATAAATAAATCATATTATCAAACAATATTCCTAAAGAAATGTGATAACATAAAGAGAAGAAGCTTTAATTAATACACTCACATTACATATTCTAGACTTTCTAGTTAGCATTTTTGGTTGTGATCCTTCAATATTTCCATTTTTTATATCTACAATGAAGGTGATAAAATTATAAAAAAATAAAATGTGAAATATTGTCTTAGGGTGATTATAACTAGGCTTTAATTTATTTTTTATGAGCATAATTTTTTTTGTTATCTATATTATAAAATATGAGTTTTTTCCGATCCCTCTTTTTATATTTTTAAATCATAACATAGACAAAATATATAACAACTCAGACTTTCTAGGCTCTAGCATATTATCTCAATTTTTGTCCACTTTCCAACTTTTCTTTTTTATAATTGACTTTTTAAAAAAAATAATTTATTCACACCATCCCCCATCTTATCTCACATTTCAACTCTTTTACAACTCTATATCCATTAAACATTGTATTTTTTTTTTCCAATTCAAAATTTCCGCATGAAATGGCATGCGCCCCATTTACTAGTAAGACATTAGTAGGGAGTGGAGTGCCTCTATGATAGTCCTTATTTCAAAAAAAAAAAGTCTCATTTTTTTTCCTTCATAAAAAAAAGTCTCATTTCTTAATATCAAATGGCATATCTTTAAGTTATCACGGTATCAGTGCTAAATTAACAAATGAAAAACAATTCATATATTAACTAATTTAATATCGAATTGTTATTGCGACTAATATAGAACTAACTACGGTAGACGACAAAATATAGCAATAATCTTCCTTCTTGTATTCATACACAATTATACATCAGTATTTAGTACTCTCTCCGTTCCTTAATATAAGTCGTTTTAGAAAAATATTTTTGTCTCTTAATATGACGTTTGAGAATTTCAAGTAAGCTTAGTTTCTAATATTACCCCAAGTATTAAATATAACTTTGGTTCTCTAACTATTTTTTGTCCAATAAATAACACTCTCTTTTTTCAATACAAGGACAATATAGGCAATTGATATTATATTTAATATTATACAATCATTTTCTTAATACTTGTGAATAACTCTAAAACGACTTATATTAATGGACGAAAAGAGTAATAAGATAAATTTATCGTCATATACAACATTACTCTTCACAAATTGCTATGTTAAAAAAAATAAACATGAAACAAAATCAAAAGTCCTAAATTTTACAACGTTGACTTTTTTTTTGTTTATAAATTATGATACTAATACTTACCTAATTACTAATAATGAAAGGAGAGAATGTAGACCACAAGATTTTGACCTAAAATTGAACCAATTAAATGTTTTGCAGCACCTATCTTGGCATGTTTATGAGATGGTGACCTACTTCCCCCCCATCTACTAAAAAACTACCAAAAACAAACAATTAACTAACTCCCAAACCAAACCAAGCCTGGAAAAATGTCATACAATTCAATTGTTGAATAATTATTACAAATCCATCGTTTTAATACTCCCCTAGTGCATTTAATGTACCAAATCCAACGCTCCAAGGTCCTGCCACGTGGACCCACTTCTTGCCTTCCACGTAAGCAGGGCCTAGTTAATTGTTAGGAACAAGCCTACATGTACACTGTGTACTTGATCAGATAAAAACTGTTTCCACCTTTATCTTTGGTTCGGTTCGGTTAAAAACCCCAGGTAACAAACAGAGATCTTTTCAGATAAAAATATAATAAAATAGTATTTACCACGCCACGCCGTTACTTTTTTCTTTTCTGTTCCATTGGAAGACGAATCGAATATTTTTACTGTTTCAGTCCCATTTTACCGTAATTTTTGTACTTTGAAAAGTTTCGGTCTTTTAGTCACAAATCACAAAAGCGAAAAATATCAATAAATAAAGTTATAAAAACTTGTAATTTATTATATTAAATATTTTTTTTTCAAATATCACCACTCATATTTGTGCACTTTACTGATAATAAAAAAAATTATATATAAATTCATAAAAATTATTTTTTAAATATGTTTATTTTAAATTTAACAATAAAAAAATTTTGTTATTTAATGCGCAACAAAAATATCTGATTCTTGTTTGTGAATATGTACAATAACATAATTGTATTCGGTACTTTCATTATTCAACATTGATAAAACTTTTTTTAAAAAAAATTATTCCAATTTACTTATCGTTTTAACTTTTTAGGAGAATTAATTATTTATTTTTTATATTACTCCTAAATTCTCATTTTTTAAGAATTTTTTTTTTGATTTCAGTTAATAATTCCCAATTTTTCTTAAAGGATAATAACGAAATTTACACAAATTTTAATGACCAAGTAAGAGTTTTAAATACCTTTCTTAATTCTTAACTTACGTATACAGAGTTAAAATCACTATTATTATAAAATGAATAAATATAAAAAAGTTAGGTGAAATTAGTAATAAAAATTGACATATTTTTATTGTAACATAAATCTTTTCCGCAAAAATAAAATAAAAATAATTAAAAAACAAATAAATAAATAGAAAAAGAGAGAAGGTGACACGTGAGATAAGAAAGAAAGGGGGGACAGCGGTGGTGGCAAATAAGCATAGGGAGGAAAGAGACGCTGGAACCTTCACAAAGTTGGTTGAGTGAGAAAATTGAAAGAAAAAAAAAAGAGAAAAGAGGAGAGAGAATAAAACACAGGACACAATTCCATATATACATATAAATATAAATATTGCTATATATCTATCTATAGACATACATAGATTCGGGAGATATATACACCAGATTATTTTTCTCTGATACAGGAGGATTTCCATTGGAAATCGTGATTGCTTTGCTTGTTTTTATCTGTTTATCGGATTCAATCGAAGAGCTGTGCAGATTGTGATCCAGATCTTATTTGTGGCTTTCAATATGGTTTGCTTTTACAATTTCTTTGAATTCGATTCTGTTTATGTGTTTGTTTATGTTTTAATTATGATAAAGAAGGAAAGTTTTTGGTTTATTGATAATAATGTGAGATCTGACGGATTTTCTACTGGCATTGTAGATATTTATTGAAATTTCGTTTATTGAAGGTTTTATCTTGTATTTATTTGATGAATTGTGTCGGCCCGTTTGCATTCACGGATTTCATCGGTTACTTTTTTTGTTTTTGTTGTATATATTTTGGTCTGTTTCAGTTGAATCCTTTATTGTTACGAAGATGATCAGCTTCAGCTGAAAATTGCAGAGTTTGATTAATTGTGAAGTTCTGTGTCTTTTGGTTGAGGTAAATATGTTAAAAGCAGGGGTAAGTGATGCAATTTTGGGACAATAATGAAGAGCATTTCTGATTGTATGCTGTTTGGATGGTTCAGGAGCTTCAGATCTGTCTTCTTCATTTCTTCACTATTTGCAAATATTGCCCTCCATTTGTTTTTTGTTTTTTGTTTATGGGCCTTTTTAAAGTTGTTTTGTCTTTTCTCTGTAAAGTTTGAGTTTTTTTCTTTGGAATTTGCTAGAAAACTGTTTGGGAAGATGAAAGAAAAATGTGTTCTGGTACTCTTTTTCTGTCATAGAAAGAAGTTTTTACATCTGTGCTATCAAACAGTAACGGTCACATCTCAAAATAGTTGCCACTTGAACCCAGAACTCTTATTAATGGACATAACCAAACAACATAGAAGAAATATGTTACCTGCTTCCATTTATACATTATATTATTTATCTTTGAATAAAGGGTTATCTTTTTTGGTCACTACTTTGATGTTTTTGCCATTCTTCTGGTTGTGGTCATGCAGGGCAACATGGATTTTGATGGATTTTCTGCAAACTAAATTTTTTTTGTTTTGGAGCTTGGGGGTAGTCTCTTTCTTTCGAACCTGACTAAAAATGTCAGGTAAGCTTGCATGTGGTATAGCTCAATTCATCAATTGTTGGTCTTCTAACAATATATCTAGTATAATGGAAATTAAGCTGAACTGTTTCCTAAATCAATATGTCATTTGTCAGGCCTAGAGCAACTAGAGGCTTCTGATGAATTACGTGAAAGGAGATCAGATTTTGAGAACTCTGAAGATGAGAGACGGAGATCTAAAATTGGAAATTTGAAGAAGAAGGCGTTGAATGCTTCAAACAAGTTCACACATTCTCTCAAAAAGAGGGGTAAGAGAAAAATAGATTATAGGGTTCCTGCAGTTTCTATAGAGGATGTACGTGATGCAAAGGAGGAGAGTGCTGTCCACGAATTCCGTCAAAAGCTCCTCGACAAGGATTTATTACCAGATAGACATGATGATTATCATACTTTGCTGAGGTTTGTAAAGTTTTTTTTAGATAGTGTTCATTTGGTTGTCTTGACATAATAATCTGAAACGTAGTGAGTTTTCTTTTTGCTAATCACATACGTTGGACGAGCACATTTGGTGTCTTTGAGGTTTCCTCAAAATAACAGCACCATTATAACTTACATTTTAACGGTTTTGAAACCTTCATATAGGACCAATTTCTATATGGAAATGATTCCAAAATGATAACAAGACATTGGCTATGCTCATGTTTTATGGATAACTGAAAGCCCTGATGTAAATTAGATTAAGGCAAAAATGTATTAAGAAGAAAATAATATTTTAATATGTGCGTTAATCGAAGAACTTGCTCAATTTTCTGGTGAAACCGGTGTGGCATCTGGTGGATGTGAGCTATTTTATTCTATGATTTCTCAGCCATTGTCCCAGATTTAGTAATCTGTTTCATATTTTTTCATGCAGATTCTTGAAAGCTAGAGATTTTAACTATGAGAAAACAATCCAGATGTGGGAAGAAATGCTTAATTGGAGGAATGAGTATGGAACAGACACCATACTGGAGGTAATCACAAAACACATCCCATTGGCCTTATAAATCGCTAGTCACTGTACTTCATATTCTAGGCGAAAGAAGAAGCGAGGTCGGATACCAAAAAGTCTTTGTAACCTGAATATTAAGAGTGACCCTCCCAAAGTGAGTTCGACTATAACAGCATTGTATAGATGGCACCGGTATAAATATTGGTATTATGATCTTGGGACACTACATTTGTTGTAACTGAGATTTATTAGTGCTCTTATGATCAGAAGGCATTTGCCGTAAGTACATTATGATTTTTGTTGTCGAATGCTCATAACATTGAATAATTATTTTTCAGGACTTTGAATTTGAAGAACTAGAAGAAGTCTTACAGTGGTACCCTCAAGGGTACCATGGGGTTGATAGGGAAGGAAGACCTGTTTACATCGAAAGGCTTGGAAAAGCACACCCAAGCAGGCTTATGCGCATCACCACAATGGATCGCTACTTAAGATACCATGTCCAAGAATTTGAGAAAGCAATTCATGAGAAGTTCCCTGCTTGTTCAATTGCAGCAAAGAGGCAAATATGTTCAACAACTACAATATTGGACGTACAAGGCTTGGTATGTTGACCCTATCAGTCGACACCCTTTCTGGGTCAACTAACATCTATTACTGCAACATTTTTGGCTATTCAACAGTATATCTTTCGGAATCAAATATTTTTAATTACTTGTCTTTTAAGAGTTAAAGTAATTTACTTGTGATTAATCTGGTATCACAACATTTGTCTTACATACTACTGTATACCATGGTGAAGTGTGGCTTTACTCTGAAACTATATTTGTGACTATTGAAAGATTTCTCTTCTTGATCCATGACTGCTTATTGCAATTGCATCTGTGTAAAACGTTAAAATAATTGTAGTTTACATCACGATGTGTAGGGTGTTAAGAATCTAACGCCAACAGCGGCAAGTCTCGTGTCAGCCATGGCAAAAATTGACAGTAACTACTACCCGGAGGTGCTGTGAACTCTTTAGTGAATACCTCTTTCAGTAAACACTGTTGTCTTTGCCTAAATTTGTTTTACATTATTATCTACAGACTCTACATCGAATGTTTGTTGTCAATGCTGGTTCTGCCTTCAAGAAGGTGCTTTGGCCTGCTGCTATGAAATTTCTAGAGGCAAAGACCATTGCAAAAATACAGGTAAAAGAAGTGTGTTAAGCATCTATGCTAATTTGTCATTTATCCACAACTAACTGACCTTATTTCTTAATCTATTTTGTCAGGTTCTTGAACCTAAATCTTTGGGCAAACTACTTGAATATGTTGACTCAAGGTTGGTAATTTTGTCTTGAAACGTCCTTTTTCGTTCAGCGTTAAGCTCAACTTAGTCTTGATTTAATTTCCTTCAGTCAATTGCCCGACTTCTTGGGTGGCTCATGCACATGTCCTGCTGAAGGAGGGTGTCTTAAGTCTAATATGGGTCCATGGAATGATCCTCAAATAATGAAGGTAAATTCTTTCGATAGAAATGTTGTTTATAATTTATCTACCTGAAACAGGATGTTCTTTATGCTTGAAATTTGATTTTTAGCGAGGTGGTTCTGACTGTAGTTGTTTTCTCCAATTTTTAGCTTGTATATAATGCAGAAACGACATTTGTGAGGCAAATCACCAGAGTCTCAAGTGACCCACAAAAAACCGACTCTTATATTCAGATACGCACGCTAAAGGTTAGTTACAATCTTTTATATGTATTATGTGTTATTAATAATTGTGTTCAGTATATGAGATGATATACTTTTTTGTTATCAGGGTAGAAATAGTAATACGTCAACAGTAGAATCAGGATCTGATATCGGTGATTCATGTTCTCTAACTAGACGAAGTAGTTCTAGGATTTCAAGATTGGAACCTCTTCATGAAGAAGTGAGTTTTGGTATCTACGATTAACAATATCAATTTTTTTGGTGTCAAATTTTATCTTTTTGAGTCTAATATGGTTGATGAATGGGCACAAGAATAAAGCCTATTGTTGTATGTTATAATCATCACCGTTGTTTGTGTGTGTAATGTGCATGACGTGAATTAATGATTTTTTGCAGGCCAGGGCAACAGATTCAACTGTCTACTACAGTTGTGATGATCATTTTAATCAGGTTGATAATGATAATGACATCGACCAAGTACTGGGAAGTTCTCAGGATCTATCTTGTCAAATCAATGAGGTGGGGAGTTCATTTAATGAGGGAGCATCAAACAGAGAAGGTATTGTTTACACTTTTCATGTGGTTATTATCCAAGTTCTTCAATTCCGAATGCACTTCTTCTGGTCAGAACTCAGAATTCGCCCTATATAAGCAGTGGGAGAAGTTGAAAGTCTCGTCTGGTTTGACTTCTGAAATCACTCCTGTCAATTGAAAAGACCATTTTTACTTGTTTTCTCATTTTGATTGCTTCTTAGATAAGGTCAAAAAAACATTATGGTGAAACACTTTGAATTGAAACACACAATGTTTAGGATATTAAGTGATGGTCAAGTATATATTGTTATTTCATAAAAGTTCTGTAAATTTTCGTTAGGATAAAAGTATTTCAAATGCCAAGCAATCACATGAGAATATTTAATCTAATATTTTAAAAAATATTTACCAAAAAACAAATATATATATTTACAGGTGTTAAAACTGATTTGCAGTTACAGGAACTTTGGTTATCCAGTGGTTGGACACTATTCAGGAAAAAGTTGTGAAGAGAAGTTTCCGGTGTGTGGCAAGAACACTACTATATTTTGTGGTCAAACTGATTGCAATTGTTCGTAGTTTACCCTTTGAATCTTGGAGAAGAAGGAACAATGTGTATCCATCTAACGTGATTGAAGACAAGCCTGACATACATCCACCTCATCGTGCTGAAGCTGTCACCGAAGAAGATCGAGTCCTTCCATGTGTGGAGCGTCTTCAGAAGGTAGAAAAAGTCCTTGAAGAACTTAAGAACAAACCGGCTGAAATTCCAAAAGAAAAGGATCAAATGCTTCTGCATTCTTTAGACAGGATCAAGTCTGTTGAGTTTGACCTCGAGAAAACAAAGAGAGTAAGCCTCACACGCTTTGGTGGAGATCTTTGAATATTGAAAGCTTTACTGTGTTGACTTGTCATTCTTTTTGTTATAGGTACTACATGCCACTGTGCTGAAGCAAGTTGAAATTGCAAAGCTAATGGAGAATCTTCAGGACTCCAAATTTCGTGTAAGTTGCTTTACCAATAAAACTCCTCTTGTTCACAAAAGCTTGTGTAGTTTTGATCATTTAGTCAGGCTTAATTTTTATGATGGTAAATTAGACTCCTGAAGTAGATATCTGGAATCATGTACTTTCTCCCTAATCTAGCATCATTGATGGACAACATCAGCTAATTGTAAAGTTCTGCCGTCTGGAGAAGAGAGTCAAATCCATGCCGAAACATATTTATGCATTACACATCTCAACTTCATTTTTCGGTAATTAATGTTTTATTTTTTCTCAACTACATTGAAATAAGTAAAAATTATATCATATTTAATATGTTTTTGACCATCTCAAAGTTCATGCTAAAAGCACCAAACAAAAGGTGCCTATTTTTCTGGACTGGAGGTATTACTTGGGCTATTTATTTGGTTGTCGGCTTGAGTCCACAAAAAGATGACAGTCTGCGAGTTTGCTATTTCATGAAGTTGTTGGCTACATCGTGTTGATGGTGTTAGGGAAATACTCTCTTTTCCACCATTACAGATACATTTTGACCTTTTAAGTCGATTAGCAAAATCTTAAAATTCGAAATTAATATGAATTGGTTTACATTTTGAAAGCAACAAATATTGTCTGGACTAATATTAAATTATTTCGTGTTGGATTTGAATTTAGGATTTATCATTGACTTAAAAAGTTGAATGTATCCACAATTGTGAATTAGAGGATTCCCTTTTGTTTTTAGCACCTAATGTGGTTACTGGTTGCAAGTTATAAAAGTGAACTTTCAGTCAAATTTTGCACTCATCATTCTTGCATTTCGACCAAGTCTTTATTACTTCTGCTCTTCATTCCTCCAGTTCTGTAATCAACCATTAACATTGATCCCCTTTCGTTTTCTGTTACAGCATCGAAGGTTGTGGTGTTGAAATTTGAACAGTTGAAACGGGGAACAAGCTTCAAATACTAATACTCGGCATCCAGAGGTGAATTTAACAAATTTTAACTTCATAGGCTCAAGATTTGTGGTAGTACATAGAGGGAACAACTATACCAGAAGAGCAGATTTGCTATTTACCACACTCTTTTTATTATTTATGTTTCATAGAGTAAATGAACGAACCTACAGTTATAGCTCCGAGAGTTGTTCCCCTACTCAAATTTGAGACGATGTAGAGAAAGAAAAGCTTAATGCATAGTTATATAGTGCGGCAACTTTTGTGTCTTATCTAGTGGTTCCAACAAGTGCACCAGTATTCACATTATACAAACTGATGCCGTGACACCAACTGTTCTAGTAAGTGTCGCAAACAATTTATATGTTACCGAGGGATCTACAGGACTGTTGGACCGTTAAGCTGGTCCTCAATAGAAATTATAAATTTTCATGGGGAAATAAATGAATACATAATTGCATTATAGTATTCGAATTGTTGCTCAATGCCTATAATAATATATATTAGGCACAGAAAGAAACTCCAACTAAATATATATAGTGAAACACGCGTTTTGCATTTTTCTAGCAAATGTGCAGGTGTAAATATTCTGGAAATATGAATGGTATGAGTTGTATTATTGTTGACCATAATGGAGTGAGACACTTGAATATTATTGTTGGTATGAATTGTACGTTATGTCGACCTACATAAAAGAAATTTTGAGTGACATTGTGCAATGTTATAGTAATCTTGTATCAAGGTCAATCTTAGTACTACTAGTAATTTGACTAGTTTCATTCAACAATTAAACAGGGAGTGAGTAAATATTTTAAGGAAAACAAATACTACATTTTTAAGATTTGATAATAAAGGATGCCAAATACAATCTCTTTATTTCATTTATAATATTGTTTATGAAACCATGTTTCTTGCTTTCTTTCCGGTTCTAATTTTAAAAGAAGTCGAAAAGTAAAATGAAATAAATAAAATGAAAACGCTCTTGTTAGAGTTAGAGAATATATAAATTTGGAATGATATACCACCGATTAATTACTTGGGACGCTAATGTATGTATGATTGTGCAATAATTGCCGTATGACTTTTGTATAAATGTATTTACTCCTAAAGTTTAATAAATTTTTCTCTTTACATTCTTTCATTTAGTTGTTCTTGTTTTCCTTTTTATGAAATTTCTTGGGGTTTTATTTCTCCTAATTTGGAATTTTTTCAGTCTACGGAGTATTCTTTTCCTAGTTTGAGATTTTCCCATGCTACTGAGCTTATTTTAAAATTTATGATCTTTTCATGGAGGAGTTTTGATTTGTTGAAGATATCTCTTTAAATTTGGGTGTGGGGTCGTTACGATAACTTCTTTTTTTCTTTTTGTTATTCGTGTTGAAGAATTGCTCAAGTCTATTTATTTTTGTATTTTTTTTAATAATCTATATGTTTTCGAGTTTCGATTTGGGAAGAAGTATTATCTCGACCATAGTGTTTTGTAATTTGATTCATCTGTCAATGATAATTATTTACTGTTCTTATTCTAAGACTTTGTCAAAAAAAAATTATTTTTCTTTAATTCGTTTTATAACTAAAGATATATTTTTTTATTTTAGCACTATAAAGTGACATGACATAATTAATATGATATTATTTTTTTATTATCACTTTTAGCATCACACCACCACTACTAAATTCTTGAGTAAAATACACTGACATCTCCTGTAGATAATCATAATAACCCCCTCTAATTTTTAAAGTACCAGTCAGTACCCTTCTAGTCTATAATATATAACATTCACTACTCCTAGTGTGGTTGAACAACTAATATCCACAAATATTTTTAATATAATGTCAAATACACCCTTCAATTATATTGTTTAATATATCTACTAAATATAAATATGTATATTATCATTTTCACTTAACTTAATACTAATTAATTAAATTATGAACTTGTGCAATAAATAACAAATATTCATTTTATCAAGAAAATAAATTCATACAATTTTTGCTAATTAAATTCCTCAAATATTAAAATTTACGTAATATACATTCAAACATAATTTTTTCTAATTAAAAAGTAAAATTTTAATACCCATAAAAAGAGCAAATTAACACAAAAAAATTTTTTATAATTATTTTTTTCAAATATTAAAATTTACGTAAAACAAACTTAGACAAAACTTGTTACCGAACGAATCTTATAATTCATATAAAAAAGTGTTAAAAATTATGTTAATTATTTTTCTCAAATATTAAACTAAACATAAGTACACTTAGGCATAATTATTTATAGTAAAAATGACAAACGTTGTTACTCAAAAAAAAAAGAAAAAAAAAACATATTAAAAGAAAAATCTTTTTACACGACAAAAGTATCAATAAATATTATTACATTTTTTTTATTCAACATTACCACAAAACAACACCAACTATATACTAAAATATTTAATCAAAATCATAAACATCCCATATTTTGACATATACTCAAGAAAATTTAACATATGAAAATCATAATATGAAACTAAGAATTCAAATAATAATTTTTGTTATTAAACACCAAAAACTAAACTATCAACCTACTCAATTCACCCTAATTAGAACAGCTCAATTAATAATTTAATTTAAAATTCTTAATATTTGTATCATTTATCCATAAATATGTGTTGATTAAACTAAATTAGTTTTTTTTATAAGTTGCCAACAATTTGAATGAGATTATCTTAATTACAAATAAAACTATAATTAAAATTTATTGTATTAAAGTAGGATAATTTTGTCATTAAAAATATATATATTATTCATGAATTAAAATTTGATAACATACAAGGATAAATATGTAACTTTATCTATTTAGTCAACCCTAAAAGTTTGCAGGGGTACTAGCTGTTATTTCTATAAAGTGACATGACATAATTAATATGATATTATTTTTTTATTATCACTTTTAGCATCACACCACCACTACTAAATTCTTTAGTAATACTAAGAATACATCTAATCGGAACTTAAAATTATGTTTAAAAGTTATCATTTTACAATCTCAAAATTTTAAAATGGACAAATAAAAAAAATTAGAGATATACATTTAACTTAATTTTTTTGGTTGTTAAAACTGTTAGACTAATATATTTACATGTAAAAATATCAATTTCTTAAATTAATGCTCTATACCAAAGTTTGAAATGACACCATCTTTATCTTTATCTTGATATAAGTAATGTTGGCTTTTAAAATAATATATACCCTGTTGTGAAATGATAGATAAAATAAAATGTATATCAACAAAAATGTATATTGATAAACTCTTGTGTTTAAGTGGTCATCCAGAATTCATTTGATATCTCTCTTACCACTCTGATGAGTTCTACACTTTCAGGTGAGAATTGCTCTACACCATACTTGATATCTATTTGATGCCTTATATATAGGCATGGAGAGAGAGAGAAAGTGGAAGATGAAGAGACAAAGGTTTTCTAACACTCCCCCTTGGATGACCACTTTCTAAGAATATGCCTCGTTAAAAATCTTACCAAATAAAACCCTGTGAAAAAAAAATTGGCTAAAGAAAAGAGTACAATATTCTTGTATAACTTCTAGTGCCTTAGGATTGTGTTATTAAAACCTTGCAAAGGAAAACCAAGTGGAAAAAAACCTTAGCGAAGGAAAAAAAGTACAATTAGCACATATCCTTCAAAAAATTTACTCCCCTTCATGAGTATCACTGTTCATGGTAAAAATATCCTTAAGTCGACGCATGCCAATGTTGTGCACCGTCTTCTTAAAAGTCGCAGTTGGTAATGGCTTAGTGAATATATCAGCCAAATTATCACATGATCGTATCTATTTGACATCAATATCGCCACTCTTCTGGAGCTCATGTGTATAAAAGAATTTTGGTGCACTATGCTTTGTTCTATCACCCTTGATATAGCCTCCCCTAATTTGAGTGATACAAGCAGTATTATCTTCGTATAATATCGTTGGACTATTTATGATCGATGATAATCCACAGTTCTCATGAATGTGTTGAATTACCGATCTCAACCAAATACATTCATGACTCGCTTCATGAATTGCGATAATCTCTGCATGATTTGATGAAGTAGTAGAAATTGTTTGCTTAACAGATCTCTATGAAATAACAGTATTTCCATAAGTAAATAAATATCCTGTTTGTGATCTGTCTTTGTGTGGATCGAAAAGATAACCTGCATCAGCATATCCAACTAATTGTGGTTTTGATCTATTTGGATAAAATAATCTCAAATCAGTAGTCCTACGAAGATATCGCAAAATATGCTTAATTCCATTCTAATGTCTTCGAGTTGGTGCAAAACTGCACCTTGCTAGTAAGTTAACTGCAAATGCTATATCAGGTCGTGTGAAATTTGTAAGATACGTCAAAGCACCAATTGCACTAAGATATGGTACTTCAGGACCAAGAGTTTCTTCATCATTTTCTTGTGGTCGAAACGGATCTTTCTTAATATCAAGTGACCGACCCATCATTGGAGTGCTCAAAGGATGAGCTTTATCCATGTAAAAGTGCTTCAGGACTTTTTCTGTGTATGTTGATTGATGAACAAAAATTCTATTTGGAAGATGCTCAATTTGTAGGCCAAAACAAAATTTTATCTTACCAAGATCTTTCATCTCAAATTCATTCTTTAAACAATTTGCTGTTTTTGTTAACTCTTCTGGAGTCCCTATAAGATTTAAATCATCAACATATACTACAACAATAGCAAATCCGGATTCTAATTTATTTTTTTTGATAAAAATACATGGACAAATTGGATTATTCTCAAATCCTTCTTTCAAAAGATATTCACTAAGGCGATTATACCATATGCGTCCAGATTGCTTTAACCCATATAAGGATCTTTGTAGTTTGATAAAATACATACTTCGAGATGTAGAATTATATGCTTCAGGCATTTTATATCTTTCAAGAATTTTCATGTAGATATCATTATCTAATGATCCATAGCTGTAACAACATCCATTAATTGCATATCCAAATTTTCTTTTGCTACCAAGCTAATTAAAAATCTGAATGTAATTGCATCCATTACAGGAGCATATGTTTGTTCATAATCAATACCAGGTCTTTGTGAGAAACCTTGTGCTACAAGTCGCGCTTTGTACCTTATAATTTCATTTTTCTCATTTCGTTTATGTACAAATACCCATTTGTATCCAACAGGCATTACATCTTCAGGTGTTCGGACTACAGGTCCAAAGAATTCACGTTTATTTAGTGAATTTAATTCTGCTTGAATCGCCTCTTTCCACATTGGCTAATCATTTCTACGTTGACATTGTTCAACGGTTTGTGGTTCATATTCATGATCATTACTTCTGGTAATATCAAAAGCAACTTTATATGAAAATATGTTGTCGACAACAATTTTATTTCTATCCAATACTTCTCCTGTATGTATATAATGTATCGAGATCTCGTTATTTTCAGGTACCTGATCCTCTTCAGGGGATAACTCTTTAAGAATTTTATTTTTAGGAGATTTTTGCTCATAAGTTTTGGATAAATCAGTTATTTCTGTGGCCTGTTTCATGGGTCTTATAGGCTGCAACTTGTTTTCTTGTACTGTCCTCTTCCGAAATTTTTTATCTTTAACACCGATCGGTCTTCAATGCTTCAGGTGTGGTTTTGATTCATTTGCTGTTGTATTCACTGATTGTCTTACAGGGACTTCAATCCGTGCTGGAGTATTAGCAGCTGGAATGTGAGATTTCACTATTTTCTTATTATCGGTGAATACATCCGGTAATTAATTTGCAATTCCTTGCAAATGAATAATCCTTTGAACTTCCAGTTCACATTGATTTGTACGAGGATTAAGATGAGATCACGTCGAAGCATTCCATGTAATCTCTCGTTGTGTTTCAGGCAAATTTCGTGCTTCAGGCAACGACTTTTCTCCCCCTAATGGTGGGAAGATTGTTTCATTAAAATGACAATCCTCAAAATGTGCTTTAAAAATATCACCAGTTAGAGGTTCAAGATATCTAATAATAGATGGGGAATCAAAATCGTATAAATTTCAAGTCTACGTTGATGACCCATTTTAGTGCATTGTGGGAGTGCAATAGGTACATATACATCACAACCAAATGTGTGCAAGTGAAAAATATTTGGTTGTTAGCCAAGTACAAGTTGCAATGGTGAGAATTTATGATAACAGTTGGTCTAATGAGAACTAATGATGTAGCATGTAAAATAGCATGACCCCAAGTAGAAACTAGTAATTTTGATTTCATAAGCAAAGGTCGAGCAATAATTTCAAGTCTCTTGATAAGTGATTCAGCTAAACCATTTTGAGTATGTGTATGTGCAACAGGATGTTCAACATCAATTCCAATAGACATGCAATAGTCATCAAAAGCTTGAGATGTGAATTCACCAGCATTATCTAAACGAATTTTCCTAATTGGATAATCAGGAAATTGCGCTCTCAACCTAATTATTTGAGCAAGGAGCCTAGCAAATGCCACATTTCTAGTAGAAAGTAAACATATACATGTGACCATCTGGTTGATGCATCAATTAAGACCATAAAATATTTAAATGGACCACAAAATGGGTGTATTGGTCCACATATATCACCTTGAATTCTTTCTAAGAAAGATGAAAATTCAACAACAATCTTTTAATGTGATGGTTTGGTAATTAATTTACATTGAGAACAAGTATTACATGGATAATCAGTAGGTAAAAGAATCTTCTGGTTCTTTAAGGGATGTCCATGAGAGTTTTCAATAATTCGACGTATCATTATTGATCCTAGATGACCAAGACGATCACGCCAAAGCATAAAAATCTTTGGGTCTGAACACTTCTGGTGTATTGCAATATTTGTTTCAACTGTTTTCATTGTAGGATAATATAACCCAGAAGAGAAAATAGGCAGTTTTTCTAGAATGAGCTTCTGGCCCGATACTATTGAAGTAATATAAAGAAATTCTTCACTACCTTCGTTATTTGTTTCAACATGATAACCATTATAACGCATATCCTTAAAGCTGAGTAAATTTTTGCTTGACTCAGTAGAATACAAAGCATCATTAATACAAAGTTTTGTGCCATTTGGCAACATTATAATCGCTCTTCCAGAGCCTTCAATTAAGTTTGATGAATAATCGCTCTTCCAGAGCTTTTAATTAAGTTCAATGAACCTAATATGGTATTGACATTGGCTTTGCATAATTTTAAAAATCATTCTATATGGTAATTGTTCTTTAAGAGCCTCTAATTACCAGTAGGACCCATACATCTTCATATATGTAAAACATAAATTAAACTTTATTACTTGAAACATAAATAAAACATATCAAAATAAAAATACTTATTATAATGCCATAATATAATGAAAGAAAAATAATTAATTGATATAGCCATTTTCATTTGGAAAGTCAAGATAATTTATAAGATATTCAAGATCATTATAATCATTCATGAGATTTTCAAAATCCTTATGATCAACAAATTTTCGTTTCAATTTCCTTTCCCTTTTCTTTTATGGAAGTTTGGTACAAATCTACCAAATATTTAGGAGTACGACAGGTATGTGGCCAATGACCTTCCATTCTACATCTACGACCACGACCACGACCACGACCATAATTTCCTTTATGTTTATCAAAGGAAGTTCCATTCACTTCAGGGAATGGAGTAGAACCGGTCAGGCGAGATTGGTAGTTTTTTAGCAAAAGCTCATTATTTTGTTCAGCCACTAGAAGACACGATATCACTTCAGGGAACATAGTTTCCTCTATCGCTTCAGGGAATATTCTGTGAACTTATGCTCTTGATATTGCTATTGCAGGAGCATATTTGAGGCATGAAATGTAGTCAATGTTTTTTCTAACATGTCTTCATAAATGAGATGATGACGAATAAAAATCATTGATTTTTGCATGATCTTGCAGGGATGCATGATTGTCAACCTTAATTGTATCTTCAAGATTCTATGCCTCTAGATGAATCTCAGCATCAAGATATCAAGGGTAGCAAAATCAAGTTTTGCAAGTTTTGACATTTATATAAATATATAATTACGTAAGATATTAAATAAGTAAATATAAATTTATAGGAAGCCAAGAAAAGTATTTAACTCTTCTTTGATTACTTTCAAAGTAGGGAAATTGGGAGGTGGAGTGATTATTTATTTATACTAATATTACTACATCACAAAAGTAGTGTACTTACGTAATTTGTACTCTCAAGGAGTGAGTTGAGAGAACTTCCTTTTTAACATTGGGTAGGAGTTCGTGCTGATAACGTGTTGTGAAATCATAGATAAAATAAAATGTATATCAACAAAAATGTATATTGATAAACTCTTGTATTTAAGTGGTCATCCACAATTCATTTGATATCTCTCTTACCACTCTGATGAGTTCTACA
This sequence comes from Aralia elata, assembly GCA_034770075.1. Taxonomy (NCBI): domain Eukaryota; kingdom Viridiplantae; phylum Streptophyta; class Magnoliopsida; order Apiales; family Araliaceae; genus Aralia; species Aralia elata. Next base: position 10,567,695 of record CM068385.1, on the reverse strand, counting down.
CTTTCAGGTGAGAATTGCTTTACACCATACTTGATATCTATTTGATGCCTTATATATAGGCATGGAGAGAGAGAAAGTGGAAGATGAAGAGACAAAGGTTTTCTAACATACCCCCTCTTGTTTCAATATATTTCATTTTTACCTTTTAAAGTGAATGAATTCGTTTTAAATTATTTTCAAATTTAAAGTTGATTTTAACTAATTTTAATCAATAAAAAATAAATATTATAAACTATATAAAAGAGACTGAAATGTAAAACTAACCCTCTTATTTGTAGGTTTTTTTATAAACCCAATTTCCTCTAACTTTTTTTTAATAGGATAAATAACCCTCAAATTTACATTAGTACTTGAAAAGCCACCCCACGTCACTTTTCTATCCATAAAAAGTAATGTTCGTTACTAGTTGTGGATAAATGGCATAATATGAGATGCAAGTGGGGACTAAGCAGGCTTAAGCAAAAGAGTAAAATAACATTAACAACCCAATGGCTTAAGCTATGGCTTTAATTCAAATCGTAATATTCACAAATTAAAGTAATAGTGTCGACTAAGAGGGAGAAATAGGGTATGAGCGAAATTGTACTTCAATAACTACTAGATTAGGTGCAAAATCGTGCTAAGTTACTGAAGGTTTATTAACCTAGAACGATTAATCTGATACACGAAATCGTGCTGGTATAACTTTTATGGAATCAACGTCTAGAGCTCCTTGAAGATGACTTGGGTTGTCCAAAATTCAAACTAAAATATGACTACACCCCATATGGTAAGCTTTTTCTGACTTGATTGTTGATTTTGAATGTGATAGTGTGTGTGTGTATATATATTACCTCTAATATTGTAGTATCTTTTGTTAGTGTTTGCATTTTTGGTTAATCCTATTTGATCTGATGATAACAATTTTATTTGTAAAAGATAACTTCTGTACAATTCTTATTTATATTGAAAATTAAATGTATAAGGACTTAGTTAAGGATCTAATTTGTTAGGCAGATCCATGATCGTAGAATTATGTATAGGGTTTGTAGTGTTGTAACATGAAGATCATTTAGCTGAAGACTTTGACAGATTCGTTTTGTTACAAGTTGTCATGGAATTCTAACATCGCGAAGTAACTGAAGATCATTTAGTTGAAAAGTTGTCTAGAGGAACTCTAAGATCATAAAGCTGAATGCCAGACATCGAGTAAGTACACTACGCGAAAGCAGTCTCTTAGTAAAGCCACTGAAGGATCGTATAGCTAATATCATTTAGTGGGAGTCACTAAACGATACAGAGACCAACACTATGATTGGGAGCAAAATGCTTGCTTAGCTCAAATCGTAGAGTCTGCAGGTTTGACAAGCAATGGCAGGATAGTGATAGAGGTCACTCGACCTTGACTCCAAATACCAACATTGATCTTATTCATTATAGTTAACAAAAAAGATAAAAGGAGACAAACCAACTTTAGAACAGCTAGCTACTTAGCACCCAGAACACAGGTTACCTGCTACACTAAATAGTACGTTGATAGATAGTGACAGGTTAAGGTACAACAAATAACATTTGAAGTCAAAGGAATCATCAAATGTCAAGTGTTCTAGAAGGATTTGAGCAACAATAACAATCCAACAAGCAAAATTTCAAGCTAGGCTATAAAAGGATTGCTACTAGAACATTGGAGACTACTGATCGATTGAATTCAAGCTCTCTAAAAGAACAAGCTCCAAAGCTCTAACTCTACGATCTGAGAAAAATCATTTTGCTGCTAAGTCATACACCTGAGCTTTCATTACTAACTTAGCAGCACCTCAAACACTCTTTCATCTTAGTGTTTTGAATTGATCTTTGTGATCAAATTATACTAAGTCTTAGTGACTTATAGATTCTTAGTGAATCTTGGTTGTAATAGCTCTTAACTTGATTTGTGTAACCACCTCATCTTTAGTGGATTATTACTACTCTTAGAGTAGAAGAGATTTTTATACTCCGAATCTCTTAAAAATCTTTGTGTCCATTATTACTTTTGGTCATTTACTTTCTACAATTTTATTTTAAATGGTTTACTCTACGATCTACACTAAACTCTTAGCCAAGAATTTTTGTTAATCTTTAAGGGGTTTTTTCAAGTAACTTATTTTGGTGCACATACTTAAACTGGCTTGATTATTTTTTTGGTAAACTTTAATAAGAAATTTTAAAGGATCTATTCAACTCTCATTCTAGATTTTCTTGTGCCTTTAGACCTAACATCTTTGAATATATATATATATATATATATATATATATATTGAGGGTATAGTCAGTATTGATTTCTGTTGTATATTATTTTTTTGTAGGTTCGTCAAAACTCAATACTTAGTTTACCATGAAGTAATATCATAGAGGTAATTTGAACCCTACTAAAACTAAGTACATTGGAGGGAAGGTTTCGTATATTGATTTATGTAACATTGATCAAATAGCTATGCTAGACCTTATTAAGATTGCTGGTTTGTTGGGGTACAATGGAATGTGTGACTTTTTGCACAAAAGGCCAGGGAAGCCATTTTTTGCGGAGTTAAAATTATTTGCATTGATGCTGATATGATGGAGTTGACCAAGTTCATACATGACAATCATGAAGTAGAGATTTATGTGAGATGTTAAATGCTAGTTAGCTTACACAAAGTAGTTAACCTTTTGGGAATGAAGAATTCATATTTTTATATAATAATGTTGAGTTACTTGGCTAGCATGAAAATGATGAAAATGAAAACAAGGAAAGAGATGGAATTGATGAAAATGAAAAGAGAGAAGGAGAAGAAATTTATGAAAAAGAAAATAGGGAAAGAGATGGAATTGATAAAAATGAAAACAATAATGGTGAGAATGATGGTAAAAATGATGTTGAGAATGGCGGTGAGAATGATCCAGGGGGTAAATGAGGAGAATTGCATGTGGAACTGAAGGAAGTACTGATGTGGATGAGAGTAATGCATCATATGATCACTTTAATGATAATGCTTTTGAGAATAATGAAGATGATGATAAATTATACGAAGAGAATGTGCTAGAGGTTTACAAGAGGATGGGATTGAGAGATATAGGAATGAAGCAAGACCAATACATGTTAATGAGGATCAGACTGAATGTACCAGAGAAAATAAAGAAGAAAGTGTGCAGGGTAAGAATCAATCCAGTGGGGGGTAAAACCACGAAAAAAGAATAGAAAAGTTGGAGTAAGTAATTATATAGGGATTGATACACGTGATGAGTATGTGATTGACTTAGAAGAAATGCCACTATATAGGGACGAATCTAATGATCAACCTCTATATCCAGTCTCTGATGTTAACTTACACTTGGAAGATCCCATTGATCCAAAATTTGAGTTAGACATGCTTTTCAAGGACAATAAGGCTTTCAAAGACACAGTGAAAAATTATTCAATTGTAGTTGGTAGAGCAATTGTCCCTTGTAAAGAATGACCAATTTAGAATTAAAAGTAAATACCAAGATAATTGGCCTCGGATCATTTATGCTTCTAAATACAGAGATGGTGAAAATACAGTCCAAATTAAAAGGTTTAAAGAGGCACATGGTGTAAGACCCTAACTTTTAATAAATAAAACTTAATTTTTTTTATAAATATTATTCTAAACAGTAAAGTGTTAAATTGATAAAAAAAAAGTTACAGTTAAAAATGATATGTGCAAATTATAAAAAACAAAAAGAATGTCGGAAAATATTCGGTAAAGTACGACGACGCCGAAACAACCGATCATTGGTGGACACCACAATGAAATAATTGTTAGGTAAAGAAAACGACATAAATAATATTTTTAATAAAAAAAATTATCGACGAAACTGTTACTTTTAATTGTTAAAGTACCCGGTGATAAAGGAACAGTAGCACACTGTATTATAATAATTATAATTAGGGAAATTTATGTATGTTGTTTGTATTTTTAGCGACTCAAATTGTGTTGTGTAGGCCCGAATTTGGGGGCGTCACAATTGGTATCAGAGCTTAGGGATATGATCTCTAGTGGAGATCTGGGGTTAGAACTAAGAACAGAAAGACGCATAGAATCATTCACTAGTGTGTCTTATCTAAGTTAAATTTTGTTATCTAATTAATCGGTTTAGATGTGGGGACAAGAAGTGACATGTCAGTTTTTTAACTAACCTTTATTTTGTGGCCACATATTTCAATTTTATCCTTTAGCAAAATCAAAGTTTTATGGAGGAATCATGATACAGAGGAAATGACCTAAGCGGTAGAATCTGAAATGAAAGCTAAGTATCCTTACCTCTTCGAAATGTCAGGCACGTCCATTTCAGGGATAAGATTTCATAAGGAGGGGAGATTGTAATACCCCAACTTTTAATAAATAAAACTTAATTTTCTTTATAAATATTATTCTAAACATTAAGGTGTTAAATTGATAAAAAAGTTAAAGTTAAGGATGATATGTGCAAATTATAAGAAACAAAAAGAATGTCAGGGACTATTCGGTAAAGTACGACGGCGCCGAAACAACCAATCATTGGCGGACTCCACAACGAAATAATTGTTGGATACATAAAGTGACAGAAATAATCTTTGTAATAATAAAAAGAATTGACAGCGGTACTGTTACATTTAACTGTTAAAATGCTCGGTGATAAAGGAACAGTAGCACACGGTATTCAACAGTAGCACATGACATTGTAATAATTATAATTAAGAAAATTGATATATGTTATTTGTATTTTTAACGACTCAAATTGGGTTGTGTAGGCCGGAATTTGGGGGCGTCACATATGGTGTTTGCACTAGAGAAGATAGTGTGAGGGATACGACTTCTGAGTGGTTAGCTAAAAACTATATAGATAAATGAATACATCATACATCATAACATGAAAGTAAATGAGTTTTAAAGCACTGTTCTAAATAGACATCAATTTGATGTTAGTAAGTACAAGGCTTATTGAGTGCAAAAGAGAGCCGAGAACATGATTGAGGGTACCATCAGTCAGCAATTTATAGTCTTATATAAATATTGATAAACTCCACGACACTAGAATCACCGGAACTGCACACGGACTCAAGCTTTCTCTAACGAACCCTTTCTCTAGCAACCTATCAACCTGCCTTTGCAACTCCTTGGTTTCCTCCAGATTGCTCCTATATGCCGGTCGATTTGGAATGGTAGCACCAGGTATAAAATCGATTTGATGTTCTATTCCCCGAACTGGTGGTAAACCCCTTGGTAGCTCATCGGGAAACACATCACTATATTCCTGTAAAAGAGAAACAACAACACTAGGCAAAAAAACATTAGTTATGTTAGTATTTAACGCTTCCTTGTACAAATGTACCATTATCGGCTGTTTTGAAAATAAAGCCCTCTTTACGTCACTCTCATTTGCCAAGTAATTCGCTCTTCTTTTTATTTTTCTCTCATTTTTTCCTCTTTCTCTCATCTCTTTCTCTTTCTTTTCTTTTTCCTCACTCTCTCTACAACTTTTCTGAAGATGTAACTGATCCTCATGAACTTGCTTCGGACTCAACGGTGCCAAGATAATCGATTTTTGATTATAGACGAATGAGTACTTATTGGTGAACCCATCATGTTTCACCCTTCGATCGAACTGCCATGGTCTTCCAAGTAACAAATGGCCTGCTTGCATTGGCACCACATCACACAATTCCTCATCTTCGTATTTCCCAATACTAAACGGTACCAACACTTGATTCGTCACCTTGATTTCGTTACTATCATTGAGCCACTGCAATTTGTATGGTTAGGGATACTAGATCGTTGATAGACTCACCTTCTCCACCATAAGGGTGCTGGCCATATTTATACAACTGCCTCCATCAATAACCACACTACAGATTTTTCCTTGAACCAAACACCGCGTGTGGAATAGATTCTCTCGCTGCAAGCTATCATCCTCCTTGGATTGCACACTAAGAGCTCTTCGAGTCACCATCATTCTTCACGCAACAACTTCCATTTCTTCACCAACATCCTCCAATGGTGGCATTGAATCGATATCACTTTCTTCCACTTCGATCTCCACCTCACCATCATCGCGAACGAGCATAGTTCTCTTATTTGAGCATTGACTAGAAATATGACCCCTGCCTTGACATTTAAAACAGACAATATCATAATTTCTATTGGAAGAACTCTCAATTTTACCTTGATTTCCACGATTAGATGTCTCTTATTTCGGCTCAATTTTTGGTTTGACCATGATTGACTTCTCCTCCCTTTTTGGTACATTGGGCTTCCATGAATTTGTAGTGGAAATTGAGCATTGGTCACCTCTCCTCTTGAGCTGCTTCTCAATCTTGATAGTCATGTGTACCATATCCTCAAGCAACACATAATGCAGCCTTTCCACCAAATCTGCGATCTCCCAATTCAATCTTGCTACAAATCTAGCCATAGTCGCCTCGCGGTCATCCATCACATTGGCTCGGGCCATCATAACCTCCATCTCCTTGTAGTAATCCTCCACGCTCCGACTTCCTTGCTTAGAGTTTGCAAGTTCCGATATAGCTACCGATGGTAGTGACTTAGAACAAACCTCTTCTTCATTACTGCCTTCATCTCCTCCCAAGTCTCAATTTGTCGCTCATCACATCTCCTCCTACTAGTCTTCAACTGATCCCACCAAGTGACTGCATAATCTATAAATTTTGTAACTGCTAACTGTACTTTTTTGCGCTCCAAATAGTTGTGGTAATCAAAAACCCATTCTACCTTCTTTTCCCATTCCAAATAAGCCTCAGGATCACTCCTCCCTTGGAAAGATGGAATTTTCAATTTAATACTTTCCAAGTTATCATGTACCCGATTTCTATCTTTTCTATCCCTCATATCGCCTCTATCATCCCTATATCTTCTATCCCTGACCTCAAATCGCCTTCGAAGATCTTGGTCAAAATCCTCTTCGTAGGACTCCTCCTCGTTGTCCCTATTCTCTTTTTGATCTTTTGTTGAAGATCCTTCTCCAAACAACCCCTTATCCTTCATACGAGACATGATTAGCTGCAAAACCAAGGTTAGTAGAAAAATAATTTTCCTTACCACTCCCTTACGTGTTTCACTCGTGTATCACTCAATTAGTCTTTTACCCTCAATTAATCTCACTACTCTTGCTTTTTACCATTCTAATATTTTCTCTATAGGTTTTTTTAAATTTGTCAAACAATATCAAAGTTTCTATCAATTCAACAAGAACTATCAAGAACAATAAATAGCAAGGTATGACTGAATTAATTTACCAACACGGTTCACGGGTTACTCGCCTTTGAATGCGTTTTGAATTTATTCCCAACTGCTCTTCACAGATCCGATTGGAATAGAATTGAAGCCTTACAGATTTGCTTAAATTTAGGCTTCCTTGATCTTCGCGAATTATACGAGCTGATGTCTTGAATCACAAACTTTTCGACCAATTGATAACAATAAATTTTTTTTAAATATATAAAAAAGAAAAAAATTCTCTTTTTTTTTCTTTTTACTAAAATAATCAACACTAAAATTTAAAATAGATTCCTGCTAGATGAACGTGGGTTTGATACCAACCGATAGACTTCACGACACTAGAATCACTGGAACTGCACACGGACTCAAGCTTTCTCTAACGAATCCTTTCTCCAATAGCTCATCAACCTGCCTTTATAACTCCTATCTCCTCCGGATTGCTCCTATATGGCGGTCGATTCGGAATGGTAGCACCGGGCATAAAATCGATTTGATATTCTATTCCCCGAACTGGTGGTAAACCCTTTGGTAGCTCTTCGGGAAACACATCACTATATTCCTGCAAAAGAGAAACAACACTAGGCAAAGAAACATTAGTTACGTTAGTATTTAACGCTTTCTTGTACAAAAGTACGATTATCGACTGTTTTGAAAATAAAGCCCTCTTTACGTCACTCTCCTTTGTCAAGTAATTCACTCTTTTCTCTATGTTTCTCTCATTGTTTCCTCTTTCTCTCATCTCTTTCTCTTTCTTTTCTTTTTCCTCACTCTCTCTACAACTTTTATTCTATTAACAAAAATTCTTGTGAGGTTTCTCATCTTTTGGTTCTTTAAGAATTTCTAAGCATTTTCTTAGTTTCTTGAGAATTCAATTTGACTTATCATTCAACAATTCATAGTTGGGTGTGACATCTTCTACCATAAATCAAGCGTCGCTTATACCGAAGTTATTATCTCATTATATACAACGGGTTGAGATGTTGTTGGTGTTCCATTCAACGCAAATTATCCTTACACAAACAATTGTACCAAGGTTTGCGCTTCAATTAGGCGTTGGGTTGAGGTGTTGTGCGTTTCCACCATAAAGCTTCGTTGGATAACGATCTGGGCAGCGTTCACTTTACGCAAGAGTACCGTGGACCTTATCAACTATGCTGCATAATTAATGTAAGACCCCAAATTTTTATAAATAAGATTTAATTTTTAATATTATTCTAAATAGTAAGGTGTTAATTTAATAAATGTTATAATTATGGATGATATATGAAATTTATAAGATAAAAAGTATGTCGAGGAATATTCTTTTTGTCGGAGAATATTATATTCGGTAAAGTACGACAGCGCCGAAATAACAAATCATTAGTGGGACAACAACTAATTGTCGGATACTGAAATAACGCATTTTCACGGGAAAATGCGTTATTTCACAGTAGCACACGGTATTACATAACATCACATATTATTGATTCAATAATTATCACAGTAGCAACTCGTAGTATTTCATATTATTGTTCAATAATCGTTACAGTAATATCTGCATAGTATTGCATATTATTAAATCAATAATTGTCACGACACAGTAACTTATGTTATTTGATATGATATTATTAAACCAGTTAGCATTATTGATAATGTCTAGAAGTTCTGTCAAGAAAAAGGGTTATTTAATTGCGCATCGTGTATACGGAAGACCCCCTCTTTTCTGGGAACGATCTGGTTGTTAATATTATTCGTCCATAATAATTGCGAATAATTGTTGAAAGATTGAAAATGTATTGATTAAAGATACATATGATAAGTGATATGTGGTAGATAATTGTTTAATTTTAACATAAAGTTATTTGTTTTATTAGAATATTTTATTAAAAATCAAACGAAAGTAGAATTCGGTGTGCTAAGAATATTTTATTAAAAATCAGATGAAAGTCGAATTCGGTGTGTTAAGAATATTTTATTAAAAATCAGATGAAAGTCGAATTTGGTGTGCTAAATATTTTCTTATAAATCGGAGGGGTTAACATAAGGAAATTCATAAGTTCCTTGCTTACACTTCATTCCACTCTCTAAATTTCTTAAGTTCTCTCTAAGTGTATTAGGCTATCTTGAGTATTTGTGAAGATCAGTAAAAGTACAAGTATTGTTCAAGTTGATAAATTTCATAGAAAGCAACATCCAGTCACTTGCTAATTGAGGTAAGGGATATCATTTTCTTTCATACTCCTAAATCTAAACTTACTATGGTAAGTATTGCTTCTATAATTCCTAAAATGATTAGAAATTCTTTTGAGGTTTGCGCTTCATCTAATATCATTTCACTTAAGCTTTTTATTTACCCGAGCCTTCTTTTTAAATTTTAATCGTTATCCTTGAAATATGAATCTTGAACATTATTCTTGAATTTGACTTCACAATTTAGTCATCGTGTTGACAGTTTGAACATTATTGGACTCTAGGTAAAATGAAATTACAAATCTCTAATATTTATTCTTGATCTTATTATTCTGATCATTCTGTCCATATATTATATCATTATTATAATCATTGTGGTAAAATTTCTATTTGGCCTAAGTGCAAAGAAGAAGTGTTGACTGTTATGATTATGACCAAAGGTTGTAGACTAGTATGATCATGACCATTGGTGTTACAATTGAATATATTTGGCCCATAGTACAAAGATGGACTGTTGATTGGTATGATTATAACCAAAGGCTATAGACTGGTAGATCATGACCATTGGTATTACAATTGAATATATTTGGCCCATAGTGCAAAGATGGACTGTTGATTGGTATGATTATGACCAAAGGCTATAGATTGGTATGATCATGACCATTGGTGTTACAATTGAATATTTTTGGCCCGTAGTGCAAAGATAAACTGTTGATTTGCATGATTATGAACATGAACTGTGTATTGGTAAACTTATGATCTTTGGTATTACAGACAAAGGTAGGTGGTAAAAGTTCCCTTTGGCTTAGGTGCAAAGAAGAACTGTTAATTGCTGTTAAATGGATAAAATATTGATGGTGAATTTTTTAAATATGAGAAGATAATAGACATTATGTTCTATTTGACTCTTCTAATGGCTTATTTGTTCTGCTGCAGTTATTGTTGAAAATTTATTATCGTTAAATTTCTGATTTATTATTATTGAAAGCTAAAGATAATTTATTATTTGTTATCTTAGTCATGATATTCTTTATTGGGCTATTTGAGCTCACCCTTTTTATTTTTGTTCCATTGTTCTACTCAGGAAATGAGAGTATCGCTGGGACTAGTTGGGGAATGGAGTGATGGTCCAAGACTGTAGAAGTATCTCAATTCATTATAAAATAGTGTCGCAATAATTGTATTGAGAGCTTAAGTTGGGTGTGAATATTGTCGTACTAGATACGATATAATATTTGTATTGAAACTTATAGTATGTGTGTTGTCATATTTTGCACGACAGTTTAATAGTTGTAAATAAAAAATTTTGTATTTGGATTTTATTGTATGTATAATTAGCGACTTAAAATGGGTTGTGTGGACCTATTTTGGGGGCGTCACAATTAATGGTTTGAAATCTAGGCAGCATGATTGTGATATCTCTTGTACCTCAGAATTTAGCTATTGAAAGGGCAATTTTTGAGAGAATGTATATATGTTTAGGGGCTTGTTATTAGGGTTTTAAGTATTGCACCCTTTATAGGGCTGGATGACTGCTTTCTTAAAGTGTTATATGGAGGGATGCTGTTGACTGTTATTGGAATTAATGAAAACGATAATATATTTCCAATAGCATGGGCACAAATTGAAGCATAAAATAGGGCCTCTTGGACTTGGTTTATTGAACTACTGGCGGATGGCATTGGGATTGTCAATAAGATTGGTTACACTTTTATCTCAAACAAACAAAAATGACTAATTAGAGCACTGTAGGATGTGAGTCCTCTATCTGAGCACAGATTTTGCTTCATGCACATATACAATAATTTCAAATATAATAATGTTTGTACTTTTATTTATTTTTGTTATATTGCATCACTTTGTTTATCTGATCTAATAGTTTATACTTTATTATAAATTTTATTTTTGTAATTACAAATTTTATTACTTTTAAGATTGTAAATGAATTAATTTTAAATTTCAATATGTTTTAAATTTACTTTAATAAATGTTACTTTCTTTTCAAAGGCTAATTTTTTTTTATGAAAAACAATTCATCATTCTGTTTTCTTTCCTCCACAACCTTTCACTTTTGAGCGAAAAATTTTGAGGAGAAAGTAAAATTAATTTTCCCCACAAATACTTCATCCCCTCTTTTTGCTTAAAAAAACTCATAAATTAAGTATAGATGGGTCTAATTGAGAATAATATCTTTTGTCTATTTTCACTCTAGCTAGAAACCCTAACTTCTAAAACTTTACATTAGAATTGAGAAGGGTGAAATTCTCTCCTAAATTTTTGTTATAATTATTAATCTATTATTTGCTTGTTATTTTTCCTTTTTGGATTTTGTTTTTCCTTGATTTGAGGTCTCTCCTTCTTTCTCCATTCTTGTGGGAAATATATCTCTCTTTTTAAGAGCTTGAATTCTCTTTATCTACAAAACTATTTCTGTAACACCCTAATTTCACATCGTAACATGTGATATATTTAGCTGTGTATATACGGACTCAAATTGCTAATGAAAACTCGAGTTAGGTCATCGGATCGGTTTACCGGAGGTGGGGAAACAAAGGAAGACCTAGGAGGCCACTGGTTTTATCTCACAATGGCTATAGAGACAAAATTTTGGGCCTTGTCATGTGTTCGGCCTGATAGGGACGTCAAGTATTTAAGTGGAAGATCTTATAACACCCCAGTCCCATATCGTAACATGTGGGATATTTGGATGTGTATATAGGACTCAAGCTACTATTATTACTAACTTTAAACATGACCTTTTGGGCGAGCATGCAGTAGGTTAAGATGACCCAATAATATATTATTGAGACAATATATTGGGCTTATTATGATATGGTTTGATTCAGACTCGAAATTTGACACGGGGTGTTACAATTTTTGTTTACGTTTATGAGTGTTTTTGATTAAAATTTTATTTTTAATAAGGTAGATATTCGGTGAAACAACCATTTTCGTCCTTGTACTCTTTCTTTAAGTTCATTTTAGTTTTTATACAATTTTTATTTCATAATTGTCTATGTACGATTTTGTATGTGAACAATGTTGATGTTAAGAGGTAATGACATGACATTAAAAAGAATAAATGTCAATATGAAATTTTTGACTTGTATTTAGTTTTTTCATTTTATTCACTCTTGCCAATAGCATAATTCTATATAAAAGCTTGAAATAAAAATAGTATATTTGATAATCATTTTGGAGGATAAACCATTCCAATGGAATGAAATTTCATTACATTTCTTTGTTATTTTATTCTATGTAGAGAATGTGGAATAAAATCCATTCTAATAGAATGGATATATGTGATAATTTTGTCATTATATGACAACATCCACCACCACCAACAACCAAAATACACTTAAAATACCTTAAAATCATTTCACTCTGTCATCTATACCATTCCTTCAATTCAAACGCAGCATTATGCTACGTTTGAATTGAGAGAATGGAATAAAGGAATGAATGAAATAAAAATAGCGTATTTGATGATTATTTTGGAGGATAAACCATTCCAATAAAAAGAAAATATTGTTTCTCAAAGGCACTTAGAGATCTAGAAGGGGGATTGAATAGATCTTTTTAAAAACTTTCCTTTTTAAAGAGTATTACCAACTTATAAATTCAGTAGGTTAATTTAATTGTGCACAACGGAATGATAATTTGAAAATCTCTTTTCAAAGATTTAGGAAAGTCACAGTTTTAAGTTTAACACTAAGATGGAATTAAGTCACAAATAAATATAAATGACTTTGCAGAAATGTAAGTGCTAAAAGAACAGATTACTAATATCTCCTAGTCTACTCTTCTACTCCTCGAGTAGGAAATTCACTAAGGATGGGATGATCACTAAGATCTGTTCACAAAGAACAATTACAATAACTGAATCACAAATATTCACTCAGAACCCTTCAAGTCACTTAGATTTGGATACAAAGGTCACTAAGACTTGATTACAAAGGTCACTAAGATCTGAATAATCACACAACGAATAAGGGATTTTGGGGTGCTGCTATGTTACTTTAAGATCAAGACAGAATGATTTAGCAGCAGAACAATATGTTCTAGATTTTCAAGATCGTAGAGTAGAGTTCTTGAGAGTTTGACAGCAGTTCAACTTGTATGATATGTTCTTGTTACTGTTAGATTGAATCCGTGTGCCTCTTATAGACGTCGTCAAGATTGTCCCGTTGGAAAGTTGTTGTTGCTCATTTAATGCTCCGATCCTAGAAGATATCTGATTGTTGACTTTTGGGAGAGTATGTGCCAGCTTGCTTTTGGCTGTGATATGTCACATCATATTGCTGCAATGACCTGCACGTGGGTCGCTGTTACTTCACCGAACTAACTGTTAGACACACTTCGGTCTGATTTTCTTTTCAATCTTAAGATGTTCAACAATTATCTTGATTACTGATATGCTCTACGATTTTCAGTCTATTGTCAGAGCTGATAATTTCTACGATTTTTCTAATCGTAGAGTTTCATGGTGTTCGTAGAGTATATGGCTAGATGACTCTACGATTAGTAAGCTCCACGATCCATAAACTCTACAATCTTCAATGTGCTCTACGAAAATCAAACTCTACCGTCTTCAATGAGCTCTATGATCTTTTTCAGACTCTACGGTCTTCAATAAGCTCTACGATCTCTTTCAGACTCTACGGTCTTCAATGAGCTCTACGCTTTTCAATGAGCTCTACGATCTTTGGCAGACTCTGCGATCTTCATTATGCTTTACGATCTCTTAGCAAACTCTACGATCTTAGAGTAGACTCTGCGAACTTGACCAGTATTCTGACGCCCCCTCAAATTCAGGTCTACACCACCCAATTTGAGTCGTCAAAATACATACAACAAACACTAATTCTCCAATTTTAAAAAAAAAAGATCTTACAATGTCGTATATAATTTGATAGTATTCAAACCCAAACCTCACTAAAATTATTGTCACACTATTTTACAACCTGGTGAGGATTACTAAAGTTATAACTTATACATCACTCAATTCCCCTATTATCCTTGCTAGTCTCAGCTACACTCTCATTTTCTGAAAGGAATTATGAAATAAAAGGGTGAGCTCAATAGCCCAGTAATGAATATCATGACTAAGATAACAAAGAATAAGTTATTCTTAGCCTTCAATAGTGATAAATTAGAGATTTCAAAGCATATAACAGATAATATAGATTTTCAACAAGTAAATGCAACGGAATGAGCAATCCATTAGAAGAGTCAAATAAACCATAAGGTCTACTATCTTCTCCAAATTAAAATTCACCAACAAGATTTTATCAATGGTAACATCAATCAACAATTTTTTTTGCATCAAGGCCAAAGAGATCTTTCACCATGAATCCTTGTCACACTAACTTTAAGTATCATTGCCACACAGGCACTACAAATCCTTGCCACACAGGCTAAAGACACTCAATAATTACATTATCTTTGCACCTAGGCCAAAGACAGTCAACTGTAACACCAATGATTGGTTATTTCAACGCCGTCGTACGAATATTCCTCGACAAAACGAATATTCCCCGACAGACTATTTACTTCTATAATTTGTAGATATTACTCATAACTTATCATTTTATCAAATTAACACCTTATTGTTTAGAATAATATTAAAAAATTAAGTCTTACAACCTCCCCTCATTTTGAAATTTCGTCCCTGAAATTGACGTACCTGGTATTTTGAAGAGGTGAGGATACTTAGCTCTCATTTCAAATTCTAACTCCCCGGTCATTTCCTAAGTATCATGGTTTCTCTATAAAACTTTATCTTGAGGTATAACTTTTGAGCGTAGAATCTGTTCCTTCTTATCCAAGATCTTGACAGGTACCTCCTCATACATTAAATCATATGTTGTCTCGTCGGTTCTAATTCAATAATGTGGTTCGGGTCTTTCACATATTTACGTAGCATGGATATATGAAAAACTTTATGAACACAAGACATGCTTGGCGGTAAAGCGAGTCTGTAGGCCACAGTTTCTACTCAGTCAAGGATTTCAAATGGACCAATAAATTGGGGGTTGAGCTTTCTTCTCTTTCCGAATCTCATAACTCCTTTCCATAGAACAACACGCAAAAATATATGCTCTCCAACGTTAAATTATTCGTCCCTTCGACGAAGATCAACATAACTCTTTTGTTGATCTTATGCAGCTTGTATACGTTGTCGAATAATTTGAATCTTTTCTGTAGTCATGCGTACCAACTCTGGTCCCAATAATTTTAGTTCACCTACCTCGTCCTAGCATACTGGAGAACGACACTTTCATCCATACAACATCTCAAATAGAGTCATGCCTATGCTTATTTGATAACTGTTATTGTAGGAGATTTCAACCAAAGGTAAGTATTTGTCCCAACTTCCCTTAAAGTCTAATACGCAAAGTCTCAATAGATCTTCGAAAATATGGATTGTTCTTTCCGATTGCCCGTCCGTCTGGGGATGATATGTAGAACTGAATCGTAATAAAGCGCCCATAGCTTTTTGCAAGCTGACCCAAAATCATGAAGTGAATCTAGGGTCTCGATCAGAAACTATGGATACTGGCATACCATACAATCTCATGCAGGTACATACTAGCAAGACACTCAAGTGAATAATGTTTTTGTATGGGCAGAAAATGAGCAGACTTGGTCAATCTATCTACAATGACCCAAATTGCGTCCAAGCCTTGAAAAACCTTGGGAAGACCCGGCACGAAATCCATATTGATGTGTTCCCACTTCCATTCTGGAATCTCAAGTGGTTGCAATGGACCCTTTGGTACTTGATACTCCTCTTTGACGTGTTAAACATTTTGAGATAAACTCTGCGATCTCCCTCTTCATATTGTTCCACCAAAACGTATGTCAAAGATCACGATACATTTTGGTACTTCTAGGGTGAATTGCAAACGGTGTGTTATGTGCCTCCTTCATGATTTTATATTTTAAATCAGGGTCGTTAAGAACATAAAGTCTAGAGTTGACTCGAAGTATCCCTTTCTCGTCGATTCTTGCTTATGAAAAAGCATCTTCTCGTACTTTCTTCTTCATATTCACCAGCTCTGGGTCTGTAGCTTGAGTAGCTTTAATTTTGTCGATTAAAGCCGATTTTACTCTTATATGTGCAATCTTCATGTGGGTCCTTGGAGTCTTTAACTCTATCTCTATCTTTTGTAAGTCATACAAAATGGGCCTTTGTGTTGACAATATCGCACTCGTACCTACATATGGTCTTTTGCTCAATGCATTAGCTACCACGTTCGCCTTTCCAGGATGGTATTTGGGAAGCTGTCGTCAAATAATCTAAAATTAACCTCACTTTCACTCTACGAATTCAAATAATAAGCACAGTAGCAAGTAAGGATCGATCCCATAGAGAATGATATTGTTTCAAATCTATTCTAATGTTTTTAACTATAAACAATAAGTAAAAGATTGGGGGTTTTGAATTAATTATGTTTAACTAAAGAAAACAGATTTAAAGCTAATGAAAATAATCAAGTAAGTTGAAACTTCAGTTCTTCAGTTTAGTTTCACTAATTCACAAAAATAGTGTAATTAAGTTAACATTATTTCTTCCTTCAATGAGATTAATAACACTAGATAACAACAATCGTTAGTTTATCCGAAATTCCCCTTAGATTTTAAATCTAGTGTGACAATCGCCCCCACTAAACTCTAACTATTATATAACCATGAACTAATAGTCAAGATTTAATATAATAGAAGTATAAAGAAATAAGAAATTAGATTATTCCAGGTAACAATCATATAATCGCAGATCATTTAACTTGCCTCCTGATAACCTTAACAATACTCAAAAGCTTGTCCACAATCATGTATTACTAAGCACTACCTATGATCAGATACAACATCGTTTGCTTAATATTATATCTTAATCTAGCAGATGATATTAGTTAACCAATTTAATTCTGCAGAAACCAAATTAGTTAGTCTAATAGTATATAAACAGTTAAAAACATATTATTAGAATAAATCTCATATAAGAAGGAATCGATAATGAAACTCAATTATATTATTTACTACAAATAAGTTTTCACATCCCGTTAGAACTGAATGAAAAAAACTAAGCTAGTATGCTGATAAGAACTCTAAATAATATGTAATGTGTATAACAAAGTGTAGGATGCAATATCAGGGATGTCCCCAACTGATTACAAGTGAAGGTATTTACAGATAAAATCTTGAAATCCTATAAGAATTTTAATCCTATTCTACTTCGGAAGTCTTCACTATGCAACTATGGTAGCTTCCTTATCAAATTAGAATTTAGTTTCTAAAGCCAAGTCTTCTTCAGCTTCCTTTCCAATTCCAGTTCGGATTCATACTAAGTTTTCATATTAAGCTTTGACTCAGATTCCTTATTTGATTCGACTTCTTTCTTAATCAGCTTCATCTTCCTTCTTTGATCATAATTCTGTCTCCAAATCATGTTAGGAATCAAATTCATAAGCTTCAGCACCTCAAATCCTTCTTTGACTTGGATTCAAAAAAGTCAACTCAGAAGTCGAGCCGCACAATCGTAGAGCAGAGCTTCTCAACAGCAAAACGTAGAGTATCAAATCGAATAGTGAAACTCTATCAACGATCGTAGAGTAAACCACGTCAGTAGTTAAGCTAAAAACGTAGAGTAAATAACAAATTGTCAAACAAAAATAAACCAATCGTAGAGTCCTCACACTACGAACGTAGAGTACCACTCGATGATCGTAGAGTACCAATACTGATCGTAGAGTACTTCTGTAAAACTGCATAAAACTCAGCATTAAACTCCATATTTTGCAAACCTATATCAAATTCTTCTCAAAATCGATAAACACCTTAAATCAGTTTATATAACAGATAACATGCAACTAAACTAAGCATAAAGGAATAAAAATAATCAATATTATGCACCTATCAGTATTGGATGGTATGTATAGATGTCCATTTTGTCCTCATACAAGTAGTGTCTCCAGATCTTCAATGTGAAAATGACCGCTGCCAACTCTAGATCTTGAGTATGATAATTCCTCTCATATTCCTTGAGTTGTCAAGAGGCATAAGTTATAACTTTTTCATGTTGCATGAGAACATAACCTAGACCTTTACCTGAAGCATCGTTGTAGATGACAAATCCTCCTGATCCAGATGATATTGTCAGAACAGGTGCTGAAATGAGTCTCCTCTTGAGTTCTTGAAAGCTCTTCTCGCATTCCTCGCTTCATTTAAATTTTGTGCTTTTTCAAGTTAGCTAAGTTAATGGAGTGGCAATTCGAGAGAATCTTTCTACGAACCTCCGATAATAACCAGCTAGGCCCAGAAAACTTCGTACTTCGATTACTGACTTAGGTTACTCCCAATTTAATATCGCTTCAATTTTTATCGGGTCAACCGATATTCCTTGTTTAGAGATCACGTGTTTAAGGAACGTTACTTCCTCAAGCCAAAACTCGCATTTCTTCAACTTAGCATATAACTTATTCTTATGAAACTTTTGTAGTATCAACCTCGAGTTTTGCTCACGATCTTCATGACTTTTGGAGTATATGAGGATGTCATCAATAAAGACAACTATGAAACGATCCAAATATTCCTTGAATATTCGGTTCATCATGTCCATAAAGGCAACAAGAGCATTAGTTAATCCAAAAGGCATTACTAAGAACTCGTAATGCCCTTATTGAGTTCTGAAGGCAGTCTTTGGAACGTCATCAGCTTTAATCTTTAATTGATGATATTTAGAACGGAAAAACAATCTTTGAAAAAAATTGAGCATCTTGTAACTGGTCAAACAGGTCATAAATACGAGGTAACGGGTACTTATTTTTTATGGTGATATGGTTCAACTCTTGATAGTCAATGCACAGTCTCATACTCCTGTCTTTCTTCTTTACAAATAAAACAGGAGCACCCCAAGGCGATGTACTTGGACGTATGAAACTGGTGTCTAACAACTCTTGTAGTAGAACTTTTAACTCCTGAAGTTCAATAGGAGTCATTCGATACGGGGTCACGGAAATGGGTTTTGTACCGAATTTAAGGTCAATACAAAATTCGATTTCACGGTCTAGGGTAGGCTAGTACATTCTTCAGAAAATACGCCAGGGAATTCATTAACAACAAAAATATCATTTAAATCTCACATATTTTTTGTTTAAATCAGTGACATAGGCTAAGAAAGCTTGACATATGTTTTTTAATAAACGAATGACTTTATGGCTAGAAATGACAGTTATTGATTTCAACGGTTTGGTTGTTTGAATTCACACAACAGATTGATTAGGAGTATGAAAACTAACGACCTTACGAAAGCAATCAATTTTAGCATGATGATTAGTTAACCAATTAATTTCTAAAATCACATCAAATTCATGCATTTCCAAAGAGATGAGATCAACAGGTAATGTAAGGGTGCCGATTAGAATCAAACAAGATTTATAAACAGTGGATATAACAAATGTTTCTCCTAATGGAGTTTCAACAGATAAGTCAAAATCTAATTTCTTAAGAGTCAAGTTTAAACGTTGAGCACATGCAGGTGAAATAAAAGAGTGGGTAGAGTCAGTATCTAATAAGGTATAGACTTCACAAGAGTTTATGATTAGCTTACCGATTATGACTTCATCTGGTTTACACGCCTTTTTGGGATGTTACGATAAAGGCTCTCCCCTGAATCATAAGTTTCGGATTATCCACGTTAGCCTTGGGTGTCGCCATCACATATGGGTTCGATTTTGCTGAGGGAAAAATCGAGCAATGTGACCTTCTTTTCTACAATTGTAACAAATCTTAGATGATTGCGTACAGTTTGGGCTGATGTGTCCCTCTTGTCTACACTTGAAGCTGATGTTCCCCTCCCTTTGAAGCTGGTACTGGTGTCGATGCCGACGCCTTTGCATGTTCATTATTGAATCTTCTTTTCTTGAGCTCATTCCCATTAAATTCGCTCCTTCTACTGTCTGCGCAAGGATTACCACCAAAGTGATTTCCATTTATGGCATGTTGATTTCCTCCACGTTGAATCTCGTTGTTCAAATGTTTGTTGCCATTGCCACGATCATGACTTCTCTCCCTTTGACGATCATTGTCACCTGGTTGAAACGCCTTTTTTTCTCGCTCTAATAACTGAGCCATATCCACGATATCTGAATATAAACGAAGCTTAAAAGAATAAGATGCTGACGAATTTTAGGTTTCAAACCTCGTAAAAACATTGGAGTCATTCATACCTTATTGTCCACTAAATGGGGCGTAAACCGAGATAGTTCAGCAAACTTGGCCTTGTACTGTAATACAGTCATGTTATTCTGCTCCAATTTGATGAATTTCACCTCTTTCATTTGGCGAATACTCTCTAAGAAATACTTTTCGTTAAACAATTCTTCGAACTCTGCCCAAGAAATCTCGAGTTATGAGTGATGGGTACGTTTTACAGATTCCTATGATTCGCCTCTTTTCGCAGCATAAAGGTGGCGAAAGGAACTTTTTGTTCGTCGACGCATCTTAGAACATCAAATATTTTTGTCATTTGTTTGATCCACGCTTCTGCCTTGAGTGGATCTAGCTTTCCGAAAAACTCCAGTGGTCCCAACTATTTAGTAGTGACCAACCGCGAGTTACCAGTATTTCCTCCTGTATTATAAATAGGAGTTCCCCTTGTATGGTTTTGCATGAATTATAGAAAACCTCTTAGAAAGCTATCATACATCATGTGCTCATTATTTTTCGGAGTCACGGGAGGATTATTACCCTCTTGATTCGTAGTTTCTTGGTTAATAGTTAGCATAGTCTCCATTGCATCATGCATTCCGTAGTTCATCTCCTGATTTTTAAATGTCATTCTGAAACGAGACCACAAAATAAAGGTTAGTTAAAGAACCTAACATGTCACTTCTTGTCTCTATAACCAAACCAACTAATTAAATAATGAAATTAGTTTAGGTAGGACACTCTAGCGAAGGATTTTACTCGTCTTTCCCCTCCTAGTTTTAATCCAGATCTCCACCAGAGATCATATCCTTAAGCTCTGATACCAACTATGACGTCCCCCCAAATTAGGGTCTACACTACTCAATTTAAATCGTCAAAATACATACAACAAACACTAATTCTCCAATTTTAAAAAAATATTATAACGTCATATGTAATACGATAGTATTCAAACCTAAACCTCTTAACAATTATTGCCACACTATTTTATAACATGATGAGGATTACTAAAGCTACAATTCGGATCATCACTCTATTCCCCTGTTATCCCTGTTAGTCCCAGCTACACTCTCATTTCCTGAAAGGAATTATGAAACAAAAGGGTGAGCTCAAATAGCTCAGTAAGGAATATCATAACTAAGATAACAAAGAATAAGTTATTCTTAGCAGTCAACAGTGATAAATCAGAGATTTCAAAGTATATAATAGATAATATAGATTTTCAGCAAGTAAATGCAGCAGAATGAGCAATCCATTAGAAGAGTCAAATAACCTATAATGTTTACTATCTTCTCCAAATTAAAATTCATCAACAAGATTTTATCAATGGTAACATCAATTAAAAAGTTCTTCTTTGCACCTAGGCCAAAGAGAACTTTCACCACGAATCCTTTCCACACAGGCTTTAAGTATCATTGCTACACATGCACCACAAATCCTTGTCACACAGGCAATACGAATCTTTGCCGCACAGGCTAAAGACACTCAATAATTACATTGTCTTTGCACCCAGGCCAAAGACAGTCAACTATAGCACCAAATGGTCATGATCATACCAATCAACATTTCCTGGTCATAATAATGTCAATCAACAGTTCCTCTTTACACCCAGGTCAAGAGAACTTTTCACCACAATTTAAGTGTGATGATTATGACAATAATATAAAGGATGAATAGAAATAATAAGAACAATAAAATCAAGAATAAACATTAAAGACTTATAATTTAATTTGTATAGAGTCCAGCAATGTCCAAATGGTCAACATGATATCCAGAAATTCGATCAGAGTTCAAGAATAAAATAAATAAAGTTCACAATTCAACTATCACGTGTAAAACGCAATAGGAAGATTTAGGTGAAAAGATATTAGATGAAGCAAATTCACTGTTTGAGGATAACACTGTAGAAATAAATGATAATTTTTTACCATAAATTTAGAAGTATGGAAGAAATGATACCCCTTACCTTAGTAGAAGACTAGATAATGCACTATTGTAGTAGAAGAATTTTGTATTTTTGGTGTGTGCTTGCTTCTCGGATATTCCTCTCCTTCTCCTTCCTGTCTTCTCTCTTATTCTCACTCTTTAGCTTTCTCGTATATGTTGTCGGTAAAATATGAAGAATACTTGCTTCTATTTATAGCCCAACATAAGTTGGTCCTTGGCCTTATGGAAGGGGCAAAATGGCTCTTGGCGATATGGAAAAGGTAAAATGACTCTTGGCAATATGGAAGAGGCAAAATGACTCTTGGTAATATGGAAGAGGAAAAATGACTCTCGACAATATGGAAGGGGAAAAATATAAATTGACCCTTGGCCTTATGGAAGGGCAAAATGGCTCTTGTACTACAAAGTTATAAAATTCCAATACCTTATTGCTTTTGAGTGTCGGCAACTTAGTATTAAAAGTTATAATATTATACTATTTTAATATAATATTATAATAATAGATTTGACTGCATATTATTATCAGAGAAGATAAGTATGGAAAAATATGTCAAACTTACAGCAAACGCCTCATGCTAAATCCCTCTATTTATATCAAAAATTGAACAAATAGCTATCATACATCACTTATTATACTTATCTTTAATCAACACCTTTTATTCATCAATAATTCTCAATTAATATTATATGCTCACAATATTGACAATCAAATCGTTCCCAGGAAAGAGGGGCCTTCTGTATAAACGGTGCACAATTAAATAACTTATTTCCTCAACCGAACTTTTAAACATTGCCAATAATGCTAACTAATTTAATAATATCATTTCAAATAATATGAGTTACTGTGTCGTGACAATTATTGATTTAATAATGTGAAATATTGTGCAGTTGTTACTGTGACCATTATTGAGTCAATAATATGAAATACTATACAATTATCATTGTAGCTATTATTAAGTCAATAATATGAAATATTTTGCAGTTACTACTTTGACAATTATTGAATTAATAATATGAAATACTATGCAGTTACTACTATGACAATTATTGAATCAATAATCAGAAATACCGTGTGTTATTGTGAAGTACCGTGTACTACTGTGGAATATCGCGTGTTACTGTGGAATAACGCATGTTACTGTTCTTTTATTACCGAGTATTTCAACAGTTAACGGTAAAAGTTCTGCCGCCATTTTTTAAACAGGTTATTTCTATCGCTTTCTATATCCGACAGTTATTCCGTTGTAGGGCCCACCAATGATTGGTTATTTCGGCACCGTCGTACGAATATTCCCTGTCAAAAGGATTATATTCTCCGACAAAACGAATATTCCCCGACAAACTGTTTACTTCTATAATTTACAGATATTACTCATAACTTATCCTTTTATCAAATTAATACATTATTGTTTAGAATAATATTAAAAAAATTAAGTCTTATTCATAAAAAATTAGGGTCTTACAAGTATGCTCTACAATCATTCACTTAGTTTTACGACCGCCTAAACAACTTTACAATCGTTTAATTTCCTATAGTTATACATTTAGTTTACTCAACGAATTAGATCAACCTAACAAGTTTGATCTTCTAATTTAAGTCCTTTTACATCAATTTCATTATAAGGATTTCACAAAAATTACTAAATAAAAATATACATTATATCATCATCAAATCAATTATGTATTTGTCCTAACAGAAAATTCATTCAATCCCTTTGTTATTTTATTCCATGTGAAGAAAGTGAAATAAAATTAATTCTAATGAAATAAATATACGTGATAATTTAGTCGTTATATAACAACACTCACCACCACCACCAACTAAATATACACTTAAAATACCTTAAAAGCATTCTATTTCGTCCTCTATTTTATTTCATTTCTTAAATTCAAACGCAAAATGCAGCATTAATTTTTATTTATATCATGTCATGTCATTACCTCTCACTGTTTAGAGACAATTATATATAAAAAAAATTGTATAAAAAATAAAATGAAATTAAAAAACAGAGTACCAGCACTAAAAAAAATTTGTTGCCGAGATAAGCTCTCTATCGTACTAATTCGTATATTTTTAGTTGAATGAATTGATCTTCAAAATATTATTATCCACACGGTTTTGTCAGGAAAAAAAAATGTTATTGAGAAGAAAAGTATTCTTGACGGTGGTGGTCCTGGTGGACCTACATAGGGTCATGTGATTACAAGTGACCCCACCCATTTCTTTCTCTCTCCTCTCTTTATGTTTGCTGGGACCCAACTCAAGATTACTTCCTACTTTCCACAATTCTATCTTCCGCTTGTAACTTTCTTTTGTCTTTCTCAATCTCTCTCTTGTAATTCTTCTTTCTTTTAATATAAATCATTTTAAAATTATGTATAAATATTAAAAAAATAATTATATAATATTAAAAATAATATCAATTATTTATATTATTCTTATATTAAAAAAATAATATTATAATAAAAATATATTTTTGTTTATTCTAAAATTAAAAATAATAATTTAGTTTTATATTATGAAGTGAAAAAAATTCTTAACATGCTATTATTCATAGTCAAAGTAGAGAATTTTATCATGTCATAAATATTTTTAGCTAGTGTATGTTTGAAAAAAAAAATTATATTAAAAAATGTCATTTTAAAAATATATATCAGACTTTTGGAATAGAGGGAATAGTAATACAGAATCTTCTACCGCTTGTTATTTTTTTAATTTTCGCACACCGTTTTTGAATAGACTAGAGGTTGGCCTAGACTTCAAATTTAATTTAGAGTCTTACATGATAAATTTATAGCGATTATAAATACCAATAATATACGTGGATATAGAGTCCTCTTACACTTATAAAAAATCTCATAAAAATTAATTTATAAAATGATGTGTTAAAATTTAATTAGTAGATAATTTACCATACGTGAATGAGTTCAGTGATCGTAACCAACTAAAATCATACAAATCATTTTGTATTTTTTTTGTAACAATTATTTAGTTACTGTAGTATTATTAGTGGATACATGAGATAAATTTATAGCGATTATAAATACCAATAATATATGTGGATATAGAGTCCTGTTACACTTATAAAGAAATCTCACAAAAATTAATTTATAAAATGATGTGTTAAAATTTAATTAGTAGATAATTTACCATACGTGAACGAGTTCAGTGATTGTAACCAACTAAAATCATACAAATCATTTTGTATTTTTTTGTAACAATTATTTAGTTACTGCAGTATTATTAGTGGATACATGAGATAAATAGAAAAGAATTGTTAAAAATAATTGTTTTCGGATAATATTATGTGCACCAAATGTACACAAAACGTTGTGCACTAAAAATATGACTCATACATATATATATATATATATTTGTATATATATATGTATGTATATATATATATATATGTATGTATATTGCGTACTAATGAAAATGTGTAAAACATTCAACTATAAGTCTCGCTCTTTATTTTCTTTTTTTTATATTATGTATGCACAACTTTTTATGTATAATTGATATCGCTGACATTACTCTTTATTTTATCTTATGGTTTAAATTCCCTAAGTCACAGTCCAATTTTATCATAAATTTGCTGACGGATAAATTATTTTTCTTTTGTCGATCCGCGACGGGTTCTTGAGGCCTCATTTGTCAAAGAAATTAGTAATAATAAATTAATGAGGATAGTTGAATTGAATGTTAGTGGTTGACTGACTGGTTTGCGCCTACATCATCATATATAGATAAGAAGAAAAAGAAAGAAAGAAAGAGAAAGCAGCTTCAGTGTTAGCAATAGGGAGTATTATGGAGCTCAATCGTCTTTACTTATTTTTCTCTCTCTCCGTTGTTCTTTTCGCCGGCCTCTGTGCTTCCTCTTTCACTTCAGGTCTCTCTTTACTTTACCAACTCTAATTAAACCATATATATGTTACTAAGTTTCCCACTACTTCTTTATTAATTGCTCTGGTCTCTATAATTGCTGCTAATTAGTGTTTTATGGTGCAGATGATATCTTTGGATCTCAAGGGCGTAACTTGCTTCAGGCCAAAAAAGGTTCCCTTCTTTTCTTTCCCTTGCAATGTTATATTTGGATAATGCTAGTAGTTGCAAACGAGTTTCAAATTACATAGTATTCCCTCCGTCTCAAATTAATTGTATTTCTAAGACTTTTTAAAGTCAAATTGACTATTTTTAAAACTAATCTTTTACTATTTTTGCTAACACATAGGTAAAGATATTATAACCAAAAGAAAGTATATACAATTTATTACTAATTTCAATTTTTATAATTTTAGAAATATATTTATATATGCTTAATTATTAATTTTAAAAATAGTCAATTTGACTTAAAAAAGTCCTAGAAAAAGCAATTAATTTGGGACGGAGGGAGTATTGAATATTTTAATACTTCCTCTGTTTCACGATAAAAGTTTTAGTTGACTTTTTGCGCATATTAAGAAAGAGGATAAAATGACAAAATTATCTATATTTAAATTCTCATTTAATTACATAGTTTTTTGCACATGACTAGTGATACTACATGAATATGCATAGGGAATAGAAATATGACAATTAATACTAAGGGTATTATGGGCAAATTATTGTAAAAAATAGATTATTTAAGGTAAGTAGACATTTAATTTAGGACTACCTAAAATAGTAATAAGGACTTTTATCCTGAGACGAATGAAGTAATATTTTATGTTATAGTCGATCACATGATCGATGTATTGTTGACATCACTTTTTGTAAATAAAATTTTAAGACTCCTAGCATATTTTTTATAGGCCGTTTGATGTGACGGAATGGAATGATAGTTGAAATCGAAATTATATCATAATGAAATTGTAATCAAACTCTTAATTTATGTGTTTGGTACGTTACGTGGAAATTATATCGGAACGAAATTAAATAGAATGTAATTACTAAAATATCCCTAAATATTTATATATAAAACTTATAATATAATATAAAATAAATATAATACATATTAAAAATATAATATTAAATATGTTATATTATATTATATTATATATATATGTGTGTGTGTGTGTGTTATAATATTAAAATATATATTTAGTACTCCCTCCGTTTCAAATTATATGATCATTTTTGACTTTTGAAAGTCAATTTATGACATTTTCAAACTCAAAATTAAGATGACTCATTAAAAATTATGAAACTATAAAACTTGCAATGAGTAATACATTTTATATAATTTACAATATTCATCATTTTATTGATTAAAATTAAAAGAATATATGTCAATTTTGAGTTTAAAAATATCTTAAGTTGACTTTAAAATGTCAGCAATGATCAAATAATATAGAACGAAGAGAATATATAATAATATATATTATAATAATATATTTTATATACAATATAATATATGTCATATATATTCTATTAATATAATATAATACGAAATAAATACAATACCTCTATATATATTGTGAGTGAGAGCATTTTTGTCTTAACATTTTTTTTTTTCATTCTTTTACTCATTGAAATCACGAATTCTTAGGGTATAAGAAATTGTGATTCCAATATACAAAGGAATCGCGATTCCGTTGGAATAGTCATTGCGAACATACTTAGCAAACCAAACGTCAGAAAAGAATTATTGGTCGGAATGGTCATTCATTTCTGCCCCTCCATTCATGCCAACCAAATGCCCCATTATATATTGAATGTTATAACTGTAATCATATATACCTGTCGGATTCCTTAGTTCTGAAAATAATAATAATAATAATACTATGAATTTTGGCCTGTATTTGGATGTTTTTAGGTGTGATTAGTATATGATATCTCCGTTTCGAATTATAAGATTATTATTAAGTTTTAAAAGTCAATTTGAGATAATTTTTTAAACTCAACATTAAGATGATTTGTTAAAAATTATGAAACAATAAATCTTGAAAAATATACAATACTTATCATTGTATAGACTAAAAAATTAAAAGAATTCATGTCAATTTTGAGTTTGAAAATGTCTTAAGATTAATAAAAGAAGCTAGTACTGTGTTGTGGTACCGCGTGATAATAAAGTCGCACATCGGAACATAAGAAGAAAGTTTGAGGACATATATGCTCTAATGGATCATAAACCTAATAGATTAACCTTTTAAATCAAGATATAATTTCAAATAAGCATATATGAGTCGAATATTCCCAACATACTGTTACTAATAGTAGTAGTTAATTAAGGAGGTGTAGGATCAGCTTAAGTGAGTTGCTATAGATAACTATATTTGTATTTCAGTTGTAACTTTGACCATTTGAATGAAAAGTGATACAAGAGCTCTCAAGTTGAGACCCTAGTCAACTTCCCTCTCTTTTTCTGCTCCTAACTTCTGCTCTATCTTTTTTCCCTCTACTCGAGCTCTATTTCTGTTAATTAGTTGATGAAACGATAGCTAAGATCCTAAGAATCATGATACAAACAAATGAAATAAATGCTAGCTGGGTTTCTTTTAAAAGAACTAGATTTTCAACTTTTCAATGTTTCTCATTTCTTGCTTTTGATTCCCATTTCAAGCTTGATAACTTTTAAGTCGAATGGAAGAACATAAGTTCCAGGGTGCTAATCAAAGTAATTCTAAATGATGTCACAGTTAATTAAACTCGACAGAATTTCAGTGTTTCGTAATTCACTCACAAAAAAGGGAAAAAAATATTAAATTCTTTACGTCGAGATAAGTACCATTACTCGCAAATATGATCCTTATAGGTACCTTATTGCTATCAGCAATTCAGCGTTGAGCAGTTACTAGAAATTAAAAATACAGGACATGCCATGTTGAGCTGAATAAAGAAATTTTATACATCTATACATCTCCTTAATGTTTCATCACTTTCATGAGCTTATGCTCTGTATGATGCTGATAACATATTGTATTCCCGGAACACAATCTGTCAATTTGCTCTAGCAGCATTGCTTTAATGATATCCTTTTGTATTACGTGCAGCTTGCCCAATTCAGTTCGAGTTTAAGAACTACACAATCATTACTAGCCAATGCAAGGGACCCCGATACCCACCCAAACCTTGTTGCGACGCTTTCAAAAAATTTGCTTGCCCTTACGCAAAGGAGTTGAATGACCTATCAAATGATTGTGCCTCAACCATGTTCAGCTACATCAATCTATATGGCAAGTATCCACCTGGCCTGTTTGCCAGTCTATGCCTTAAAGGGAAAAAGGGGCTTGAGTGCCCTGCTTTATCACCATCCGAGTCGGCTAATGATGCAAATGGGGTTCAGAATATACATAAGTAATCCATTTCATATATAGTATCTGTTTGCTGACACTATTGTATTTGTTTCGATTTGTGGAATCGATATGCGTACGGTTATACGTAGTATGCTACATAACTAAAACAATATGATATGTTAAGAGTTTCTTTCTTTAGATGTTTGTAGTTTGAAATTCTCTCACACCGGAGTTATCTCCCGACGGCCCCGACCGTCAAGCTTCTCAATGTGTTTGTTCTTTTTCCATGCAGGTTTTTGGCTCGCTGTTTGGTGATTTGGCGAGTAGACAAATTTTGACGTTAACATTGGCGCTATAAGGAACACCGTTTTAGTGTTGCTTTTACAATCACCAATTTACTTTAAGTTGACCAGATGACGAGTAACGGAAGATCGGTTCATGACCAGGAGAAGTCCTTCGTTAACCCACCAACACAAATCCGCAGGTCTGTTAAAGATAGACTCGGGTCCAACAGCCCCGTTGTGGTCCAAACAAAAGCTCAGTAGGAACCGGTTCGATGATAATTATTCTTTGTCGGTCAGAGGACTCGCGATCCCCACAGTCACAGGACAGATGGTCAGTCCCAATCACACACTTAGCAAGAGCGGGATTGAGAGCATGGCGGCCAGGATAGGTGGGAGTTGATATGGAGGCACAAAATTCAGCAGGCTAAAGATGCTTTGGAGACACTGCACTTATAAAGCAGAATGGGATGCAGAATTAACTCAATTGGTAGGGGAAGGAGAGATATCCCTAGGTCGGCACAGACGTCGGGAGTCCGCGCCCTAGAGACGATCCAGGTCTCACCGATAAGGAGGTTCTTCTAGAGGAAGGAGCAGACGTAGGTCATGCTCTCGAGATAGTGACAAAGGACGGGAGAGGACTGAACGGCGACAACAGGTAGCCTCCCTAGAGTATGTGAGGGATCGGCGCAGAGTATCCCCCCCAAGGGAGAAACTCGATCCCATCATGTAGAAGTTGGCAGAGCTAGAGCAAAAGATAGCGGTGGTGACTTAGGTGAACAAGTTGTCGGCTAACCCAAGTCTCCCTTCACAGAAATTGATGGGGTTCAGGCTGATCTGACCAAGAAAATGCCACTATTGGAGATTAATGACGACACTTGTGAACCTTACGATCATCATACACACATATGATCGTCTCATGCATTATTATGAGCATTTCGATGTTGGCCGATGCCAGATGTTTATCACTACTCTAAAAAAGGGGCTCAGTTATGGATGACGTCACTGCCACCCAATTCTATCGGGTCCTGGCAGGAGTTTTGCGATAAATTTCATGACCAGTTTAGGAGTAACAAGAGGAGAAAAAAGTTGACTGCTTCCCTCATGTACATAAAACAACAATCGAACGGGAGTCTGGGTCAATACGTGAAGAGGTTCAATGAGGCGGTTGGCACTGTGACAGACCTCAATGTACCCCAGACCCTCAGGTTCTTTATTACAAGGTTAAACGTGGAGAAGTTGATGAAGGACATCATGTTTAATTTTCGAAGGATCTATCGGAAGCTTACGAAAGAGCAGAGAATTTCATTGCGATTGATGATGCTATAAGGAGCCTTAAACCCAAGATGCACAGAACAGACATGTCTCAAGATAGGAGTTACGATCCCAGGCTTGGGACACAACTGAAGAAGGGGTCCAGCAGCGGGAATGCGGGAAACGACCGACCTCCTTTTCCAAACAGGAGTGTCAATAAGGCCTATACTCTATTCAACACCGACCATACCAAGATTCTGGAGGAGATTAGGGATAAACCCTTCATCGAGCAATCCCCGATGAACAACCGTTCCCTGAGGGAGAATCCCAACTTATTCTACTAGTATCACCAGGCCACTGGGCATTCAACTGAGGGATGTTGGCAGTTAAAGAATTTAATTGAGAAGGATATCAAAAATGGTGAATTGGTTCATTATGTTGCTGGTCGAGGAGGTTCTAAAAAGAGATAAGAGGAGGAAAATCGGGAATGTCGCGGAGACTGACAACCCGAATAAGGTGTGCCCGTCTGTCGAGTAGTGGATGTTATAACTAGAGGATCAATAAGGCGTGTGACAGGGAAAAAATGTCGGGGTACTCTAGATTCCATCCTTACGGTGTCCAACCAGCCAGTTAGAAGGTAACGGCCTTACCCAAACACAGTGATCTCTTTTTCTAACGAGGATTATCCACCCGAATCGATAGAACCGCATGAAGGAACATTGGTGATCACAACACAGGCTAGTCTGGTGGATATGAGGAGGATCATGATTGACAATGGATTTTCGGTAGACGTCCTTTATAGTCACGCCTATCAAAGGTTAGATCTGGAGGGGCGAAAGATAGAGGTGGGACAAGAGGCTCCCCTCTACGGGTTTAACAATGATCCGATGAATGTGGTTGGAACCATCGAGCTGTCTGTCACCTTCGGCGTAGCTCCTCAATAGGTGTAGGTGGATATCAAATTTTTTGTAGTTCAGGTCGATTCGGTCTATAATGCTATATTGGGTAGGACGACATTGACAGCTCTACAGGCGGTTACATCTATACCCTACTTTAAGATCAAGTTCCCTTCACTAAATGGGATCAACAAAGTCAAAGGAGATCTGGATATCGCCCAACGATTCTACCGCAACACTTTAATCTCATTGGGAGTCAGGGTCAGTAAGTAGAGGCAAATAATAGCAATTGAGGTGGAACCATTCACTGAAGGTAGTATTGAACCCCTTGCCTTACCTGCTAAAGAGACGAAAGATGTAGAACTGATCCCAGGGAATTCGGAGAAAACAGTTAAGATTGGATCGGGATTAGGAGAACCCCTTCAGACGGGTCTGGTAGACCTTCTTCGGGTATATACGGATATCTTCGCTTGGGTACCCAGGGACATGTTGGGCATTCCCGAGTCAGTAGTTGTACACCGCCTTAGTGTAGATCTTGCCCGAAAACCTATCCGAGAAAATAGAGGAATCTTTGCCTCGGAGCGGTAAAAGATTATTAACAACAAAGTGGCCAAGTTGTTAGCGGTCGATTTTATTTTTGAGATTGACTATCTATAATGGTTAGCCAACGTGGTGTTGGTCCGGAAGTAGAACGAGAAGTGGAGGGTATGCATTGACTACACGGATTTGAATAAGGCTTGCCCGAAGGATTTCTATTATTTGCCACATATAGATCAGCTTATCAATGCCACTTCTAGATATGCTTTGTTGAGCTTTTTGGATGCCTTTTTGGGTTATAATCAGATTTTAATTTGTAAGAAGGACATCCCGAAAATGGCCTTTAGTACTCACCATACGATTTATGCCTATAAGAAGATGATGTTCGAACTGATCAATGTAGGGGCAACCTATCAGTGGATGATGAACAAGGTGTTTCAAAGGCAAATTGGGTGTAACATGGAAGTGTATGTTGATGATATGATCGTCAAGAGTGCAACAGTTTGAGATCATCTAGAAGATTTAGAAGAGTGCTTCTAGACTATTTAGGACCACAATATACGCTTAAACCCGACTAAGTGCACATTTGGTCTCGGTTCGGGTAAGTTTCTCGGGTATCTGGTTAGCAAGAGGGGAATCAAGGCCAATCCGGAGAAAATAAAGGTCATACTTGATATGAGGTCTCTGCAAACCTTTAAAGACATTTAACGGTTGACAGGGCGGGTTGCGACACTTTGAAGAGTTATGTTC
This sequence comes from Aralia elata, assembly GCA_034770075.1. Classification (NCBI taxonomy): domain Eukaryota; kingdom Viridiplantae; phylum Streptophyta; class Magnoliopsida; order Apiales; family Araliaceae; genus Aralia; species Aralia elata. The sequence goes on along the minus strand of CM068385.1, from coordinate 10,534,197 downwards.
CGATTGATAGAGCGGTATCTTCCCTTCTTTGACACTTTAAAAAGACCAAAGAATGAGAAAAACTTTTAGTGGATTTTAAAGTGCGAAGACGCGTTTCAAAGGATCAAAAAATATCTGTCTTCAGCGCCTGTATTAATGAAGTTGGTTCCTTTGGAACCATTGTATTTGTATTTGACAACGAGTTCCTTGGCAGTCGGTGCAGTTCTGGTAAGGGAGTTAGGCGGGAGATAATATCCTCTTTACTACATTAGACACGCTCTTCGGAACGCTGAGACTAGATATCTGAACCTGAAAAAGTTTGTCTACACATTGATAATATCAAGTCGAATGCTTCGACACTATTTCCAAGGTCGGGAAATTGTGGTGTATATGGATCAATTTCTGAAAAGGGTGCTACACAAGTCGGATGCCTCGGGTCGGCTCGTTGCATGGGCAATGGAGCTAAGTCAATTTTTCTTAGAATATCTTCCTTGAATTGCAATAAAGAGTCAGGCATTGGTTGATTTTATAGTGGAATGTATGTTTTTCGAACCGAATTTGCAAGCTCAATCGGGTGCGGAAGTAAGTTTGATTGTTAATGCTCAACCAACATAATCCTCATGGAATCTGTATGTGGATGGATCTTCGACTTCGGATGTAAGTGAGGCTGAGTGATATTAACGAGCCCTGAAGGGTTCAAAGTCCAACAAGTTATCCGCTTTTGATTCAAGGCCACTAATAATAAAGCGGAGTATGAGGCGATCTTAACGGGATTGCAATTGGCCAGAAGTTTGGAGGTTCAACATCTGAGCATATTCAGCGATTCACAATTGGTTATCAAGCAGATCGTAGGGGAGTACGAGGCTCGGGGGGCAAGGATGACCAAGTATTTGGTTGAAGTCAAGGATCGACTCCATTATTTAAATTCTCATTCTTTTTAGGGTGTAGACCTATTAAACAATACTGTGGCCAATACTTTATTAAAGTTGGCAACGACAGAAGGGAGTTCGTTGGGCGGTTCTGTGTATTTGGAGGTTCTCGATGCCCCGAGCATCCAAAAGACGGAGGTCTTGGTGATTAAGAGGTCGGATTGCTGGTTTATCCCTTATCTTGATTATCTCAGTGAATGGAAACTGGCTTCAGATTGGGTGTTGGCCAAGAAGATAAAGCACATGAGTTCCTATTTTTACCTGATTGATGGAGACCTCTACCGATATACTTACTCTTCTCTGTTGCTAAAATGTTTAGTGTCATCTGAAGCGGCTTATACCCTTCGGGAAGTGCATGAAGGGATCTGTGGAGATCATATGGGGGCTAACGTGTTGGCGTATAAGGTACTAAGGCAGGGTTAGTACTGGTCGACTATGTTTTAGGAAGTGAAAGACTATGTGAAGAGGTGTATTAAATGCCAACTCAACGATAATATCCCGCATCAGCCTCCGGAGGAATTGTCTTTGATTCTATCCCTGATTCCTTTTGTAATTTGGGAGATCAATATCCTTGGGCCATTACCAAAGGCAAAGGGTTAGCTAATTTTTGTGGTTGTGACCATTTTGACTACATAACTAAATGGGTGGAGGCTAAACCTCTTCGGACGATCACCGAGCAAGACTATTTGTGATTTTTTAAGGGATCGGTGGTGTTCTAGTTCGACATTCCTATGGTTATAGTATCAGACAATGGGCACCAGTTTATGAGAGCCAAGTTCGAGCAGTTCCTGAAGGATTTGAATATCCAACATTGAACGGTGTCTATGATGCATCCCTAGTCCAATGGTCAAGTGAAGGTAACAAATCGGACCTTGCTCAATGGCATTAAGAGAAGGCTGGATGAAGCTAAAGGTATATAGCCAAATGAGTTACTTAGCGTCTTGTGGTCCTATCGGACTACTCCTCGGATGACGACAGGAGATTCGCCTTTTCGGTTAGCTTATGGGACCGATATCGTTGTACCAGTAGAGATCGAGTCTCCTTCTCTTCGGCTTAGTCAGTGCAAGGAGTTGTATAATGGGAGAGGCTTTGGCTTAATGTGGATTTGTTGGATGAGGTTCGGGATTCAAAAATGATAAGGTTGGTTGTTTATCAATGCCGAATCACTCAACATTATAATCGAGGTGTTAAACAAAGGCGATTCGAGGTCGATGATTTGGTATTTCGGGAAGCTGGGGCTTCTACTCCTCAGAACACGAAAAAACTTATACCAAATCGGGAGGAGCTTTTCAAAATTGTTGAAGTGCCGAAGCCAGGAACATATCTGTTTTGGACCATGGAAAGAGTTAAAATAAATAATACTTGGCAAGTAGGAAGACTTCGAAAATACTACCAATAAGTTATATAATTTTATTTTCACAGTTATGTAATTTTATCAAAATATCAATGAAGTTAGTTTTGTTAGATGGCTCGTGTTGGCTAAAAGTAATTTCATTATATCTAAATTTTATACATCGGGAATTCTTTACAAGTTTGAAATAAGAACAAAAAAAGAGAAAAGTACATATAATTATTGAGGGGATAGAGGGTTTTCTTCGGGTGCTTCATCCTCATCATCAGAAGAGTCGAGTAGTTATGGGTCGAGGCCGGCTGCCATCATCTTTGCCTTCATCTTTGTCTTGGCACACTAGTAGCCTTCGACAAACTGGCCCAAGACAACCTCAATCAGTTCGGGTGATGTTTTATACTCATTGACGATATTTTGTTTATCGGCCTCGGAGATGGTGGAACCTTTGTTTTTAAGCTTTATAAACTCTTTCTCCAACTCCAAAGCAGTTTTGACCAGATTCGCCAACTCATCGTGCATATCCCGGAGCTGATCTTCGAGAGCTGACACGAACCCCTTCAGTTGTTCATTCTCATCCTTTAATCTGACCCGATCCTCCAACAGTCTTTGCCTTTTTTCGGCGAGATCGAAGCATTGCCATTCTAATGTCTTCACATGGCGCGTTAGCTCTTGGGATCGGAGCAGGGTGTCGATGTGTTGTCCCTGCTCCTTTTTTAGGACGGATGTTAGGGTTTGAACTTCGAGCTTGAGGCGTACGATATCGGCTTTCAGCTCTTTCTCCTTGGTGGTTATTGCTGATAACCAGCACAACGTTCGACCGAGGGCAGCCAGGGACTGAAATAAGATACTTTGGTCAGAATTGAAGGGGATAGAAAGTATTTGGAAGTAATATTATATGCGGTTGAACTTACTCGACCATAGTACATCGCGTTTACACAAACAAGTTATTGTGGGTGAGGTCATGAAACCGGTCGTTGTCTTTTGGGAGTACGAAGGAGTCGAAAAGCTCGAAGGGGTAGTCTTCGAGGGGGTCTTCGGGCCACAATGTTACCAAAACAAGAGCCTCTCATGCTTGTGTGGAAGTGGAAGGAGAACCGGTTAGTTGTGGGGTGTTGTTTGTTGTTGAGGTTCGGGAGTTGTTTCTATGTGTGATCTTTTGGCAGGGGGTCAGATGTTGGTTTTTCATGTTCTTTTCTTTTTTCCAGTATGGGTTTAGGTGTGGTTTGTTATGGGGGTTCGGTGTCGAGGATTATTTGGATGGGTTCGAGTGTAGAAGTTTGGGACGATTCGATGAGGGTGTTTTGAAGGATGCTTTCACTAGCCTTTATTTCTTCTTTTTTAATAGAGTCATTTCTCCTCGGTGGTCATTTCCAAGGTGCTCTTTTTGGCGAGGGTTGGTGACGACATCGAAATGGCGAAAATTGTTCAATGGCAATGGGGGATTCGTCTTGTTGGTTCGACTGGGGGGCAGTTTCATTGGTGGGTTTGGGGGTGCCTTCGGCTGGTGTAGTTTTGGTGGATGATTGACCAACCTCCCTGATTGATTGTGGTTTGAAGATGGACACTACAAACATGAGAAAATTAGTAACAGTCAAGATTTAATGTATTTTATATGTAGATAGTGAGTTTGAAACTTACATTTATAGCTGAAAAGCCAAGCTTGGTCGGACAGAAGGTCGATGGACCATTCTGTGTCAGGCATATTAGAATAGAATGCCTTGAATTCAGCTACCTGGTTCTGGGGGCTGGAGTCAAACCCAAAGGAGGTTTTGGAAGGTTCGCCCCAGTTAGGGAGTAGGTGGATGTCGGGACCCTTAATGAAGACCTAGTACTTTTGTTATCCCTTGTTGCTAGAAGGGGTCTTCATCCACACGCGGCAGCCTGATTGTTTGTTTATTTGGCAGAATCTTAGTTCATTTGATCGGCCCAAGGTGAAGATTGCAAAAAAGAAGTCTAGCGAGGGTTCTACTCCACATTCGTGGCAGAAAGCGATGAAGCATATCAAGTGGATATATAAGTTCAGCACGAGCTATGCGAACTCGATTCCTATGAAGTAGAAGAAAGATGAGATAAATTCATAGAGGGGGAACCTTACCCCATACCTCAGTGTGTAGGGGAGAACGGTGAGCTACTCGCCTCTAGGCGTTAGTATATCTTTTCATTTAGGTTTGGGGCGTGGATCTCATAGTCGATGGGGATTTGATATTGTTAACGAAGATCGAGTAACACTCGTTTTTGTACCAAAGATCGGGTGTTAACGTGCGAGTATGCTTTTTTCGATGAATATTATTCTCGAATTTTATTTTAGTAAGCTCCGCCTCGCTTTGTATCGGTGATGGGATTTCTTCGATTTAGGAGGTCTAGCTAACGGCGGCGGTAGGAGGTTATTGGGGCTATGTTGAAGGAGCGATGACCATGGTTGATGTTACTATCGTGCCTTGGACAGTGACGCCGATTTCAGTAGTGGGTTGGTTGGTGGGGGCGATTTCAACGATGGGTTGATAGGTGTTGTTTCCTAACATGCTTGACCGGTGAAAATAGTAGATTGATGTGATGTAACCAGAGAAAATGGGTGTAGCAGTAAGGAAGAGATAGAGAGAGCGTTTGAGCTTTTTGAAAATTTTGGATCTATAAGTAGTAATGGCGGTTAGTATACTTTGGGAAAAGGCTTAAATATATTTTACTACCCTAAACTTTTACCCTTTTTCCACTTCGATGATTCACCTTTCAACTTTTCCACTTCGATGTTTAAACTATTAATTTTTTTCACTTCAGTCTAATTTCTCTTGACACGTCAGAAATTGCTGACGTGGCCTCCTGAGTGGGGTCATGTATAGCTGATGTGTCTTTAAAAAATCATTTATTTACTATTTTGTTAAATTAAATTGTTTAAACAGGGGTAAAGTTGGCAAAGCAGCTATTATTCCATATTAAAACAAAACAACCAAATTCTCAAACAAATCTATCGATCGGCATATCCATCCCTAGTCTCAGAAAATCAAAACTTCGATCGATGGGAACCCTAGTATGAGAAAATCAAAATTTCCCACATCCAAGCAATAAGCAGACAAACAAGGTCGTCGTCATGATCAACGGCCGATTCTCCGGCCGAAAAGACGTTATCATCAAGTTGTTCGATGATGGGAAGATTTAAATCAAAATCATTCTCACAACGTCAAAATCAAATCTCAATTCGATCCCTCCTCTTTGAATCATCAAAAGGCTATAAAGTATCCATAAAGTTAAGATAATTGAAACCTAAATCCTAACCTTCTTCTTCACCGTCCGTTCATCTTCTCCTCTTCCGTCGCATCTCCTCATGTCAGATCCACCCCACCTTCCAGATCCCTCCCCAATCGCGTCTAAGTGTGTTGCCTCAAGGTGTGTTGCCCAATTTCGGTGCACTTTAATTAATTATTGGAAAGCTACGGAATATTGTTCATTCCCGAATGCTCAAGGAAAGGGGGTATGAATTAGATCTGACCGAACTTGTAGTTGCGAGACTTGTGCCGCCATGTTTGATGTGCTTAATGGGTAGTTAAGCTTTGTAATTGGGAGTATGAAATAGATCTAACTGGACTGCAAGACAAAGATGGGTAGATTAGTGGTCGTTGGCTCAATCGATCCGGTTAGATTAGTTCAGATCTAGATATATTTGGTATGCTTGTTTTTGGTATTTTAGTGTGTATATTCGAATTGTTTAGCGTGTTGGTCAATTGGTGCCAGGTTCCATTGAAGGAGGAACAAGAATGATTTTAATGATATTTGTTAAGTTTGGTTATATTTAATGATGATTTGACATATTTACCCTTTGATGTTTAGAAAATATAATTAAAATAATATTTTTTAATTACACATAAGCATTAGTTTGCCTAGTCAGCGGGCCACGTCATCAATTTATGACGTGGCAGCTTAAATTGGATCGAAGTGAAAAATTTTAATAGTTTAATGATCTGATTGAAAAAGTTAAAAGGTCAGTCATCGAAGTGGAAAACGCTAATAGTTTAGGGTAGTAATTTATATTTAAGCCTTGGGAAAAAGGCTTTTGAAATGACTAACTGACTTTGCACATTCTCCAAGTTATGGCTCAACAATGATGATGGTGGGCCTTGGGCTGGCACGTGGAACAAGGGGGTGATGGTTTAGCTTCAATATCCATACTGTAATAATTATTAGGCAGTTTTTGTACTCTCTTATTTAAGTTCTTTATAATAAGAGAGTGGTGGACAATGTTAGGGCATGATTTTATGGGCCCGGATGATTCAGTAAGACCCGCGCCACGTGGCAATATATTTGAATAGGAGACTTGACGTTATGAAGGTTGGATAGTCTGAGTTGACTTTGACTTCTCATTCCTTAGGAGATTGAATTTTATCTAAATATAGTATCTGCAGTTATAAGAAGTCCTATTCTTACTCGGGGATGGAAGTAATACATCAAGTATGTGGGTAAACTATAAATACACGGCCATAATCTAGGTTATAGGTTATAACACTTTGTTTACTTTTGCACAGTAAATTAATTACATGTCTCTATTGTTTACGTTTCCTGGTCTATACTTACTCTCACACCGGAGGTATCCCTTGACGGCGGGAGCCGTCAAGCTTCTCAATGTGTTTATTCTTTTTCCATATAGGTTTTGGCTTGTCGTTTGGTAATTTGGCGAGCAAACAGATTTTGGCGTTAACAAATACAAAAAAATAAACTTGATGTTTTATAGAAGATTTTTACTTGAATCAACATGTTAATTGTTTATAAGTGATGTGGGTAAAAATAACCCACCAATGGCTAGTGGTCATATGTTATTTCTAAAACTCTATTAATAAAAGGTAATATAATAATTTCGTCCACCGAGTATTCTAAAATTACCCAATAAAGGATAAAATTTTCATAATGTTTAATCAGCCAATGATTGACAACCTAGTAGGTTTCTAAATCCAAGCAGGTTTCTTATTCCTAACTCCTAGAAGAGAAGGCTCTCATGCTATAAATAAGGGGTGCTCGCACATTCAAGGTGCGCTATTTTACTCTCATAATAATTCTCTTTCTCCATATTAGTGTTATGACTTAAGTATTAGAGAGTCCTCCTAGAGCCCCCAACTCTGGTGAATTTTTTATAAGTTTTTCGACAAAGTCAAAGTAGTTAAAGTCAAAATTTGTGGGTTGGCCAAAACCCTAGTTTGAAGGCTGTTGATTGACGCATCAAATTAATTTGATGTGTGATACGTCAATCAGTAACCTCCAAATAAAGGTTTTGGTCAACCCACTAATTTTAACTTTGACTACCATTTTACCGCCTTGACCTCGCCGAAAAACCTGCAAAAAGTCCACCGAAATTGGGAGACTTCGGGAAGACTCTCTAATACTTAAGTCAGAACGCTGATATAAATAGAGAAAATTATTATTATAGTAAATAGTGTACCTTAAATTTGCTGAAACATCCCTTATTTATAGCATGAGAATCATCTCCTTCAGGAGTTAGAAATTAGAATAATAGCTTTAGAGACCTTACATATTGTCAATCCTTAGTTGGTTAAACTTCTTGGAAATTCTATTATTTATTAGATTTAATATACTTCTAGAATACTCAGTCAGTAAAATTATTATATTGCCTTTCATTAATAGGGTTTTACAAATAACACGTGACAACTTGCTATTAGTAGGTTATTTTACCACATTATATTTTTAAAGGCATAAATAAATAATAATAGAGTGTTTTTTTTCTCTGCGCCCATGGTGCTAATTCAAAGCCTACAAGGCCTTAATTCTAGCCTTCAGAGTCTTAATTCTTGGCACCCATGACGCTAATTTTGGCCTCTATAGCCTTAATTCTAGGCTGTCATGACCTTGATTTTGGGCCTTCATGGCTTTGATTCTGAACATTCATAACCTTGATTTTGTCCTCAATGGCTTTAATTTTTGGCATCCATGACACTAATTTTGCGCCTTCATAGCCTTAATTCTTGGCCGCCATAGCCTTGATTCAGAGCCTCCATGGCCTTCATACTAGACCTCTATGGCCTTAATTATAGTCTCCATGACCTTGATTATGGACCTTCATGGCCTTTATTATGGGCTTCATGGCCTTATTTTTTGGGCTCCATGGCCTTAATTTTAGGTTTCATTGCCTTAATTATGGGCTCTATGGCCTTGATTCTTGGTGCCCATAGTGCTAATTTTGAGCCTCTATGACCTTAATTTTTAGCCTCCATGGGCTTGATTCTAAGCCTTCATGGCCTCGATTATGGGTTCTATAGCCTTGATTATGGGTTTCATGGCCTCGATTATGGGCCCCCATGGGCTTAATTCTTGCGCCCATGGCGCTAATTCTTGGCATTCATAGCCTTAATTATGGGTCTTCATGGTCTTGATTTTGGACTCCGAGACCTTATTTTTGGTGCAAAACTCCTTTTCTCAGGTCTATATTCAACTTGTGAATGATAACTTATAAATTGGGGATCAATTCCTGACATATCAACTGTTGTCCAAGTAAACGTTTCTTTATTGTTCCTCAAAAATTAGACGAATCTGTCTTTAATTTCTTTTTTCAAACCTGAATCCATATAGGTAATTCTCTCAAGATCTGTATTTTCAAATAAAATTGTGACTAGCTCCTTTGCAGGTTACCCTCTTTGCTCTTTATCCTCATCTCTCACATCTAAAGAATTAATGGGCAAGACTTGCCTACCAGCACTATTGTGCTTCGTGGCTAGGCTAATAAGTAGCACCTTTAGCTACTTTTTGATCACCCTTGACTTCCTCTATTCCACTTGTTGTTGAGAACTTCAATTTCATATGATATGTAGAGGGGATATCTTTAAATTTATTTAATCATATCATATTAAGGATTATGTTGTATGATGAAAGGGCTTTCACAACAAAAAAAATAATCATAGTTGTGAATTGATTTGGTGTCGAAGCGTAAATATTCACCATGATTTTTTTGATTGTGAGAAAGAGAATATGACTTTTTGTTCGTTCCCACAGACGGCGCTAATTTAATGCGTCAATTAGCAACCTTCAAATTAAGGTTTTGGTCAACCCCCTAATTTTGACTTTGACTACCGCTTTACCGCCTTGATCTCGCCGGAAGACTTATAAAAAGTCCACCGGAGTTGGGGACTCCAGGAGGACTCTCCGATGCTTAAGTCAGAACATTGATATGAAGAGAGAGAATTATTATTAGAGTAAATAGTGTTCCTTAAATTTGCTGGAACATTCTTTATTTATAATATGAGAGTCCTCTCCTTCAAGAGTTATGAATTAGAATCCTACATAACTTTAGAGACCTTCTAGTTTGTCAATACTTAGTTAGTTAAATTTTTTAGGAATTCTATCATTTTATTGAAGTTAATATGCTTCTAAAATAAAATAATTATATTATCTTTTATTAATATGGTTTTAGAAATAACACGTGACAACTTGTCATTAGTGCGTTATTTTATCCATATCAATAAGTAATTTAATATAAATATGATTTTTGAGCATCTAATATTAATTTAGAATATTAATATTTATGCAATTATAGTAAAACAACGATTAAATTTTTATGTATATTGAATTTAACGTGTTAATACGTCAGTGTAACATGTACCATCTTACACAAGTACTAATCTTGGTTTTGACCAGGATCACTGTAATTTTCTGTTAGAATACCAATTTATGTAGATTAATGTATGAGTGCAATTCTTTAGTTGGATATGGTTTGTGTGGTTGTGGAGGGTGTATTATTTTCAGTATCATTTTCCTTCTCCAACGTACCTAAAGGTGAATGGCCTTCAGATTCCCTGCCTATATGAATAGAAATCTATGAATGAATTTTTTTTTTTTCCAATTAATTTAGACAAAAATATCTATTTATTGCCAAACTCGATTATCCCTCAACGAGAAAACTTGATTATTACATGGCTTCATATTTTTTTAAGAAAATGTTTGGACTGGAAGCCGACCAATACAATCGATTTTACATGGGTGTTGATATATATATATATATATATATATATATATATATATATATATATATATATATATATATATATAAAAACCTTAAATTCATAATTGCACTGTATTGAAAATTTTTATCGTACAATAATATCAGGCATTGTGTATAACACCAAAATAAAGAATGCAATTATCAACCTAGAATGTACGTATTTTTAGAGTCGTAAATGGAGTCCGAAATATTCAATATTCATTCTGAAAATTGATTTTTATATTTATGTCAAAGTAAATATTATCCGTATCCGTATCAAAACGAATATTGTCCGTATTAATATCTATTTATGACAAATACAAATATATTAATATTCATATTCATTTACAACCCTACATAATTCAAGTTTTCAACACCTTTTCATAGGTTTGACTGCTTTATTCGGATGTTGTTGATGTTTTTTTTTTGTTTTTGTTTTTTATAAATATTTAGGCCTATTAGATTTGTCTGTGATTAATTTACAGATTTGGGATAAACAAACATATTTGGGTTTGATAATTGCTTCTTTTTTATTAAATAATATATGAATTTTTAGAGGGACACTTTCACTTTTAGTTGGAAGAAATATATAACTAATCACCGAGTGGTCTTTGGTTCAGTGGTACGATTCAACCCATGTCAAACATGAGGCTAAGAGTTCGATCCTTGGTGATAGTAAAGAAGATGTGTGTGTGTGTGTCCAAGTAGCAAAAAAAAAAGAATATATAACTAATGATTATCCATTTTTCTACTTAGGTGTTGTTTGATAAAACTGAGTAATTAAGATTTGAATGAAATATAAAACATCTGAATGAAATACAATATTTATTGGGGTTATTTTTATTCATAAATTTTAAATAAATTATTAAGAAGCAACTCTTAATAGTTAAGGTTTGAGTTTCTGTCTTAATGATTAAGAGGCATTAAGAGGTAAAAAAAATTACCAAACAAAATTTGACTCTGACCGAATCAAAGACAGTTGAATTAAGAGACATTCAGACACAAACAAACACCACCTTAGATCCTTTCTCTAAATTAAAATAAATTATTATAATATATTATGACATTCAAAAAAAATCTTATAGGTAATATTATAAAGTATGTTTGATACACTAGTAATTTTATATTACCAATATTTTTATTCTTGTAAATCATAACTATAAAATGCATGCCAAGTAATATTAAAGAAATACTCCCTCTGTCCCAAATTAATTGTTCAGTTTTGACTTTTTTAAGTCAAATTAACTATTTTTAGAATTAATAATTAAGCATATATAAATATATTTCTAAAATTATAAAAATTGGGGTTAGTAATAAATTGTATATACTTTCTTTTGGTTATAATCTCTTCACTTATATGTTAGCAAAAATAGTAAAAAGATTAATTTTAAAAATGGTCAATTTAATTTTAAAAAGTCAAAACTGAACAATTAATTTGGCACGGAGGGAATATTAAACACGCACAACAATCATTATCAATACTCGCATCACTTGCACCAAACGTAAAAAAATCAAATATGACCGATTCTCTTTACTAATAATGCTGATTTCATAATATTTAGTAATATGAGTTTTGATTGTAATCTTGTACTAAACAATCTTAACTTATTTGGATGATTGAATAATTCTCAACGTACAATATTTTACCCCTACACACATCAATTTATTTTCATTGGGTCAGTCGTTCATTGCATTATATATACGCCTTTTTTAATATTTTTGGATTAACGAGAAAATTACTTGGAACCAACTTCTCATCTTTTTTACACATGTTATCGTCGCGTAACTCTCCGTTTTATCATACTTTGAAAGAAGCATTGACTTATTTATTTTGTCGTAGACTGTAGAATCTAGAATAATTTATATTTAAATAATCCTGAAATATCATTACTTTGTGAAGAATATAAAATGCATGTTTAGTTACACAATATTTAACGCGTTTTATAATCTAAACGTACTTAAAACTTTTGTTCAATCTAAAAAAGATATATAAAGTAGGCAGTAGTTGGAGTTCTAATATAACACGTACACTTAAAATAATATAATATACTAGCGGTAATCCTAGTCTCCGGCACAAAAAAATTTTTGGGAGAGAAAGAAAAAGGTATTGAGGATAAAGTTTGAAGAGGAAGAAAGAGATAGAATGAGAAAATAATGAACGGTCATATTTATGTCAAATTTTGGATGACTCAGATTATTTATTAAATGAGTAAGAAATTCAAAATTATTTATATTTTGTTAAATAGATTGGAGATGTAAACGTACCATTTATTATCATTACAAACACCGCAAACGTTAATAACGAAACAAACGAGGAAAGATGTTCTTGAAGGTTCATTTGTCAAACAAATGACCTAAAATAAACTAAACGTTAATAACGGAACAAACGAGGAAAGATGTTCTTGAGGGCTCATTTGTCAAACAAATTACCTAAAATAAACCAATGACTGTTGTTGAATATCTGTGGTAGAATACTGTAATAAACTAAGTAGAAATCCATGGGGCCATGAGCATGGCTGGCTGACGCGGTCGTTAGGAGGAAGTAGAGAGAGAAAGTGATTGTTTGCGCGTATATAGCTGCTTAGCTGTATGCCTGTATTCTATTAGGTGTTCTCCGCATGTTCTCTTTCCAATTTTTCACACACACACATATATATAATAATGTTAAGTAATTTGATAAAAAATATTTAATTTATTTATATAAAATATTTATAAATTATGAAATGTAATTTATTAATGTTCTGTTTAAATAAATTAAATAATTTTTGTTCAGTTATTTAAAATTATTCATATATATATATATATATAAATATAAAGGAATGATTTTTAGTAAATGATTGCTATAATAGAATTATTATTTGGATAAATATATCTTTAGGCATTCATTAATAACAAAAAACAGACCGTGTAAATTTAATTTTTTTTTTAATACACCTGTTTTAAAAAAAAATCTGAATACTTTTTTTTTAAATGACTAGAGATGAATCTCTCTCTCTCTCTCTATATATATATATATCTATATATCTATATATATATTATTATTACAATATTTGTTGTTCATATGATACTAATTCATATTCTTATTCAGACAAGCCGGTCTTCTGTTCCTGCATAATTCAACTTCATAGCAGGTAGAAGAAGAAGAAAGAAAGAAGAAGAAGAAGAAGAGATCAGATCCGGCGACATTAACAAAGAAAGAAACAACTTTCACTATTACAATTATGGAGGGCAATTCTATTTGCTTCTTTTCTTCTTCTTCATATTTCAAGATCCTATTTTTCTCTCTCTCCCTTTTTGCCGGCCTCTGTACTTCATCTTTCATCTCAGGTCTCTAATTACTAATCTATTTACTCCATATTGCTACTAGATTCAGTTGACTAGCTCTAATTAAAGCATATGATACTAGTATTTTTGCTGATTGTTGATTAATTTTGTTTGCTCTCTCTAATTGCTAAGTATTTTTTATGGTGCAGATGATATCTTTGGATCTCAAGCTTCAATCGGACGGAACTTGCTTCAGGCCAAAACACGTAATTTTTTCTTTCTTTCTTTCTTTCTTTTTTTCCATTTCAAACTACCCCTTTTTATTTAATTTCATTCATATTTTTATATATTAAATGTTATAATTTTAATGCATATACCTCCAGGATTCATGAATTCAAAACTTTGAACTTGATGCCTTGTTTTGTTCCCCTGAAAAAGAAATCCCCTTAACTTTATTGGGAATTTATTTGGCTTGTATTAGGATGTTTATTTGTCATGCTTAGTTTTAGGTATGATCTTCCGGTGCCCAATTTGTAAATTTGACCTTTACATTCATAGAGTTACAGTTGGATTTAGTTGTTATTAAAGAAGCTAAGAAGGGTTTTAAAAACAAACAGATGAAATAAATGCAAGCTGGGATTCTTTTAAAAGAAGCAAACTTATTAGCTGATGGAACTGCACTAAGCTTTTAACTTTTCAGTGTTTCTCGTTTTGCTTTTGATTCCCATTTCAAGCTTCATAACTTTTAATTTGAATGGGTGACCGGAAGCTTCAGGATTCTAACAACCCTAGTAGCTCCACATGCCAACACCGTTCAACTTGAAAGAATTTCAGGGTCAATGAATATTTCATGATTCACACACAAAAGAAAATAATTGAAATAAATTAATGCTTTATGAGCTAGACATTCCTTAGGTCGAGATAAGTATCACTTTGGCACTTCCAATAAATATGATCCTTCTTAGTACGGTGGCATCAACAATTGAGCATGATACATTGGGCCTGTGGACTCTTCCTGTTTTCCTTTTTTTTATTTTGGTTGTTTTGGGTGGCACTGAGAGGTTTAGGGTAGTGTACTTGGCGTTTGACGCCCAAAATTTCTCATGTTTCTTGGCAAAAACCGGTATTACTTCAAATTATTTATTACTGAAGCATTGTTGTACAAGTTCTCTTCTTTTACAAGTCTAGCTATACAAATCAAGCTGCAGAGATTCTTTCTAATTAGATGCTGGTGAATACAATCTGAAAACCTAAGTACATGTTTAGATTTCCCAAATCGAGTTCTGTAATTCAATTGAAAGCTTAAATAATTGTATATCATCATCTCATTTTGTAACATAATGAAGCCAGTGGTTCTCAAAGATAAATTTGACCCTTTGAATTGTTCCATTAGTTTATGCAACTGTAAGCTTAGAAGTTTGTTACTTTGTATATGTTAATGGTCTCCTAAGAAGCAGATCATTAATGCCTACAAAGAAGGACCAACAAAAACAAAGGAGTAAATTAGATGATTACTTTGTAACAGAAGTGGTAATCCCAAGATATTATGCCTTAATTGTCATTAATGATCTGATCATTGTAACACTTCTCCGCAAAAAGTTCCATTCACCAACTTCAACAGAAGGATCTCGATTTTCACCCTAAACCCTGTCTCATTACTTAAGCAGTTTTCAATCTGTGATGCCCTCAAACTTCTTCTGCACACATTGCATTGTAGTCGAATTTTGCTCAACCTTTTATAAGTGGCTATAAAATTTGCTATTGATATCCGTCGGTGGTAGCTAACTTTCATGGTACATCCTACCATATGCTTGTTGTCTCAAAAGTAGAGTTGTAACATCTATCTATTCAATTATTAGTACTAGTTTACAGTTTTTGGGTAGATGAAAGCTGATCACAAGCAATTATAAATTAAAAATACAGGATATGCAGGTGAGGTGAATATAGAAATTTTATGTACCAATACATCTCCTTATTGTTTCATGAGCTTATGCTTTGTATCATTCTTATAATATATTGTATTCCCGGAACACTTTTCAAGTCAATTTGCTCTAAAAGAGTTTCTTTAATGATAATCTTTTGTATTATGTGCAGCTTGCCCAGTTAATTTCGAGTTTAAGAACTATTCGATCATTACTGACCAATGCAAGGGACCTCAATACTTACCCAATCCTTGTTGTGGCTCTTTTAAAGAATTTGCTTGCCCTTACGCGGATGACTTGAATGACCTATCAAATGATTGTGCCTCAACCATGTTCAGCTACATCAACCTATATGGGAAGTATCCACCTGGCCTTTTTGCCAGTTTCTGCCGGGAAGGCAAGCAAGGGCTTGAATGCCCTGCACTATCACCATCCGAATCGGCTAATGATGCGAGTGGGGTTCTTAACATACGTAATCCACTTCATTTATTGTTTCTCACAGCAGCCTCTCTAATGCTGTTATTATTGGTATTCTGAATGCTCTAATATCCTTCTGCTAATATTGTTGTATTTCCCTGTCACTGTAAAAGTTCGGATGTCCTTTGTTTCATCACACGAATTGGAGTTAATATTCTTTTATTAAGAAAATTTTATATGTAATGCAAGACTGAAATCTGGGTTTTGACCAGGATCATTGTAATTTTCTGTTAGAATACCAATTTTAAGCAGATAATGTCCTGAGTCTGCTATTCTTTATTTGGATATGGTTTATGTGGCTGTAAATGGTGGACTTTTTTCAGCTTCCTTCTCCAACATACTTATATGAACAGAATTCTCCGAATGAAAATTTTGTTTCAGTTAATTTAGACAAAAACATCTATTTATTGCCAAACTCGATTACCCCTCTCCGATGGCGGCTTCTTCGATAAATTCATCACTTGTTGAGCAGAAAATCTTTCAACTTCCATTGAGGAGAGCTAAAAGAGTTCCAACCCCCATTATCTTGCTAAAAATGTGCCAAAACTTGCAGGAAGTCAGACAATCACATGCTCAATTGGTTGTCACAGGACTGATTAATCAACCCCTGAATCCAGGAAGGCTCATTGAGTCCTATGTATCTGTGTGCCAAATCTACCATGCCTTGTCTGTTTTCAAAATTATTCCTTCTCCTGATGTATTTGCCTACAATACCATTATCAGAGGCTTAACACTAGCCAAATGCCCTAAAGATTCAATTTTGCTGTATGATAAACTGTTACTTGGTGGCCTAGTGGCACCAGACAATTATACCTTCACCTTTGTTTTAAAAGCTTGTTCTCATATGGAAGCCATTTTTGAAGGTAAACAAGTTCATGGTCGGATAATCAAAGCTGGAATAAAACCGAATACCCACATTCACAGCTCATTAATCAATATGTATGCCATTGCTGGTTGTATGTTATCTGCAGAACGCATTCTTAATGAATTATCCGAAGAGAATGTACTTGCCAAGAACTCCATGATATATGGTTATTTGAGTAAGGGCCATGTCGAAATTGCCAGCCAGATGTTTGACAAAATGCCCACAAAAGATACTGCATCTTGGAGTGTAATGATAACAGGGTATACCAAGCTTGGTATGTACACAGAGGCATTGGTGATCTTTGATAGCTTCTAAGGTTCCATTAAATGAATCTACCCTTGTGAGCGCGCTATCCGCGTCCGCTCATTTGGGAGCATTAGATCAAGGAAGGTGGATACACAGGTACATTGACAAAAATGAGCTTAAGCTTAGTATTACTCTAGGTACTTGTCTAGTTGATATGTATGCCAAATGTGGATGCATAGAGTATAGCTACCAAGTGTTCAGGAAAATGCCTCAGAGAGATGTTGTCACATGGGGAGTGATTATCGCCGGATTCGCCCTCCATGGGCAAGCAACAAAATGCTTCAAACTGTTTGATGAAATGCTAGCTGATAAAATTATCCCCAATGAAGTCATCTTTGTGGCTATCCTCAGTGCCTGCTCGCACGCGGGTTCTGTTGAAATGGGGCGCCACTACTTTCATCAAATGGTTCATTTTTATGGAATTAGGCCTTCCGTTGAGCACTATGGATGCATGGTAGACCTCCTTGGCCGAGCCGGACTGTTGGAAGAGGCAGAAAACCTAGTAGTCTCATCGATGTTGGAAGAACCTAATGCGGTTATATGGGGTGCATTGCTTGGGGCTTGTAGGAAGCATAAGGATTTCGAGAGGGGGAAGCGTGCGTTTGAGCAGCTTATAAAGTTGGAGCCAAAGTCTGGTGACAGATATAAGCTAGCAGGGCAGCTGTTTGCTGATGCAGGAGAGGTAGAGGCTGCAAAGGAAATGAGAAAGGTCATTGAGGATAAAAGTTTGGAGACAACTTGTGGGTTTAGCTTAATTGAGGTAGATGGCCAACTTCATAAGTTTGTGGCAGGGGATATTGATCATACTAGGTCTCGAGAAATCTATGAGATGATGGAGGGGGGATAAATTAAGTGCCATAGAATAGAAGGCAATTATTTTTGGCTTAAATTTAAATTACTATCTTAAATTATTAACTTTTTTTTACTTTGGTGATCAACTTTTCAATTTTTTCCACTTTCGTTCTATTGAACTTGTCACGTCATAAATTGATGACGTGACCCCGCTAACTAGGCTAATCAATACCTACGTGTAATTTAAAATTATTATTTCAAATGAATTTTTACAATTATTAAATGTCTAAGGGTAAAAAGGTCAAATCTCATTTTTCACCACAACAAAGAACAATCAAATGCAAATCTAGATCCAAACAATGTTAACCCCA
Source organism: Aralia elata (assembly GCA_034770075.1). Lineage (NCBI taxonomy): Eukaryota > Viridiplantae > Streptophyta > Magnoliopsida > Apiales > Araliaceae > Aralia > Aralia elata. Next base: position 10,515,972 of record CM068385.1, on the reverse strand, counting down.
TATCCAAAAGAACAATCCGTTTGTTAAATTCAAAAATCGGAGAAATTCGTTGGAAAAAAAAAAGTAAAATTGAAATTAAATCAATCATTAAATCTATTTCCAAACAAACAAAATTAAATTTTGCAAACAACCTGGGCATTTCCTAAACAAATCTACTTCCTTTAGCAAACAAATTCCATACAAAGGAAAACAACAATAATACCAAACAAAAATCTACATTGAATCCGCACCATAAAATCCTTAATAATTACTTCCCTAACCTACCAAACAAACAAAATCAATAAAATCCCAAATAAAAAAATCTGTCAAAAACAACATATCTAAGCTTTTGAAAAAATGCCACATACAATTCAACCACATAAAATCCAAGCCATTATGGTAGCAAGAGTTGGGACAAGCCTCAAACCCACCTGGGTCCGATTATTAGCTGTTGAATTTTTATGGTCTTGAATAGCTTGGAGGTAGTTAGTTGGTCTTTTTACTTGTTCAACAGCTTAACTGTGGTCTTAGTTGAAATAAATATTGTGTAATGTTATTCCTTGAATTGTAAGTCATGGGATTTGTCTATACGGCCTCACTTTGTGACTATGTTGTTGTAAAGTATCAACTTTAGTTTTTCAGAAGTTTTCTTGGCCACCTCCAAAGTTTGTGTTTTTCTGAACTCCATTATTGGAAATGACATCCATGTGGTTTTAACCGTAGAATTGTAACATCCGTCAATGATAACCCGTAAAAGATTGACTATTGATGAGCTATGTAGATTCTTGAAAAATATTTGCATGCATCAGCCCGTACACTTTTAGTCGTGGTTATTTTTGAAATCTGTAAATCATTAATTTAAAACCTGATACGCTTTTTAAAATTTTGTCCAATTGTCGCTTTTACTCTTGCTAAATAAGGTAGTTTATGTCAGAATATTTTATTTCCTTACGTGGCCTCTATTATTTATGTAATTATTGGGCTTACATATTGTATTAATTTAATAACTTTATTTATGGGTTTGGTAATTAATTATGTGGCCTATAAATAATATTACTAATACTATTTGGCATAATGGGCCCTAGGGTTTCATAATCTTGATGGACGATTTTGACCCTTAGCTATTCTATAAATAAAACAGTTAGGGTTTGGTCTCAATTATCGTCTCAAGAATTTTTATACACACCTATACATCTATCCTAAGATTGAGAAAGGCAATTGAAGGCTTTCACCCTTAAGAGTAGCGGAAACGTGATACATACAAGATGTCTTCTATCAATTCATGTAAGTACTTAATATTATGATTAATTAATTTATTTTATTTTATGCAATAGCACGTTCCGATATAATTTATTTAACATTTGGTATCAGAGAGCATGGTTACGCTATTGCATAAAATAAATTAATTATGTTATTAAATACTGATTTTGTTAGAATCTTGCTCGTAAGTTCCTCAAGATGTTGATCCCATAATGAGACAAAAGGAATTTTCCACTTAGCTTAACTTCAATTGATTTCGTGAGCAGTATAATCTCCAATATCTTAGTTGCTCTAAATATCTTAGCCTATAATGAAGCTACTAACTGTTAGGCATATTTCATTGTCAGTGATTGTTACTTAGACTCTGCACTTCTATTGTTACTAAAGTGAACTTCAACATATATAATTTTAATATATGATTTTAATTGTACTTCAAGAAAATGTACATAAATTGAGGTTTACGCCTATTTTATTATAAGAGAATATATAGTGATAATTTAACTTAATTTTTTATGTCTTAGAATAATTTAATCATGTTGTTTCGGTAATATATATATATATATATATATATATATATATAAACTTTGCGGATTATAACGTTGTTTTAATTTTTATTATTATCTATTCTGATTACATCGGCAACTAATCTTTCTATCACATGATGCACCTAATGTACAAATCAGCCACTTAAATCTATTTTGCTATAGTGTCGAACAGTGCTTAATGTGTTATACAATTCAATAACTATATAAGTTTATTATTGATCTCAATTCATTCCGGATAGTGTTATTTTATTTTATACCACTATGTTTTGTAATCAATTCATATTCAAGAACATGATGTGATATATTATTAGGGTTTTTAAGTTGTTACATGTAAATTATTAATTGTGTTAATTTTCAAACTTAATTAATATATTGTTTAAAGAAAATTGAGTTTGATCATAATAATTTACATGTATGCGTGACTCTTTTTATTGTTAAAATTAATAATCAGCCCAACGGAGGACTATTAATTGAAACAATTAAAGATTAAGAAAAGTCATATAATGTTACGTTTAATAAATGAGAATTTTAATTTTACCCAACAGAAAAATTAGAATTAGAATTAGAATTTATTAAATGGAATTTTATTGCATAAGTAACATGTTTATTTCGTTTCAGCCCAACGGTGAGCGTGGATAAATGTGTTGTGCATTATTTTATGGGGATGTTATTAGCATATTATTAATTGGACCAACAAAAAATTAATAATTATGCACCAACATCTCATTAAAATCTATTTTTGGGTGTTGTAAATAGATTTTATGTAATTAACTGTCTGCCCTACAGTTGGTTTTATTATGATTAATTATTAATTATTGTTGTACGTTGTGGATTTCTTTTAGTTTTTTGTAAGCATGCTTATGAGTTTGATTATGTTTCAGCATTGACTCTAACTAGTATTTCTGGGTATCTCTCTCGAATTGAAGCCTTGAATGAGACTAATTTTACTGCTTGGAAAGAGCAAGTGAAAATTGTTCTCGGCATTATGGATTTGGACTATGCATTACGAGTGGATCCCTCTGCTCCACTTACAGCTACAAGCTCAATTGAGCTAAAGGCTATTTATGAAAAGTGGGAGCGATCCAACCGCATGTCCCTTATGATTATGAAAAACTCTATCACGACAGCCATTCGAGGAGCCATTCCTGACTCTGAGAATGCTAAAGAGTACTTAGCTTCAGTCGAGGAACAATTTAAGGGTTCTTCATTATGGACATGACGATTTCTGAGGGTTTTCTTGTTCACTTCATTATGACTTCTCTTCCTGCACAGTTTGATCCATTTAAGATCAATTATAACACACAGAAAGAAAAGTGGAAGATGAGCGAGTTAATCGCCATGTGCGTCCAAAAGGAAGAAAGACTTAAGGTTGAAAAACCTAATGTTGCTCATTTGACTACCACTGGATCCCATAAGAAGAAGGCTTATAAGAATGACAAATGTTTTAAGAATAAGAATAAGCCAATTTCTAACAAAACAAACAAGGCAAATTATTCAGGTAACAACTCTGAGGCAGGTCCTAAATGTCGCTTCTGTAAGAAGCAAGGACATATTCAGAAGGAATGCCCTAAGTTCAGAGAATGGCTTGAAAAGAAAGGTATGTCCTTCAATTATGTGACTTATGAATCCTTTCTAATTGATGTTCCTTCTAATACATGGTGGCTTGACACTGGTGTTATGGTTCACATTACTAATTCATTGCAGGGATTCCTTTTAAAGAAGATACTCCAAAAGGGAGAAAGAACCATTAAAGTTGGCAATGGAGAGTCTATACAAGTTGAAGTTGTAGGAACTCTTCCTTTAGTTTTGGAGAGTGGTTTCACCTTGTATTTATATGATACTCTTTATGTTCCCAATATGACACGGAATTTAATTTCTGTATCTAAACTTGACGTTGATGGTTTTTCGTTTAAGTTTGGGAATAATAAAATAATTATTTATCATTACTCCCATGTTATTGGTTCTGGCTCTTTAGAGGGAAACCTCTATAAGATAAATTTGGATAATGTCTTTGCTGAATCCTTGTTAACAATGAATGTGACAGAAAGTACCTCTAAAAGTGGAAATAAGAGAAAACTAAACAATGAGAATTCTTCAAAATTGTGGCATAAACGTTTAGGCCATATTTCAAAAGATAGAATGCAATGTCTTATAAAAGATGGAATTCTTCATTCACTAGATTTTTCTGATCTTGACCATTGTATTGAATGTATAAAAGGAAAATTTATGAAAGGAAGTAAGAAATGAGCCACTAGAAGTGGTGCACTTCTTGAGGTGATTCACACTGATATTTATAGACCATTTTCTCCTGGAATTGGTGGACATAAATCTTTCATTACGTTCATTGATGACTATTCTCGTTATACTTATGTCTACCTGATTAATGAAAAATCTGAATCACTAAATATGTTTAAAATTTTCAAGGCTGAAGTTGAAAATTAACTTGACCGAAAAATTAAAGTAGTGAGATCAGATAAAGGCGGAGAGTATTATGGTAAACACTCCGACACAGGTCATAGTCCTGGTCCATTTGCCTTATTTTGTCAAGAAAATGGCATCGTCACCCAATATACAATGCCTGGTACACTGCAACAGAATGGTGTAGCTCAGTGGCGAAATCGTACCCTTATGGATATGGTACGTAGTATGTTATGCAATTCCAACTTACCTATATTTTTGTGGACTGAGGCATTAAAGACAGCTGTTCATATTTTAAACCGGGTTCCTAGCAAATCTGTCCCTAACACTCTTTATGAAATTTGGACAGGTAGAAAACCTAGTTTAAAATATTTACGAGTGTGGGGTTGTCCAGCTGAGGCTAAGTTATTTAATCCACAAATAAAGAAACTTGATTCTAAAACCATTAGTTGCCATTTCATTAGATATCCTGATAGATCTAAGGGTTTTCGAATTTACTGTCCCTCACATACCACTAGAATTGTTGAGACTAGGCATGCAGAGTTTTTAGAGAATGGTGATTTAAGTGGGAGTGGTGAGCCTAGAAAAATTGATCTTGAAGAAAACAGGATTTATGTTCCTAATCCTGTAATTCAAGAGGGTGAGGCACAACAACCTCCTATTGAGGCGAATAATGCCCCCTCAGATAGCTGAGCCACCACATAATGTTGAACCCCACATTATTGAAAATCATATTCCTGAAATTGTGCAGCCTTTACGTAGGTCCGAAAGACCTAGAAAGCCTATTAATTTTGATGATTTTATAACCTATCTTAATGAGATTGACTATGATTCAAGTAAAATTAATGATCTTATCTCCTATAAAGAGGCCATTACGAGTGCTCAATCAACTCAATGGCTTGAAGCCATGAATGATGAGTTGAAATCAATGGAGCTTAATAACGTTTGAGATCTTGAAGAGTTACCAAAAGGTGTTAAACCTTTTGGTTGTAAATAGGTCTATAAGGCCAAATTAGATCCTAAAGGGAACGTTGAAAGGTATAGAGCTCGATTGGTTGCTAAGGGTTTTACTCAAAAGGAAGGTGTGGATTATAATGAAACTTTCTCTCCAGTATCCAGGAAAGATTCATTTAGAATAGTCATGGCTCTAGTAGCTCATTATGATTTAGAGTTACATCAGATGGATGTTAAAACTGCATTCCTTAATGGTAACTTGCACGAGAATGTCTATATGGCACAACCAGAAGGTTTTCTGGTTAAAGGCAAGGAACATATGGTATGTAGACTAAAGAAGTCTATCTATGGGTTAAAGCAGACTTCTCGACAATGGTATCTTAAGTTTCATGAGGTGATGAGTAATTTTGATTTTAAGAAGAATATAGTGGATCAATGCATATACTTGAAGGTCAGTGGGAGTAAATTTGTTATTCTTGTTTTGTATGTTGATGATATACTGCTTGCAAGTAATAACTTAGACATGTTGCATGAGACCAAACGTTTCCTTTTTGGAAATTTTGATATGAAGGATCTTGGTGAAGCTTCTTATGCCATAGGTATTGAAATTCATCGAGATAGGTCTCGTGGGATATTAGGATTATCCCAAAGAGCTTATATTGATAAAGTTCTTAACAAATACAATATGCAAAATTGTTCTCCTACTGTCGCCCTTGTTGTTAATGGTGACAAATTTGGCTCATATCAATGCCCTAAGAATCAGTTGGAACGTGATCAAATGAATCTTATTCCCTATGCTTCTGTGGTTAGGAGTCTTATGTACGCTCAAGTTTGTATACGTCTAGATATAGCGTATGTAACTGGTATGTTTGGACGTTACCAGTTAAATCCAGGTTTAGATCACTGGAAAGCAGCCAAAAATGTTTTACGCTACTTACAGGGTACTAAGGATTTTATGCTTACATTCAGGAAAACAGATAACCTTGAAGTTGTTGGTTATTCTGATTCTGATTTTTCTAAGTGTAAAGACGAAAAGAAATCTACATCAGGGTACATCTTTATGCTTTCAGGAGCCCCTATTTCGTGGAGAAGTCACAAGCAGGAATTAACTACCACTTCCACGATGATGGCAGAATATGTGGCTTGTTACCATGCTACTTGTCACGCTGTATTATTGAGGAATCTTATTTCAGAACTTAAGGTTGTAGATTCCATTTCAAGGCCGTTGAAAGTATTTTGTGATAATGATTCTGCTGTTAGTTTTTCCAACAGCACCAGTTCGAGTGGTGCTGGACTATACCTCGACACTAAGTATTTATTTGTCAGGGAAAGAGTTGAAGATCAAAGCGTTGTCATTAAGTATATTAGTACGCATGATATGTTAGCGGATCCACTTACGAAAGGCTTACCATCCAAGCTCTTTTTAGAGCATGTTGCTAGCATGGGTTTAACTAGTAGTCTTAATTAGTGAGTTATTTTGATGTAAGACAATATTTTTGAGCTCGTTGTTTTGAACTTCACATTACGTTTATGGTTTGCTATTCTCTTTATTGTGCACACTTGAGAACTTGTGAGCAAACAGTTATGTTTGGACCATATGAATGAGTTTAATTTATTATCACTTATGTAAACTCTATTCATACATGTTATGCTTAATGTTAATCTTTGTTCCAATGAAAGTACTAATTGTGTAACTAATGGGGATCTTGTGTTAATAGTGACATAAAGATTATGTTAATTCGCATTGATGCTTTTATTTGAACAGGATGTAGACATTAAATTAATACTTGGCCAAAATAAATGATTGTAAGCGTTATATTTTGTATATAAATAGTATTTCGGCCAAGTGAGAGAATGTTAGAATATTTTATTTCCTTATGTGGCCTCTACTATTTATGTAATTATTGGGCTTACATATTCTATTAATTTAATAACTTTATTTATGGGTTTGGTAATTAATTATGTGGCCTATAAATAATATTAATAATACTATTTGGCATAATGGGCCCTAGGGTTTCATAATCTTGATGGACGATTTTGACCCTTAGCTATTCTATAAATAAAACAGTTAGGGTTTGGTCCCAATTGTCGTCTCAAGAATTTTTATACACACCTATACATCCATCCTAAGATTGAGAAAAGACAATTGAAGGCTTTCACCCTTAAGCGCAGTGGAAACGTGATACATACAAGATGTCTTTTATCAATTCATGTAAGTACTTAATATTATGATTAATTAATTTATTTTATTTTATGCAATAACACATTCCGATATAATTTATTTAACAGTTTACTGTAACTCTTTCTTTCATATCGTTTTGTGTCTGTGTGTTTGAGTATGTGACTGTGGGTGGGTGTGTCTAGAGTTCCAAGAATATCCGGTAGAGCCAATCATCTTTCCCTGATTGCTCATTCATGACTTGTGTTTTCATTTCTTTCTACATTCCGCATCAAATATGATTTTCTTTTTTTTACAACAGCTTTGAAATTACCTTCTTTTTTTTAGTTTTAAGAGGATAAAACCTTGTTCCTATTTGTTGTTTTTAAGTTCATAATACCAGTTATTTGTATTATGCATTATGTAGTCATTTGCTTTATCCTACATGGACTATACAAATCCACATCTTCCTATGAATGCAACTGCAATTGCAATTGAGAGTTTTGCTTAGGTATCTTTCTGAATTCTCATCAATTTACTTATGCGTGAGAGCAAGCAGCGACTAGAGGAATATCTCAACCTGTTTGTGTTTGTTTTGCTAGTTATGTTATTGTTGAGTACTGTGCAATCTATTCACATTTGCCGATTGGGACTGGGGGGGGGGGGGGAGTGTTGATACTGAAACAATCAACAATTAGATTAGTTGATTAGTTTAGCTATGGTTTTGTTCTGTGATGATATGATGGTTACTCTATTGTAACTTTTGTTCTGTGATAATATGATGGTTACTCTGTTGTAACTTTTGTTTTGTTGAGCTTACTCATTTTAGGGAATGTTGCACTTACTTATGTTTAGATCATTTTTTTATTAAGCCAATTTATATGGTCATGAATCTTTTGGAAAATTCATTGATTCATTAAAATTATGTTTTCTACCACAATTGGTGTATACCCTCTTGAAATTGAAAAGTGTAATTTTGAACTATATAAAAGTTATATTTTTTTCTCAATTTCTATGAGTTTATTTTATGATTTCAAGAAGTTTCTGATTACATCGAAAGGAATTCATTTGTTTTTATTAATATCCTTTTTAGTAATTTTTACATTTGATTTTAATTTATAAGCCATTATCAGCTGTACACATTCATAACTTATTTTAACTTAATTTTTAACTTAGAAATTAAATCGATGCAACACGTTTTTATTTATAGGTCCAACTTAAACTAATTTAATTTATAAGTCAACGTATATTTTAAGTCATTTTAAAATAAGTTGTTGTCGAACCAGCTCTAAACTCCTTTGGGAGAGATTCATTTCAGTGTTCGTATTTTCCTCGGGAGAAGCTATGGCAGATGGTCACTTATTCAACAATATCTCCCTCGGAGGCCGGGGCGGGACTGTAAGTTCTCTTTCTCCATTTTTTTCCTTCATTAATGCATTTGAAGCTATTTTACTCTTTAATGTCGATGTTAAATTATGTTTCTACTCTATAAGATTCTGTCGTTCGGTTATCCTATCTTCGTGTTCGGAACCCTAACGCTAATTTACTGCGAAACGAGTTATATGTATACATATTACAATCTGAGATTAATATTTATGCCCGATTTCATGTTTCTCTAGGGTTTTGCTCATACTCTTCTCCAAATTTGTTCACTTTTTGTTGTTCTTGTAGTCTTTTTTCTTTCTATACCAAAAAAGATAGGGCTTTTGTGTGTGTGTTAATTTTTCAAGTTTTATTATTGAGCTCAAGCATTATATGTGGACACATATCTTTTGATTAAATAGTGAAACCCTAGGAGAGACCAGCTTTGAACTAAAAAAAATACTCAAATTAGAAAACTTTTAAAAAGAGATACCCAAATTAGCTAAAATTTAGGGTTCATAATTGACATTGCCCCAGTTACAGGTATTTCTCTCAAATTCTTTAGGCCTGATCTTATATAGATGGAAACATAAACTTGTATAATCTGGTTTAATGCTTGTAGAATATGTGACCTAATAATATTGTACTTGTTGGGTGCTGCAGAACCCCGGGCAATTGAGGGTTCATTCAGGGGGTATAGTGTGGAAGAAACAAGGTGGTGGCAAGGCTGTGGAAGTAGATAAGGCTGAGATAGCAGGCCTTACCTGGATGAAGGTACCGCGGACTAACCAGCTTGGAATTCTGACCAGGGATGGATTGAAGTACAAATTTACTGGTTTCCGTGACCAGGTATCATATCTGCTCTCTCTCTCTCTCTCTATCACCCACTCTGCCTTCACATGAATCTTAATTTAGGTATATTTGTGTGGTTGAATTTGTTGGTGTAAGACTCTACTTGCATGGAAAATTAAGTCACCTCTATGGCTGATTAGTTCAATCAGATTTTTAAAAGGAAGTGAAAGAATAAGGACTTTCTTGTTATAACTTCAATTTTTCCAAGCTAACCAATTAAAATAAGTTTAGTGTTACTATTTGGTAGCTTTTGGCTTAATTGTTGATCAGCATTGAGAATGGGCGATCTTGCCTTTTGTTCTCTCTTTTCATATGCTTATTACGTTCTTTGTTGTTTTACTTTTAATGCACAGACACTGTTGGAAATATTGTAAAGATGACCTTATCAAAATAATAAATAAACTTGGTCATGCGAGCTGTACCAGTGGAACCGAGTTGGATTCGGTTGATTGTAATGCTGAGACCATGTTACGCATTTCATTAAATCAATGATGAATTTGGATTCATGCACGAGATTATCTTGTATAAGGTGTTATAAACTTTTTAAATACCGGATAGTCATAGATTTGATCTAGTTCTCCAGGAAAAATTTCATTTTTGCATATATTACTCAACTGATAAGCAAAATATTTCAGTGAAGGGTGTCAAAGAGGGTGCAACCAAATTATATAAATGGGCCACAGGATAATCGAATCGTGTTTGCTCTAATGCTGATGATATTTGTGTGTGTGGGTGTGTACATAGATATGTACTTTGAATGACAGTGTGCATTTTCATCTTTTACTTTTTTGTGATCTATAGTTATGTTTTGTGTGTGTTCTCTTGGCACCCCAAGTTTTGGATTTTTATTATACTTAACTTAAGAAATATTCATGTGCTCTTTGTTTTCCTTGGAGGTGCGAACCTTCATATTGTCCACCCAAATCAGAAACGATTCTGATGTGTTGGGTCCTCTCCTTTTTTTTCCTTTTAGATTGCTAGTTCTACTTATCATTTCTTATCTCATTTAAGTATGTCTTTATTTTATTGGTGCAAGTTCTCTCTTATCAAATAGAATCTTTCTATTTTTTTTTTAAAACAGTAGATGATTTTAGATTTTATGAAGCAAATGATGCAGGAAAAGATGGCATTATTTCCTTACTACAATTTGGATAAGATGATTCTTGTACTGAAAGAATGTTCAGTAATTATTTCCCTATTAATACGATGTTGGAGATCGTAGCTGCCCTTAAGCTGCATTTAATATTATCATTTCTCGAATAAGCCTTGCAATATTGATAAATAAGATATGTACTACCTATTAAAATAAATACATATATGATTTCTTTTGGCAGGACTTCTTGTCCTCTTCCCGCATTGTAAATCCTTTTTCTCATGTCTAATAAACTCGTACTCTTTAGTAAAATCTGTAGGCAACTACCTCATCTTAATTTCTATCTTTTTCTGTTGTTTCCTTTTAACTATTCTTGGACTTTTGAAAACTCATATGTCCTTGTCTTGTGCAATGCACCCCTACTTGTCTTGCAGGATGTCTCTAGCCTGACCAGTTTTTTTCAGACTGCATGCGGGATAACACCCGAAGAAAAACAGCTTTCTGTAAGTGGAAAGAACTGGGGAGAAGTTGACCTAAATGGTTAGTGTTTGTTTCTTTTTCGTTCTTTTTTTCTCTCGTCTTTTTTCTGTTCATAGCGCTGGATCTAATTTGTAGAAAGTTGACTTTGATCTGATTTATAGGTCATAGGCTTCAACAAAAGAAGTTAGTAAATTTTCGTACTTATTATTGCTTTGTGTAGACAGTTAAGCTTTTAGCTAGTGAATACACTGTTTGAGGTTCCTTATATTCTTTCTAGCATTCTTTTTTGTTTAATATGTATAGTTGCAGTGTCTTGCTTTCCTGTACCAACCCCTTGTTTTTTCCGTTTTTCTTTTCAATTCTATTTTTGGATAGTGTACTATATAAACTAATATGTCACTGTAATTTAATGCAAGTTTATTTTCATGGGAGGCAGTTGATTGTGTCTTGTTGAGTTCCTTTGTGTTTGTTATTTCCTTTGCTCACATCGGAAAGCCGCCCACTTTTGCTTATGTTTATTAGGCAACATGCTTAGTTTTCTTGTTGGCTCAAAGCAAGCGTTTGAGGTGTCCTTAGCAGATGTCTCTCAAACACAACTACAAGGAAAAAATGATGTCATGTTGGAATTTCATGTTGATGATACTACCGGTGCCAATGAGGTTACTTATTTTCAGTTTTTTTATTGTCAATACCTTTTAATTCTTAGATCATTGTGGATCCTTAGCTTCCTGTAGTGAAAACTATATCTGGATTTATAGAGTTTAACCCCTCCACCCCTGGAAAAAAAAAAAACCAACAACACACACATCGGGATCAAGCACCTATTAGGTTTCCAGTTGGCCTAATGTAGCACATTTAATTTATATATGTATATATGCTGTTACCTTTTCTACTCACTCTTTACTAGTATATTGACTCTGTTGTTGTAATGATTATAGAAAGATTCATTGATGGAGATAAGTTTTCATATACCTAATTCCAACACTCAGTTTGTTGGTGATGAAAATTGTCCTCCGGCTCAAGTGAGTTCTTTGTAGACTTGGTAACAATTTATTATGGGAGTTTACAGTAATGTTTTTTAATGTCATGGGTACTGTATTTAAAGGTCTTTCGCAACAAGATCGTGTCAATGGCGGATGTTACCCCAGGAGGTGAAGAACCTGTTGTTACATTTGAGGGGATTGCAATTCTTACTCCTAGGTAGCTGTTCGGACTCTACCAGCATCCGCTATATATTACTGTTAGCTCTCTTTTTTCCCCTTTTCGGTTATGCTGGTTTAATGGTCTCATGGAAGTATTTGCTTTTTGTAGGGGCCGATACAATGTTGAACTCCATGTTTCATTTCTGCGGCTCCAAGGTCAAGCCAATGATTTCAAAATTCAATACAGTAGTGTTGTTCGCCTTTTTTTGCTGCCCAAGGTTATAATTCTTTGTTTTCGCACAAGACATCAATATGAATGAGTCCTGGTTACATTTCATCTTACTGAAATGTGTTTTTTTTCCCTTTTTTTTTACAAAAAAAAAACCTTGCATGAATTAGAATGATTTTTATTTGTGAGTAGTCGGTGTTTGATTACTATGAGTTATCTTGGTTGATTGAGCTTGTCTTTCTGAAGGCACAATCAAAATATGAGATTCTTCTGTCTTTTTGCAGTCTAATCAACCACATACTTTTGTTGTCGTCTCTCTTGATCCACCAATCCGTAAGGGCCAAACATTATACCCACATATTGTGTTGCAGGTATTGTTCTTATCATCATTTTGGATGCTGTAGTACATGCCTTTCCCCAGTTATATGTACATATGGTAACTTATTTTTTATTTTTAATTTTTGTTTGGATACAGTTTGAAACAGACTATGTTGTAGAAAGCACATTGTCACTAAGTGACGAACTCTTTAATACCAAGTACAAGGACAAGTTAGAGCCAACATATAAGGTATTGAACAAAGTTAATGTTGAAGTTTAACTATTTGCTATTAGGAGAATGTATCCGGATTGAAGAATGCTAACTGTCCATTTTTAGATCATAGTAATATATTTGAACTTTGTTAACTGTGTAGGGGCCTTTTACACAGCATTTGTTTAATTGGTTGCCTTTGAATTTTTAGGGACTCATACATGAAGTGTTCACCATCATATTACGGGGATTGTCTAGTTCCAAACTCACTAGACCAGGAAAGTTCCGTAGTTGTCAGGATGGTTATGCTGTGAAGTCGTCGTTGAAAGCTGAAGACGGAGTCCTTTATCCACTCGAGAAGAGCTTTTTCTTCTTGCCAAAACCTCCTACCCTTATTCTTCATGAGGAGGTGTGATAAATGATGATGTATTCTTACTGCTGGAATTTTCTTGTATGCATGGTTATAATATGCTAGTAAGCTACTGAGTTGTCTTGTGTTCTTTTGTTTTTAGATTGACTATGTGGAGTTTGAGAGACATGCTGCTGGAGGATCAAACATGCATTACTTTGATCTTCTGATAAGACTGAAGACTGAGCAAGAACATCTATTCCGGAACATCCAGAGAAATGAATACCATAATCTTTTTGACTTCATCAGGTCAGTAACTCATGTCCTGTTAAGAGTCTGACTGAGTCTATAAGATATGTATTTTACTTTTTCCCCGTAATCTAATGCAGTTCTAAGGGTCTGAAAATCATGAACCTTGGAGGTCCCCAAGCTGCAGATGGTGTTGCTGCTGTTTTGCAGAATGAAGATGATGATGCCGTCGACCCACATCTTGAGCGGATTAAGAACGAAGCTGGTGGAGATGAGAGCGATGAAGAGGTAATTTTACTTTGTCAAGTGATGTGATATACTCCTGGTTTGATTTACAGTAATTGTTTTGCACTCTGATAGGATAGAGATTATTGCTATTGTTATTTTGAATTTTATTAGTCGCTCTCTCCTTGCACCCCTTTTTTTGGTTTGGCATGGATTTTACGACTTGGTGAAAACATATCTATAGATTACATTCGTTATAAAATATTAATATAGCTGAAGATATAAGATATAACATATATTAAGGATGTAATAAGAGTCAATAAATATATGATAATTGTGTTGCAGACGGAGGTGTGCTACATACTAAATGATCTTTTTAGCTTCTGTTTGTTGCCTAAACATATACTCCCTACATTCCAAAGTAGAGATGCATTTTGACTTTTTGAAGTCAATTTGTGAAATCTTTAAGAGTTCAAAAATGATAAGACTTTATTTTATTTAAGTACAAATAACTATAATTATTGTAAATTAACTAAAAGGCTACTAATTATCACATTTATTTCTTTCAAACATAAATTTTATGATTTCGGAAATTGACTTTGCAAGTTCATATGTATCTGTAATTTTGTAACGGAGGGAGTATTGCAAAAGTGCAAATAAATAATGATGTTCTTCTTAACATAAAAATTTGATAGGCGAGTGGATTACTGTAGTTTATTGACATTCCAGTTGTCTTTCTCTTGTTCGGTTGTTCCTGTGGCAGCTTCTCTCGAGTGTTCAAGTTCCATATTTGAATGTCTATTTGGCTGGAACAAATGTTTAGGCGTGGTTAATTTTTTGTAGGATGAAGATTTTGTTGCTGACAAGGATGATGGAGGTTCACCTACAGATGATTCTGGAGAAGAAGAATCTGATGCTAGTGACAGTGGAGGTGAAAAAGAGGTAAATAATTTATTAAAAATTATTCATTTTCCCTCTGTACCTTCTTTTAGTTGTGCATTGTTTTGCTTTTAATAGAAATTTTGCACCAAGTTACAGCCATCTTCACATGCATGAGTTGTTATTTCAGAAACCTGCTAAAAAGGAATCCAAGAAAGACCCTTCTGCATCTTCCAAGGCATCGGCAAATAGGAAGAGAACCAAAGGTGGTGATGAAGATAGTACAAAGAAGAAGAAACCTAAGAAGAAAAAAGATCCCAACGCACCAAAGAAACCATTGAGTGCTTTCATGTTCTTCTCGAAGACTGAAAGGGAGGTTGGTACTTATGGATATAGATGATCAATCTTCTTTCTTTCACTTTTCATGCTTGACTTGTCACATATATCGATAATGCAAAATTCTAAGATACCCAACATGGTTGATAATTGTCTGTGCGAAATGTTCATGGAATAACACATATACAAATTGAGTGGCATTTGGTGTGTAACCCAGATTCTAGATAACTAATCTTGCCTGAGGTTTTATTCTTTTATGGAATGTAGAGAAAAGGCTGTTAATTGAAGAGTATCGAGTACTGATAGGACATAACAAGAGCATTGAACAATGCCATACAGGAATTATTTCAAGGGTGGACACTGCTATAACTAAATAAAATATAAAAATAAATAAATATAATTAATAGAAAATACCAAATAAAGTCCAATCAATATTAATTAAAAGCCACTACTAAACCATTCTTCCATGAAATTGTTTTATAATAGCCTCATTTTTAATAGCTTCGGATTCATCCTTTACAAGTAGAGTAGTGATTCAAATTAAAGATGATGTAGGGATGAAGAGGTAGAGACTTGAGAGAACTAGAGAAGATGCTCAATTTTTACTTAAAATTTTCAGATGGGTGGGCACAATTTCATTTTTAATAGATACACCCCTATGTAACAAAAAAAAAAACAAAAAATTCAAATTCAAGGGCAGTCACACTCATAATAGATCCGCTATGCCTAGTGTGAAGCCTGGCCTTATTTTTGCTTCTTTCTACTTAGTGACGGTGTTTATATTGAGTTATTGTAAAAGGGCAAAGTAACTAATGTTGCGGTTTATATTGATATCTTTCGTTTTATCAAGGATATGAATATATACATTATAGATAACGTTTTTACGAGGGTGTGGTTCATTTTTATGTATAGACTTTCTTCTATCATGCGTGCTACGTTTAGTAGGTTTTGCTTACATTTAGTTTATCTGTATATCGTTAATTAGTTGATGGAGGGAACTTTGTTGGTTGCATGTTGGCCATGTTTTTTTCTTGGGTCCTCTTTCTTATTGGACCTGCTGCAGTTGTCTGGCTATTTAGCATATGGTGATAGCCAATAGTTGCTAATTCTGTTATGTTGGCTGCAGAATGTGAAGAAGAGTAATCCTGGAATTAGCTTCACAGATGTTGGTAGAGTTCTTGGAGACAGATGGAATAAGATGTCAGGTTTGTGTTCACATACTCCCACCTAAGGATCTTTTGATTATTTTCATCATCTGTTAATCTATTTCTGATTGTGCAAAAACTGATGTATGTAGCTGAGGAGAAAGAAGCATATGAAGCAAACGCTCGTGCAGACAAGAAGCGGTACACTGATGAAATGAAGGGCTACAATAACCCATAGCCGACAAACATAGATTCTGGCCGATTAGGTTTAATAGAAAGTTGGGATCCTTTCCAGAAGTTACCATCACTGAACTTGTTAACGCCGCTGTTTCGTTATTTTTACTCTTTTAGATGTTTATGTAACAGTGTTAAATATTTTCTAGATGTTTATGCAACGACGATATAGATTTTTGAGAAGATCAGCCTTCAATGATAATTTAATATGATGACTGCCCTACTTCAGTTTGGTTGGTGGAAGTTCTTTTGAGTGTTTGAAATTTCAATCCTCTCAGGTTTATTCCAAGTGTTTCACCTGGCGCCCTGTGAATGTTGCATTAGCGTTTCAAATTGGTTGTTTTGTTTAATTTACTTTAACTTTATCTTCAGAGAACAAATTAGAAGCTACATTACTGTCTACTGAAGTTGCTGTAGTGTTGCACTATATGCGCCTCTGCTAGTACCGCAAGGAATTAGCTAAACTGGTAGTACTAACGAGTGAGTCTACTGAGCCTGTCTGTTTGCATAATCGATCGGTTTAACCCTATGCAAAGACAAATCGTCTTTCTATTGAGGGAATATCTCGAAAGACTACCAACTAGCCCTTCTTAAAGATGTGAACGGTTGAAATATGAAGGACAAATTATGAGCGTAATTAAATTTGTTGGGAGTAATAGGGGAAAAGAATTTTTAAGGGGAGAGCAAACCGGTGGGGCACATTAAATTTATACGCACCAACCACAATGTGCATCTTCTTAATATGACAACAACTTTGAGTAGGTTAGTTGTGGTTGCATAACTACTTTTGTTATATATAAAAATGTAATATACATTTTAATATATATTTTCACTACTAATTCAATTTTGAAAATTATTTTTATATAACATGCACAAATTGTTATGTATGACAATAAAT
Source organism: Aralia elata (assembly GCA_034770075.1). Taxonomy (NCBI): domain Eukaryota; kingdom Viridiplantae; phylum Streptophyta; class Magnoliopsida; order Apiales; family Araliaceae; genus Aralia; species Aralia elata. The sequence goes on along the minus strand of CM068385.1, from coordinate 10,498,656 downwards.
TTATGTAAACATGAGATAAGAAGGAAGTATTTCATAGGAAGTATTTCATGTGTGCCACAATGTATATCACTTGCAAGCAATAAATAAATAATCTTAATTCTGATTACTGTGTTTGATAGATTTGAGGTCTTACAGAATTTTTTTTTCTATAGCTTTTATTTGTTATATCCTACTATATTACATTATTACTTAATAACAAGAAAATATATATAGCACTACTGATCTACAAACATCAAACTAAAATTCCACGCATAAATATGATCAGTACAGTAAATTAAACTAACATTAAAGCTTCCTTTATGGTTCTTAAAATTCCTCTTTGATCACCGTTCACCTCTTTTCTCCCAATGATCTCAAACCAATAAGAGGTTTATTACGTAAGAGCCTTTGTAATCACCATGCATGTCAACCTAGCTAATTAACTAGAGTCGTGTTGTATCTTGCCGAAAAACACCGAATAACTGTAGTATCAATACAATACAAATGTGAATAATTTCCAATGAATTAACATGGTAGGCCGGGCCCCTGGTGCAACCAAGTGGGCCTGCAAACTTGGTGAGAGTAGTTAGTGACTTCAGTAGCGGGCAGTGGGCCGATCAAGTCCAGTCTGTTGACTGAAGTTATCCAATCTCTATTTCCAGATTCGACGAAGAAGGCTCCATTCATCATGAGATCGCCCTCTGATCTCCATGTCCATTTCTGCCATTCTGCTACAACACCACTATTCCTATGGGTAGTAACCTCCTTTGCTTTCGGGTCGGGTGGTGCAATGAATCGGTTACCTTGGCTACCTCCAATGGCGGGCGTACATGAGCCAGTGAGTGTAATCATTGTTGACGAGATGGAAGAATCCCCATCGGCATCTGGGCATTAATTCTTTGGATCAATTTCTCCCCAAAGTGAGTAAATGCAACTTTCACTTGCATATTCCTGTCCTTGGCGTTGTTATCCTCTGCACCAAATAACAACACCTGCATGCATGCACGTAAGGATAATCGATACATAGAAATAATATATCTATACAGAATATAAAAAACAAAATTATGTGGTTATATGTAATGGTTACAATGGCATTTATTTTATGCATGCACCTTATAAGTTGATTTTAATTTGCAAGAAATTCTTTTTAGTTTTATATTAAATTTTTTTTAAAAAAAGGACAAAAATGTATGTATATACATATAACTTTGCATGCACCAAAATTAAAGATACATTTCAAATTGATAGTTTTTATATAATCAAATTTTTACTTCTAACTTTACCCTTTAAAATATATTTATATTGTGTAAACATACTGCAACGGTTAATTTCACGGTGTAAAGTTGGCCATTATTTACGGCATAGTGACATTCTTTCGCCATAATTACTCTCCCGTAGTCTCTATTTCAATTCTTCGTCGTGGGATCATACATCTCAAACTATACATAAGCTAAAGTAACGATCGATCAGGATTATTTGACATTGATATCGATGTGTGGAATGTGTTTGATGAAGAGCTAGTGAGACCCGCTTTTCCAAAGGCGTATAAGGAACTGTTTGGAAACTTGATAAACGAGTAAATTAAAGTCGGCGGTAATTTCACGCAGAAATTTCAGTGGGCGGAATATGTTACAGAGAAGGACAAAAATATATTTTTAATTTTAAAACAAACAAAAAAAGAGTGTATTTTTAATTTTAGATCAGATATTAGAGAGTGATTTTGGGATGGTATAATCGTTAACTTACTAAAATTTGTGGCTTTGGCACTCCTGATTTATGTATTTTAAGATACCACCCTTAATTATTTTTAAAAATGTCATGGTCACATCATTCCGAGTTAATCAATTTCAAAGAAATATAAATTAATTTACCTCGTCATGACGGACGAAATGACAGTTAGAAATGGTAATGCTGGTAGATGTTGAGTTTGTGAAGTCCAAACTTATGAGATTATTCTATTTAAATTAAGAGTATTTTTAATTTGGTATGTATGTTTTTCGAAATTGAGAAGGAATTAAAATTCCAAAGTAACATTAGAATTGGGAGACTTCCGTGTGGATTAATATGGAAAGAAATATATTTTTCCATAACCAAATCAGATTAATATATATATTATATTATATGAAAAAGGATTCCGAAACTGGCTTGCTAAAAGAATCAGGGAGTAAGTGTGTGTGTATATATATATATATATATATATATATATATATATATATATATATGGCTTATGCATTAGTGCTAGGATTGGGTCCTGACACAGTTTTTGGATATATATTAAGTCCTTGGCAGCATGATGTATTCTAATTCACGAAAAGCAGGTGTGAAGTTTTTCCAAGAAGAACAAACATATTGAGGGTGTTTCGACCGAAAGGAAACGAAAGAAATTGAGAGATTATTTTATAAACAACATATTGTACTCTTCGGATTCATCCCGATTTTTTCAATTAATTAAAGCTTGTAGACTTTAATTAATTCGAAAGTTCTAAATGGTGAGGTAATTTGAATTTTCACTTAAATTAAGATATTCTTGTATTCTCTCAATTTCATAATATTTCAAGTTTTTAGTTATAAAACTTGCAAGGACTATTTGTACTCACAGTTGATTATAGTGGAATTTTTCGGAGTTCGGCCTGTTGTTTTTACCTCTTAGTTTTAGAAGGTTTTTCACGTAAGATTTGTGTCTTGTGTTTGGTTTATTTTCGTATTATTATTTTCTGCGGTTATAATTTATTTGGTGGAATTACATTATTTGTTTGGCGTGATTGGTTTATTTAATTTATCAAAGACAGTTATAATTGGAGGAGTTTTTCTAACAAAATGGTATCAAAGCAAGGTTCTTTGCGCAGTTTTGATAAATTAAATGGAGGAATCAAGCGGCGCCATGATTAAATTGACCTCATCTAATTTTTCGATCCGGAAGCCTAGAATGGAAGACATCCTTTACTATAAGGATTTGTATGACCCATTGGAGCTTAAAGGGAAAAAGCCCGCGAACAAGTCTAAGGCTGATTGGAAAAAGATGAACAGGAAGACGATCGGTCACATCGGACAGTGGATCGATCAGAGTGTGTTCCACCATGTTCGCAGGAAACGGATGTTTATACACTTTGAACTACATTAAAGTCCATGTACGAGAAGAAAAATACACACAATAAAACCTTTGTGATTCAAAAGATCATGAACTTGAAGTACAAAGATGGTAGCAATGTATCCGAGCATATGAGTGAGTTTCTAGGATTGGTGAACCAATTGTCTACCATTAAGTTGAATCTTGAGGACGAGATTCAGGCATTGTTGTTTCTCAGTTCGTTGCCTAATAGTTGAGAAACTTTGGTTGTGTCACTAAGCAATTCAGCTCCGGAAGGAAAAATAACCATGCAAATAGTTAAGGATAGCATACACAACGAGGAAACAAGACGAAAGGAGCAGAGTTTGAATTTTGAGACACAAGCACTTGTGACAGAGAACAGGGGTAGAAGTAACTTCAGGGGATCTCACAAGAAAAATATAAATCGCAGCAAAAGAAAAAATTTCAAAAATCATAGGAGCAAGTCAAAGACCAGAGAAGGCGTTACATACAGGCGTTACTATTACAACAAGGAGGGTCACTTCAAAAGAAATTGCAAGATCTGGTTAGATAAGTAGAAAATTGGTGAGCAAGGGAAAGTTGAGGAGAAGAATACTGCAGGTACAGTTATCGAGGATGTTGTACTTCTTTAGTTCGAGGAAGAAGAATGCTTACATATTGTTGATCAAAAGATTGATTAGGTTATTGATACATGTGCTTCGTATCATGCTACTCCCAAGAGAGAATTCTTCACGACGTACAAAGCTGGAGACTTTGGGTTTGTGAGGATGGGTAACATTGATCAATCCAATATTGTTGGAATTGGTGATGTTTCCATATATAAGTTGTACTATTACTTGGATGGACGTTATACATGTCCCAAATTTGCGCCTCAACTCGATTTCTGGTATGGTCTTGGACAGGGAAGGCTATGAGAATCACTTCGGCAGCGGAAAATGAAAGCTTACCAAGGGTTCGATAGTAGTTGCTAGAGGTATTGCTTGTTGTTCATTATACAAAACTCATGTGAAGGTGTGTTTTAGCGAGTTAGATGCAATTGAAGATAAATCTTTACCAAATCTGTGGCATAAAAAGCTCGGGCACATGAGTGAGAAAGGGTTGCAGATGTTAGCAAAGATGTCCCTCATTTCTTATGCTAAAGGTAGTGTACTAAACCCTTATGATTATTGGTTGTTTGGTAAGCAGAATAGAGTTTCTTTTAGTAGCTCCTCTAAAAAAAATCTAAGTTACGTGAGAGAATATATTCTGATGTATGTGGTCCCATTAAGGTTGAGTTTTTGGGTGGTAATAGATATTTTGTTACTTTTATTGATGATGCTTCACGTAAGGTGTGAGTGTTTTTTTTGAAAACAAAAGACCAGGTATTCCAGCATTTTCAGAGCTTCCATGCTATGGTTGAAAGGGAGATTGAAAAATTATTGAAGTGCATTCGCAGCGACAATGGAAGGGAATACACATCAAAGGAGTTTGTGGCATATTGTTATAAACACGGTATTCGACATGACCAGACAGTTCCTGGCACCCCACAGCATAATGGTGTGGCTGAAAGAATGAAGTGCACTATTATTGAGTGAGTCCGATGCTTGTTGAGAATGACTAAGTTGCCTAAGTCATTCTGGAGTGAAACTGTTCGTACCACTTGTTACCTGATTAACAGATCTTCATATCAGCATTGTTGGATTTTCAGATTCCAGAGAAGATTTGGAATGGTAAGGATGTATCATATTTTTATTTGAGGGTATTTAGGTGTAAGGCTTTTGCACATATTTCCAAGGAACAAAGATCAAAAATTGATGACAAATCTACTCCATGTGTGTTTGTTGGCTATGGAGATGCAGAGTTTGGGTACATGTTATGGGATCCAGCTCAGAGAAAATTATTCAGAAGTAGAGATGTGGTGTTTCATGAGCACCAGAATTATGAGAATTTTGATAATGTTACACAACCCAAAGATAATAGAGTTCCAGACCTCAGCGGAGTTCCTCTCCATTACTGAATGCCACAGTTAGAGAAGGAGGTCAGAATTAAGATGTGATTGATACAGATTTATACGATAGTGATGGGTTAGATACAGAGAGTGTTGAGCAGGGGGAGCAGCCTCGTCATCTTGATATTGAAAAACCTCAGCTTAGAAGATCCACGAGAGAACGTGTGCCATCAGTCAGGTATCCTTCATCTAAATATCTTTTAGTTGTTGAGGAGGGGGAACCAGAGAATTTTCAAAAAGTCAAGTCTCATAAGGAGAAGAGCAATTGGCTGAGAGCTATGCCGGATGAGATGGATTCTTTGCACAAGAATCACACTTATGAGTTGACTACACTTCCGAATGGCAGGAAAGCATTGAAGAATAAATGGGTGTTCAAGCTAAAAAAGGATGGTGAAAAACTAGTGAAGTACAAGGCTCAGTTGGTTATCAAGGGTTTTGCTCAAAACCAAGGTATTGACTTCGATGAGATTTTTTCTCCGGTTGTGAAGATGACTTATATTCGAACAATGTTGGGGTTAGTAGCTAGTATGGATCTTGAGCTTGAGTAGCTAGATGTGAAAACTGTATTCCTTCATGGTGATTTGAAGGAGGAAATCTACATGGAGCAGCCAGAAGGATTTGAAGTTAAAAGGAAAGAGCACTTGGTTTGCAAATTGAAGAAAAGTTTGTACGGCTTGAAACAAGCCCCAAGGCAGTGGTACAAGAAATTTGATTCATTCATGATGGATCAAGGTTACAGTAGAACAATTGCAGATTATTGTGTGTATATTAAAAAGTTCCCGGATGGTAACTTCTTTATTTTGTTGCTATATGTAGATGATATGTTGATAGTTGGGCAAGATGCTAACATGATTCGCTGGCTCAAGGGTGAGTTGTTCAAGTCCTTTGATATGAATGACTTAGGCCCAACTAAGCAGATTTTGAGCATGAAGATTATTCGTGATAGGAAAGCCAAGATGTTGTGGTTATCACAAGAGAAGTATGTTGAACGGGTGCTTGCAAGGTTCAATATGTGTGATGCTAAGCCAGTTAGCACACCACTGGCCAATCATATTAAGTTGGCAAAACGCATGTGTCCTTTTACTAAGGGATATATGATATGACAACAGTTCCCTCCTCCTCTGTTGTAGGGAGTCTTATGTATGCGATGGTTTGTACACGACCAAATATTGCTCATGCAGTTGGCGTGAGCAGGTATTTGTTAAATCTTGGTACAAAACATTGGGAAGCAGTTAAGTGGATTATTAGATACTTGAAAGCTACTTCCAGTTTGTGATTGTGTTTTGGTGGTTCGAATCCAGTCTTAGAGGGTTTTACAGATGCAAACATGGTAAGTTCTGAAGAGAAGAAGTCTACTTCGGGGTATTTGTTTACTTTTGTAAGGGGAGCTGTATCATGATAGTCCAAGTTGCAGAAGTGTGTTTCTTTGTCCACAACTAAGTCGGAATACATCGCCGCTATAGAAGCAGGTAAGGAGATGTTATGGTTGAAACAATTTTTCTAAGAGTTGAGTTTGACATAGGATGAGTATGTGGTTTATTGTGATAGTCAAAGTGCAATTGACTTGACCAAGAACGCCACGTATCATAATTGTACCAAACACATTGATGTTCGTTATCAGTGGCATCGAGAAGTGATGGAAAAGGAATTAATGAAAGTGAAGAAAGTTCATATCGATGAGAACCCCTTAGACATGTTGACAAATGTTGTAACTCGCGATAAGTTGGAGTTTTACAAGGAGTTAGTCGGGATGGACTCCAAGTGACGGGGTCACAGTGGAAGCTCCCTCTCATAGATTTGGAGGGGTAGATTGTTGGGTTTGTGGGGTCCAAACCCATGAGATTATCCTATTTAAATTAGGAGTATTTTTAATTTGGTATTTATATTTTTCGAAATTGAGAAGGAATTAGAATTCCGAAGTAACATTGGAATTGGGAGACTTCCGAGTGGATTAATATGGAAAGGAATATATTTTTCCATAACCAAATCAAAATAATATATATATATATATGTATATTATATATATTATATGAAAAAGAATTATGAAACTGGCTTGCTAAAGGAATCAGGGAGTAAGTGTGTGTGTGTATATATATATATATATATATGGCTTATGCATTAGTGCTAGGATGGGGTCCTGACACAGTTTTTGGATATATATTAAGTCCTTAGAAGCATGATATATTCATAATTCACGAAAAGCAACTGTGAAGTTTTTCCAAGAGGAACACACATATTGAAGGTGTTTTGACCGAAAGGAAACGGAAGAAATTGAGAGATTATTTTACAAACAACATATTGTACTGTTCGGATTCCTTGCCGATTTTTTCAATTAATTAAAGCTTGTAGACTTTAATTAATTCGGAGGTTCTAGGTGGTGAGATAATTTGAGTTTTCACTCAAATTGAGGTATTTTTGTATTCTCTCAATTTCATAATATTTCAAGTTTTTAGTTAAAAAACTTGGAAGGACTACTTGTACTCACAGTTGATTATAGTAAAAATTTTCGGAGTTCGGCCCGTTATTTTTACCTCTTAGTTTTAGAGGGTTTTTCACGTAAGATTTGGTGTCTTGTGTTTGGTTTATTTTCGTATTATTATTTTTTGCGGTTATAATTTATTTGGTGGAATTACATTATTTATTTGGCGTGATTTATTATTTAATTTATCAAAGATAGTTATAATTAGAGGAGTTTTCTCAACAAAGAACCAACAACGATATCAATGAGACCATTAATCGGCAACATTAGAGGCGGAGACATAATCGATCCAAACATCGGAAGAACCAAATATGGAAATGGCATCACCATCCGCATAAGTCCTCACGCCCATATGGTCCACCGAGTCCCTAATAATGCCACATGTTGGGAAGTAAGTCACGCAAAATAAACAATAACATTTAAAAAAGAAAAATAACACAATATTTAACGTGGTTTGGTCTTTAATGACCTAATCCACAAAATCAACTTCAATATATTAATCTCCACGGTACAACTTTTTGCACGGAATAAAAGCTGAAAAACCCTTCCTCATACAAACACAAAACCTAATTACACTCCCCCTTAACTCTCTAGGATGTTACTACCTCTTAGTTGTGTTATACTTCTCTCTAAACATAAGACTCTATTTATAGAGTACCCACAACTCCCTTTTCCTAATCTAATTAGGACACTCTCACATAATAATATATACCTACTACAAATAGGACTACTTCTAAAAATAATATTCCTACCAAAAATAAAATTCCTTCTCATAATAGGATACCAACATATAATAAATATCCTATTAAAAAAATAGGACAATTTCCTTTCCATAATAGTAATTCTTTTCTGAATAGGATTCGAGGAGTTACCTAATACCACCCGGGGTAGAAATTATATCATGAAAATGCAGGTTATGAATAATAACGTTCATCATAAATTGGATGGTGATCCCGACCCCACCAGTGATGTGGATATTGGCCCCACGCCCGTTGATGGTCTTGTGGCCTTGCATCAGCAGCTTCTATTGCAGCCTAATCTTCATGTTTTTGGCGAATATGATCCAAAATGGCTACTTTTGGATCACGGCGTGCCGTAGGATTCCGGGTTTAGGCTGGACAAGGTTGTCGCCAGTGGGATCCGTCACCACGTAGAATGTTCTGGCCTTTCCGCCGGTGGTTCTGCGGCCAAAACCGAGGGCACAGTCTGCCAGCCTTTTTCGGTTGCCAGCCCAATTTTCTTGGCATCTCCAACACCCGTCGATAGCGTTGTAGGCCATGCATGGCCCTTTGTATTTCTTTCCCAATTGCATTCTTGTGTTGTTTGACGCGTTGACATTTATAATTTTTAAATTTAAATTAAGCATCATCATCTTTTTTAATTAGCATCAAAACTAGACAATGGGGGAAAAATCTCTACTTCTTTTGCTTCAGTTTCTTATTTTAAGTAAATAGGTATTGAAAATGGTTTTGGTGACGTTTTTCTCCCACCAGTCATGCTTTGCAATGCAGATTGTACATCACTACTTTGTTTAGCATCAAAATAAACAATCTTATTACTTTAACATTTAAAACTACGACTCATATGTACAAATCTTCATTTAAAAAAAATAAAAAATTATTTCTCTAGTTTTTTCAAATTTTCAAATGGTAAGCACCTAAATGCAGAATTTGATTAAAAGGTGAAAAAGAAAATTTTAAACAAAAGGAGGCGCGCGCGCGTGTGTGTATATATATATATATATATATATGTATAGAGAGAGAGAGAGAACTTACTCGTGGTCGAAATCTAAGGTAACATCCTTTGTATCAGACACATAAGCCTTAACAAGATCCTTCTCAGCTTCTTCTTCTCGCTTATGTCAGTACGGATCTTCCTCTACTGCTTTTTCAGTAATTGGATCGTCCTCGAGTGTTTTTTCAGCAGTTGGTTCGTGGTGATCCGGTGTTTTTTCAGTAATTGGTTCGTGCTCAAGTTGTTCATCCGCCATCAATGACAAACAAAATGTGAAAAATAAGATGAAGACCAAACTTGCCTTAGCTCCTCTCATTTTTTTCTTTTCTGCTGCTTTTATTATTATTATTTTTATTTATTTAATTTGGGCAGTGATAATAATTAACTATATAATTAGTGGTAATAATGGTCTATCTGGGGTTGAACCCCTTTGATACTAATTAGGCGGAATAGACCTTTATAGATTGGACCTAAGTCAATGCATGACACTCTAAAAATTTCTTGTTGTAGCTGTTTCATTACGAGAAATTAGGGATGTAGTGAAAGAAATTTTGTGAAGGAATTCATTCCTTCACGTGAGGAGTTTTCTAGTGAAGCAACAGTGAAAGAAAAAAATGTAGTGACAATATAGTTATTAGCGAAAGAAATATCCTTCACAATTTATATTTTTTTCTTTCGTAAAATTGAGGTGGTAGAAGGATATTTGACGCCAATTTATGATGAAAATTTGTGAGGAAAAAAACTATTAATGATAGAATTATTGCTCTCTATATATTATTGTTCAAAGGTTTTTTACGAGAGATAAAATTGGTCACTGTTTTTGTTCTAAATAATTTTTTTAGATTTAATTGCGGTGAATATAAATTGTAATATAAATAAATTAAATTTGTTAGAGTAGTAAATTTACTTTTTAATAACACTTTTTAAGTAACTTACAATATTGACTATTTCTTTTAATAAACTACAAAGTAAATAACTTTACACTACGTTAAAACTTTAAAATTTCATACATCGATCATGACAAAGAAAACGAGAAAAAAAGATAGTGGCGTTCTTTTATGGAATAGAGCACAAATGCAAAAAAAATACTCATATGTTCTATAGAAAGAGTTAAGTTTGAGTTTGTTCTTTAATTTATAATATACTATAATTCAAATTATAATGTAATTAATATTTTAATAGAAATTTTATTCTTAATATTAAATTTTAAGTAATTTACAATATTAGTTGTATTAATTAAAATAATTTAAATTTTAAATATTATAAATTGACAATAAACAAAATTATAATAATTATGACTTTTTGGTGGAACAGATTACAAATGTTCCATCCATACTCCAAAATCTTTCGCCAATGTAAGATCCAGACTTTATGAAATAAAAGTTTATTATTTTTTATGATTATTTTTCTAAATAGTGAATTGTTTAATTGTTATAAATGATAGTTAAGGGTTTTATTTACAAATTATCTGATAAACAATATGTCGGGGAATATTCTTTGTCGAGGAATATTTTTTCTGTCGGGAAATATTATATTCGGTACCGTACGACGGCGCAAAAATAATAAAATATTAGTGGGCCCCACAATAACAATATTATCAACGATAGTGGGCCCCATTGTCGAATACTGAAAACGACAGTATTTTGTCAACAATATTATCACCGACAGCTATTGAAATATTCGGTAATAAAAAGAACAATAAAACACGTTATTCCACAGTAGTACGCGGTATTTCACAGGCACACGGTGTTGCACAATATTTTAAATTATTGATTCAATAATTGATAAAGTAGCAATTGCACAGATTTTGATTCAATAATTACAATAGCATCTACATGGTACTTTTTATTATTTGTCATGATACTGTAACTCATATTATTTGATATGATATTTTAGCATTATTGACGAATTAAAAATGGAGTCTAACTTAGGGGTACCTAATTGAAATTGTGAAATTCACATGCAATGAACTATTAGTTCACATGATGGAACTATTGGTTCACATGTGGGAACTATTAGGGGATGTTATGCAAGATTGATAATACTTGAGGGATTATATTAAAAATAGAGGCAAAGATAGAGGTACTAAAGTGTAATAAGTCGAGCCATTATTGTGCAATTAATGAAACTTGGTTTTCCTATAAATAGGAAGGATTATCTTAAGAAATCTTCACACATTCCTTGCTTATACTTCATCTCTCTCTCTAAATTTCTTGAGTTCTCTAAGTATGGTAGGCTATTGTGAGTATTTATGAGAATACTAGTATTGTATAAGTTAGTAAACTTCATAGAAAACAACATCCAATTATTTATTAACGAAGGTAGGGGATATCATTTCCTTCATACTCTTATGCAATATCATTTGCTTCCATGTTCGTAAGTGATATTATACTCATAAAGGTTGTTATTCATTCCGTATTAATTTGTGGAGATAACCTGTCCGTACAGATTGACGCATGCTTGGTGAATATCTCCTTTTGTATTCATTCCTTATTACTTTGTGGGAATAACCTGTATGTACGGAGTGTCGTACCTGGTGAATTTCCCTTTGCATTTATTCCTTATTAATTTGTGGGTATAACTTGTCCGTGCGGATTGACGCATGCCTGGTGAATAACCCTTCGTATTCATTACTTATTAATCTTTTGTGGAAATAATCTGTTTATGCGGATTACCGCATGACGGGTGAAAATTTATTTGCAATTTCATATATTCTTTTATACTCGTATAACGTATCATTTCTTTTGTACTCTTTAAGGGATATCTTTTTCTTTCACCTTTCTCTATTTATGATAAAAAGTCTCTGTTTGTTTCCAAAATCTTATTTTAAATGGTGAAAATCTCTGAAAATTTGTAGAATATCCTTAATAGTTTGTGCTTCATCTAATATCTTTTCACCTGAATCTTTCTATTTCGTTTGATACGATATAGTTGAATCGTGAATTTTATTATTGAATATCATTTTTGAATTTGACTCCACAATTTGCTCATCATGTTCGCTATTTAGTCAAACTTCGACACTGGATAAATTAAACATTCATTCTTATTCTTGATCTCACTGTATTCATTATATACCATTGTCATCATCCTCATACTTAAATTATGGTGATAGTTCTCTTTGGCCCGTAGTGCAAAGATGAAGTGGCGTGACATGATTTTTACTAAACTGTGTATTGGTATAATCATGACTTTTGGTGTTACAAACAAAGGCGTATGGTGAAAGTTCTCTTCGGCCCGTAGTGCAAAGATGAACTGTCGTGACATGATTTTGACCAAACTGTGTATTGGTATAATAATGACTTTTGGTGTTACAAACAAAGGCGTATGGTGAAAGTTCTCTTTGGCCCGTAGTGCAAAGATGAACTGACGTTTGGCATGATCATGACCGGTGATGTTACAAATAAATATCTTTGGCACATAGTGCAAAGAAAGGCTGTTGAATATAAACTGTTGATTTGGATGTTCATAAACAGGAACTGTTGATTGGTAATATTGGTGGTGATCCTTTAACTTATAAAAGATGGTAGATATTGTAATCTACTTGACTCTTCTAATGGATTGTTTGTTCCACTGCAGTTGTTGTTATTGAATAATTATAATATCTTTAAATCTCAGATTTATTTCGGTTGAAGGCTAAAGATAATTTTATTCTTCATTATCTTAGTCATGATATTTCCTACTGGCTATTTATGCTCATCCTTTTCCTTTTTATTCTATTGTTCTCTTCAGGAAAAGAAAGTGTAGCGGGGACTAGCAGGGGAATGGAGTGATGGTTCGAGACAATAGAAGTATCTCAATACATTACTATTAGTGTGACAATAAGTGTATTGAGAATTTAAGATGTATTTGTATTGTGTTGTCGTATTTTGCACAATACTTATTAGTTGTAAATGGGAAAATTCGTATTTGTATTTTGTAGAATATTATTGGCAACTCAAAATGGGTTGTATGGACCTATTTTGGGGGCGTCACAGTTGGTATCAAAGCCAGGTTATATGATCTTTGGTAGAGATCTGGGATTAGAACTATGAGGGGAGAGACGAGTAAAATCCTTCGCTAGTGTGTCCTACCTAAGCTATTTTGTTTTTTTAGTAATTGGTTGGGTTATAGGGACAAGATGTTGCATGTCTATTTCTTTAACTAATCTTTGTTTTGTGATCACATTTCAGAATGGCATCTGAAAATCAAGAGATTCACTATAAGACAATTGTGACTGAAAATCAGGAAGCTACAAATAATACGGATGCAAACTCAGAACATCATGATGCTAATCATGATACTAACAACAGGATGAATGATGATTTTTTTAGGAATTTTATGCAATACATGCAGAACCAGGCGAGAAGAGCTCATGTCTACAATACTGGCAGAAACACTGATAATGTACGAATGGTCATTGTCAAGCAATTCAAAGAGTTGGGACCACCTGAATTTTTCGGCAAGCCAGATCCACTCAAGACAGAGGCGTGGCTCAAACAATTAACAAAGATATTTGATGTACTACATTGCACAGACGAACAAAAGGTTCCTTTCGCCAGTTTTATGCTGCGAGGACAAGTGAATCATTGGTGGGAATCCGTTAAACATACCTGTCACTCGGCACTCGAGATGTCTTGGGTCGAGTTCCAAGAATTATTTAAGGAGAAATATTTTCCAGAGAGTATTCGCCATATAAAGGAGGTAGAATTCATCAAACTGGAACAGAACAACATGACGGTGTCGTAGTACGAAGCCAAGTTTACCGAGTTGTCTCGATTTGCATCCTATTTTGTGGACACTGAGGAACGGATGACACGAATGTTTCTACGAGGTTTGAAACCAGAAATTCGTAAATATCTCGTTTCTCATAAATTTTGTCTATATTCAAATGTCGTGGATAGGGCTCAAGTAGTGGAGCAAGAGAGAGGAATACTACAACCAGGAAGCAACACCCAACAACGAGAGAAAAATTACGATAATAATCTTAACGGTGGCTACAATCATCGAAATAGTGATAACTAGCGAGGAAGGAATCATCACGTCGGAAATGGTAACCACTTTGGTGGTAATCCTGGCCCAGATAACAGGAGGAGTGAGTCAAGCGGCAATAATTCCAAGAAGAGGAAATTCAACAACCATGAAAACGTACCACCATCAGCACCAGCACCAGTACCAGTTTCGAGGGGAGGAGAACTCCCACCAGTTTGATGTTTCAGGTGTGGGAAAGAAGGACACATCAGTCCAAATTGTACACAGCCGCCATCCCAAGTGTGTTACAATTGTGGAAAAGAAGGTCATATAACTCGATTTTATCATGCAGCGAAGTCAAGCCCAGCTGCAATGATGACACCAAAGGCGATCACGGACAAGTCAAAGTCTTTGGTTCAGGGGAGAGCTTTTGTCGTGACATCCCAAAAAGCGTAGAACCCGAACGAAGTTATTACGGGTAAACTACTTATTAACTCTTGTGAAGTCTATGCTTTATTAGATACTGGTTCTACCCACTCTTTTATTTCACCAACATGTGCTCAACGTCTGAATTTGACTCCTGAGAAATTAGATTTTGACTTATCTGTTGAAATACCATTAGCACAAACATTCGTTACATCTACAGTCTATAAATCTTATTTTGTTCAAATCGGCACCCTCACATTAAATGTTGATCTTATCTCCTTGAACATGCATGAATTTGATGTGATTTTAGGAATTGATTGGTTAACTACTCATCATGCAAAAATTGATTACTTTCGTAAGGTCATTAGTTTTCATATTCCTAATCAACTTATTATGCGAATTCAAGCAACTAAACCATTGAAATTAATAACCGTCATTTCTAATCACAAAGCCATTCGTTTATTAAAAAACGGATGCCAAGCTTTCTTAGCCCATGTAACGGATTTAAACAAAAGTACGTGAGATTTGAATAATATTTATGTTGTTAATGAGTTCCCTAACGTATTTCCCGAAGAGCTTCCTGGCCTACCCCAGACCGTGAAATCGAATTTTGTATCGACCTTGAACCCGGTACAAAACCCATTTTCAAAATCCCATATCGAATGGCTCCTATTGAACTTCAAGAGTTAAAAGTCCAACTACAAGAGTTATTACATAGCGGTTTCATATGTCCGAGTACATCGCCTTGGGGTGCTCCTGTTTTATTTGTAAAGAAGAAAGACGGGAATATGAGACTTTGCATTGACTATCGGGAGTTAAACCATGTCACCATCAAAAATAGGTACCCGTTACCTTGCATTGATGACCTATTCGACCAGTTACAAGGTGCTCAATTCTTTTCAAAGATTGACCTCCGTTCTGGGTATCATCAGTTGAAAGTTAAAGCTGATGACATTCCAAAGACTGCCTTCAGAACTCGATACGGGCATTATGAATTCCTAGTCATGTCTTTTGGATTGACTAATGCTCCTGCTGCTTTCATGGATACGATGAATCGGATATTCAAAGAATATTTGGATCATTTCGTGGTCGTCTTCATTGATGACATTCTCATATATTCTAAAAGTCGTGAAGATCATGAGCAACACTTGAGGCTAATACTCCAAAAGCTTCGTGAAAACAAGCTATATGCTAAGTTGAAGAAATGTGAATTCTGGCTTGAGGAAGTTGCATTCCTTGGTCACTTGGTTTCTAAACAAGGAATCTCGGTTGACCCGATGAAGATTGAAGCAGTATTAAATTGGGAACAACCTAAGTCAGTAACCGAAGTACGAAGCTTTCTAGGTCTAGCTGGTTATTATGGGAGATTCGTAGAAGGATTTTCTCGAATAGCCATTCCATTAACTCAACTGACTCGGAAAAGCACAACATTCAAATGGAGCGAAGAATACGAGAAGAGTTTTCAAGAACTCAAAAGAAGACTCATTTCAGTACTTGTATTGACAATACCATTAGGATCAGAAGAATTTGTCATCTATAACGACGCTTCAAGCAAAGGACTAGGTTGTGTTCTCATGCAACATGAGAAGGTTATAGCCTATGCGTCTCAGCAACTCAAGGAATATGAGAGGAATTATCCGACTCATGATCTAGAATTGGCAGCAGTCGTTTTCGCGTTGAAGATTTGGAGACATTACTTGTATGGAGAGAAAGTAGAGATCTATACAGACAACAAAAGTCTCAAATATTTCTTCACCCAAAAAGAACTCAACATGCGATAACGACGTTGGCTCGAGCTGTTGAAAGATTACGACCATACCATCCAATACCATCCTGGAAAGGCGAACGTAGTAGCTGACGCATTGAGTAGAAGATCATATGCAAGTATGAGTGCGTTATTGACATCGCAAAGGCCTATTTTGGATGATTTACAAAGGATGGAGATAGAGTTAAAAACTCCAGGAACCCACGTGAAGATCGCACATATACGGGTAGAACCGGCTTTAATCGACAAAATTAAAGCTGCTCAAGTTACAGACCCAGAGTTGGTGAATATGAAGAAGAAGGTACAAGAAGGTGCTATTCCAGAAGCAAGAGTCGACGAAGACGGAATACTTCGAATCAACTCTAGACTGTGTGTTCCTAACGGCTCTGACTTGAAATATAAAATCATGATGGAGGCACACAATACACCGTTTGCAATTCACCCTGGAAGTACCAAAATGTATCGTGATCTTCAACATATATTCTGGTGGAACAATATGAAGAGAGAGATTGCAGAGTTTATCGCAAGATGTTTAATTTGTCAACGTGTCAAGGCGGAGCATCAAGTACCAAGGGGTCCATTGCAACCATTTGAGATTCTAGAATGGAAGTGGGAACACATCAACATGGATTTCGTGATAGGTCTTCCCAAAGTTTCTCAAGGCTTAGACGCAATTTGGGTCATTATAGATAGATTGACCAAGTCTGCTCATTTTTTGCCTATATGAGAAAACTATTCACTTGAGTGTCTTGCTAATATGTATATAAGCGAGATTATCAGATTACATGGCATGCCAGTATCTATAGTTTCTGATCGAGATCCTAGATTCACTTCACGATTTTGGGTCAGCTTGCAAAAAGCTATGGGCACTGAATTACGATTCAGTTCTGCATACCATCCCCAGACAGACGGACAATCAGAAAGGACTATTCAAATCCCTAGACTTCAAAGGAAGTTGGGATAAATACTTGCCATTGGTGGAATTTTCTTACAATAACAGTTATCAAGCAAGTATAGGCATGGCTCCCTTCGAGGCGTTGTATAGACGAAGGTGTCAATCTCCAGCATGTTGGGATGAAGTAGGCGAGGCAAAATTATTGGGACCCGAGTTGATACATATGACTACAAAAAAGATCCAAATGATCTGGCAACGTATACAAATAGCTCAAGATCGACAAAAGAGTTATGCCGATCTTTATCGAAGAGACGAGGAATTCAATGTCGGAGATCATATATTTTTATGTGTTGCTCCGTGGAAAGGAGTTACGAGATTCGGAAAGAGAGGAAAGTTTAACCCTCGATTAATCGGCCCATTTGAAATCCTCGACCGAGTAGAAACTGTGGCCTATAGACTTGCCTTACTGCCAAACATGTCCCGTGTTCATAGTGTTTTTCACATATCCATGCTACGTAAATATCTGAAAGATTTAAACCACGTTATTGAATTAGAACCAGACGAGATAACAGAGGATTTAACGTACGAAGAGATACCTGTCAAGGTCTTAGATAAGAAGGAACAGATTATACGATCAAAGGTTATACCTCAAGTCAAAGTTTTATGGAGAAACCATGATGTTGAGGAATGACCTGGGAGTTAGAATTTGAAATGAGAGCAAGGTATCCTCACCTTTTTGAAATGCCAGGTACGTACGTCAATTTCGAGGACGAAATTTCATAAGGAGGGGAGATTGTAAGATCTCGACTTTATGAAATAAAAGTTTATTATTTTTTATGATTATTTTTCTAAATAGTGAAGTGCTTGATTGTTATAAATGATAGTTAAAGGTGTTATTTACAAATTATCTGATAAATAGTATGTCGGGGAATATTCTTTTTGTTAGAGAATATTATATTCGGTACCATACGACGACGTCGAAATAACAAAATATTAGTGGGCCCCACAATAACAATATTATCAACGATAGTGGGCCCCATTGTCAAATACTGAAAACGACAGTATTTTGTCAACAGTATTATCACTGACAACTGTTGAAATACCTGGTAATAAAAAGAACAGTAAAACGTGTTATTCCACAGTAGTACGCGGTATTTCACAGGCACACAGTATTGCACAATATTTTAAATTATTGATTCAATAATTGATAAAGTAGCAATTGCACAGTATTTTGATTCAATAATTACAATAGCATCTACACGGTACTTTTTATTATTTGTCATGACACTGTAACTCATATTATTTGATATGATAGTTTAGCATTATTGACGGATTAAAAGTGGAGTCTAACTTAGGGGTACCTAATTGAAATTATGAAATTCACATGCAATGAACTATTGGTTCACATGATGGAACTATTGGTTCACATGTGGAAACTATTAGGGGATGTTATGCAAGATTAATAATACTTGAGGGATTATATTAAAAATAGAGGCAAAGATGGAGGTAATAAAGTGTAATAAGTCGAGCCCTTATTGTGCAATTAATGAAACTTGGTTTTCCTATAAATAGGAGGGATTATCTTAAGAAATCTTCACACCTTCCTTGCTTATACTTCCTCTCTCTCTCAATTTCTTGAGTTCTCTAAGTGTGGTAGGCTATTGTGAGTATTTGTGAGAATACTAGTATTGTATAAGTTAGTAAACTTCATAGAAAGCAACATCCAATTACTTATTAACGAAGGTAGGGGATATCATTTCCTTCATACTCTTATGCAATATCATTTGCTTCCATGTTCGTAAGTGATATTATACTCATAAAGGTTGTTATTCATTCCGTATTAATTTGTGGGGATAACCTGTCCGTGCAGATTGACGCATGCCTAGTGAATATCCCCTTTTGTATTCATTCCTTATTACTCTGTAGGAATAACCTGTATGTACGGAGTGTCGTACCTGGTGAATATCCCTTTGCATTTATTCCTTATTACTCTGTGGGTATAACCTGTCCGTGCGGATTGACGCATGCCTGGTGAATAACCCTTCATATTCATTACTTATTAATCTTTTGTGGAAATAATCTGTCTACGCGGATTATCGCATGACGGGTGAAAATCCATTTGCAGTTTCATATATTCTTTTATACTCGTATAACGTATCATTTCTTTTGTACTCTTTAAGGGATATCGTTTTCTTTCACATTTCTCCATTTATGATAAGAAATCTCTGTTTGTTTCCAAAACCTCATTTTAAATGGTGAAAATCCCTGAAAATTTATAGAATATCCTTAATAGTTTGTGCTTCATCTAATATATTTTCACCTGAATATTTCTATTTCGTTTGATATGATATAGTTGAATCGTGAATTTTATTCTTGAATATCATTCTTGAATTTGACTCCATAATTTGGTCATCATGTTGGCAATTTGGTCAACCTTCGACACTGGATAAATTAAACATTCATTCTTATTCTTGATCTCACTGTATTCATTCTATATCATTGTCATCATCCTCATACTTAAATTGTGGTGATAGTTCTCTTTGGGTCGTAGTACAAAGATGAACTGGCGTGACATGATTTTGACCAAACTGTGTATTAGTACAATCATGACTTTTGGTGTTACAAACAAAGGCGTATGGTGAAAGTTCTCGTTGGCCCGTAGTGCAAAGATGAACTGGCATTTGCCATGATCATGACCGGTGATGTTACAAATAAATATCTTTGGCACATAGTGCAAAGAGAGGTTGTTGAATATAAACTGTTGATTTGGATGTTCATAAACATGAACTGTTAATTGGTGTTATAGGGATAAAATATTGGTGGTGATCCTTTAACTTATAGAAGATGGTAGATATTATAATCTACTTGACTCTTCTAATGAATTGTTCGTTCTGCTGCAGTTGTTATTGAATAATTATAATATTTTTAAATCTCTGATTTATTTCGGTTGAAGGCTAAAGATAATTTTATTCTTCATTATCTTAGTCGTGATATTTTCTACTGGGCTATTTGTGCTCACCCTTTTCCTTTTTGTTCCATTGTTCTCTTTAGGAAAAGAGAGTGTAGCGGGGACTAGCCGTGAAATGGAGTGGTTGTTCGAAACAATAGAAGTATCTCAATACATTACTATTAGTGTGGCAATATGTGTATTGAGAATTTAAGATGTATTTGTATTGAGAATTTAAGATGTATTTGTATTGTGTTGACGTATTTTGCACAACACTTATTAGTTGTAAATGGAAAAATTTGTATTTGTATTTTGTAGAATGTTATTAGCGACTCAAAATGGATTGTATGGACCTATTTTAGGGGCACACAGCCAAAACCCCTAAATCCCAAAAGTTGCATCCTCCAATTTTTCGCTAAAACCCCCAAAATCCCAAAATTTGCATAAGTTAATCTTCCGCCAAAACCCCCAAATCTCCATCCCTCCAACATTGGTTGAGTATCTCCATCACCATATCCATCCCTCGCCCTCCTCCTTTGTTATGATTAAGAGTCAATTGCAGCACATGAGTAAGCAAGTGGGAAATTAGTTCAGTTGTTAGCTTATACAACTAAGAAGTTAGTATTGACGGTTGTAATTAGAATTGATTAGAATCTGTTAGGCTGATGTTAGTAGTAGCTTTGTTTTTTGAAATTTTTGTAACAGAGTTAGGCGGGAAAGGTAGTTATTGACAATTGAAATCTTACTTGCATTTATAAGCTAAATGAGGAGAGAGAGGGTATCAAATTGTTAATTACTGCATTTTATTTTAAGCTTGTAACTATCGAGCTTGAGCTCTTATTCTTTAATACAAATCTCTTTAATTTCCATTTCTTCCATTATTACTTTCTTTCTTCTGTCTGTTTTCCTTTTTCTTTTATTCATTTTCCGTTAAATCATCTGAAATCATTACAAGTGGTATCAAAGTCCTCCTTCCTCAGCCAACCAATTCATCCATGGCAACGGGTACTTGCTCTAGAGAAACTCTTGAAGAAGGATTGCGCAACATTGATTCTGGACTCCAGGAGTTAATGAACAGTCATCATTAATTACAGCAAATAGTGGAAATTTTTAGGGAGAAATTTGATCACCTTCAAAACACCAGGGACCTGATGAGATCAGAATTTTAACGCAACTTCAAAGGTAAGGCTAAGGCTTCTACTAGTGAGGTAAATCTTGAAACACTCAATGATTCTCCTAGGCCTACTGGAATTGGGTGTGATCAGAATACACAAAATATAAGCCCTAGATTCGAGAATTGGATCATGAAATATGATTATTTCTTACAATTTTACCCCATGAATGATGACCAAAAACTAAAGAGTGTAGCCTTAAATGTAAAAGGTGAGACTGGCACTTGGTTCTTGGCTTACTACAGAACAAATCCTAATGTCTCTTAGATTCAATTTGTTGAAGATATAGAAGTCAGGTATGGAGACTCTTGTCACTAATGTTTTGGCTGAATTTAATAGATTACAACAAACATCTACTGTGTGTCTCTACAAAAAAAGGTTTGAATTCTTAAGAGCTTTAGTTGAAGCTGAAAATCTTGGTTTAACTGAAGAGTATTTTGTCAAATGCTTTATTGGAGGTCTAAAAGAGGAAATTAGGGGTTTTGTGAAATTGTTAAAACCCCAGAAACTGTCTAAAGCCATTTCAGCTGCTAGAGTTCAGGAATGCACTGTTGAGGCTATTTACAAGAAGTCCAAACCAACAACCTTTTCGGTTAAACAAGGGAAAATTTTTTTACAAGGTTCAATAAGTAACAAGTTGGTTTCAAATACTACATCTACACAGTCGAGATCGTTCGTTAGCAAATCTAATTCCCAGGTATCAGTCGAAAATTTTCAAGATTACAAACCTTATCCTGGACAGGTAAAAAGGCTCACTTATAATGAAATTCAGGTAAGAAAAGACAAAGGATTATGTTTCAGTTGTGATGAAATATATAAGCCTAGTCACAAATGTAAAAATAAGCAGGTGTTTATACTTATTGGAGAAGAGGAATTAGATGAAGGAGAATTGGGATTGAATATTGAGGAACAGTCTGAGTTACCATTGGACAAACATGAGTTCATGCATTAAATGGAAATACATCAGACGCTATAGGAATCAAGGCCACAATAGGGAATCAAGAGATAATCATCCTCATAGACACTAGCAGCACACATAATTTCCTTAATACAAACTGTAGACATGCTTCATTGTGCCAAAGAAGTAGATAAACCAATGCAAGTTTGTGTTGCTGATGGATTCAAGATTCTCAGTTTTGAAAAATGTAAAGATTTTGTTTGGGGAGGTCAAGGATACAAATTCCATGTAGATATGAGATTGATTCCATTAAAAGGATGTGATGTTGTGTTGGGTGTTCAATGGTTATAGACTCTGGGAGATTATGTCTTCAATTTTGCTCAGCTTACTCTCTCTTTCACTTTAGCAGGGAAGCAAATTAAGTTGTAAGGCACCACAGATGGGCAGGATGCATCTATTTCCATAATAACAACTATGGATTTTTCAGATACTTATAGAAAAAATCAGGTTTCCTTTCGGGAATGACTTATTTTAAAATGACTTATAAGTTAAAATATAAGCTAACTTATAAGTTGTGACTTATAAGTAAAAGCGTTCGGCTGATAATGACTTATAAGTCAGAAATTAAGTTAAAACAAGTTATGAAGGTGTTCGGCTGATAATGACTTATAAGTTAAAATAAAATGTAAAAAATACTAAAAAGGACATTATAAAGAAATACATTGATTTAATATCATATCGAAGGTTATTATTGGTAAACAGATTATTTAAACAGTTTATTGATAAATAACTTATTATTGGTAAATAACTTATTATTTAAGCAGCTTATTGATAAACGGCTTATTGGTAAAAAACTTATTGATAAACAACTTATTATTGGTAAACAACTTATTATTTAAACAGCGTATTGGTAAATAACTTATTATTGATAAATATCTTATTATTTAAACAGTTTATTGGTAAACAACTTATTATTGGTAAACATCTTATTATTTAAACAACTTATTGATAAACAACTTATTATTTAAACAGCTTATTTGTAAATAACTTATTATTGGTAATCAGCTTATTAATAGTAAGCAACTTATTATTTAAATAGCTTATTGGTAAATAACTTATTTAAACAGCTTATTAGTTCTTATTATTGGTAAACAACTTATTATTTAAATAGCTTATTAGTAAACAGTTTATTATTTAAACAACTTATTGGTAAACGACTTATTTAAACAGCTTATTGGTCATCATTGGACATGAAAACCAATAATCTTAGTTTAGCTTAAAGGCTGATGGGAGAGTCAAGGGTGTAGATGATGTATGTTAGCACCCGAGCCAGTAACATCAGCACATAGGCAATGCCCTGGTCAATTGTTATCCCTGGAAATAAAATTGCTTGGTTGTTATTACCTCACACAAAAATTTAATTCAGTTGGAATTAACATTGGTCTAGGAGGTGACCAGGAATTTTATTAAAATAAAATAAAATACAATAATTTATAGCATTTCTCTGAACTAAAATGTTAAGAACTTGGATATTTCGAATAAGAAAATAGATGTGCAGGGAAAATGAATTGTTATTGTGTTCAAATTACTAAAAAGGAAATTATAAAAAGATACATTGATTCAATATCATATCATAACAATATCCACAATTGCACTAAATAAAAATCTAAACAAATTATCTAAACATATCAACTACAATTTTATTCCAAGTTAAAGATTCTTAATGCAATATTATCTCTCATTGCTTGCATAATTAAACCATTAGTAACTGAAGTAGATCCACCCCAATGTACAACATTGTCATCGCCGCCACCAATAACATCTTCTGGACGATATCCCCCCTTCTCAGTCACCGTCAAAACTTCAATTAACTCTTACTCATTCTCATGACGAGACCTGTAAATTATAGATCATATTTAAGAAAAAGAAATTAAAATTTAGAAAAGAAAAAATAAATGCTTGAAAGCTATATCACGATTTGAGATTCATTATTAGCATCCTTTGGCTGACATTGATAACTACAACCAGAAGGATGGCAGATTTTTGAAGTGATGAAGTAAAAAACAAATTCTTCAAAACATGACAGTTTTGAACCGAGCACAAACCAGGACTTGGTGAAATTGAGAAACATTTTAACACGAATGCTGCATACCTCTTTAGGTCATACCATACAGGTGATATATGAGTAAGCTTAGAGCTGAATTTCTTCGCCAAATCATAGACCTTAGAATTCCTACACCATTACAGAATAAGTTGAATAAAACTTTAGTTCATTAATGCAAGCTTGATAAGAAACATAATAGTGTAGTATATCATTATCAAAATAAACAAGATATTTTGTTACACTAAAAAATTATGCTAGATAAAAACATCTTTCTAATGTTGTTCTGACCATGCTACAAGATTACAACCATGCACCATAAATAAACATGCAACTCAAAACCAATTATATATACATAAAAATATTCAAGAAAATAAAACTGTCTAGTTCTGATAAAAGAAACAACATTGAAAATTACTTGTTTTTGATGTTCTTATATAATGATTTCGATAACTTTGAGTTAGAAACTGATTACTTTTCGTCCATCGTCTTGAGTTAGAACTTAGAAACAAATTACTTTTCGACCATCCTCCATATTATTCTTGTCCACCCAAAAACATTACAAAAAACACAAACTCATCAACTTTTCCTCATTCATAATTTTCCAGGTACAGTTCACCAAAAATACCACATAATTTGAACCTCACAAAAAATGACCACACAATTGTTTAAGAGAATAAATATCAATGTGTTTATAAGTTGGGGTCTTATTACCAAAAATACCATTTTGCAGATCCTTGGCTTGAGCCTTCATCAATGTGTTTATCTCCCCTCCCTCTATCCCTTGCCCCTTACCCCTTGTTTAAAGTTTTTTCGATCCCCTTATTCTTTCACTTTCCATCTAATTCATAAACACCAAACAATAATATAACATGAGACATGATACTCACACTACCAACATACATAGTATAACATTAACAACCATTAACAAACAAAAACTCAGATAAAGAACTAACATTTATTTTTTAGATTGACCTCTTGTAATCCTTGATCTGATTTTTAAAAATAGTTTTTAAAAAAATTCACATAGCTCATACATAATATGTGCCAGTTAAATCAAATTTGAACAAGAAAAATCTTAATCAACCATGCAAACAAATGACAGTCGAAACATTAAATTTTGTCACATGCTTAACATTTTAAACACATAAATCTTGTTTCAAACAAAGTTACTGAAAATTACTAAAAATTAAGCTGCTCACATATTCTTAATTAAGCACAACCCATTATACAACAATTCATTCATTCAATCAATCAATCATTTGAACCACATAAATTAACAACAAATGGAATTGAATCGAAACCCACATGCTCTGAAACTACAGTCAAAATTAAAGAGGTAAAGAAGAAGAAAAATCACATGCCAAAGATTCAAACATAACATAATACACACACACACATATGTATGTATGTATGTATATATATATATATATATATCAAATATTTGGTCTAGTGTTTGGTACCTAACAACAATCGAAGAAGTAGCAGCAATTGAAGGAGTAAAATGAGTAGCAGGAGTAACAGCCGCGAAGCGAAAGAGGGAGAAACCAAGAAATTGACGGATCGAGCACAAAGAGAGAGCAGAGCAGAGCAAATCGAATCTTCCATTTTAACCATTGTGAAAAAATATTTACGGAGAAAGAGATAAGGCTTTTTAGATTAAGAGGGGGTAAAGATGTAATATACCACGACAGAGGAGGGGCAAAATAGTCCTCTATGCGTGCAGCATTTCGACATTGCACAAAATATTCATCATAAGCCAAAACAACGTCATGAATGAGGAGAAATAAATTACGACTCATGCGAAATCGTCTTCGAAATAGTCTGTGAGGAAATGTCGGGGTTTGGGAGAAGTAATCTCGTACCAAGTTTTCATGGCCCGTCTTACGATCACGATCGATGTAAACACGACCAAGAACAGAACCTCAACGTGTCTTTGCTTTGCATTTTCTCTCTGAAATTTCTCCTTCCATGGTTAAACAATTTTCATACATAACCTCTTGTTCAGTAGAGTCAAGCAAGAGATGTTGATGTATTCTTCAAAAAAATTGAAACATTTGTGATGTTAGAAGTAGGAGAAAAATGTTAAATTGAAACATTGATCGTTGCACTTTTTGATTTCTAGCAACATCTATTTTTAAATTAAAATAATAGCATTTTTTAAATTCAAACAACAATTATTTTTAAATAAAAAATAGTTACAACGGTCAAAATATGCTTTGACTGTTGGAACTTTTCAATTTTAACTTTTACATTTCAAATTTCATTATTTAAGGAATCAATATAAGGAACCTGTTGGGTATATAGTGAAAAAATTGAATCCCTATCTTGCAGAATGACCCAATAGCACTGCTGAGTAGGGATAGAGATAAGGAAACTATTGTGAATGCTCGTGAGAATGATTTATAAGTCATTTTTTAATAAGTTAAAAATTGTTACTTATTATTTTTGACTTATAAATCAAAAAAATATATAAGTAACAATTTAAGCAGCACACGAACACCCTAACAGTAGAAAGCAGCTTATAAGTTGGTTTGACCAACTTATAAACTGCTCCCAGCCCGAACAAGCCCTTGGTCTTTGATGACAAACTTAAATCGATTTTACCAGGATTATTTCTATTTGTTTGGAACGGATTTGGTAATAGATATGGGTTCGGAAGAAGCTTAAATCGATTTAGGGTAGACCTTTTAAATGAGATTTGACCTTTTTACCCTTAGACATTTAATAAATGTAAAAATTCATTTGAAATAATAATCTTTAATTACATATAGGCATTGATTTGCCTAGTCATCGGGGCCACATCATCAATTTATGATGTGGCAGGTCCAATTGAACGAAAGTGAAAAAAATTGATAGTTTAATGACTTTATTGAAAAAATTGAAAGGTTGATCACTGAAGTGGAAAAAAGGTTAATAATTTAAGATAATAATTTATATTTAAGCCATTATTTTTAACGCTCCAAATATCGTAAAAATAAATTATATAATTAAAATGAAGAATATTTCAATCACATTATCAGTAAACTTTACATTTTATGTGTGAAAATTCAAGTTTTACAATAAAGAGGGAAGAAAATCCCATAAGAAGGAGAAAAACAAGTCTTACAAGAGGAAAAAAAAAATACAAACTCACATAATTGATGAGAATCGAACATAAAGCCTAATTAATCACCAATAAAATGACTACAAGATTGCAAGTAATTTAGCTTATAAATTATTTATATTGGAATCCATGAAGACCCGCCACTTGGCCTTTATGCCGAGAATTCATTGTCCGGCCTTACCACCCTCAGAACTCAGGCTATACCAACGCTGATGCAGCTGCCAGATGCGTTTAGAATTGTGCATATTTGACGGAGCCAAAAATATTCTTTTAGAATTTTTTTTTAAAGTGTGATCACATCTAAACTTAAAGCTACAAGCACCTACCAAGAAACAAGAATTAAAACGTTCAGCTGTTGTTGCTTGTTACATATATATGAGTATTGTTATGTATTGCAAAAGTTTTCAGCCGAATTATAAGTGCGACGTATGCGTATGGGTAAAAATTAGGAATAGTGTTATCTTAATTTATTCTATCTTATCGTATAAATTTTCACGTGGTCGCAATCTAATTTTATCACATATTTGTCAATATATGTATCATTTTTTATTTTTTATTATATATTTACTTTGTGTTAATCTTTGTTTTCAAATTGTTGAGTGTTTATTTTGCTCTCTAGCATGCTTCTTATAATTCTGTTTTATTTTTTATTTAAGTATGAAACCTTTAGTGGTAGCTATGTAGTTCTTTTAAATGGATAAAGATATCCCTTGGTCAAGTTTCCTTAAAACACTATAAAAATGATTTTATTTTATTTTATTTTATTTTATTTTATTTTATTTTTTACTATTCTATGAAGTGAATCATAGACCTACGTTTTGAAATTTGAGTATAATTTCATTTGCACAGATTTACTAGTGTTCGTTATTTTAAATAAGAGGGCCTTACATTAACAAAATTCCTAAAAAACCCGATACACAAAATGGTATGTATGTTTGTAGAGGGGTATAACTACTAACACTATCTTGAAGTATCAATTAGTTACATTTTGACATTATTTTCTATCCACATTTTTGTAACTATGTTTGTTAGAGTATATATCATGTCTCATATCAAAAACTTTGAGAAAATGTGTCTAATATATAATAACGTCAATTGATTTTGAGTTGAAGAACTTAATGTCTTTATATGCTAGACTTGAACCCATTTTACAAATTTAAAATGGTATCAAAACGGCCTATCCTGGTGCCTAATTAAACAATCTACTTAACCTACATTGTTACCCATTTGCAATTATAGTTGCATGTGAACAAGCTTGATTTGACTTTTCTGATCCAATTAACCAATTTTAGAATTAAGTACATTTATTTATATTTTTGAACTTCTAAAAATTAGATGTTATAATAAATTAAATATAATTTCTTATGATTATAATCGCTTTACCTGTATATAAAAGAAAATTGGATAAATTTGATTTAAAATTGGTCAATTTAACTTCAAAATTCAAACTAAGCCGGTATTTGTGGGACGGAAGTAGTATATATGTTGTCCCACATATATAATAACTTGACTAACTCTTCTCATAGCATATCCTAACAAATATAGTAAGATTGAAATCTCAACCAAAAACCAAGAGAGCTAAGAAAATATAAAACACTGGTATAATGGAGGTCCACTAAAATAATTCAATAAGCTGAGTTGTTGAATTTATTCATAGCTATATGCAAGTCCACAAAAAATCCCCCAACTTATGATTTGTTTCAACATTATCAGTTTAACTTTTAATGATATGCGCGCACAAAATTCTGGATACCTAAATATGGGACAAAACAAGAGAATTCTGCTTCAAGGATGCCTACAATTCATAGTTAAATAACTTTCAGGTAAATTCACCAGATAATTTAGAACTCAAGTTCATTATCTTTGCAAACTTGGTACTCCAAATCAAATGCGGGTGCTTCACCATATGAGGTTGCGTCTGGAGTAAACTCGGAATTGCTTTTTTGTCATGCACCAAGAACCTGGGAAGGTGCTCAACTATACAAATACAAACAACTTTTATCATGAAATGAAGACAATGAAATTTCGTGAAACTAATTATCCACATTGAACCATAAAGTCAATGCAATATGCAGAGTGTGTGTCAACTCAAAAAGCATGTGATCGAACCATTTTTGAAAGTTCAAAAAAAACCTGTTTCGGATCATTTTTTAACTAAATAAAGTTCCACTCCACACAAGATTGCCACTCGATTTAAGTTTAAACAAGTTCGTGGAGAATAATCCCTCTGAATAAAAAGTGACTAATTTACCAACTGAAAGAAGCACTATATAATGATGGCATCACATGAAACTTTAGATGTCCAAATATATTTGGTGATGTGATACAGTAACTTACGTTGCTGACAAACTTTGCCCCGTACCATGCAGAATCTGCACCATAAGGAGGGGGAATAACTCTTATTCCATTAGACATGGAGGAAAAATATCCATGAAGTTCCTTCTCTAATCTTTCTGGGAAAACAAAAAAGGGCAAAAAAGTTGAATAATTAGTAAGCAGCTCCAATTCAGTATTTTAGATTCATCAATTTTATTCTAGAGTCTAGGGTCCTCTTTTCAGTCCCATCCCCTAGCGTCGTAATTATTTACAGCATTTGCTACTTTGAGTGTGGGACTAGAAAGTAGGACTATACTCTCTCCCTTCCAAAATATAAGATTATTACTGACTTTCAAAAAGCCAATTTGAGACACTTTCAACTTCAAAATTGATATGATTTACTATGCATGGTCACGTGCTCAAATCTATTCGGTAGTTTTAACCAAAGGGTCTTGGCCCAATAGTTACCCCCATCCCTTGTGTACCAAGAGGGTGGGGTTTCAAACCTTGGCAGTGGCAAAGATTGGATGTGTGTGTTTAATTATGTCTCAAACTAGCAAAAAATAAATAAATAAATAAATAAATAAAAATTGATATGATTCATTTAAAATTACAAAACAATAAATCTTAGTACTTTTTACATAGTTTATAATATTCATCATTGTATTAACTAAAATTAAATAAATCTATATCAATTTTGAGTTTAAAAGTGTCACAAATTGACTTTCACAAAGGCAATAATGATATTATATATTTCAAAACAGAGTGAGTATTTTCTTTATTTTCTCATCTCTATTAATAGACTTGACACACACACACACACACATATATATATATATATATTGATTTCTTTCAATATTTCAAACCTTTGTCATAGAAACTAACTAGTTCATGTAAAATCTTGATTTTACCTGCTAGTCCTGGTAAGCATGCACTTCCCCCAGCCAGGACTATAGTCTTGAACCAACCTTCATCAGCAGTTAATTCTGCAGCTTGGCAATGGTCCATGCAAAGTGCTACTGCCTGATGCAAACCCATTGCACGCCTATACCAAAGGGACAAGTTAAAATTAACAGCACCAGAAACAAATCAAGAAAAGAAATTGGAAACCTAGGTAGCATACAGCGAGTAAAAAAGGCTTCAGGTAATCAAGTCCAATCGGTTCATGGAAAATAAAAATTGAAAAAGAAGACCAATTAAATGAGAGAATCACTTTGGTGGAAATTTACAAATTGAACATCTCTACATTGGCAGCTCATACGAATAAGCTTCATTTAGAATAAAATCGGTAATGTAATCTAATGTAATTAACGAGAAAAGAAGAAAAAGAAACGGGGCATACTTTACAGCAAAAGAAGAGAATTCACATTAGCTGCTGCTTCCAGTCAAAGTTGATAGTAAAAGGCATGAACCATTTACTATTGTCGCTTTCAACATCTTTTGGGTTGTGGCGAGATGGTCTAAGCTCTATTTCTTAGTTGGAGTTAGTATAGAAGAAGAGAAATGAAGGAATTCAGGAAGCTTCTCTTCTTATGTATCTATCACGTGGTATATATGGAGGAAGAGGAGCGGAGAGCTTTTGATGGAAGAGCTGCTCATCTTAAAGTCAAAATTGGTCATGCTGAATGCCTTTTCATCAAGGAGTTGTGTAGAGATTAGTGAAACAGATAAATAGTCTAGTTAGTAGTTACTCTAGTATCCATCTCATGTACATGGATTTCTCATCCGCATATTGGTGTCTTCTATATTTATTTTTCCTTATCAGAAGAAGAACAAACTATAATAAATCATGAAGAAAAGCATCGAGTTCCACTCTTTGTTTATTCCTCTTTCCTTAGTATAACCATTAGTAGTTCTAAACACCAACCTCAATCTTATCAACTCTCTTCAATTCCTTCACGGACATCAACCCAGATCAATTCTTGGCTGAAAAACATGCTTTCATTACAATTTTAACAGATGCCTACTACAGAAACATCCCTCAATTTGAAATATCAAAGGGGAAAAGTTCCTAGGAAAAATTCACCACATTCTTGTTGTAAAGTAATGAGTGTAAGGAGAGGCAAACATACAATCCTGCAATACGTGGCTGAAATAGAATCTCTCCTGTTTGAAAGCGCTCTTTTGAAAGAGTAAACCAACCTTCTGCTTGAACTTCAAATGATGCTTTTGCATCTTTGGATAACTCAGCTTCATAATCAAGAGCAACATAACACAGGTTCTGTATGCCATCCAACCAAGAAACATCAGGCAACACGTAAAGAATTGTCTAGGTCAAGTACTGTTAATAAATTCAGCAAAAAACTATACTCAGACGTGAAATGAAAGAAAGAAGTATGCTGCGTTAACCATTGAGTGTGTCAAGAAAGATCTTGTTGGTTTTTGTCTAGCGCAGTACTAGATGCTTATACAAAGAATAAAAGAATAGAATAGAAGGAAAGCAAAACTATATGAATTAATCCAAGATATGAACGAATGGAAAATGTGCTATTATTGGTTACATATCCATGCATTTGCAAATGACATATAAGGTCATCATATGATGTGTTATAGACATAATCTTGCAAATGACATATAAGGTCATCATATGATGTGTTATAGACATAATCTTAATACTTGGTCTGGGATTACTTGATTTTGATTCAAGTCCTTAGTTATGATTAGACGAGAACGTAGATATTAGCATTTAGCAAATAACAACGCAACGAAAACAATAGCAAGAGAAATCGGAAGAAAAAAATAAAATCACACAAGATGCAAACTTTGTGTGGTTCACCCAAAGATTGTGCTACGTCCACTTTGGCGAGAAATTAATCTCATTATCACACAAGATTCACCTAAAGTACAAAACTACCCCTATAAATCTGGGTCTCCGTTCCAGGAAAGGCCCAATTGTCTTTGAGTAGCTTTATAATCATCTCTGAATTAAGTCAAATCAGGTCATCAGGCTTCACCAATAACAGGAGATTGTTAGGGATTTGAGCCCTTTCAAATGTACAGGGAAGTAAATATTCCTTCCAATGAGATCAACTCAAATTGGACATAGATCCCACAAGATATACGATAATAGGAACCAACAAGAAATCAAGAATATAGACGGAAAAGAAGAGAAGCAACACAAGAAATTAATGTTTTACAGCCAAACTTGCACACAGATCAAATATCACTAGACTTTAAGAACTTGCATTATAAGCAATTGTTATGCCTTTCTGTTTTCCACTAAACCCATTACACCCACTCTGAAGCCTTTTGGAAGATCCTAAACTCTCTTTCACTATTAGGGCTTTCCTTGTATTCTCTCTCGTCATATTGAGACCCTTGGATCCCCCTTTTATAAGAATCCATGTGCGGATTGTGATGAATTCATAACCGGGTGGCAATATTTTTAAGTCGATATATTTTGCTAAAAACCTCAATCTGTGTCTATGACCCGCACACAAAGCCGGGAGACTCTAATGTTCAAAGTCAGCCAGCTATGGCAGCTTTAGCTGGGTGGCTCCAAACTGCTACTTCAATGACCCGAAAGCAGACTTCTGACAAATAAATGAATCTTAGCAGGGCGGCTTTCCAATCACATATAGTTGAAACCCATATTTAGGGTTGTGAGAAAACAAAGAATTTGGTGAATATGAGAGGTACAATCCTTCTCATCATTTCATTGTATATATACTACTTTCTGTTACAATCAAACTACAATTAAGACTCTAATTAGAGCTGTAATCAAGGATAAATACTACCTTCCCTAAATAGCTAGATTCTAATAATATTCTAACAAATTTACAGAATATTCTACATTCTAACACTTTCCATCAAGTTGGCGTGTGAATGTCTCGCAAGTCTAACTTGAAACATAAGGGATGAAACATTGTACTACTAAGACCTTTGGCCAGGATATCAGCAAGCTGATAATTGTCTTGACAAAAGGTATGCAAATGAGACCACTAGTTAATTTTTTCTTGATGAAATGTCTGTTAATCTCAATGTTCTTCGTTCTATTATGTTGTACCGGATCATTTGCAATACTGATGGCTGTTTTATTGTGACAAAACAATCTCATTGACTCATTAGTTATGATTCCCAAGTCTTCTAACAATGTTTGCAACCACATTAATTCACAAACACTCAAGGCATTAGCTCGATATTCAGCTTCAGCACTAGATCTAGCTACAACTGACTGTTTTTTGTTGCGCCAAGTGACAAGGTTGCCGCCATGAACAATATCCATCCAGATAGCGGTCATCAATACAACCAGCCCAATCTGCATCGGTAAAAGCTTCAATCCTCATATGACCATGATGTGAGAATAATAGTTCTAGGAGCAAATTTTAGATATCTCAAAATTCTATAGACAGCTTCCATGTCATCTTGTGGATCATGCATATATTAACTTGCCACTCCCACCGCATAGGAAATATTAGGTCTAGTATGGGAGAGGTGAATTAGTCTTCCCACTAACCGTTGATATCTCTCCTTATCAATAATGGGTCCTATGCCACCTGTAAGATGATGATTAACCTCAATGGGAAAGTCAGTTGGTTTGCATCCTAACATGCCCGTATCTGTTAACAGATCAAGTACATACTTTCATTGGGACAGGAATATGCCACTAGAAGATCTTGCAACTTCTATGCCAAGAAAATATTTCAATGGGCCAAGGTCCTTGATTTCAAATTCATAGGCAAGTTTTGCCTTGAGATTAACCATCTCTTCTTCATATTTCTAGTTACTACAATGTCATCGACATAGACAATGAGAATGGTAATGTTGTCATTTCCACGTTTGACGAACATAGTGTGATCCGCCCGGCTTTGCTTGTACCCAAATCTCAACATGGCTTTATAGAACCTGTCAAACCATGCTCTAGGGGACTGTTTCAACCCATACAAAGCTTTTCATAACTTACAGACCTTTCCATTAGTTGCTGATGAGGTAAAGCCCGGAGGGACTTCCAAGTATACTTCCTCCTTATGGTCCCCATGAAGAAATACATTCTTCACATCAAGTTGCTGGAGGTTCCACCCAAAGTTTGTTGCACAAGATATAATGGTACGGACGGAATTCAATTTTGCCACCGGAACGAATGTCTCCTCATAATCAATTCCACTAGTTTGAGTGTATCCTTTTGTAACTAGTCTGGCTTTGAGTCTCTCAACCGACCCATCGAACTTTTGGTTCACAGTATACACCCATTTGCACCCAACTGGTTTCTTCCCATGTGGAAGAGGAACCAACTCCCATATCTCATTCTTTCTCAAGACATTCATTTCTTCTATCATAACTTTCCTCCATTTTCATCTTGGATTGCTTCCTTCCACCCCTGAGAAACAGAAATAGAGGACAACGAGGAAACAAAGGAACAATAGGAGGTAGATAAATTATCATAAGAGACAAAGTTAGAAATCGGAAGTTGAGTACATGTCTAACTCCTTTCCTAAGGGCAATAGGAAGATTGTGTTAAGAGTATATATCTTGTCTCACATTGAATACTTTGAGAAAATATGTCTAGTATATAATGACTTGGGCCAACTCTTCTCATTGCCAATTGGTTTTGAGTTAGAGAGATTGATGCCTTTATATACTAGACTTTAGATCTATTTTATAAATCTAACACGATATCAGAGCGGACAATCCTTGGGCCTAATTAAACACCATTCTTAGCCTTCATTCTTATCCACCTGCAGTCCATTTCTTAAGGGTCAAAGTTACCCATTTCTTAGCTAGTACCACTTATCAATTGGGCCAATAGTTGCCCGTGGTTTACTAGATTTCTTCTGGACTTGTTTATCTTGTGTAGGTCTTCATATTCATCAGGTTCACGTGCAACCCTCAATACACCGGGTTACATGTGAGGGGGAGTGTTAGAGTATATATCTTGTCCCACATACATTGAATACTTTGAAAAAATATGTCTAATATATAATTACTTGGACCAACTCTTCTCATAGCCAATTGGTTTTGAGTTAGAGAACTTGATGTCTTTATATACTAGACTTTGGGTCCATTATATAAATCTAACAGATTGATATCACAATTTTCAGTAGGAATACTTGAGTTATTACCATTAGGATCAATAGAGCAAGTTGGAGAACTAGGATTCGAGCAGAGCTGTTGTAGTAGTACAGAAGGGACATGTTCCTAATCTCTTCGGGAATGGGTCTTCAAATCAGGTCTATTCCATCTATCATATGACTCTTCCTGTGAAGAAATATCAATGACTATAGGATAAGTGATAGCAGAAGGAATGCCACAACTAGGCTCGAAGTCCATCAACTCCTCTGCACTAGTAGATTTCTCCCCCTGAGGAGATGAAGGAGCAATATAGAATGATTCAGATTCCCAAAAGGTGGCATCACGAGTAATATAAACTCGGTTAGGAGGATAAAAACATTTATACCTTTTTGTGTAGGAGAGTACCCAATGAAGACACAACGGAGAGATATGGGATCAAGTCTACCCCGAGTAGGATTTTTATCATGGACAAAGCACACACACCAAAAACCCGTGGAGAAAGTGAAGGGCCAGGAAAATGTTCGAGAAGTGAGATTAGGTTCCGATTACCGATAACTCTAGAAGGAAGCTGATTGAAGAGAAAGATAGCGGTAAGAACAGCATCACCCCAAAAAGATTTAGGTGTTTTCATGGTGAACATGAGTGTGCGGGCAACTTCTAGTAAGTGACGGTTTTTTCTCTCGGCGAAATATTTTGTTCTGGAGTTTTTAACACAGAAGTATGAAGAATAGCGCCATGGTTAGTAAGATAGGAACCAAAAGCACCATCGATATATTAACGACCATTGTCACTATGTAAAATTTTGACCTTAGCATCAAATTGTGTTTATCATTTTATGAAATTCTCGAAAACAGGAAAAAACTTCATTTTTGGAACGAAGAAGATAAAACCAAGTTATACGAGAATAACAATCAATAAATATAACAAACCAACGATGACTAGTACGAGAAATAACTCGAGAAGGTCCCCAAACATCAGAATGAATAACAACAAATGGTTCAAAATAACAATTATGAATAGCAGGATAAAGTGAGCGCTTGTGTTTAGCTAATTCACAAGGCTCACAAAAAAAAACGATTTTTTTACACTGCTTAGTTAAATGAGGAAACAAATATTCTAAAGTACTGAATGAAGGATGTCCTAGACGATAATGCCACTGATGAAGGGAGGTCAGACTGGAGTCATAGATAGATTGAAGAGCCTGAGTAGAAGTCCCTTTTTCAACCAAAGGTAGACTAGTCTGAGGAACATCTACATAGTAGAGGCCACCAACTGTATTACCACTGCCAATCCTCTGCCCCATCACCAAGTCCTGAAAGATACAGTGAGAAGGAAAAAAAGTGACCGAGCAATTTAGAGACTTGGTGAGACATGGAACAGATAATAAATTGCAGAAAAAGAAGGTACGTGAAAAACAAAGGATAAACACATAGTGGGAGCACAAACTACGGAACCCCTCCCTGAGATAGGAGAAAGTGAACCATCAGCTATTAACACTTTATCTTTGTCGGAGCAAGAGTATAAGTGGTAAATAATTTGGATATGTTCTGTAGCATTTGAATCAATAATCGAAGAGGTACATGCAGAAGAAGCATTAAGTGCATGAGAAAATAAACCCGACTGGACATGATAAGCGGAGCTAGGAGTGGACAAGAGTGTCCAAAAAGCTAATATTTCCTCAGAAGTGAGACAACTAGGATCACCACTATTGATAGAACTAGATTCTGACATGATATGGTATAACAAAAGTAACACGAATATCCAAGGAAATATCAACAAGGATGATTCAAAGGCTTAAGGAACACTATATGGAGTAAGGTAACCAATATCGTTACCGGCAGCGGAAAAATAGAGATAATACCACTGTATATGAGAAAAAATTGAGGAAACCTGAACAAAACAACACACGGCTACTGTAGATGAGAAGAGAAGAGAGAGGCGAGCACTCTGGAACTTATCACGTACCAATGAACAGTACTTTACTACAGTGCCGATGCCGATGAACAGTGGTCTACTACTACCGATGAACCAGGCTCTGATACCAAGTACCCACATTTAGGGTTGTGAGAAGACAAAAAAATTGGTGAATATGAGAGGTTCAATCCTTTTCATCATTTCATTGTATATATACTACATTCTGTTACAATCAAGCTACAATTAAGGTTCTAATTAGAAATGTAATCAAAGCTAACTACCTTCCCAAAATAATTAGATTCTAATAATATTCTAACAGATTTACAGAATATTCAACATTCTAACACGTATTTTATCGCATATTCTAACAGAGATTTCATATAGTATAAAGGATATATCAGGACCAATCTACTTCACTTAATCTTCAAAGCTTTTGTCAAATCCATAAATTAAATTAACCTAACCCTTGATATAAACCTCGTTTAATATGTATGTCAAGATTTTCCATAATCTCCAAAAGCTGGTAGTATGATAAGTGCAACAAAGAATATCATTTACATTCAGAAGCATTTAGTATTATATCGTCGCAGAGAGGATCAAATGGAGTCCCACAAGCCCTATTTTGGAAAATGAGTTCATGTGTATATGTTAAAGTATATATCTTGTCCCGCATTGAATACTTTGAGTCTTCATATTTATCAGGTTCATGTGCATCCTTCAATACATCGGGTTACACGTGAAGGGAAGTGTTAGAGTATATCTCTTGTCCCACATTGAATACTCTGAGAAAATATGTCTAGTATATAATGACTTGGGTCAACTCTTCTCATAG
The DNA here is from genome assembly GCA_034770075.1 of Aralia elata. Classification (NCBI taxonomy): domain Eukaryota; kingdom Viridiplantae; phylum Streptophyta; class Magnoliopsida; order Apiales; family Araliaceae; genus Aralia; species Aralia elata. Next base: position 10,460,061 of record CM068385.1, on the reverse strand, counting down.
TCAATTGGTTTTGAGTTAGAGAGCTTGATATCTTTGTATACTAGACTTTGGGCCCATTTTATAAATCTAACAGTACACTACATAATTTTCTTTATTGATAGGAAAAATACTTTTTATTTGACGAATAGAGATAATGAAGCACGGGGGACAAGGAGTCCACCTACACTCCCTAATTATATGTATGCTACATAATTAGCAAGTAAGTCACTGCCAGAATACAGGAAACATAAAGACATCATAGATACCTCTTTCAACGAGCGTACAGTATATAGTGATCCAAAATTTATATTTTTCTGTTGCATCTGCTCTCTAAGGTATCCAGTAAGCTTTAAAGCTCCAATTCCCACAACTTCCACACCAATCTTGCGCATTACTTTACCATGTAAAACTGTTAATGACAGTAGAAAAGATTCAAAACAAAAACCAAGATAGCTGATACAAAATCAGGAATAAAAATCATAAATAGAGAACAATCGACAGAGACAGGCACAGAGCGATAAGAACTAGCACAACTTCAATTACATACATGAAAAGGCTGAAATTATTGTATCTGAATTTAAAAATACAAAATTAATGGCTCAATCAGAAAAGGAAAAAGGAAATTGAAAGTTTAAGAAATCAATGGCATAGCTCAACTAAAATCATAAAGATAGAATCTTGTTACATAAGAAAGAGCAGGAATATTTTTCATGTACCAGTGTCTATGTTAAGGGGAGGAAGAGAGAGAGAGAGAGAGAGAGAGAAGAGTAGCTTACTTGGAACAACAGATGTTTGGTGGAAACCAATATTAACAACAATTCCTGAAGTTCGTCTTGCCGCAAACAAAGCTAAAGTTGCCTACACCTCTTACAAGAATTGCATTAAGGGTAAGAAATAGAAAGGAAGCTGCTTACACTTATTCATTCATAAATACACCTTTAAAATCCTCGTAAAAGGTCTGAAAATAAGCATAGTTGTTATAAAAATAAAAAATAAAAAATAAAATAAAATAAAAACACTGAAAGCAATAACAAAAGCTCCATTTTCAGGTCAAAATCGCCATTTATATCAAAGATCTAGGCCAGGGTATGGTTACTAAACCCCAATTTAAGTTTTAGAACATTTTATGAGATTAATTCACTTAGCTTGCTAATTCACTTAGCTTGCATAATCAGAAATCAAGATTGCCTCCTAATATCAAATAAGGAAAAGCTTTTTAAGTTATAAGGTTTGACACACTGAAATTTAGAATAAAATCTCTCATTATTAATACTGTCAGGCACGGGAAGGTAGTTAGTATCTATCAGAATATTCTAGTGACAAGTATGGGGTGTGAGATATTTAAAATGTCACATATCGTTTCAGACCGGGCCAAGCCTTTAGGTTGTTTAGTATCTATCAGAATATTCTAGTGACAAGAATGGGTGTGAGATAAGAAAGTAAGTGTAGTTTTAGCTTAGTTTTCCAGCAAGTTACCTTTCTATAAATATATGTAATGGCCTTATATTTGGATTAAGTGATGATATATATGAAAATGAGAAGCATTTGCTCTCACACCTATCTCCAATTGAGATCTACATATCTGTTTCTCTCTTTCCTCCCTAATTCTCTCGTATATCTCCAAGTTCTCTCTTCCCTATCTCTGATTTTTAAGTCAGAGCCAAGTGTGGCCTGACAAATACCATATAAAACATTCCACAACTTGGCATTTTGTTCTAAAATAAATTGTTTTATGAATTTGACTTGAACAAATTAGGTACCTGTATAAGAATGGAAAGGAGATACAGATTAGTACATACACGTAACTGAACTAAACTTTTAAAGATATAATGAGACTGCTATCTTCATTAATATACAACTTGCAACCAACTTTCTCTCCAAGAATGGAACTGATGCATGATTTTCAATCACAAAAACACCAAGTTGGTCAATCTGAAGTGTTAGCAATTTAGCCGGACCTCATGGAAGTTAGCTGACAAGCAAACAGACTCATATATAACTCATCAAAAGATCGGTCTTCGCAAAGTATGTAAACTTTGGACCAACGTGGTTGTGATAACTGAGTATAAAAGGATCTAGCAACACAATGCGAATCTAAAAACCTAATGTTTTGAGGTCGTAGAACAACCAAGTGCATGACTCGCTCGTTGCAGACTATTGCCACTGAAAATTGCATAGAACTCTTAGAAGTTATTTCCTTTTTGGAAAATGCACATCACTGTACCAAACTTCCAAATTAGAAGTTGTAGTAGTAGCATAAGTAAAAACGTCAGAAGAAGACAAACAATAATAACACAACTAAATCATTTGCATTGTTGTAGCTTCTCTATCAGAAATAACTACAGTGTTACATGGAGAATGTTTTTGATAGATCTAGACTCTGATTTGCATTTGGTTAGACATGGTAAAGGTAGAGATAACTTTTATCACCTAACCCTTTCACTGTAAATTTTATTCTTGAAAACATCAATATATGATTTTGCTTAAAGTAGAAGTTGGCCAGGTAAAAGTATGCTTCCCTCCTTCGTCACTAAAATCCAAGCATCTCAAATGAGATCAGTTTCCCTAACTGTTTTGTCAACAAATCACTCATTAGAATTGCACAAATTTAAAGACTTCCAACTTTCCCTCCAAAAAAATTTTAGTTCTATATGTATACTTTAGAAAATGGAAGACCAGCAGAATGTACTGGAAGAAAATGGTCAAACACTACCTGGTTGATGGCACAAATAGCAGGAACATCCATGCCAAACAGAACTGAGTAAATGGCTTCTTTTAGCTGTCTTCTAGCTGCTTTAGCAGATTCTGTATCTGCAACATAATGGATACAATATCTGAAAATAATAGATACAGAAACAAAACAATAAGAGGGGAAATCAGGTATGGTAGACATTGCACAAACAATTCAGAAAAGAACTACCAACAGGAGAAGATTTTGAGGGAGGGGGTTTGGAGGAAAAGAAAAATAGGAGTATAGGACCACCAAAATTAAAAAGACAGTAGTTTCCTCTCCATATAAATTGAATAACTCCCTCTGTCCTTTTATGTTCATGGACAGCGGCATAGCAACGTATAGGCGAGTGAGTGCGACAACACTCACTGAGCGTTGGAAAAAAAAAATCTAAGTTATCTTTTCTCTCTTCTCCCTTTTCTCTCTCTCCTTTCTCCATTTTCTCTCTCTTCTCTCATCACAAGTACATAACGCCAGTCTCTTCTCTCTTTTCTCCTCTCTTTAAATAGCTGATTTCATGGATGCTATCTAATCCCCACACACACTCTCATCACACTTCTTATACCACTCCTGAGTCCTGGCTACGCACTGTCCATAATGCACCACTTCCAACTTCAGTTACCCCAAATGTAACTTCTTTTTTCTTTTTGATTGGAAAACCAAATCTTAATCTGTGTTTGCTAAATGAGATTTAATGGTAATTAGTTGTTTGTGACATACACTAATGACTAAACAGAAGAGTTTTCTACCCAATCATCTTTCTCTCTCTTCCATAATCACATGGCCCACATTGCACTGTTCTGCATGCTTCATTTAGAAATGTTGCACACAATTTCCGGCAATCCATATGCCCTGACAACAACTTAACTTCATTCTTTATCACCCAAACCTATCCTTTCATTCTAAAACCAAATCTTATCATTAAAACCCTAGAAAACATAATCGGCTAAAGTCTGTCCTGCACCACTTTCTTTTCAAATATAATCAATGAGGCTAAATTATTTAGAACCATCATAGTGAACAATATACACATATCAGCAAACACCTAACAATAGACTAAAATCTCAATCCAACACAAAGACCAACTAGCGGATCTCTGACTCATTTGCTTCTCAGAGAAATAAGAATATGTTTTAAGTGTTAGCATGAATAAACGGATGCATACAGTGATATCATGGAGGAGTAACTTAATTCGAAACTGACCATCGTACTGGCATATTGGAACGGACACAACAATTGGCTGCGTTGATGACTTTACCTGCATCCTGCATATGATGAAGTCTTACATATATATAAAATAAGAAACGAGCATCAAGTGCAGATGTCATTACGAGGTTTCAACCTGACATATTTCATGATAATTGAATATGTTCAGTTCAATACCCATGAGAACAAACTTAACACATGACTTCCAATCACAAATTCTAATAAAAATTTAATTACATACAAAGTATATTCATTATTATACTGTAGTTACGTGTCAAATATCAAACATGTAATTGTAATTTTGAACCCTTGACAACATTTATAGGAGATTGATCAAGATATGTAATTTTAAATTATGCTGCATACAAACTCCAAAATGTTCACATGTAATGCTGTATAACAGACACAAACCTGCTATAAATTGTTGCATAAAAATGTCGAAGTCGAGAGTACATTGGAGACTCAATGTTACCAAATTCCTGCATGTTTTTTTCATAGAGTTGTAAAACACACACATTCACACAGACTTTTAGTGAAGTCGAAATTGAACGGCATTTTCCATGTTCACAATATCTTTTGTGAGATCCTGAAAGAAAAGCAGAAAGCTTACCAAAAATGTTGCTGACCTCCCAGATGGAGAAGCATATTCGCTCCATCCAAATTTGCAATAGCCCGAACCACCTTGGTATACATAAGAAAAAAGTTAAAATACTACTTAACATATGGTAATTTCCAGAATGACAAACCAAATATTGCATAATGAAGGCTATTAGTGAGTGCTATTTGAGGAAATAATACTAGAGCTTTGATGTGTAGTTGTGTACAGTGAATTCACAAACTATATTACTTAAACATATAAATACTCCCTCTGCGGCTCTGCCCCATAATTAGAATTCTCATTTGAAAGCCTACTGCCACTTTAGGACTGTAAGCCCAAGTATAAATTAGGGTCCACATGGGACCTAAAAAAGGAATAATAAATTCAGAAAAGTCGAAAAAACAAGACATGAGAGGAGCCTCCACGAGTCCCGAGGCAGAAGACTCATAAAGGCAACTCATTTTGGGAATTGGTTGAGGGATTGGATTGGTGGCTAGAAGGACAGGACGATTTAGGCATTACCCAAGTAATTAAGGGTATTTTTGGAATTTCTCCTGAAGTCACATGCTTGGCACACTTCCCAAACATGTGCTTCGCACATGACCACTCTACAAGAAATTCTATAAATACTCCCCCTCATTTCAATAGAAGGGGGTTGATTTCCTTTGGATTCTCTCTGCACCCGAGACACCCGAGAAGGTTCTTCCACCCTAAGAGTTCTGTCGCGTGTTACTGGAGAAATCGCCTACCTATTCTTCTCCCCTCTCCAGCTCATCAATCAATTCCGTACTCTTCGTGAATTTCTCTCCTCCTCAGTCAACACGAAACTCCACCACATTGCAAGGTACGATTTCTTTGCCTACATTTTCTGGTGACTCTGCTGGGGAGGTGTAGAATTCGTGAAGGGTATGCCCACAACTCGAAGTGGGAGAACTACGGGTAGAGCTTCACCGACCACAAGTATTACCTCACCGAATCCAGCTCCAAGGCAAGCGAACCAAGCTCCTCAAGGCGCAAATCTGGATTTTGACAGACCAATCCTAAAAGACACCTCAGAAGGGAGTTCAACTTCACCGTATATGGCTGATCAACAACCAACCAACACCAGGCAGACGAGCACGGGCATGCAAGGCGAGGAAGCAACAGGGGAGCAAACAACCATGAACGTTGTGCAGCTGGAAATGCTTAAGGCGTTGAAGGAAGCACGGGAAGGACAACGGATGATGATGGCCATGATGTCAGAAATGCAGAGGCAATATAAGGAGATGGAGAATTTTCGCAAGCAGATGATGCAGATCCCAACCTTCAAGGCCATGTTTCCAGGAAATATGCAGGTAGAACAAGCAGGAGTAGATGACAACAACAAGAAAAATCAGAATGCAACTCCAACAACGGAGAGTCAGCCGATTCCAATCATCCATTTAGAGCCTCAGAACAGTGGTGACATACCACAACCCAGACAGGAAGCAAGCCAACCTCAACCAACCATCATTCCAGTTATACTCCCAGTATTTTCACAAGAGCATATGCCGACCTTTCCGAGCCATACCCAACGAACAAGTCAACAAGCACAACCAATGCAAGTTTTGCATGATGCAAGCGTGCATCAACCGATCTCTTTGTCTCACACACCGCCGATGCATCAGTACATTGCAACCCCTCAGAGAATTCATACAACAAGCCAGTATGCGACAAAGGACGATATAATCGACGTAATCAATCAACTTCGCAGACATACAACTCGACCTTCAGAATTGGACTTCACTCCACCATACCCGACTCATATCCGGAGACAGCCTTACCCAACAGGATATATTGAGCACCCTCCACAGTTCCCAAAGTACAACGGAGAAAAAGGGAATGCCAGAGAACATATAACCAGGTTTGTAGAGTCAATGTCACCATGGTTGGGCTACAACGAAGTAAGCAACCATAACCTTTTGATGCGAGAATTCAACAAGACGTTGACGGATAGTGCCTTCAATTGGTACTATAATTTGGAAAAAGGATCGGTCCACGATTGGGATGATCTGAAATTGCAATTTTTTAAGAAGTTTTTCTATATGCAGAAACAAGTGACCATAGTAGAGCTCATGAGATTCAAACAAAAGCCGAACGAGGAATTGTCAGACTATGTGGATAGATTTAGGGCCCAGGCACAGAAGTGTATGGAGCCGATAGAAGAGAAGAATCTAGTGAACATATGCATCAATGGTGCCCTAGATGCCTTCAAACCCCATCTCATAACTAAAGCATGTGATTCATTTGCAGCACTCTCATCGTTTGCACCGGACTTGGGAGGAATTATGACATTTCCCGAGAGCTATACGACTGTTACATGGAAAGGCAAGAGGACGCCTACTATGGCTTTAACAGATTCTCAGCAAAAGCCACAAGGGGGCAAGATGCAGAAGAATGAAGAGAAGACCTGACTTTTGTGTGTACCATCAACACGCAGGACACTCCACCATGAATTGTTACAATCTGCAAAGAATCTACAATGAGAAATTAGCAGCAAGTGAAATTGAATTGGAAATTGGGGAAGCATTATGCTAGACAAGCCACTGCCTAATCACCTTATAAGGCAATGAAACTCCCTTCATCAATAAGGCTGACTTCCTTTGCTAAGTTCCAACGTGCTAGGATTACTGATAGAACCCTTCTTGTTTGGGGATGTTTAGGATGTTTAGGATGCTTTGGCTAGTTTGATTTCTTATTTAGCTGACATCTCTTATGTTATGCATATGAGGTCCCATCAATTGTGATTTGGGGTATACCCCTCTACTTATATATATATACATATATATGGGGACTGATCCACAGCTCGCGTTAGCTATGGACACTATTCCAGCTAACTCATCTTCTGCCGTCCAATGGAAGATCTAAGGGTCAGATTTGGGCCTAGCCGCTACTCCCTCTAGCGGCCAGCCAAATTCTTTTATGTTGGCCGCTAGAGGGAGTAGCGGCCAACATGAAAGTTCGTAGAAATATTTGGCCTTCTGCTCAGGACAAAAGTCTAAAATATCCTCACCTTAGTTAGATTTAAATAGTTTTAATGTATAAAATATTTAGAGTTTAAATTTTAAACAATCAAATTATCACAATAATTCACAATGTTAAATTATATTACATAAGAAATTATATTACAAATATTTTATACAAATAAATACATTGAAACTAGTTAATGTATTTATTTGTATAAATTGTCAAATATATCAATGTATTTATTTGTATAAAATATTTAGAGTTTAAATTTTAAATAATCAAATTATCACAATAATTCACAATGTTAAATTATATTATATAAGAAATTATATTACAAATATTTTATTCAAATAAATACATTGATATATTTGACAATTTATACAAATAAATACATTAACTAGTTTCAATGTATTTATTTGCTAAGTTCCAACGTGCGAGGATTACTGATAGAACCCTTCTTGTTTGGGGATGTTTAGGATGTTTAGGATGCTTTGGCTAGTTTGATTTCTTATTTAGCTGACATCTCTTATGTTATGCATATGAGGTCCCATCAATTGTGATTTGGGGTATACCCCTCTACTTATATATATTCTTTCGTTTCTATTTAACCTAAAAAAAAAGGAAAGGGAATAAGGACGCTAAGAATCTGATGGATAGATACATGGTGAAACACGACAAATCGTCACCTTATTATCCGAAAGGTAATTGACAACTAAAGGCCTTAGCCGACTTTCGAAAAAAAAAAGAGGAAAAGCTGAAATGATGCCACGACAAATTTTGGTGGGGGACTTGGTGCTCAAGACATGATAGTCATGAGAGGAACATCAACCACTAAATTTTTCCCTAAATGGGAAGGCCCGTATAGAGTATGAGAGATCTCCGAAAACGGGTATTGCAAAATATCTCGTGTGGGATCAGATGCTATCTTAGGGCCACTGAACCTGAAAATGGGTAAAGAAATATTACACATGAGATAGTCATCACAACAGTTACACTTTCAACTTCAAAAGTGATCGAGGCGTCTGACTTTAAGTCCTCAAACCGACAAGTTACGCTTTCAACCTTAAAAGTGATTGAGGCACCTGACTTTAAGTCCTCGAACCTGACAAGTTACGCTTTCAACTTTAAAAGTGATCGAGGCGCCTGACTTTAAGTCCTCAAATTGACAAGTTACGCTTTCAACTTTAAAAGTGATCGAGGCACCTGACTTTAAGTCCTCGAACCCGATAAGTTACGCTTTCAACTTTAAAAGTGACCGAGGCACCTGACCTTAAGTCCTCGACCCCGACAAGTTATGCTTTCAACTTTAAAAGTGACTGAGGCAACTGAACTTAAGTCCTCGAACCTGACAATGTCTCTCCTATTAGGAGAAATCTCGACAGAATCCTTTTGGGGAGGATGACAATCAGCAATAGACTCTAAATGATTCTCCCTCGAGGACGGAGGATTCGTGGCCATAAGATCATCAACATCAACATGAGTATCACTCGTACCCTCAAGGCTGTCAATTGTCATGTGAAGATGTTGTAAGATGCTCACATCAGACAAGGAATCGTCAACATCAAGACTGACGTAATCATCGTGTGGTGAAGAGGGCTCGACAACAATAGTGATAGGTCGGGGAGACTCACAAATAGTGGAAGTCGCCGCCTCACTTGCCGTACCCATAAGAAATTCAATGCAATCTGATAAACAACGCAGTGATGACACAAGAAAGAATGAAGGCACTCATGATAATATTGGAAGAGACCTTTGAGCGTAGTTCACCAACATGCAAACTGGAACTAAGGAGATCCATCCTACCATAGAAAGGAGACAGAACTTACAAAACAATTCATATAACAAAGTAAACTATGCGAGCAAAACAAATGCTTGCAACAGTGTCACATGAGATAAGATCTCCACTAGCAGAGGTCGTAAGCATGTCTGAGATTCTTTCAACCACAAAACTTGACAAGGAGCAAAGACAACGGTTGTGTGTCATGTTATCTTCGGGAGATTTGGTTCTTCATCTGATTAATGAGTCAACAGTTCTAGTAAATACACCTAAAGAAGATAAATGCTTATCAACTTCTCATGACAAAGGTGATCAAAAGGTCTTCAATGGACAGAAACATGGGAAGGTCCATACCATAATCATGCACTTACCAATGAACCTAAGACCTTGGTTGCCCCACCCGAAGAGCAAGCAATTGCACACTCCCTATCAGGCGACATCTCGGCAGAATCCTTCTGGGGAGGATTGAAAATCAACAAGCTCTGAAAGATTCTCCCTCGGGGGAGGACGACCATCGTATCATCAGTATCGACGGGGACATCACTAGTACCCGCAAGGCTGTCATTAGGAGATGAGGTATGTGGGCGAGGGACTTATACTATTCACAGCAGGACCCGAGACCACATCACACGAGAAATCGTCTCCATCAAGACTAACACGATCATCATGAGGGTTCTAAAGGAGATGCTTTGCTGAAGGATGCGGACCGAGTTGAATGGATATTCCTATTTCTGATACGCATGTGAGGAATACTACCAGAACGGGAAATTTATCCCGACTTTCGTAAGCCGCAGCGTACAAAAATAGACCTTCTTTGTCAGGCGGAGGAAAGACTGAATGATCATAATCTTTCACGCGACTCCAAAAGACATCAAAGGGACCATAAAAAGGAGTTTTTCCCCATTCACTTTGGAGGGGGACTTCTTTGGCGGTTTTTGTGTATATGGAACGCTCGTCGGAATTGGCCTACAAGAAGGGAGACTTGACACTAGAACAGAATTAAAAAAAAAACACTGTTCACGCCGGCGTTCGGGGCACTGTTCATTCCGGCGGTCGAGTATTGTCCATGTTGGGTACTGTTCACGACGATATTGTTCACGCCGGCAACTATTCACGCCGGTCACTATTCATGCCGGAAAATTCAAAAAAGTCTGGGCTTTGTGGATGAAGTGTTGGAGGAAGGAAATGAAATTCACAATTAGGCTCATCTTATAGTACTTGCAATTCATTTGCCTAAATAAGAAAAAGGAAAAAAAAGGAAAAAAAGGAGGAAAAGGAGAAAAAGGAAGAAAATGAGAAAAATGAATAAAGAGAAAAAAACAACAAAAATGGAAAAAAGGAGAAAGGAAAGACTCACATGCTCCCACTAAAAAAAAGGAAAAAAAAGAAAAAAAAAAGAATATATATATATACATATATATATTAAAAATATATATATATATATATTTATACATGTATATATATATATATTAAAAAAAAGAATATATATATTTATACATATATATATAAAGAGAATATATATATGTATATTTATACATACATATATATATATATTAAAGGGAAGAAAAACACAATTATAAATCCTTCTCTTTATACTATCTCTCTCCCTAAAAGTATCTTTTTTCGAAATCGATGATGGGGGTGCAATTAGCCTTGACAATACTATATGTTATTTTCTCTTCCTTCCCATCTTATGTAGTTACATTTGATAAAACTTTAACTCTGCTTAAACTTTAGATATAGACCGAGTTGATTTCAATTTCAAATTCAAATGTAACTGACCTATTTGATTTCTCGGGTGGTACCCACTTTCACATATTCTTATTTACTCATTTATATATATATATATATATATATATATATATATTCCTCCTTAAGATTCCAAATGGAGGTGATTGTATACTTTTTTATACATACGAGGCTCCATTTAAATTATTTAATTAACTACTTTCTCATCATCCAATAACACTTCACATGAGCACACGTCTTTACACAAGTGGTTGACATGTGGGCTTAGCTGATAAAATGATAGGGAGTCTCGAGCCATGAGGGAGGATTATTTGTCATAACTAATTAGTGCACGAGTTGGAGATAGTGGAGTCGCTTGTTTTTGAAATTTGTTTAAACCAAAGTTAAAAAAAAAACTCATATATTTCGGGTAATGCACGTGCATTGTTCCTTGCGGGAACCAATACAGTATACATGATGCATTGGAGTACATAAAATATATATATATATATAAAGGTCATGTACACATGATGCATTACGAATATCATTTATGAATACTTACATTTTAAATTTTGATATGTTATTTGCAAGAATTTGGAGGCATAATTTGTCATCCAAACTGGAGATCCCATCCGTCGACACTTCGGAAGAGGGACTTCAAGAATTCAATATTTTTGCACGATCCTCACTTTGAAGGCGTGACTCACGTGCAGGGGACAAATGTAAGCCCAAGTATAAATTAGGGTCCACATGGGACCTAAAAAAGGAATAATAAATTCAGAAAAGTCGGAAAAACAAGACATAAGAGGAGCCTCCACGAGTCCCGGGGCAGAAGACTCATGGAGGCAACTCATTTTAGGAATTGGTTGAGGGATTGGATTGGTGGCTAGAAGGACAAGACGATTTAGGCATTACTCAACTAATTAAGGATATTTTTGGAATTTCCCCTGAGGTCACATGCTTGGCACACTTCCCAGACATGTGTTTCGCACATGACCACTCTACAAGAAATTCTATAAATACTCCCCCCCATTTCAATAGAAGGGGGTTGATTTCCTTTGGATTCTCTCTGCACCCGAGACACCCGAGAAGGTTCTTCCACCCTAAGAGTTCTGTCGCGTGTTATTGGAGTAATCAACTACCTGTTCTTCTCCCCTCTCCAGCTCATCAATCAATTCCGTACTCTTCGTAGATTTCTCTCCTCCTCAGTCAACACGAAACCCCACCACATTGCAAGGTACGATTTCCTTGCCTACAAGGACATCTAATATCAAAACTTAGTGAATATCACAAAGTAAGACCTCTTTTATAAAAAAGCAGGTGGAGAATCAAATAAAGACAAGCCAAACTTCCAATTAGGTGAAGTAATGTAAGTATTGTTACACACCATCAATGATAACAGCACCAGGAACCCGTGCGCGTTGGCCATATATATGCATGAACGATAACTCAGGCATCTGACTAGGAAATGTCCTACATCACATACAACATTGTTAGCCTTGGGAAAAATTGAAGTACACCACAATGGTGAATAAAAAGAACAGTAAAAATTTACAGCAGTACGGCCCAATTGTACTCAAAAATTAAATAATCATTTCCTTTATCTATAAGAATAACAAAAAAAATTACAGTTAGTTACCCTTTCGGATTAGTGGGAAAATAAGATAAGCCTTTACATAATCTTTTCTACTAGTTTTATTGATTTCGTCCAAGTTCAATTTTTTGTCTCTACCCTTTCCATATCAGTTACAAAATTTGTTGTTTTTGTAACGGAAACATAAATATTAACTTAGGGAAACATTAATTACTTATATCGTCTATACAGTAAAATTGAAATCAAAAGAAGGGAAATTGGGGAAATCATACTGGAGATGATATCCCGAGCGCAAATTGGTTTCAGCAAAGAAGATAGAATCCCATGGCTCTTGCTGATTCTGAAGAAAGTACACCCACAACCGATTATCCGATACAATAAATTTCCAGTATTTGCAGACGGCGCTCAACTTGGCGGCCTCTTTGGGTCCAAGAAGCCTAAGAATTTGGAAAAATATGTCTAAAGGTATTCGATCAAATGCCCCAGTGGAGGAAGTTTGGATATACATCAACTGATGATGGCGATCGGGAAATTGGTACGAATTCGAGCTCGAATTTGAGCTTGAAGTGGATGTAGAGGTGGAATTCGACCGGTTTGAGACCGATTCCCAGACTTTTCGCAGTAACGTCGCCATTTTTTATGATGAAGATGCATAACCAGAAAAAAATAAAACAAAATTTGAGCGATGGAGTTTTTGTCTGCGGTGGCTATTTTGGTGGTAAGAATTTTATAATCTCAGAGTTGAGAAGTCAAATTTGGCAGGAGAAAGAGTGGAGAATGGTAACGGGTGGCGAAACCAGAGCCAGTGATGTGTGTGGGCTCGCCGGTGTATTGTGTTGGTGTATACTTGGCCTCTCAGTATCTTACCTTGAGTAGGTGGCGGAGGGACCAAGGGGCAAATAAAATTTATTAGGAAAATGATGTATATCGACAAAATTCATAACGAATTTGATTGCCGTAAAAGGAAAATAATTTAGAGTCTTGTTATATATATAAATATAACAATGATGATAAATTTATGTAATTAATAAATATTTGACCTATCTGGTTCATAAAATAAGAAAAAAATTAAAAATAATATAGATTGATTTAATTTATTACACGTTAGTCAGAATTCAATTTTTCTTGACATATAAATTATTTTTCAATATATATCGAAAAATCTCATAATAAATTTGAATTTTCACTGTAGTAACAGCCTAAATGATTTATATGACAATAAATTTTAATGACAAAGTTAGATTGCGGCTAACATGAAACTCTAACGATAAAATATAATAAATTAATGTGGATTTCTTTTTAATTTATCTCATGTACTCACATACTTCGGTATTTATTATCGACATATATTTGTTGTCATATCGAGTCAAACTCAAAATAGAATAATGATGTGTAAATCTCTTCTTTATTCTTTTCAATCTCATATGTCTACATATGTCACGCCCCCCAAATTCGGGTCTACACAACTCAATTTGAGTCGTCAAAATACATACAACAAACACTAATTCTCTAATTTAAAAATATTACAATGTCGTATATAATACGACACTATCAAATCCAAACATTGCTACAATTATTGCCACACTATTTTACAACATAGTGAAGATTACTAAAGCTATAACTCGGACCATCACTCCATTCTCCAGTCAACCCTGCTAGTCCCGGCTACACTCTCATTTCCAAAAAAGAGTTATGAAACAAAAGGGTGAGCTCAACTTGTAATATCCTAGATATTTCAAAATTTTAAAATAAGATTTTTATAAATAAAATTCTTATTAAGAAATAAAGTAGGTTTGAACATATATGTATATATATGTTTCATATAATGTGAACTATGTGATTTTGTGTAATGGACTAACTGTGTATATATGGACGTGAAATATATACATATATTGGGAAAATAAGATTTAATAGTTAATTAAATCATTATAGAAAGTGGATGGAATTTGTAAGATCCCGACTTTATGAAATAAAAGTTTATTATTTTCTTTATGATTATTTTTCTAAATAGTGAAGTGCTTAATTGTTATAAATGATAGTTAAGGATGTTATTTATAAATTATCTGATAAACTGTATGTCGGGGAATATTTTTTTTGTCGAAAAATATTCTTTCTGTCGGGGAATATTATATTCGGTACCGTACGACAGCACCGAAATAACAAAATATTAGTGGGCCTCACAATGACAATATTGTCAACGATAGTGGATCCCATTGTCGGATAGTGAAAACGATAGTATTTTGTCAACAGTATTATCACCGGCAACTGTTGAAATACTCGGTAATAAAAAGAACAGTAAAACGCGTTATTCCACAGTAGTACGCGGTATTTCACAAGCACACGGTGTTACACAATATTTTAAATTATTGATTCAATAATTGATAAAGTGTCAATTGTACAGTATTTGATTCAATAATTACAATAGCATCGGCATGGTACTTTTTATTATTTGTCGTGGCACTGTAACTCATATTATTTGTTATGATATTTTAGCATTATTGAGGGATTAAAAGTGGAGTCTAACTTAGGGGTACCTAATTGAAATTGTGAAATTCACATGCTATGAACTATTGGTTCACATGATAGAACTATTGGTTCACATGTGGGAACTATTAGGGGATGTTATGCAAGATTGATAATACTTGAGAGATTATATTAAAAATAGAGGCAAAGATGGAGGTACTAAAGTGTAATAAGTCGAGCCCTTATTGTGCAATTAATGAAACTTGGTTTTCCTATAAATAGGAAGGATTGTCTTAAGAAATCTTCACACCTTCCTTGCTTATACTCCCTCTCTCTCTCTAAAATTCTTGAGTTCTCTAAGTGTGTTAGGCTATTGTGAGTATTTGTGAGAATACTAGTATTGTATAAGTTAGTAAACTTTATAGAAAGCAACATCCAATCACTTATTAACGAAGGTAGGGGATATCATTTCTTTCATACTTTTATGTAATATCATTTGCTTCCATGTTCGTAAGTGATATTATACTCATAAAGGTTGTTATTCATTCCATATTAATTTATGGAGATAACCTGTCTGTGCGGATTGACACATGCCTGGTGAATATCCTTTTGTGTTCATTCCTTATTATTCTGTGGGAATAACCTGTATGTACGGAGTGTCGTACCTGGTGAATATTCTTTTGTATTCATTCCTTATTATTCTGTGGGAATAACCTGTATGTACGGAGTGTCGTACCTGGTGAATATCACTTTGCATTTATTCCTTATTAATCTGTGGGTATAACCTGTCTGTACGGATTGACGCATGCCTGGTGAATAACCCTTCGTATTCATTACTTATTAATATTTTGTGGAAATAATCTGTCTACGCGGATTACCGCATGACGGGTGAAAATCCATTTGCAGTTTCATATATTCTTTTATATTCGTATAACATATCATTTCTTTTGTACTCTTTAAGGGTTATCTTTTTCTTTCACATTTCTCCATTTATGATAAGAAATCTCTGTTTGTTTCCAAAACCTTATTTTAAATGGTGAAAATCCCTGAAAATTTGTAGAATATCCTTAATAGTTTGTGCTTCATCTAATATCTTTTCACCTGATTCTTTCTATTTCGTTTGATACGATATAGTTAAATCGTGAATATCATTCTTGAATTTGACTCCACAATTTGGTCATCATGTTGGCAATTTGGTCAACCTTCGACACTGGATAAATTAAACATTCATTCTTATTCTTGATCTCACTGTATTCATTCTATATTATTGTCATCATCCTCATACTTAAATTGTGGTGATAGTTCTCTTTGGCCCGTAGTGCAAAGATGAACTGCGTGACATGATTTTACCAAATTGTGTATTGGTATAATCATGAATTTTGGTGTTACAAATAAAGGCGTATAGTGAAAGTTCTTTTTGGCTCGTAGTGCAAAGATGAACTGGCGTTTGGCATGATCATGACTAGTGATGTTACAAATATATATATCTTTGACACATAGTGCAAAAAGAGGCTGTTGAATATAAACTGTTGATTTGGATGTTCATAAACAGGAACTGTTGATTGGTGTTACAGGGATAAAATATTGGTGGTGATCCTTTAACTTATAGAAGATGGTAGATATTATAATCTACTTGACTCTTCTAATGGATTGTTCGTTCCGCTGCAGTTGTTGTTATTGAACAATTATAATATCTTTAAATCTCTGATTTATTTCGGTTGAAGGCTAAAGATAATTTTATTCTTCATTATCTTAGTCATGATATTTCCTACTGGCTATTTGTGCTCGCCCGTTTCCTTTTTGTTCCATTGTTCTCTTAAAAAAAAAGAGTATAGCGGGGGACTAGCCGGGGAATGGAGTGATGGTCCGAGACAATAGAAGTATCTCAATACATTATTATTAGTGTGGCAATAAGTGTATTGAGAATTTAAGATGTATTTGTATTGTGTTGTCGTATTTTGCACAACACTTATTAGTTGTAAATGAGAAAATTTGTATTTGTATTTTGTAAAATGTTATTGGCAACTCAAAATGGGTTATATGGACCTATTTTGGGGGCGTCACAGTTCGTATCAGAGCTTAGGGATATGATCTCTGGTAGAGATCTGGGATTAGAACTAGGAGGGGAGAGACGAGTAAGCTAAGCTATTTTTGTTATTTAAGTAATTGGTTTGGTTATAAGGACAAGATGTTGCATGTATATTTCGTTAACTAATATTTGTTTTGTGATCACATTTCAGAATGACATCTGAAAACCAAGAGATTAACTATGAGACCATTGTGGCTGAAAATCAGGAAGCTATAAATAATACGGGTGCAAAATCAGAACATCATGGTGCTAATCATGATGCTAACAATAGGATGAATGATGATTTTTTTAGGAACTTCATGCAATACATGCAAAACCAGGCGAGAAGAGCTCATATCTACAATACTGGCAGAAACACTGATAATGCATGAATGGTCAATGCCAAGCAGTTCAAAGAGTTGGGACCACCTGAATTTTTCGGCAAGCCAGATCCACTCAAGGTAGAGGCGTGACTCAAACAATTAACAAAGATATTTGATGTACTGCATTGCACAGACGAACAAAAGGTTCCTTTCGCCACTTTTATGCTGCGAGGAGAAGCGGATCATTGGTGGAAATCCGTGAAACGTACCCGTCACTCGGCACTCGAGATGTCTTGGGTCAAGTTCCAGGAATTATTTAATGAGAAGTATTTCTCAGAGAGTATTCGTCATATGAAGGAGGTGGAATTCATCAAACTGGAACAGAACAACATGACAGTGTCGCAGTACGAATTCAAGTTTGCCGAACTGTCTCGATTTGCATCCCATTTGGTGGACACTGAGGAAGGAATGACACGAATGTTTCTACGAGGTTTGAAACTAGAAATTCGTAAATATCTCGTTTCTCATAAAATTTGTCTATATTCAGATGCCGTGGATAGGGCTCAAGTATTGGAGTAAGAGAGAGGAATACTGCAACCAGGAAACAACACCCAACAGCGAGAGAAAAATTACGATAATAATTGTAACGGTGGCAACAATCATCGAAATAGTGATAACCAGCGATGAGGGAATCATCACGTCGAAAATGGTAACCACTTCGGTGGTAATCTTGACCTAGATAACAGGAGGAGTGAGTCAACCAGCAACAATTCCAAGAAGAGGAAATTTAACAACAACCATGAAAAGGTACCAACATCAGCACCAGCACTAGTACCAGTTTCGAGGGGAGGAGAACGACCACCAGTTAGATGTTTCAGGTGTGGGAAAGAAGGGCACATCAGTCCAAATTGTACACAGCCGCCATCCCAAGTGTGTTACAATTATGGAAAAGAAGGCCATATAACTCGATTTTGTCATGCAGCGAAGTCAAGTCCAGCTGCAATGATGACACCAAAGGCGATCACGGACAAGTCAAAGTTTATGGTTCAGGGGAGAGCTTTTGTTGTGACATCCCAAAAAGCACAGAACCCGAACGAAGTTATTACGGGTAAACTACTTATTAACTCTTGTGAAGTTTATGCCTTGCTAGATATCGGTTCTACCCACTCTTTTATTTCACCAACATGTGCTCAACGTCTGAATTTAACTCTTGAGAAATTATATTTTGACTTATCTGTTGAAACACCATTAGCGCAAACATTTGTTACATCTACAGTCTATAAACCTTGTTTTGTTCAAATCGGCACCCTCACATTACCTGTTGATCTTATCTCCTTGAACATGCATGAATTTGATGTGATTTTAAGAATTGATTGGTTAACTACTCATCGTGCTAAAATTGATTGCTTTCGTAAGGTTATTAGTTTTTATATTCCTAATTAACCTATTATGCGAATTCAAACAACCAAACCGTTGAAATCAATAACCGTCATTTCTAGTCACAAAGCTATTCGTTTATTAAAAAACGGATGTCAAGCTTTCTTAGCCCATGTAATGGATTTAAACAAAAGTACGTCTACCCCCAGATCGTGAAATCGAATTTCTGTTGTTAATGAGTTCCCTGACGTATTTCCTGAAGAGCTTCCTGGCCTACCCCTAGATCGTGAAATCGAATTTTGTATCGACCTTGAACCCAGTACAAAACCCATTTCCAAAACCCCATATCAAATAGCTCCTATTGAACTTCAAGAGTTAAAAGTCCAACTACATGAGTTGTTAGACAGCGGTCTCATACGTCCGAGTACATCGCCTTGGGGTGCTCCTGTTTTATTCGTAAATAATAAAGACGGGAGTATGAGACTTTGCATTGACTATCGAGAGTTAAACCATGTCACCATCAAAAATAGGTACCCGTTACCTCGCATTGATAACCTATTCGACCAGTTATAAGGTGCTCAATTATTTTCAAAGATCGACCTCCGTTCTGGGTATCATCAGTTGAAGGTTAAAGCTGATGACATTCGAAAGACTGCCTTCAGAACTCGATACGGGCATTATGAATTCCTAGTCATGTCTTTTGGATTGACTAATGCTCCTGCTGCTTTCATGGATATGATGAATCGGATATTCAAGGACTATTTGGATCATTTCGTGGTTGTCTTCATTGATGACATTCTCATATATTCTAAAAGTCATGAAGATCATGAGCAACACTTGAGGCTGATACTCCAAAAGCTTCGTGAAAACAAGCTATATGCTAAGTTGAAGAAATGTGAATTCTGGCTTGAGGAAGTTGCATTCCTTGGTCACTTGGTTTCTAAACAAGGAATCTCGGTTGACCCGGCGATAATTGAAGCAGTATCAAATTCGGAATAACCTAAGTCAGTAACTGAAGTACGAAGTTTTCTGGGTCTAACTGGTTATTATCGGAGATTCGTAGAAGGATTTTCTCGAATACCCATTCCATTAACTCAACTGACTCGGAAAAGCACAACATTCAAATGGAGCAAAAAATGCGAGAAGAGTTTTCAAGAACTCAAAAGAAGACTCATTTCAGCACCTGTATTGGCAATACCATCAGGATCGGAAGGATTTGTCATCTACAGCGACGCTTCAAGCAAAGGACTAGGTTGTGTTCTCATGCAACATGGGAAGGTTATAGCCTATGCGTCTCGGCAACTCAAGGAATATGAGAGGAATTATCCTACTCATGATCTAGAATTGGCAGCAGTCATTTTCGCGTTGAAGATTTGGAGACATTACTTGTATGGAGAGAAAGTAGAGATTTATATAGATCACAAAAGTCTCAAATATTTCTTCACCTAGAAGGAACTCAACATGCGACAACGACGTTGGCTCGAGCTGTTGAAAAATTACGACCATACCATCCAATACCATCCTGGAAAGGCGAACGTAGTAGCTGACGCATTGAGTAGAAGATCATATGCAAGTACGAGTGCGTTACTGACATCACAAAGGTCCATTTTGGATGATTTACAAAGGATAGAGATAGAGTTAAAGACTCCAGGAACCCACGTAAAGATCGCACATATACGGGTAGAACCGGACAAGATTAAAGCTGCTCAAGTTACAGACCCGGAGTTGGTGAATATGAAGAAGAAGGTACAAGAAAGTGCTATTCCAGAAGCAAGAGTCGACGAAGACGGAATACTTCGAATCAACTCTAGACTGTGTGTTCCTAACAACCATGACTTGAAATACAAAATCATGATGGAGGCACACAACACACCGTTTGCAATCCACCTTGGAAGTACCAAAATGTATCGTGATCTTCGACATACATTTTGGTGGAATAATATGAAGAGTGAGATTACAGAGTTTATCGCAAAATGTTTAACTTATCAACGTGTCAAGGCGGAGCATTAAGTACTAAGGGGTTTATTGCAACCACTTGAGATTCCAGAATGGAAGTGGGAACAGATCAACATGGATTTCGTGACAGGTCTTCCAAAAGTTTCTCAAGGCTTAGACGCAATTTAGGTCATTATAGATAGATTGACCAAGTCTGCTCATTTCTTGCCTATACGAGAAAACTATTCACTTGAACGTCTTGCTATTATGTATATAAGCGAGATTATCAGATTGCATGGCATGCCAGTATCCATAGTTTTTGATCGAGACCCTAGATTCACTTCATGATTTTGGGTCAGCTTGCAAAAAGCTATGGGCACTGAATTACGATTTAGTTCTTCATACCATCCCCAGACAGACAGAAAATTAGAAAGGACTATTCAAACCCTCGAAGATCTATTAAGACTCTGCGTACTAGACTTCAAAGGAAGTTGGGACAAATACTTGTCATTGGTGGAATTCTCTTATAATAACAGTTATCAAACAAGTATAGACATGGCTCCCTTCGAGGCGTTGTATGGACGAAGGTGTCGATCTCCAACATGTTGGGATGAAGTAGGTGAAGCAAAATTGTTGGGACCCGAGTTGATACGTATGACTACAAAAAAGATCCAAATGATCCGGCAACGTATACAAACAGCTCAAGATCGACAAAAGAGTTATGTCGATCTTCATCCTGACTTTATGAAATAAAAGTTTATTATTTTCTTTATGATTATGTTTCTAAATAGTGAAGTGCTTAATTGTTATAAATGATAGTTAAGGGTGTTATTTATAAATTATCTGATAAACTGTATGTCGGGGAATATTTTTTTTATCGAGAAATATTCTTTCTGTCGGGGAATATTATATTCGGTACCGTACGACGGCACCGAAATAACAAAATATTAGTGGGCCCCACAATGATAATATTGTCAACGATAGTGGTCCCCATTGTCGGATAGTGAAAACGACAGTATTTTGTTAACAGTATTATCACCGACAACTGTTGAAATACTCGGTGATAAAAGGAACAGTAAAACGCGTTATTCCACAGTAATACGCGGTATTTCACAAGCACACGGTGTTACACAGTATTTTAAATTATTGATTCAATAATTGATAAAGTAGCAATTGCACAGTATTTGATTCAATAATTACAATAGCATCGACATGGTACTTTTTATTATTTGTTGTGGCACTGTAACTCATATTATTTGTTATGATATTTTAGCATTATTGAGGGATTAAAAGTGGAGTCTAACTTAGGGGTACCTAATTGAAATTGTGAAATTCACATGCTATGAACTATTGATTCACATGATAGAACTATTGGTTCACGTGTGGGAACTATTAGGGGATGTTATGCAAGATTGATAATACTTGAGGGATTATATTAAAAATAGAGGCAAAGATGGAGGTACTAAAGTGTAATAAGTCGAGCCCTTATTGTGCAATTAATGAAACTTGGTTTTCCTATAAATAGGAAGGATTGTCTTAAGAAATCTTCACACCTTCCTTGCTTATACTCCCTTTCTCTCTCTCTCTAAAATTCTTGAGTTCTCTAAGTGTGTTAGGCTATTGTGAGTATTTGTGAGAATACTAGTATTGTATAAGTTAGTAAACTTTTTAGAAAGCAACATCCAATCACTTATTAACGAAGGTAGGGGATATCATTTCTTTCATACTTTTATGTAATATCATTTGCTTCCATGTTCGTAAGTGATATTATACTCATAAAGGTTGTTATTCATTCCATATTAATTTATGGAGATAACCTGTCTGTGCGGATTGACACATGCCTGGTGAATATTCTTTTGTGTTCATTCCTTATTACTCTGTGGGAATAACCTGTATGTACGGAGTGTCGTACCTGGTGAATATCCTTTTGTATTCATTCCTTATTATTCTGTGGGAATAACCTGTATGTACGGAGTGTCGTACCTGGTGAATATCCTTTTGCATTTATTCCTTATTAATCTGTGGGTATAACCTGTCTGTACGGATTGATGCATGCCTGGTGAATAACCCTTCGTATTCATTACTTATCAATCTTTTGTGGAAATAATCTGTCTACGCGGATTACCACATGACGGGTGAAAATCCATTTGCAGTTTCATATATTCTTTTATATTCGTATAATATATCATTTCTTTTGTACTCTTTAAGGGTTATCTTTTTCTTTCATATTTCTCCATTTATGATAAGAAATCTCTGTTTGTTTCCAAAACCTTATTTTAAATGGTGAAAATCCCTGAAAATTTGTAGAATATCCTTAATAGTTTGTGCTTCATCTAATATCTTTTCACCTGAATCTTTCTATTTCGTTTGATACGATATAGTTAAATCATGAATTTTATTCTTGAATATCATTCTTGAATTTGACTCCACAATTTGGTCATCATGTTGACAATTTGGTCAACCTTCGACACTGGATAAATTAAACATTCATTCTTATTCTTGATCTCACTGTATTCATTCTATATTATTGTCATCATCCTCGTACTTAAATTGTGATGATAGTTCTCTTTGGCACGTAGTGCAAAGATGAAGTGCGTGACATAATTTTGACCAAACTGTGTATTGGTATAATCATGACTTTTGGTGTTACAAACAAAGACGTATGGTGAAAATTCTCTTTGGTCCGTAGTGCAAAGATGAACTGGCGTTTGGCATGATCATGACTGGTGATATTACAAATATATATCTTTGGCACATAGTGCAAAGAGAGGCTGTTGAATATAAACTGCTGATTTAGATGTTCATAAACAGGAATTGCTAATTGGTGTTACAGGGATAAAATATTGGTGGTGATCCTTTAACTTATAGAAGATGGTAGATATTATAATCTACTTGACTCTTCTAATGGATTGTTCGTTCCGTTGCAGTTGTTATTGAACAATTATAATATCTTTAAATCTCTGATTTATTTCGGTTGAAGGCTAAAGATAATTTTATTCTTCATTATCTTAGTCATGATATTTTCTACTGGGCTATTTGTGCTCACCCTTTTCCTTTTTGTTCCATTGTTCTCTTCAGGAAAAGAGAATATAGCGGGGACTAGCCGAGGAATGGAGTGATGGTTCGAGACAATAGAAGTATCTCAATACATTATTATTAGTGTGACAATAAGTGTATTGAGAATTTAAGATTTATTTGTATTGTGTTGTCGTATTTTGCACAACACTTATTAGTTGTAAATGGAAAAATTTATATTTGTATTTGTATTTTAGAAAATATTATTGACGACTCAAAATGGATTGTATGGATCTATTTTGGGGGCGTCACAGAATTAATTAACTAATTAATATTAATTAATTGAGATTAAATTGAAATTATATTATGAAATAATATAATTTGAATATTGATCCTTGGACGACGATAGAATTATCATGAATTAAATTTCATATACGAGTTAATTAATTCACTATTTAAAAATAGTGGGTTAAAATATTCATTTTAATTAATTGAATAAAGAAATTTATTTAGTTGATGATGATAATTGTATTTATATTGCAATAATTACATGTAATATGAATAATAGTATGATATTTAATATTATGTCAAATGGATGTAATTTAATAGTTAGTTTAAACTAATTATTTAGTATGAACTAACTAAGAAAGCGAATAATTACATAAAAGACAATTGTAATGGTAGAAAACTTGAATTTGAGTTCAGAGTAGAATTTGGAGACGTGGACTGGACGGTTGAGTCTGGAACGTCGAAAATAGTAAGAATGAACTAAAAATACAAAATGTATCAGGATTGACTTTTTGATCAAAAAGTTAACAGTTGACTTTTTGGTAAAAAGTCAAACTCAGAATTCGAAGATGAAGATGAATTTGAAGAAACAAATATTCCCATGACGTTCAGAATGTCGAAGTTAGTAGGAATCAACTATAAACATGAAAATTTGATTTTTCAGGTCAAAAAGTCAAAGTCGGGTCGAAGTAATAAAAACACAAAATGGGGAAAGCTAGAGAGGAGCCCACCTGGGCCTACAATCTGTTGGAATCCCAGCAAATGCAAATTATTAGGAGACAAGGTGGGAGACAATCCTTAAAAGAAGGAGGAAAAGGGGGAAAAGAAAAAGAGAAAAAAAAACTAATCAAGCCTAATAGAAGGCAAAAGATCAGTCCTTCACTTCTCATTTCCTCACCTCATACTTCACTTCCATAGAAAGAGAAAGAGAGAGAGAAGGGAGAGAAGAAGAGAGGAAAAAGAAGGAAGTAGGTGAAGAAATGAAGAAAATGAAAAGGTAATTTCTAAATCTTAATTAAACTTTTGATTTAGATGTTAATTTTTATAGAATTTATATAAGTAGGATATGTTTAAGTTGATATGTGATGGTGTAGCCATGGATTAGTAAGAATTCAACAAAAGAATTCAAGAAAAGAAATGAAATGAAAGAAGAACAAAAACAATTTTTAAGCCTAAAAGTCCTAAATTTCAGTCCACTTTGGACTTTTATCATTTGAAATCTATAACTTCTTTTTGTGATCCGTTAAAGAGAGGTGTTAGATATATGAGTTATCTGATGAACCCAAGTAGTATCACTCAAAAAAATTAAACGGATCAACCGTGGTGTAATTTTTGGTAAAACACTTCTTGCTGACAAAAATCTAGAAAAACAAATGAGTTTCTGGCCAGTTTGCTCCGACCACTATTTCGGCCACTTTTGTTACTCTAAAATTTTTGGTCTTTTGTGTTATATTAGTATATCAAGTTAACTAGATTTTTTTCAAAGATGGGAAATTTTTAATGTCATGAGAGGGAGTTATGACTTTTATAAGAAAATATAATTTTAAAAGTAAACTGTTATAACTTAGTGAATACAACCCAGAAAATTGTGCAAATTTAATTAGAATCAGTATATGATATTATGAGTCTACCGTACAAATTTCATAATTTGTGGAGAAAAGGATAATTTATGATAAATGTAGCCATTTTGGACTGTTTTAGCCTATTTAAAAATAGGAACTGAATTTGAAAAATTACAAGAAAATTATTGTGTAACTAAAATACCATATACTGATATTTCTCAAAAGATAAAAAAATAATAAGCTGGTTTAATATTTTTCATGCCTATGTTTAAGTTAAGAATAAATGAGAAAATTAAGTTATGTTAAGTTAAAAAATGTGTAAATGTGATTTTATTGCTTAGTGACCCTTAATATGATATGATCAGATTATGTAAGGGTATTTTTATTATTTTTAATAAAATATTATGTTTATAGTATATTATTTTTGTTAAATAAATTAAATAGAAAGAGATAAATAATTAAATTAAATAGTTTATAAATGATTAAAATATTATTAAATAATTAATAATATTAGTAAACAAAATTAAATGTTATTAAAGGATTAATAATATTTGTAAATGATTGAGATATTATTAAATGATTAATAATATTAGACGAGAGTTTTAAGATGATGATAAAGTGATTAAAATATTATCAAAAGACGATAATAATATTGATGGTTTAAGGTATTATCTAACATTCGATTATATGGCTAAATATCAGATAATTTATTTATAAAGTAGTAGTATTATGAGGTATGATATGATATGCTGATTGAAAAATCAATCTTATAAATGTTAGGTCTTTCATAAAAGATTAAATTAGATTGCGTAACAGTAATCGACAAAGACCATTTTTAAAGACATCGAAGACTAAAATAGATGTTCATAGTGGTACATTGTCAATAGAATTTGATGGCGATGTTGGCAAGTTTTATATTTATGATGCCATGCGATATCCTAGTGATGATAACTTTATCTATTCTATTGATGTGATTGACTCTTTAGCACAAGATGTCTTTGAACTTGATGGAGAAGATGCCTTGGAGATTGCACTTAGTGAGAACGTTGACGAGGAGAGTGCGAAATCAACCTTGAACACAGAATTACAAGAGATTGTGACAACTCTGAATGAAAATCTGTTGATAGGTAATATTTTTTATTTG
Source organism: Aralia elata (assembly GCA_034770075.1). Classification (NCBI taxonomy): domain Eukaryota; kingdom Viridiplantae; phylum Streptophyta; class Magnoliopsida; order Apiales; family Araliaceae; genus Aralia; species Aralia elata. The sequence goes on along the minus strand of CM068385.1, from coordinate 10,433,288 downwards.
GATTTACCAATCTCTGACAAAAAGTCTCTACCATCTGTGTTGCAGGCACCTACTCCAGATTTGAAGCCTCTTCCCAGTCATCTCAAATATGTGTTCCTTGGAGAAAGAAAAATGTTACTAGTGATCATCTCTAATTCACTTAGTGAATCACAGGAAAAGAAACTTGTGCATATTTTGAAGGAGCATAAAAAGGCTATTGGTTGGACGATTATTGACATTCAAGGCATTAGCCCTTCCACATGCATGCACCGGATCTTACTTGAAGAGGAGGCGAAACCTACATGCCAACCATAAAGAAGATTGAACCTACCTTTGATGGATGTGGTGAAACAAGAAATTTTTAAACTTCTTGAAGTTGGTGTGATTTACCCCATTTTGGATAGTAGTTGGGTTAGCCCAGTTCAAGTAGTGCCTAAAAAGACTGGAATAACTGTTGTGAAAAATCAGAATGACGAGTTAATTTCTACACGTGTTCAAAATGGGTGGAGGGTTTATATATACTATAGAAAATTGAATGTTGTGACCCGCAAGGACCATTTTCCTTTACCTTTTATTGATCAAATGCTTGAACGACTAGCTAGTCATTCTTACTATTGCTTTCTTGATGGTTATTCAGGTTATTTTTAGATTGCAATTGCTCTAGAGGATCAAGAGGAGACCACATTTACATGCCCATTTGGTACTTTTGCGTATCGTCGCATGGCCTTCGGGTTGTGCAATGCCCCAGCTACTTTCCAAAGGTATATGGTTAACATATTTTTAGATTACGTTGAGCGTATCATAAAAGTTTTTATGGATGATTTTTCGGTTTATGGAGACTCATTTGATACTTGTTTGCATAATCTTACACTTATTCTTCAAAGATGCATAGAAACTAACCTTGTTTTAAATTCTGAATAGTGTCATTTTATGGTTAAACAAGGAATAGTTTTGGGTCATGTTATTTCCTCTAAAGGCATTGAAGTAGATAAAGTAAAAATTGATGTTATTCAATCTCTCCCTTATCCTACCAGCATACGGGAAATTCGTTCTTTCCTTGGACATGCAGGTTTTTATCGAAGATTCATTAAAGACTTTTCCAAAATTGTAGCACCCCTGTGCAAGCTACTACAAAAAGATACGGTTTTTGATTTCGATGAGAAGTGTCAAACAACGTTTGATAAATTGAAGGGATTGTTGACATCTACGCCAGTAATTCAATCGCTTAACTGGACCCTACCTTTTGAGATAATGTGCGATGCAAATGATTATGTAGTAGGAGCTGTTTTGGGTCAAAGAATTAGAAAAGCATCCAAAGAGCAGACTCAAATGATGTTCTAATAAAATAGACATAATATGATGTTGACTCAAGCATATGATACAAGTTGGTATCTGACACAAGTTGGTGTCAGGTTGATGCAAGTTGGTATTAAATAGATGCAAGTTGGTATCTGACACAAGCGAGAGGAGCTCTTAATACCGGTGGAAACGCTGGTAACTTACGAATGGTCACCGCCAAGCAGTTCAAGGAGTTAGGACTACCTGAATTTCTCAGAAAGCCGGACCCACTTAAGGTAGAGGCGTGGCTCAAACAAATAACGAAAATATTCGATGTACTGCATTACGCTGAAGATCAAAAGGTTCCCTTCACCACCTTTATACTGAGGAGAAGCAGATCCCTGGTGGGAATCAGTGAAGCATACACATCATTCAGCACTTGAAATGTCTTGGGCGGAGTTTCAAGAGTTGTTTAATGAGCAGTATTTTTTAGAAAGTATTTGCCACATAAAGATGGTGGAATTTATGAAGTTAGAGCATAATAATATGACTGTCTCATAGTAAGAGGCCAAATTTATTGAGTTATCCTGATTTGCGCCCCACTTGGTGGACAATGAAGAGCGTATAACTCGAATATTCTTACGAGGTCTGAAATCTGAGATTCGTTAACATTTTATTTCTTATAAACTTCGTTTATACTCAGATATCGTGGATAGGGCTCAATTAGTGGAACGAGAGAAAGAAACATTACAACTAGGAGATAACGACTGACAGCGAGAAAGAAATTACGATAATAATTGTAACAGTGGCAATAGTCATTGAAACAATGTGAACCAGCGATAAGGAAATTATCATACTAGAAATGGTAACCACTTCAATGGTAATCCTGGTACAGATAATCGAAGAAGTGAGTCGAGTGGAAATAACTTCAAGAAAAGGAGATTCAACAATGACCATGGAAATGCACCAACACTAGTTTCAAGGGGAGGAGAACGACCACCAGTCATATGTTTCAAGTACGGATAGGAGGGACACATCAACCCAAACTATACACAGCCATCCAGGAAGTGTTATAGTTATGGAAAGGAAGGTCACATAACTCGATTTTGTCCTGTAGCAAGTCCAGCTATGATGATGACACCAAAGGCTAGCACAGACAAGTCAAAACCTGTGGTTCAGGGGAGAGCTTTTGTCGTGACGTCCCAAAGAGGGGGGGAACCTGAATGAAATTATCCCGGGTAAACTACTTATCAACACTTGTAAAGTCTATGCCCTGTTAGATACTGGTGCTACCCACTCTTTTATTTCACCTGCATGTGCTCAACGTGCAGGTGAAATAAAAGAGTGGGTAACACTAGTATATAACAGGGCATAGACTTTGACTTATCAGTTAAAACCCCATTAGGAGAAATAGCTATTACATCTATTGTCTATAAATTATGTTTGGTCCAAATTAACAGCCTCACATTACCCGTTGATCATATCTCTTTAGAAATGCATGAATTTGACGTGATTTTAGGAATTAATTGGTTAATTACCCATCGTGCTAAAATTGATTCCTTTCATAGGATCATTAGTTTTCATATTCCTAATCAACATATTATGCAAATTCAAGCAACTAAACCATTGAAATCAATAATTGTAATTTCTAGCCATAAAACCATTCGTTTGTTGAAAATGGATGTCAAGCCTTCTTAGCTCATATTACTAATTTGAACAAAAATACGTCAGACTTGAATGTTATTCCTATTGTTAATGAATTTCCTGACGTTTTCCCTGAAGAACTTCCTAGCCTATCCCCAAACCGTGAAATCGAATTTTGTATTAACCTAGAACCTGGTACTAAACCTATCTCTAAAGTCCCATACCGAATGGCTCCCGTTGAACTTCAAGAGTTAAAAGTCCAACTTCAAGAATTGTTAGATGCTAGTTTCATACGTCCGAGTATATCGCCTTGGGGTGCTCCTGTTCTATTTGTGAAAAAGAAAGACGAAAGTATGAGACTGTGCATTGATTATTGAGAGTTAAACCATACCACTATAAAAAATAGGTACCCGTTATCTCGAATTGATGACATGTTTGATCAATTACAAGGTGCTCAATACTTTTCAAAAATTGATCTCCGTTCAGGGTATCATCAGTTAAAGGTTAAAACTGATGACATTCCTAAGACTGTCTTCAGAACTCGCTACGGGCATTACGAGTTCTTCGTCATGCCTTTTGGATTAACCAATGCTCCTGCAGCTTTCATGGACATGATGAACATGATATTCAAGGAATATTTGGATCATTTTCTGGTTGTCTTTATTGATGACATCTTCATATACTCTAAAAGTCGCGAGGATCATGAACGACACGTGAGATTGATACTCTAAAAGCTACGTGAAAATAAACTATATGCTAAGTTTAAGAAATGTGAGTTCTGGGTTGAGAAAGTAACATTCCTTGGACATGTGATTTCTAATCAACGAATATCAGTTGATCCTGCGAAGATTGAAGCGATTTTAAACTGGGAGCAACCTAAGGTAGTAACCGAAGTACGAAGTTTTTTGAGCCTAGTTGGTTGTTATCGGAGATTCATAGAAGGATTTTCTTGAATTGCCACTCCATTAACTCAGCTGACTCAAAAAAGTACAAAATTCGCATGGAGCGAGGAATGCGAGAAAAGCTTCCAAGAACTCAAGAGGAGACTTGTTTCAACCCCTGTTTTGACCATACCATCAGGATTAGAAGGATTTGTTATCTATAGCGATGTTTCAGGCAGGGGCCTTGGTTAATGCAACACGGAAAAGTCATAGTTTATGCCTCTCGACAACTCAAGGAATATGTGAGGAATTATCCTACTCATGACTTAGAGTTAGCAGCAGTCGTTTTTGTATTGAAGCTTTAGAGACATTACTTATACGGAGAGAAAGTGGAGATCTTTACAGATTATAAAAGCCTCAAATATTTTTTCACTCAAAAGGAACTCAATATACGATAATAATGTTGGCTTAAGTTGATAAAGGATTACGATTACACCATTCAATATCATCCAGGAGAGGCAAACGCGATAGCTAACACATTAAGTAGAAGATCTTATGTGAGTACAAGTCTAATACTGACTACACAAGGGCACATTTTGTACGACTTACAAAAGACGGAGATAGAGATAAAAACACCAGGAACCTATTTCCAGATTGCGCATGTATGAGTAGAACCAGATTTAATCGACAAAATTAAAGTTGGTCAAGCTATTGACCTAGAATTAATGATTATGATGAAGAAGGTACAAGAAGGTGCTATTCTGGTAGCGAAAATAGACGAAGAAGGGATACTTCAAGTTAATTTTTCACTATGTGTCCTTAACGATCCTGTTTTGAAACATAAAATCATGATGGAGGCACATAACACACCATTTGCAATCCACCCTAGAAGTATCAAAATGTATCGCGACTTTCGATATACATTTTGGTGGAGCAATATGAAAAGAGAGATCGCAGAGTTTATCTTAAGGTGTTTAACTTGTCAACATGTCAAGGAAGAGCATTAAGTATCTAAGGGTCCATTGCAACCACTCGAGGTTCTAGAATGAAAGTGGGAACACATCAATATGAATTTTGTGATGGACCTTCCCAAAGTTTCTCAAGAATTGGACGCAATTTAGGTCATTGTAGATAGATTGACCAAGTCCGCTCTTTTCTTACCCATATGAGAAAATTATTCACTTGAGCGTCTTGCCAGTATGTACATAAGTGAGATTATGAGATTACATGGCATGCTCGTATCCATAGTTTATGATCGAGATCCTAAATTCACTTCACGGTTTCGGATCAGTTTATAAAAAGCTATTGGCACCGAGCTACGATTCAGTTCTGCTTATCATCCCCAAACCGACGGGCAATCGGAAAGGACAATTCAAACTCTCGAAGATCTATTGAGACTTTGCGTACTAGACTTCAAAGGAAGTTGGGATAAATACTTACCATTGATTGAATTCTCCTACAACAACAGTTATCAAGCAAGTATAGGCATAACCCTGTTCGAGGCTTTGTACGGAGGAAAGTGTCGCTCTCCAGTATGCTGGAATGAAGTAAGAGAAACAAAATTGTTGGGACTCGAGTTGGTGCGAATGACAACAGAAAATATCCAAGTGATTCGACAACGAATACAAACAGCACAAGGACGACAAAAGAGTTATGTTGATCTTCATCGAAAGGATAAGAGATTCAATGTCGGAGACCATATATTTTTACATGTCTCTCCATAGAAAGGACTTACGAGGTTAGGAAAGAGAGGAAAGCTCAACCCTCGATTTATTGGCCCATTTGAAATTCTCGATCGAGTAAGAGCTGTGGCCTATAGACCTACTCTACCGCCAAATATGTCTCGCATTCATAACGTTTTTCACATATCCATGTTACGTAAGTATGTGAAGAATCCAAATCATATCATTGAGAGCTAGCCAGACGTAATAGTAGAGGATTTAACGTATGAAGAGGTACCTATTAAGATATTAGATAAAAAGGAGCAGATTCTACGCTTAAAGGTTATACCTCATCTCAAAGTTTTATGGAGAAACCAGGATATAGAAGAAATGCCTTGGGAGCTAGAATCTGAAATGAAAGATAAGTATCCTTATGTCTTCGAAATGCCAGTCGAAATTTCAGGTACGTTAATTTCGGGGACCAAATTTCATAAGTAGAGGAGGTTATAAGACCCAACTTCTATTGAATATAATTGATTTTTTTTCTTATTATTATTATGCGATACAATAAGGTGTTAATTTGATAAAATGATAAGTTAAGGGTGATTTGTGCAAATTATAAAGTATGTCAGGAATATTCGTTCTGTCGAGGAATATTTGTTCTGTCGGGTAATATTCGTTCTGTCGGGGACTATTATATTTGGTAAAGTACGATGACTCCAAAATAACCAATCATTGATGGGCCCCACAACGACTAATTATCGGATATCGAAAACGATAGAAATAATTTTTTTAATAAATATTATCAACGGTACTATCACCTTTAATAAAAATTATCAACGATATTATCACCTTTAACTGTTAAAATACCCGACGATAAAAAATACAGTAGCACGCAGTGTTACATAGTAGTACGCGGTATTCCACAATAGCACACGGTATTGCATAGTATTTTATATTATTGATTCAATAATTGTTATAGTAGCAATTGCGTAGTATTCTAACTCAATAATTGTTACAGTAACATCTGCATAATATTTTATATTATTGATTCAATAATTGACACGACACAGTAACTAATATTATTTGATATGATATTTAGCATTATTGACAATGTCTAGAAGTTCTGTCGAGAAAATATGTTATTTAATTGTGCGTTGTTTATACGAAAGGCCTTCTCTTTCCTAATGACAATCGGGTTGCCGGAATTACTAGTCTATAATATTTGTGATATAAATAATGATAATGATTTATCTTTTAAATAAATAATGATTTATATTTTGATAATGATTTGTCTTTTGAATAAATAATGATTTAGCTTTTGAATGATAAAGATTTATCTTTTGAATAAATAATGATAATGATTTATCTTTTGAATAAATAATGATTTAACTTTTGAATAAATATTGATAAAGATTTATCTTCTGAATAAATAAAAATAATAATTTATCTTTTGAATAAATAATGATTTATCTTTTGAATAAATAAAGATAATGATTTATCTTTTGAATAAATAATGATTTAGCTTTTGAATAAATATTGATAAAGATTTATCTTTTGAATAAAGAAAGATAATGATTTATCTTTTAAATAAATAATGATTTATCTTTTGAATAAATAATGGTAATAATTTATCTTTTGAATAAATAATAATTTATCTTATCATAATGATTTAACTTTTGAATAAATAATGATAATGGATGAATTTTATATTTATAAAATATAAAAGATTTTTGGCTATAAATAGGAGGGGTTAACATAAGGAAATTCACAACTTCCTTGCTTATACTTTCTTCCACTCTCTAAAATTTCTTAAGTTCTCTCTAAGTGTGCTGGCTTATCTTGAGTATTTGTGAAGATCAATAAAAGTACAAGTATTGTTCAAGTAAGTCTTTCTATAAAAGTTGGTCAAGCACCCACACACAGCACACGGTGTTTATAATTTTTCCTTTAGAAGAGTTATTTTGAAAAACTTCCTTTAGAAAAGTTTATGTTGAAATATTATTTTTAAGTTTATTTTGTACACTACACTATACAATCACTTTCGATAAATACAAGAGCTAGTATACACCATATGTGATAGTTACTAATTAACTTGTAAAATATTTAGGTTGATAAACTTCATAGAAAGCAACATGCAGTCACTTGCTAATTGGGTAAGGGATATCATTTGTAAGAGATATCATTTTCTCTCATATTTTTAAATCTAAACTTACTATGGTAAGTATTGCCTCTATAATTCCTAAAATGATTAAAAATTCCTTTGAGGTTTACGCATCATCTAGTATCATTTTACTTGAAATTCGATTTATCTGAACCTTTTTTTATTGAATATTAGTCTTTATCTTTGAAATATAAATCTTGAATATCATTTTTGAGTTTGACTCTACAATTGGTCATCATGTTAACAATTTAGACATTATTGGACTCTGGATAAATTAAATGTCAAACCTCTAATGTTTATTCTTTATCTTATTATTCTGATTATTCTGTCCATTCTTCATATCATTGTTATTGTACTAATCATCTAGACTAAGTTATTGAGAATGTGTTAGCTTTTGTGGCAAGTGGTGTGAAAGTTATGTTTAGCCTTTGTGGCAAGTGGCGAAAGTTCTATTTAGCCTTTGTGGAAAGAAACTGTTGATTGGTATGATCATGACCATTGATGTTACAATTTCACGTCTTTGGCCTGTAGTGCAAAGATGAATTGATCAACATAATTATGGCCTAAAGCTGTAGATGGGCATGATTATGAACAGAAAATGTTGATTGATGTTACAGGGTTAAAAGATTGATGGTGAACTTCTAAATTGGAGAAGATATTAGACATTATGTTCTACTTGACTCTTCTAATGGATTGCTACAACAGTTTTTATTCTCTTCTCTATCTTTAAATTCGTATTCTTGAATGCTTATTCAATTGTGGATGATGGATTTTAATTCAATTATGAACTAATAATTTATTTTTAAGATTACAATGGAACTTAATGTGTAGCTTCTATTGATGCGCTTCTCTGTTAGTTATTGTTAATTATGATTGGATTGTCTATTATGATTTGTGCTTAAAAAGTTATTGTCTGGCCAGTAATTACTGTGGTAATCTATATGAACTCGAGAGATGGAATTATAGGTTTAGACCTGATCATAATAGCATATGATTGTGATTTCTACTTGTGGTAGGATTCATAATTTATGTATAGGATAGAGATATACCTATATGCCGTATGTAATTTGTCAGAGAACTTGTGCTCTAAATCTTTTTTAATTGTAATTCAGATAGAGATATAGTGAATTAGTTAACTAGGGTGTTCATCTTAATTCTATCTTTTGTGGATTTAAGTTAATTTGTTTATAATGCATTGAGAGATGGTTATAAATACTTACAAGTTCTTGATTAACAGTAAGACGTAGTTAACTTAACTTAACAGGAAGTGCAGCAGTTCAAGTGAAACATTATGGGAAACTATAATCTTAAGTCTTTATTATCTGATTCAAACTTGTGGTAACTAGTCGTAGCTTAGTTAATTATTTTACTTTAAAAAAAATTCATAATTTCAACCAATTGTTTAATAAAATCAATTTAATATAAAGTTGGTAGTTGTTAGTATAAATTCTAGTTTTCTCTGTGGGAATGATACCTTGCTTGCTCTATAGTCCATAGTCAATCGTGTATACTTACGTATTGTGCTAGTATAATATTAGGTAAACAAGTTTTTCAATATCGATTTCAATTAAATTGGTCTTAGTTAAACACTTCTTTCATTTACTTCCTGTTTCAGGAGATTTTGACTCGTGTAAGCAAACGCGATCAAAACAACCAAAACTTATGCCGTGCGAGGATGACATTGAGAGAAAGTTATGACAGTTGAGAAAATTCTGCTAAGAGACACTAAAAAATCCGGGCGTGGCGGTTATAAATGTGGTAAAGGAATTTTATGCTAATGCTCGTGATTTGGACAACAATGTGGTTCAAGTTAGGGGAAGATCAGTTTTTTTCAGCCGAAATGCTATCAATGCATACTACAATTTGTCTACGCTACGGGATGATATGCATTATCTAAGTTATGGATCTGAAAGTTATAACTTGGACACAGTTCTTCGTCGATTGGGGAAACTAGGGACTCAATGGACTTTAAAACAAGGAACTACGGAAAATATGAGTTTCTTTCAGACGGCGTTAAATAGGTATGCCAAAGCATGGTATAGTTTTATTTATGCAAATTTGATGCCAACAAAGCATCAAAATCATGTGACCAAAAGTCGTGCTTTGTTGTTGTTCACGATTGTTACGGGTGAGCCAGTTGATGTGGGTATAATCATAAAGGGCTCGATAGTTAAAACTTTATGGGGAAGTACTACTGGGGCATTGCCACATGCGTCTTTAATTACTAGGTTATGCAGATAAGTAGGAGTCTAGTGGGGTCCGAAAGAGCCTCTCCAACCTCCAATGTCAGAGATATAAGGTTTGGGAAGGCGACGAGTCGCATCCACGTGGTTAAAGTTTCATTCTTAATCAACAAAGGCTTAAAGAGCCGCCTGTTATGCACGAAGAACAAGATGAACCTATGGCGGCGGGTCCTTCTGACTTTGACATCTCTATTCAAGCATTGCACCGAAGACTAGATCGACAGGATCGTTGGATGAATAGACGGTTCGATGCTTTGGCTCATAGGATGGACGAAATGATGACTTTTAATACTCAGTTTGCAGCTACTTTGTCAGAGATTTTCAGCGCTAGTTTAGGCTCTCAAGTCCAGTTTCCCGTGTATGGTGATATCTGGTGTGATGTCGCAAGCAACCAAAAATAAAACCTTACTGCGAAAGATAATAATGTAGCAGTACAAGTAAGAGTCGATCCCACAGAGAGTGATTCGTCTAAATTTATGCTTTGTTTACCAAAAAGGGGGGGTTTATAATTTGATTTCACTAATTATCAAGAACAAAATTTAAAGTGATAAGAATAACCAATTAATTAAAGATTTCAGTTCTTCCGGTTCAGTATCACCTTTTTACAACAATAGTATAATTAAGTATAGCAATATTTATCCTTCAATGAAATTAATAGTCCTAGGTAGCAACAAGCTCTACTACCCGAAACTCCCCTTAGATTATCACTTAATGAAACAAGCTCTTCACAAGATTCTAACCATTATATAACCTAGAACAAGCTCTCTAGATTTAATATAATAGCAGCATTAAGAACTAAGGAATTAGACTAATCCAAGCAACAATCACACAAGTTCGGATTATTTAATTTGTCTTCCGATAATCATAGCAATACTCAAAAGCTTGACCACAATCATGTATCACTAATTGCTACTTGTGATTAGGAACAATATCAATTCACGTAATACTGTCCCTTAATCTAGCAGATGAAATTAATCAAATTGACTTAATCGATCACATTAAACCAATCGGAATAAATATCATTCAACAGTTAAAATAGATTATCAAGAATGAACTTCATGTAAGAAGGAATAAATAGTTTATATTTAATCAAACCATTACTTGTAAACAAGGTTCAACATCCCTTTCAAACTGAATAAAGGAACTAGCCTAACATATTAAGTCCAATGAATATTTTCTTGAATTATAAAAGGGGTGAGGACAACAACCTCACTATGGAGGTGATCCTCTTTCCCTACTAATTTATAAAAGGGGTGAGGACAACAACCTCACTATGGAGGTGATTCTCTTTCCCTACTAGTTACACCAGAATTTGGAGAAGATGAAGAAGATGGTGTGTATTAGTGTGTGAATTGGCAAAATACAAGCCTAACTTCACTTAGTATTTATAGGCACTCAAGTGTACAAGATGTCAAGATCCAACAACTAATCTTGGTCATGTGAATCAGCCATCAAAGGCAATCAAAAACCCAAAAACGTGCACATCATGAGAAGTCAAAATCTGACACCAAAACTGATCAACACCTTGCAAGCTGATTTTGAATTAGTAGACCGCCGATTTTGGACTTGGGCAAAGAACAAAAGTTGTATCCTTGGAGTTTCTAATGAATTTGGGCTTTTGAATCACCTGATTTGGAGTTGGGAAGCTCAAATTATGGCCCAAATACTCCAACTGGTCCGAACAGGAATTCAGTCCATGCGGGATTCGGATCAGCTGTCTAAAAAGCAATATTTGGAGGCCCAAATGAACTCGAATTTTTGCTCACCATACCATTCCAGAAAGCTTGAGGAGTATACTAAAAACTTCAAGAAGACCACATTTCATTTGGAAACTTTAACACAATTCAAATCTCAACTGAAGCCCCAAAGGTCAATCTGTCCAAAAGCTCAATTTCCTAAAATTTTCAACTTTGACGTATGTTGGTAAAATGGTCATAACTCTCTCATCCGAGCTTCGATTTAGGCGTTTCAAGATGATCTGAAAAGTTAAGAAATAGATCTACAATTTTCCTTCTTTGAGCTTGGAGAGAATAAGGCCTGATCAAGTATAAAATTGAGCCTCAAGCGGACAAACGGCTTTCCAAACAATCCAAAAGTGCAGAAATAACACAGTTTTCATTTAATGGATCCATTTGTAACCTAAATCAAAATATAAGAATATTGAATACATTTAGGTGCCAATAAGTATAAAAGACTAGATATTAAGAGATAAAAACATAACATATTTTATACTTATCAAATTTCCCCACACTTATCTTTTGCACGTCCTCGCGCAAAACAAAAATAAACCATAACAAAACAAATTAACTAATGAAATTAACAAACTTGACAACCTTGAGCCACAAATTAAAATGAACTTCAACATTGATCTCAAAGATTCAAACTGATAACTTTTGAAAAACTTCAAAATAGTGCTTCATCTAAAATTCAAGCTTACTTATCAATCATACTTTACTCTTAACCCTTCGTGTGTGTGTGTGAATCCACATGTATCAACTCAATTAGAACTTAGAAAAACTTATGAAATCAAAGCTTTGAAGGAGAAAGAAAAACTCTAAACACCTATTTTCACACTACTCGCAGTTAACATAAGCAAATAGCAACAGAGAATCAAGAGGCTTTTTCTTCCTTCGGTAAGTGCATTTTATGCTTCGTCTTACAAACGAGTGCGTTTTACGCTCCATCTCGCATGCCACGTGTTTATAAATGAGTGCGTTTTACGCTCCATCTTAATTCACCACATGAATCATAATTTTTCTTTTTCTTCTTTTTTTTTGTTAAATCAAGCATCTAACTTTTGCCTAAATCATTTCCCCTTTCTTAAATAAGACCTCATGTTTACTTCAAGTTATGATCAAACAAATGATAGAGTTCAAGAATTTCTCTCGACATTCAATCGAAATAAATGAATAAATAAAATCCTTTCCAAGTTAAAACTAGGCCGACCAAGTGGACAAGTGCAAAAAAATTGAAGGGTCTCAAATAAAGTAAAAATTAACAAAGAAACCCAAATTCAAACTACACAACGTCTATCAATTTTCCAAAATGTTATCAACGAGAATCAAGATTTTATCATTGGTCAAAAATCAAAATCCAAATTAACTCATTGCTCAAGTGACTTATTTTAGAAACTACCCCATTTTCGTAGGAAACACGATTGCACTTAGTATGTACAACAAGCCTTTAAACCCCAAGATTACCCCAAGTGGACGAGTTTTGTCTCGTGAGGGTTTGCAGAGAATATACCCACAAAATTCAAAATTCAAACTAACAAAAACAAACTTAATTTTTTTTTATTTTATTATATTTTTTTTAAAACATCCTAAATCCTTCCCCCACACTTAAAACTTACATTGTCCCTAATGTAAAGTAAAATGCAAAGAAAAGAAAAACAACATAACCGAAATATAAATGCAAAAATAAAAAGAAATGAACTCCCCTTGGGTTGCCTCCCAAGCAGCGCTTTTGTTTATTGTCATTAGCTTGACATTAAACCTCTCAATCTTCATAAACTGGATCCACCAAATCTAGCAGCTCAATATTCTCCATTTGATATCCTTCATAGAAGGGTTTGAGCCTGTGACCATTCACTTTAAAAATCTTCCCTGTGCTTGGACTTTGAATTTCCACTGCACCATGATTAAAAATGTCAGTAATAATAAAAGGCTCGACCCAACGGGAGCGCAACTTACCTAGAAATAATTTTAGCCTTGAATGATAAAGAAGAACTTTCTGTCCAATAACAAAGTTCTTCCTAGTAATATTCTTGTCATGAAAGGCTTTTGTTTTCTCCTTGTAAATTTTAGACCTCTCGTATGCATCATTCCTTAATTCCTCTAGCTCTTGCAACTGCAACTTCCTATGGACTCCAGCTGAATCTAAGCTCATATTACATTGTTTAACTGCCCAAAAAGCCTTGTGTTCTAACTCCACTGGTAGATGACATGGTTTCCCAAACACTAACCTATAAGGTGACATACCTATTGGAGTTTTGTAAGCTGTTCTTTAGGCCCAAAGTGCATCTTCTAACCTCAGACTCCAATCTTTTCTACTCGGTTTGACTACTTTTTTCCAAAATGGACTTGACCTCCCGGTTGGATACCTCAGCTTGCCCATTGCTCTGTGGATGGTAGGATGTAGAAACTTTATACATCACATTGTATTTCTTGAATAATGTCGCTAGCATCCTATTGCAGAAGTGGGTTCCCTTATCACTGATTATGGCCCTTGGCGTTCCAAACCTGACAAATATGTTAGACTTGATAAAATCTGCAACAACTTCAGAGTCATCAGTCCTGGTGGCTTTAGCTTCCACCCATTTAGAAACATAATCAACAGCCAAAAGAATGTAAACAGTATCATAAGAAGCAGGAAATGGTCCCATAAAATCAATACCCCAAACATCAAAAATTTCAACAATTAAAATAGGTGTTTGTGGCATTTGATTCCTACTTGATATATTTCTTGTTTTTTGACAATTTTCACATGACTTACAGAACTGATAAGAGTCCTTAAAAATAGTCGGCCAAAAGAAACCACATTCTAAAACCTTATGAGTTGTTCTTTTAGGTCCAAAAGAGTGACAAAAAGTTAGAATAGATAAAAACTCACTTTTAGGCACACACCTTCTAACTGTCTGGTTAGCACAAAATTTCCATAAGTATGGATCATCTCATATATAATTATTTGGCATCACTCTTAAGCTTTTCTTTTTGGAATTTAGAGAACTCTCTAGGAACATAGGCACTCGCTAAGTAATTCACGATATTGGCATACCAAGGTATAGACTCATCAATGGAAAATAAATGCTCATTTGGAAAAGAATCATGCAATGGTAGCGCCTCTTCATCCTTAATCAGCCTGCTCAAGTGATCCGCCACCAAGTTGTCCGCTCCTTTCTTATCCTTAATCTCCAAGTCAAATTCTTGTAGCAATAGAATCCATCTAATGATTCTTGGTTTGGATTCCTTCTTGGTTAGCAAATACCTGAGAACAACATGGTCAGAATAAACTACAACTTTAGTACCAAGCAAATATGATCTAAACTTGTCTAAAGCAAATACAACAAATAAGAGTTCTTTTTTAGTCGTAGTGTAATTAATCTGAGCAGCATTTAGAGTCCTAGAAGCATAGTAAATAGCATGGACAACTTTATCAACTCGTTGGCCTAAGACAACCCCTACTGCATAGTTGCTTGCGTCACACATTATCTCAAACGGAAACTTCCAATTTGGTGGTTGTATCACTGGTGCCGAGGTCAATAACTTCTTTAATTTGTCAAACGCCTCCTTGCACTCGTCATCAAATTGGAATTCCACATCCTTTTGTAGCAACTTACATAATGGCAAAGCTATTTTCGAGAAGTCCTTAATAAATCTACGATAGAAACCTGCATGACCAAGGAAAGAACGAATCTCCCGCACACTTACAGGGTAAGACAGAGCAGTAACAATTTCTATCTTAGCTTTATCCACTTCTAATCCTTTAGCTGAAACTACATGGCCAAGTACTATACCTTTCTCCACCATAAAGTGGCACTTTTCCCAATTAAGAACAAGATTAGTTTCTAAGCATCTATCTAGCACACGAGTCAGATTATCGAGGCATACATCTAAAGAATCACCATGTATTGTGAAGTCATCTATAAATACTTCAATGCAGTTTTCAAGAAAATCAGAAAAGATGCTTACCATACAACGTTGGAAGGTACCTGGTGCATTACACAGTCCAAAGGACATTCTACGATACGCAAATGTACCAAAAGGACATGTGAATGTGGTCTTTTCTTGGTCTTCGGGTGCAATCACAATTTGGTTATAACCTGAAAACCATCTAGAAAACAGTAATAAGCATGCCCAACTAATCTTTCCAACATTTGATCAATAAAAGAAAGAGGAAAGTGATCCTTTCTAGTTACAACATTTAACTTCTTGTAATCAATACAAACTCTCCATCTTGTCTGCATACGTGTAGGCACCAACACATTATCATCGTTTTTTATGACTGTGATTCCAGATTTCCTTGGTACTACCTGTACTGGACTTACCCATTGACTGTCTAAGATGGGATAAATTATACATGCATCAAGTAATTTCAGCACCTCCTTCTTCACTACCTCCATCATGGGTGGATTAAGTCTTCTTTGTGCGTCTCTAGTGGCTTGGCTCCATCTTCTAAAAGGATTCTATGCATGTACGTAGCATGACTAATACCTTTGATATCTGCTATAGTCCAACCAAAGACTGTTATATGGTCCCTTAGGACTCTGAGCAGTTTGTCTTCTTGTACTTTGGTTAGATTGTTAGCAATAATCACTGGTAGCGTCTCATTCTTCCCTAAGAATGCATACTTCAAGTGTGCAGGTAATGATTTCAGTTCTAAGGTTGGGGCCTGCACAACAGATGGTAATAACTTTTGATGAGAACTAGGCAATTGAATAGAATAAACTGCATATTTAGCTCAGGTTTTAGGTAAAGAATGTAATGCAGCTACAGTCTCTTTCAAGTCCTGATTCTGCTCAATCTCTTCTTCTTTATCTAATTCCAGACTGTTGGTGATGGCGACCTCCAAACTTTCCCTTTGTGTTTGTTCAAAAGACTTCTGCACTAAAGAGTCAAGTACATCAATAGCAAAAACAGGGTGAATATCACTAGGGTACCTCATGGCCTCATATATGTTGAATTGTATCTTTTTACCATCAAACTTCATGGTTAAAGTTCCATTGTGCACATCAATCATACTCCTTGTTGTTTTCAAAAATGGCCTCCCTAAAAGTATATGTGCAGGATTTGGAGATTTATCATCATCCATATCCACCATGTAAAAATCTGCAGGAAAGATTATTTCATTCACCTGCACCAAGACATCTTCAATTACCCCTTTGGGGTAAGTGTTAGTACGATCAACCAATTGAATAATAACACCAGTTTGTTTCAAAGGACCTAGATTTAAAGAAGCAAAAATAGATAATGGCATGACATTAATTGAAGCTCCTAAATCTAGCATAGTTTTCTCAAATCTGGTATTACCTATTCTACATGGAATTGTAAACATGCCTGGATCTTTACATTTAGGGGCATTTTTCTTTAAAGGACTGTTGATACATTCTCACCAACAATGACTCTTTCATCATTTTTCAATTTTCTTTTGTTAGTGCATAATTCTTTCAAAATTTTTGCATACTTGGGCACTTGCTTAATTGCATCTAGTAAAGGAATATTCACCTCTACCTTCCTGAAAGTTTCAAGAATTTCTTTTTCTTGCTCATCCTTCTTTGAAGTTTTAGGATTCCTGGGAGGAAAAGGTAAAGGATTAGTCTTTAGCTGAACACGAGTGTTAGGTTTTACCTTTGGTATTTCTGCATCCTCCTTAGCCTTATCTTCCTCAAGTTCACAAGTAACTTTTGGTGCTTCTATTTGTTTTCCACTCCTCAAAGTTATGGCACATGCATTCTCTCTCGGATTGACAATAGTTTGAGAAGGTAGCTTCCCTGAACTTTGAGAGTCCAATCGACCAACTGTCGTAGCAAGTTGACTCATCTGATTTTCTAGATTGTGGATGGAAGTCCTTGTCTCTTTCTGGAATTGTTGTGTTTGATTCATGAATGCTAACATGTCCTTAAGAGATATTCCAGAATTAACAGGAGCAACTTGTCTAGGTTGGTACTGTGGTTGAGCTGGTTGAAAACTTTGCTGCCCATTTAGGAAAACACCTTGCACTGGTGGCCTAGTACCTCCATAGCTCAAATTGGGATGATCCCTCCATCCGGAATTGTAAGTGTTAGAGTAAGGATCATATTTTCTCTGGGGTTGTCCTTGATAATTCCCCACTGCATTTGCCTGTTGCATATTATCATCCTCTTGTAGTGTTGGGCATGTATCTGTATTGTGATTTGTTAACAAATAAATATCACAAGCTTTTACTGCTGGCATATTTCCTGTAGCCATTTGACGAACAAGAGAAGTTAGACTTGCAATTTGTTGTTCAATAGCAGAAACTTTTACCTCATTCACATTCCTAGGTGAGAAATCAAGTCGACTGCCAAATTGTTGAGAATTAGCTGCCATATTTGCAATGAGATTTCTTGCAGCCTCGGGAGTCTTGTCCACCAGAGCTCCTCCACTAGCAGCATCAATCATGCTTCTATCTGTAGATAAAAGACCTTCATAGTAGTATTGGATGAGGAGTTGATCACTAATTTGATGATGGAGGCAGCGAGCAACTTGCATATAGTTTTTTAAAACGTTTCCAATACCCGTATAGGGTTTCTCTATTATTCTGCCTCACACCACAAATTTCATTTTGAATGTTGGCTGCTCTTGAAGCGGGAAAATGTTTTTCTAAGAATAATCTTTTCATCTCTTCCCATTTTGTGATACTTCCGGAGGGTAGATAGTAAAGCCAATCCTTAGCCAAATCTTTTAGAGAAAATGGAAAGGCTCTCAACTTGATTTGTTCTTCCGTTACTCCGACAGGCTTCATACTTGTGCATACCACATGAAATTCCTTTAAATGTTTGTGAGGGTCTTCACCTGCCAAACCATGAAAAGTAGGTAAAAGATGTATTAGTCCAGATTTTAATTCAAAATGAGTATTAGCATCTAGATTAGGGAAGGTTATGCATAAAGGTTGTTGATTCAAAGTAGGGGTCGCAAGCTCCTTCAAAGTTCGGATTTCTGCCATGGTGTCTTTCTCTTCACAATTTTTCTGAGCTACCTTCCTCAATCTACGAATGGTTCTCTCTATTTCTGGATCACACTTTAAATTACCTTGATTGGTAGATCGAGTTTTGGACATAAACAATCAAATGAAATTCAAATTACCTGAGTACAACAAAAAATAATAAATAAAGATAAAAATAATGATAACAAAGAAAATTAAACTAAAATCACTCCCCGGCAACGGTGCCAAAAATTTGGTGTGATGTCACAAGCAACCAAAAATAAAATCTTACTGCGAAAGATAATAATGTAGTAGTGCAAGTAAGAGTCGATCCCATAGAGAGTGATTAGTCTAAATTTATGCTTTGTTTACCAAAAAGGGGGGGTTTATAATTTGATTTCACTAATTATCAAGAACAAAATTTAAAGTGATAAGAATAACCAATTAATTAAAGATTTCAGTTCTTTCGGTTCAGTATCACCTTTTTACAATAATAGAATAATTAAGTATAACAATATTTATCCTTCAATGAAATTAATAGCCCTAGGTAGTAACAAGCTCTACTACCCGAAACTCTCCTTAGATTATCACTTAATGAAACAAGTTCTTCACAAGATTCTAACCATTATACAACCTAGAACAAGCTCTCTAGATTTTAATATAATAGCAGCATTAAGAACTAGGGAATTAGACTAATCCAAGAAACAATCACACAAGTTCGGATTATTTAACTTGTCTTCCGATAATCATAGCAATACTCAAAAGCTTGACCACAATCATGTATCACTAATTGCTACTTGTGATTAGGAACAATATCAATTACACGTAATACTGTCCCTTAATCTAGCAGATGAAATTAATCAAATTGTCTTAATCAATCACATTAAACCAATCGGAATAAATATCATTCAACAGTTAAAATAGATTATCAAGAATGAACTTCATGTAAGAAGGAATAAATAGTTTATATTTAATCAAACCATTACCTGTGAACAAGGTTCAACATTCCATTCGAACTGAATAAAGGAACTAGCCTAACATATTAAGTCCAATGAATATTTTCTTGAATTATAAAAGGGGTGAGGACAACAACCTCACTATGGAGGTGATCCTCTTTCCCTACAAATTTATAAAAGGGGTGGAGACAACAACCTCACTATGGAGGTGATCCTCTTTCCCTACTAGTTGCACTAGAATTTGGAGAAGATGGAGAAGATGAAAAAGATGGTGTGTATTAGTGTGTGAATTGGCAAAATACAAGCCTAGCTTCACTTGGTATTTATAGGCACTCAAGTGTACAAGATGTCAAGATCCAACAACTAATCTTGGTCATGTGAATCAGCCATCAAAGGCAATCAAAAACCCAAAAACGTGCACATCATGAGAAGTCAAAATCTGACACCAAAACTGATCAGCACCTTGCAAGTTGATTTTGAATTAGTAGACCGTCGATTTTGGACTTGGGAAAAGAACAAACGTTGTAGTCCTGGAGGTTTTAATGAATTTGGGCTTTTGAATCACCTGATTTGGAGTTGGGAAGCGCAAGTTATGGCCCAAATACTTTAACTGGTCCGAACAGGAATCCAGTCCATGCGGGATTCAGATCAGCTGTCTAAGAAGCAATATTTGGAGGTCCAAATGAACTCGGATTTTTGCTCACCGTACCATTACAGAAAGCTTGAGAAGTTTACTAAAAACTTCAAGAAGACCACATTTTCATTTGGAAACTTTAACACAATTCAAATCTCAACTGAAGCCCCAAAGGTCAATCTGTCCAAAAGCTCAATTTCCTGAAATTTTCAAATTTGACGTATGTTGGTAAAATGGTAATAACTCTCTCATCCGAGCTTCGATTTAGGCGTTTCAAGATGATCCAGAAAGCTAAGAAATATATCTACAATTTTCCTTCTTTGAGCTTGGAGAGAATAAGGTCTGATCAAGTATAAAATTGAGCCTCAAGCGGACAGACGGATTTCAAAACAATCCAAAAGTGCAGAAATAACACAATTTTCATTTAATGACTCCATTTGCAACCTAAATCAAAATATAAGAATAGTGAGTACATTTAGGTGACAAATAAGTATAAAAGACTAGATATTAAGAGATAAAAACATAACATATTTTATACTTATCAATATCCCAACTTATCCGCCATAAGATTCGCCTGATAAGGAAAATTCTTCTTCGGATCAAGGAAGTCTTGTCTTTTAACTATTTTCTTTATTTTTCCGATGAGGGTATTGTGTAGTTTAAGTTTGGGGGCATTTTAGGTTGTTTTGCATGCTAGTTAGGCTGTTTGTTTGCATGTTAGTTCATTGTGTTTAGTTTATGTGTTTGCATGAGATGTTTTGTTCAGTTACATATAGGTTACATGTTAGTAGTGGTATAAGTTAAGCAATGAATTGACATGATTTTCTTAACATGGCCAATGATAAAAATGGGATTAAGTTTTTAATTCATATGGAATTGATTAGTAATGTGTTGATTAAGTTTTAGCTTTAAAATTGGGTTTGACTTTTTGAAAACTCATGTTAATTTTTAAGCACAAGAATAGTTGTTTTGGCAAGACATGGTTGTAAGAAATTATTGCATGATTGATGTCTTTTGGTTAATTTCTTAGAATAACTTGGTGAAATCTGTTGGCATATTTGTGAAAAAGAAATTAGGCAAAAACATAAGTTTGGGGGGAATCCTGTGGGGTTTTATTGTTTTTTAAAAGAAAAAAAAAGGGATATATATAACTTGACTAGTCTTGATTTTGTGGCCTCTGTTACTCAGATGATTAGATCCTTAGGGGTGTCTTAACACTTAGAGCCCTGAACTCGTCTGGTTTGGGAGTCACTGATTAAAAGCTTGTTACATGGATAACTTTGAAAAGCTTAAGAAAATCGAACATTGCACAAGTCAAGTTGGAAAAAAAGAGATGGAACGTAAGACACACTTGTTTGAAAAAAAAGAAAAAAGAGAAAAGAAAAATATGTAGTTATATATGATATAGTTAAATAATAAACTTTTTCCTAAGATGAATTTGGACTTAGCGATTGTTTGATTCAGTCGGATTTGATATGTGGCAAATTGGTTAAGTTATCTTTAAAATTTTCTTATTAAGAAGTTGGTTATGTAAATCCTTGTTGAATCATGAATTGTTGGGATAATTGGTTGACACACATACAACAAGGTTGAGAATGAGTGGAACCTGATTAAGGAGTTAGAGCGGCATCATAACATTATGTGGTTGTTTCAATTGAGTAGCTTGTATGAACTTTGAGGCCGTGTGATGATTGATATGTTGTTTTGTTTCTTAATTTGTTAGTAGGATAGTAGGTGCATGTCGTAGTGTTTGCTAGAGGGCAAGCAAAAGACTAAGTTTTGGGGTATTTAATGAGTGGGTTTTTAACCTATGAATCATGTACATTTAGACTTAAATTTTTTTGTTGGTTTTCAAGTAATTTTTGTTATTTGTGATGCATGTTTTTGTGCTTTTGTAGGTTAGGTTGCACATGGAAAAGAATGGACTGATTGGGATCAAGCAAGGAAGAAGGAACAACTAAATTAGAAGTCCTGGATAAGCAGCACGACAGCACTGGCTGATGAGCTAATCCTGGCGTGGCAGCGCCGGGTGTCCAGAGAAATGGTTGAATTTTGGCTTGATGGCGCGACAACGTTGAGAAGAGTACTAATCCTAGCACGACAACGCCAGGTCGGGCTGAGCATTTATTTGGCTGGCGATTTTAATGGGATTTGGAATGTAATTAGAACTTGGAATTCTTATTGGTTTAGGACTATTTTGCAATGGTTATAAATAATTATGTTTAGGTTTTTATTACTATCTACTATTCTTAGAATTAAACCCTAGTTTTAAGAAAAGACAATCAAGGCTTGAAGCAAGAGAAGGAGCACGAAGGAGACAACTTATGAGTTACATGGGAGATTCAAAGATTGCTACAACAGTTTTATTCTCTTCTCTATCTTTAAATTCGTATTCTTGAATGCTTATTCAATTGTGGATGATGGATTTTAATTCAATTATGAACTAATAATTTATTTTTAAGATTACAATGGAACTTAATGTGTAGCTTCTATTGATGCGCTTCTCTGTTAGTTATTGTTAATTATGATTGGATTGTCTATTATGATTTGTGCTTAAAAATTTATTGCCTGGCCAGTAATTACTGTGGTAATCTATATGAACTCGAGAGATGGAATTATAGGTTTAGACCTGATCATAATAGCATATGATTGTGATTTCTACTTGTGGTAGGATTCATAATTTATGTATAGGATAGAGATATACCTATATGCCGTATGTAATTTGTCAGAGAACTTGTGCTCTAAATCTTTTTTAATTGTAATTCACATAGAGATATAGTGAATTAGTTAACTAGGGTATTCATCTTAATTCTATCTTTTTGTGAATTTAAGTTGATTTGTTTATAATGCATTGAGAGATGGTTATAAATACTTACGAGTTCTTGATTAACAATCCAATGTAGTTAACTTAACTTAACAGGAAGTGCAGCAGTTCAAGTGAAACATTAAGGGAAATTGTAATCTTAAGTCTTTATTATCTGATTTAAACTTGTGGTAACTAGTCATAGCTTAGTTAATTATTTTACTTTTTTAAAAAAATCATAATTTCGATCGCGTATACTTGAGTGTTGTGCTAGTATAAAATTAGGCAAACACTAGTCCCAACTACACTCTCATTTCTTGAAAGAATTATGAAATTAAAGGATAAACTCAACTAACCCAGTAAGGAATATCATAACTAAGATAACGAAGAATAAGTTATTCTTAGCCTTCAATAGTGATAAATCAGATATATCAAAGCATGTAACAGATAATATAGATTTTCAGCAAGTAAATACAGCGGAATGAGAAATCCATTAGAAGAGTCAAATAAACCATAAGGTCTACTATCTTCTCCAAATTAAAATTCACCAACAAGATTTTATCAATGGTAACATCAATCAACAATTCCTCTTTGCACCCAGACCAAAGAGAACTTTCATCAGGAATCCTTACTACACGCTTTAAGTATCATTGTCACACATGCACCACAAATCCTTACCACACAGGCAATACGAATCTTTGCCACATAGGCTAAAGGACACTCAAGAATTACATTGTCTTTGCACCCAGGCCAAAGACATTCAACTATAACACCAAATGGTCATGATCATACCAATCAATAATTCCTGATCATAATCATGCCAATCAACAATTCCTCTTTGCACCCAGGCCAAAGAGAACTTTTCACCACAATTTAAGTCTGATGATTATGACAATGATATAAATGATGAATAGAAATAATAAGAACAATAAGTTTAAGAATAAACATTAAAGACTTGTAATTTAATTTGTCCAGAGTCCAACAATGTCCAAATTGTCAACATGATATCCAGAAATTCGATTAGAGTTCAAGAATAGAATAATAAGATTCACAATTTAACTATCACGTGTAAAACGTAATTGGAAGATTCAGGTGAAAAGATATTAGATGAAGTAAATTCACTGTTTGAGGGTAACACTGTAAAAACAAATGATAATTTCTTACCATAAATTTTGGAATATGTAGGAAATGATACCCCTTACCTTAGTAGAAGACTAGATATTACACTATTATAGTAGAAGAATTTTGTGTTTTTGGTATGTGCTTGTTTCTCGGATATTCCTCTTCTTCTCCTTCCTCTCTTCTCTCTTATTCTCACTCTTTAGCATTCTCGTATATGTTGTAAGTAAAATATGAAGAATACTTCTATTTATAGACCAACTTTAAATTGGCCCATGACTTAAAGTGGCTCTTGGTAAAATAAAAGAGACAAAATGACTCTTAGCAATATAGCTCTTGGATAAAATGACCCTTGGATAAAATGGGAGCTGCCGTCAATACTACCAAAAATAAACCTTACTTAATTCTACGAACTCAGATCTAAGCATAGTATAAAAATAAGCAAGGATCGATCCCACAGAGAACAATGTTGATTTTTAATGTATCCTAATGTTTCTAACAGTTTAATAATAAATAAAAGATTGGGGGTTTTGAATTTGTTTAACTAATTAATAGAAACAGAATTAAAGTAATAAAACTTAACCAATAAATTAACAACTTCAGTTCTTCTAGTTCAGTTTCACCTTTTCACAACAATAGAGTAACTAAATATGACAATATTTATTCTTCAATGAAACTAATATTCCTAGATAACAACAAACTCTGTTACCCGAAATTCCTCTTAGATTGTCACTTAATGAAATAAGCTATTCATAAGATTCTAACTATCATACAACCTAAAACAAGCTCTTTAGATTTAATATGATAGCAACATTAAGAACTAAGGAATTAGACTATTTCAAGCAACAAACATATAAGCTCAAATTGTTTAACTTGTCTTCTGATAACCATAGCAATAACCAAAAGCTTGATCGTAATCAGTATTACTAAGGGTTACTTATGATTAGAAACAATATCAATTACATAATACTATTTCTGAATCTAGCAAATAATATCAATTAACCAATTTAATCCTATAGAAACCAAATCAATTAATCAAATAATATTCAACAGCTAAAACAGATTATTAGAATAAGTTTCATATAAGAAGGAATAAATATTATATATTCAATCAAACCATTAGCTGCAAATAAGGATCCACGTCCCCTTCAAACTGAATAAAAGAAAACTAGCCTGACATACTTCTATGAACACTCTAAATATGATAACAACTCTCTATGATATCTCCAACTATTACAAGTGAAAGTATTTATAGATAAATCTCTAACCCCTAGAAGAATTCTAATCAATTTCTACTTCGGAAGTCTTCACTTTGCAAATATGGTAGGATTCTAAATCCTTGTCAATTTCTAAAATCCAGCTTTAAGTAGCTTCTTTATTAATTTAGAATTTAGTTCCCAAATCCAAGTCTTCTTCAGTCTCCTTTTCCAATTTGTTCCAGTTTTCATATTGATTCAACTTATATTCCATCTTAAGCTCTACTTCGCATAATCAGCTTAACTTCCATTTATGATTGTAATTCCATCTCCAAATCCTGTCAGGAATTGTATCTTTAAGCTCTAGCATCTCAAATCCTACTCAAAATAGGAATCCTGCAAAGTCGACCAAAATCGTAAGGTGACACTCTGCGCCAGCACTTTGTAGAGTAAACATGACATCATAGAGTGAACTGTGACAACGTCGAACATGCAACACCATCGTAGAGTAGTCTCAGCAGACAAACGTAGAGTGATAGATCGTAGATTGGAACTCTTTTCGAAATCGTAGAGTAAATTTCGTCAGTTGTAGAGCTCCAACTCTACGAATGTAGAGTACTATATCAAATCGTCGAGTTATTCTGCCCAAGTCTCCTGCGATCGTAGAACTGCCAAACTGCCATTTTAACATTATGAACGTAGAGTATCCACCATAATCGTAGAGCCTTCAACATACATCATACAGTCTATCACCCAACGATTATAGAGTACAAATGCTGATCATAGAGTACTTCTACAAAACAATATAAATCTCAGCATTAAACTCCATATTTTACAAACTCATTCCAATTCTTCCAAAGATCTATAAACACCTCAATTCAGTTTACATAACAAAAAACATGTAGCTAAACTAAGTATAAAGGAATGAAAATAATCAAATATTATGCACTTATTAAATTCCCCTACACTTAACTTTTACATGTCCTCATGTAAACTGAACAGGAATCATATCAAGAAAAACTTTATTTGTCTTACTCAACTAAGAGTTCAAAGGGTTCAAATCCAATTAAAGCACCACTGAACAATAATACTAATCACAAAACTTGACTAACACCTCATCGACCACTTCTCAACAACTCTGTCATTCCCCACAGAACATCTTCCAAATTAGAACATATTTACATAAATATCTATCCTATGATCAACACAAATATCCAACTCAACTGTTATGGAACAACAACTGTTCACACTGACTTAAGACTTAAAACATGAATATCCTGCAATTCTTTTCAACCATCAAAACCTGTAACTTTCACTTCTTTAGGCGAATGCATTTTATGCTCTATTTCACCTTATGATTTTTTTTACTCTTTCAAGTGAGTGCATTTTATGCTCTATCTCACTTAATTACTTTCCAGTGAGTGCGTTTTACGCTCCTTTTCACTTCTTGTGTTTATAGGTGAATGCGTTTTACGCTCCTTCTCAACCCACCACAAGACATCTCCATTTTTTTTTCATTTTGCAATTTTCACAGCTTTCCATTTTTTCTTTTTCACAAGGTTTTGTAAACAACACAAGTAGTTTAACAAGTCTTAAATCATAATATCGGTGCACAAAGTATAATCCCACAAATAACTTAGTCAAGTAATCATGTATCTCATATTCAAGTATTCATGCAAAGCAATTCTAATTCAAAATCAGCTCATGGATCCTAACTAAGTCATAGTCATTTATCAGTTAATATGACATCAAATCAAATCCAACAAATAAGCATCAATATTCACTCTACGATTTCAATCTTCAAAAGCTTAGCAAAACACTACAATCGTAGTATAACAATCGTAGAGTCAGCAAAATTTTCAAAAAAAATTTCACTTTAGAGCATCATATCTAGCATGTCATATAATAAACTAATAACTCAAATAATAAATAACCTAAACCCTTCCCCCACACTCAAACCTTACATTGTCCCCAATGTAAGACAATCATGCAAAGAAGTAAGTACTGACTAACATGCAACTACAAAAATTAAAAGTAAGGGGGGGTAGAAAAATCAAATCTAAATTATGGGTTACCTCCCATGCAGCGCATTTGTTTAGTGTCGTTTGCCCGACTGCAATCTTCTCAATCTGCATAAAATGGATCCTCTAGTCCAACTGGCTCAACATCTTCCACCTGATAACCCTCATAGAAAGTTTTGAGCCTAAGGCCATTCACTTTGAATATTTTCCATGTACTTGGACTCTGAATTTCCACTGCACCATGATGAAAAATGTTAGCAATAACAAAAGGTCCAACCCATCTAGAACGCAGCTTACCTGGAAATAACTTAAGCCTTGAGTGATAAATGAGAACTTTTTGTCCCACAACAAAATTCTTCCTCAAAATCTGCTTGTCACGGAAGGCTTTAGTTTTGTCGTTGTAAATCTTAGAACTTTCATACGTTTCATTCCTTAACTCCTCTAGTTGCTGCAACTGCAACTTCTTATATTCTCCAGCTTGATCCATGTCCATGTTGCATTGTTTAATAGCCCAAAAAGCTCTATATTCCAATTCCACAGGTAAGTGACAAGGTTTTCCAAATATGATCCTATATGGTGACATACCAATAGGAGTCTTATAAGTTGTTCTATAGGCCCATAATGTATCCGGTAACCTCAAATTCCAATCCTTCCTGCTAGGCTTAACTACCTTCTCTAAAATAGATTTGATCTCTCTTTTGGATACTTCAGCTTGGCCATTACTCTGGGGATGGTATGATGTGGAAACCCTATACATCACATTGTACTTCTTAAATAGTGCTGCCAGCACCCTATTACAAAAATGGGTACCTCTGTCACTGATAATAGATCTTGGGGCTCCAAAATTGACAAAAATATTAGACTGAACAAAATCTGCAACAACTTTAGAATCATCAGTCCTTGTAGCCTTAGCTTTAACCTATTTAGAGACATAGTCAACAACCAAAAAGATATAAATATTACCAAAAGATGAAGGAAAAGGTCCCATAAAATCATTTCCCTAGACATCAAAGATCTCAACAATTAAAAAGGGGTCTGTGGCATTTGATTCGTATGTGAGATATTCCTAGTCTTTTGACAGTTTGTACATGATTTACAAAATATATATGAATCTTTAAAAATAGTCGGCCAATAAAAACTAGATTCTAAAACCTTGTGAGCAGTTCTTTTAGGTCCAAAATGACCTCTACAGGCATATGAATGACAAAAGGATAAAATAGAATGAAATTCACTATTGGGTACACACCTCCTAACAACCTGATCACTACAAAATTTTCATAGTTGTGGGTCATCCCATACATAATGTTTGGCACCTGATTTCAGCTTATCCTTTTGTATTTTAGAATATTCTTTTGAGACAAAGTCACTGGCTAAATAATTAACAATTTTAGCATACCAAGATGAAGCACTGTCAATAGAAAACAAGTACTCATTTTAGAAAAAATCTTGTAATGGCAATATCTCTTCCTCCTTGATTATTCTACTCAAATGGTCTGCTACCAAGTTGTCTACTCCTTTCTTGTCTTTTATCTCCAAGTCAAATTCTTGCAGCAACAAAATCCACCTAATGATTCTAGGCTTGTATTCCTTCTTGGTCAGTAAATACCTAAGAGCAGCATGGTCAGAATAAACTATAACTTTAGGACCGAGTAAATATGATCTAAATTTATCTAAAGCAAAAACAACTGATAACAATTCTTTCTCAGTCGTAGAGTAGTTTATCTGAGTAGCATTAATATTTTGGAAGAATAGTAGATAGCATGGACAGTTTTGTTGATTCTTTAGCCCAATACAGCTCCAATTGCATATTTACTAGCATCACACATAATTTGAAAAGGCAGCTTCCAGTTTGGTGGTTGGATCACTGGTGTTGAGGTTAGCAGTTTCTTCAATTTGTTAAAAGCCTCATTGCATTCATTAGTAAATTGGAACTCCACATCTTTCTGCAGCAATTTGCACAAAGGCAAAGCTATCTTGAAAAAGTCCTTGATAAACTTTCTATAGAAACCTACATGTTCAAGAAAAGAACGTATCTCTTGCACTTTTGCAAGGTAAGGTAATGTAGCAATAATTTCTATTTTAGCTTTATCAACTTCTAATCCTCTAGCTGAAACTACATAGCCCAGTACTATCCCTTGCCTACCATAAAATGACACTTTTCCTAGTTAAGAACAAGATTTGTTTCCAAACATCTATCAAGTACTTTAGTCAAATTATCTAAACAAGCATCCAAAGAATTACCATGTATTATGAATCATCCATAATGACCTCTATGCAATTCTCTAGAAGATTAAAAAAAAATACTTATCATGCTTCTTTGGGAAGTACCTAGTGCATTGCATAAGCCAAAGGACATTTTTCTATAAGCAAAAGTTCCAAATGGACATATAAATGTGGTTTTCTCCTGGTCTTCTGGAGTAATCACAATCTGGTTGTAGCCTGAAAAACCATCTAGAAAATAATAATAAGCATGGCCTGCCAATCTTTCTAACATTTGATCAATAAAAGGAAGAGAAAAGTGGTATTTTCTAGTTACTGCATTCAACTTCCTGTAATCAATGTACACTCTCCATCCAGTTTGCATTCTTGTTGGCACCAGCTCATTGTTGTCATTCTTTATGATTGTTATTCGAGACTTCTTTGGCACTACTTGGACTGGGCTCACCCATTGACTGTCTGAAATTGGATAGATTATATCTGTATCAAGCAATTTCAAAACATCTTTCTTGACTACTTCCATCATAGGTGGATTCAGCCTTTTTTTGTGTTTCCCTAGTCGGTTTGGCTCCATCTTCCAAAAGAATTCTATGCATACACATTGATGGGCTTATTCCTTTAATATCTGCTATTGTCCAACCAAAAACAGTGATGTGATCCCTAAGAACTCTGAGCAATTTATCCTCCTGCACTTTGGTTAGGTTACTAGAAATTATCACTGGCAATGTATCATCAGTCCCTAGATATGCATATTTCAAATGGGTTGACAATGATTTGAGTTCTAATGTAACAACTTTTGGTGAGAAACAGGTAATTGGATGGAATGGGCTGCATACTTATCTGAAAACTGTGGTAAGGAATGTAAAGCAGCTACAACCTCCTTCAATTCCTGAGTCTGCTCAATTTATTCTCCTTTGTCTAACTCCAAACTGTTGGTAATTGTAATTTCCAAGCTATCCCTTTGCACTTGATCAAAAGAATCCCGTACTAAAGAGTCAACAATATCAATAGCATAAACTGGATTAAAATCACTAGGGTGCCTCATGGCTTCATATATATTGAATTGGATCTTTTCTCCATCAAACTCTATAGTCAAGGTCCCATTATGCACATCAATCATGGCCCTAGCATTCTTTAAGAATGGCCTCCCTAATAAGATGTGAGCAGGATTGGGAGATGTATCATCTTCTATATCCACTATGTAAAAGTCTGCAGGAAAGATCAGCTCATTCACCTACACTAAAACATCCTCACTTACCCCTTAGGGGTAGGTGTTAGTCCTATTAGCCAGTTGAATAATAACACCAGTTTGTTTTAAAGGACTTAGATTTAAAGAAGCAAATATAGATAAAGGCATGATATTAATTGAGGCTCCTAAATCTAACATAGCTTTCTCAAACCTGATGTTACCTATCCTACATGGAATGGTAAACATGCTTGGATCCTTGCATTTAGGGGGCATTTTTCTTTAAAGCACCGTTGATACATTCTCTCCAATAGTGACTCTTTCATCATCTTTCAGCTTTCTTTTGTTAGTGCACACCTCTTTCAAAAATTTAGCATACCTTGGCACTTGTTTGATTACATCTAACAATGGTATATTGACTTCCACCTTTCTGAAGGTCTCCAAAATCTCCTTCTCTTGCTCATCCTTCTTTGAGGTCTTGTGATTTCTAGGTGGAAAATGTAGGGGGTTAGTCTTAACTGGAATCACAGAGTTAGGACTCACCTTAGGTGGTTCAGCTTCCTCCTTAGCTCTCTCTTCATCAAAATCCACAGTAGCTTGGGGCACTGCTAACATGTTTCCTACTTTTCAAGGTTATAGCACTAACATTCTCCTTTGGGTTGACAACTGTTTGGGATGGGAATTTTCTTGAGCCTTGAGATTCCAACCTTCCAACTGTGGTAGTAAGTTGTCCTATTTGATTCCTCAAGTCTTGAACAGAGGTTCTGATCTCTTGCTGGAACTGTTGTGTCTGACTCATGAATGCTTTAAACATATCTTCCAATGAGGTTCCTTGGGTTGGAGGTGTTGTTTGCCTAGTTTGGTACTGTTGTTGGGCTGGCCGGAAACCTTGCTGCCTATTGGGGAAAATAGGTGGTGCAGGTGGTCTATTACCTCCACAGCTAAGATTGGGATGATCCCTCCATCCTGGATTATATGTGTTTGAATATGGATCATATCTTTTCTGAGGTTGTGTCTGAAAATTCCCCACTATATTGGCTTGTTGCATAGTCTCATCATCTTGCAGTGTTGGACATGAATTAGTGGTATGGCCAGACAATAAACAGGTCCCATAAGCTTTTGTTGCTGGATATTTTCTGCAGCCAATTGTCTAACAATAGCAGTTAATTTAGAAATTTGTTGATCATGATTACATGTGCTCACCTCATTTACCTTTTTTGGTGCATGATCCATCTTAGATTCATACAGCTATGAATTGGCAGCCATGGTTGCAATAAAGATCCTTGTGGCCTCTGGTGTTTTGTCAACCAATGCTCCTCCACTTGCAGTGTGACACCCCCAAATCTGGGTACTTCGTTTCTTCAGGATTTGGTGTTCACTATCCATATACATCACATTACATCTAACTACCCATTCAATCATAATGGAAATTCTTAATTTAAAATAGAAATCTCCCATTTAAGGTTTACAACATCATTAATAAATAAATCCCAGGTCATCTAACCTTAACATAACATCAATACGGAAAACATACTTAAGTCTATTACATAAACATCATTTAAACAAATATAACAAGTCTTCATCACTTGTTTGCTTTTCCTTTGCCCTTACTAGTGGATGACTCATCAGTTCTTTCAACTTTAGCTGCAATGTTATTATGCAAGGGTGAACAATGATTACCGAGCAAGTATAACAACAATAATAATAATAACATGCGAAATAATCAATGGATATTGAATAATCGAAGATTTAGCTTTTGAGTCAAGAATATAAGACAAGATTCAAAAGAACATCTGAGGGTCTTAAGACTACGAACTGTGTCCTAGGTTATCAAGTATTTCTACTTTAGACCTTTAACATTCGTAAGACTATATGGACCTTACTTCTCGTACTTAGGGGGATCAGCCCTTTGTACCATGTATGTGCACAACATCTTAATGCTAACGCGTAAATAAAATCCCCTATATAAGGGCTGTTCATCTCAGTTTGACATCGGAGTCCGCACCAAAGGAAGTTTGGTTTGGATTTACTTCAATAACATTTCTAGAATTTAGAACGCTCATCAACTATGGACTAGTCGAATCAATAAGGGTTCGCTAGTCAATCAAGGTTCAAAAAAAAATGTAATTAATATTCGAGAATCAAAGACTAAATCTCGCAAAAAGTACGATTGGGTAAATTCTGTATAACTGAAGTATTACAAAAGGGAAGTTAGAACTTCTCATTGAATTTATGAAATTGAATGGAATAGGAATAATAACTTGCTCAAGTAAATAATAGCATTCTGAAGCTTGCATTCTAAGATAATGAAATTTAGGAACTTGCGTAATTGAAATCAAGGTAGTATAAGGTAGCTTGCTTTCAATGAAATAATAGATAATAGATCAAGGTAGAAAACTTGCGTAAGCGTAAAAGTAAGGATAAGATACTTGCTTTCAATGAAATAAAAAGATTAGGAGTAGTAAACTTGCTTTCGATGACATAAAAGTTTAAGGGTAGAAAACTTGCCTTGTGCGTATATTACAAATTAAAATTTCACGTTATTTAATCAACCTATACATCCAGTTTATAAAGCAGTAACAAAATTAGTTACAATATTATAAACACTTCAGGACTTATTCACATCCAATTTTCATTTTAATATCTAAATTGTTTTCTGGTTATCAATCTCACTTCAGAAGTTGTAAGCTTAATCATAGCAATATCATACTTATGAATTCCTAAAACTTAACGTTAAGTTAAGGTCTATCAATCTTTATATTCTATAATTAGCAAGTATATGCATCCAACTCAACATCTTGGTATTCGTTCAACACATTAATCTAAGTTTTAAACATGCATAGGGTGACGTAGCATAACTACAAAGAAAGAAAAATTTAACATTTTCTGCAGTGAGCTCGTCGGGGCGAGAATTCCTTAACAAAGTCTCTCGCTGAGGCGAGAAATTCCTTCACAATTTTCTCGCCGGGGCGAGAAAACTCAGTTCAATGAGCTCGCCGGGGCGAGCTCCTGCCGGGGCGAGAAACTCAGTTCATTGAGCTCGCCGGGGCGAGAAACACGAATTCCAGATTCTGTAGTTCGCGAAGAACACAAAAACAGGCCAAAAGTTTCTAATCTTCTTATTCTTACATCAAATTAAACATACCCAAATACTATAATTCATATATAATCGTTACCCAAGCCTTCTAGCATGATTCTAACAACTTAAATCGTATAAACCTTGAACTAAGAATCAAAATTTGAGGTTTCTGTCATTTTATCAAAGTTTCTTCAAATTCCATGAAATCACACATAACAGGTTCGTTATAACACCAAATTAATCCGTTTAAATCTTGTTTCCTTCATTTTTACATGCATAAACAAAATAAATTATCAATTTAACCGATTAACTAGCAACACCAACATCAATTTCATACATATAGTTCATGTTCGTATACAACTACTTTGTAAATTCCAGAACTTCATTCAAACACATAATCTCATGGATTTAATTACTCTAAATCACATATAATTCATATAAAA
This sequence comes from Aralia elata, assembly GCA_034770075.1. Classification (NCBI taxonomy): domain Eukaryota; kingdom Viridiplantae; phylum Streptophyta; class Magnoliopsida; order Apiales; family Araliaceae; genus Aralia; species Aralia elata. Next base: position 10,399,123 of record CM068385.1, on the reverse strand, counting down.
CACATTTATGCATGCTTACAAACACCTAACATTAATTTATTTAGAATTTAACAAAAATTTAGTTTAAAAAGAACTCAGTGTACGTTCATGGAACAAAACTGATAAGAACATAAATTAAAGTTTGAAATCAAGAAATTGCCTTGATTAATGCTTGGATTATGCAACAATTGAATGGAATTTCTTCCCAATTCTCTAATTCCTCCCAATTCCCTCTTTTTTTCTCTCTGGCTAAACTTTAAGAATCTGATGAACAGTAATACATATAATAATAATACGTGAAAACTAAATGGCAGAACATGGGGTCAGTTTAATAACTGGCACCAACTCCCATTAATGCCATGTTTGGTTACCCATTTATTCCTCATTTCTAATTTATTTTAATAAATTACTTATTATGTAGTTCATGTCACATATTTAAATTAATTAAATAATCTCATTTAAATCAATTAAATAAAATAGAATAATTCTACATTAAATCACATAGTCACGTAAATAAAATTCTCCTTTATTAATGACAAATTATTAAGTCCCTAATTAATTATTAAATTAATTAGAAATAACATTATACTTATTTAAATAATGCATTTAATCAAACGAATTCAATTAAATACATACTTTGAATAAACAAATTCTCCACATCAATTTTACTAATGTAACATATATAATTAAATTAATTTACTACAAATTCATCAATTAATTAATTAATTCAACAATCAAATCATCGAAAAATATTTATTTAATTCAATAAATATTTAAATTAAATTATAAAATTCTCGTTCGTCACATCTTTCCCCCCTTAAAAGGATTATGTCCCCGGAATCACAACTCAATTAATTCGTCCCGTTACATTCTCCCCCCTTACAAAGATTCTGTCCCCAAAATCGCTACACATAGACTAAGCAAATAACTGAGGATAATTTCTCATCATCTGATCTTCGAGTTCCCACGTTGCTTCTTCAGCGTTGTGGTTCCTCCAGATCACCTTAACAGAAGGTATAATTTTATTTCTTAGCACTTGCTCTTTCCTGTCAACTATCTGAACAGACTCTTCTTCATAAGATAAATCTTTCTCAACTTGCAGGGGCTCATACTCTATGACATGCTTGTAGTCGAGTTTGTATGGTTGTAACACCGAGACATGAAAGACATTATGGATGTGTTCCAGCGCTGGAGGTAAAGCTATCTCATATGCGACCTCACCAACTCTTCTTAACACTTCAAAGGGTCCAATGAACCTCGGGCTCAGTTTTCCCTTCTTACCAAAACGAATCTTCCCTTTCCAGGGAGATACTTTCAAGAAAATGTAACTACCAGACTCAAACTCTCGATTCTTACGATGTTGATCGGCATATTTCTTCTGTCTATCCTGAGCTGCTATCAATCTTGTCCTGATTACTTTGACGATTTCTACAGTCTGTTGTACCAGCTCTGGTCCGAGCAATTGACGTTCGCCAACTTCATCCCAGCATAATAGAGTTCTGCACTTTCTGGCGTACAACGCTTCGTAAGGCGACATGCCAATACTTGCGTGGTAACTGTTGTTGTAAGAAAATTCCACCAACGGTAGATGATCATCTCAATTTCCTTTGAAGTCCATAATGCAAGCTCGTAGCATATCTTCTAATGTTTGAATCGTTCTTTTGCTCTGTCCGTCGGTCTGTGGATGATATGTCGTACTCATACGTAACTGCGTTCCCATGCATTCCTATAGTCATTTCCAGTAGTTCGATGTGAAGCGCGGATCCCTATCTGAGACAATAGATATTGGAACACCGTGCCTCGAAACAATCTCCTTCACATACAATTTCGCCAACTAGTCTAGGTTGAATCTGATCTTGATCGGTAGAAATGTGCTGATTTCGTCAGTCGATCTACGATAACCCATATGTTAGGTTTGTACATAGCGCGAACATGCAATCAAATTACATAAATAGTGCGGAAGCGCGATAAAATAGATTTTAAATTTTTTCATACAAACCATCACCATGATCATCCATGTGCTCAATTATCAATTAAACGAAAGAGATAGAGATTAAGAAATTATACCCTCGTAGAACCGTGCTTCCTCGGGTACAAGTTCACCTCCAATTCCTTCGTGTTCTCCTTGAATTCCACCGATTAAATTCCTTCCTTTGATCAACGTTAGCCACCCAAGTGTTTGGCCTCTAGAGGTGATCCACCAAGGAATAATAGTTGTTCAAGAAGATGGGTGTTGGCAAAACCCTAGTTTCTATCTCTATAGAAATTGCAAGTACTCTCCACTCTCTCCAATTCTTATGGAAGAGTGTGTAACTCTCTAACCCTAAATCATGATAAGACTTCTCTTACTTATAGATATAGGGAACCCTCCTAAACTATTTAGGATTAGGGTTTTTATTTTAATTAAACTCCTTTAATTAATTAAACTCCTAATCCAATTAGGAATTTATGAGAGAGTACTCCTATTAATTAATTCCCAATCCTTATTAGGAATTAAATAATAGTAATAGTAATAATAATAATAAGACTCCTCTTATTAATTTATATTTAATATTTCTAAAATATTAAATAATAAATATTAAGCTATTTAATTTATTCTATCTCTATAGATTAAATTAAATACACTTAACTTATTATTACGATTATGCCATTTACTTCTTAAATAAATATTTTCCTTTTGCGGTGTGACACTTTAGGTTCTCCATATTAAACCGGTTGTGAATAAATCAATTAGAACAATTCTAATCTTGTTTAAATAAATAAATTAAACTATTTAATTCATTTAAATAAATAATATTTATTCTACAATAAGGGTAAGCCCCCTTAGCGATCAACGACTTTCCAGATAATATAGATTTCAACATTAATCACAAAAGAACATTTCAGTGAATAGTTACCGTACAATTCAATCCTTCTACCATACAATGTCCCAATTAAATATAAGACATGGAATTACTGTCAAGTCTTATTTTATTTAATTATATGTATTTCGATTCTTCAATGAACAACTCTGATAATGCAAATTAGAAACTCCTTTCTAATTTCATTCTGCTTTGGCCAAAGTCTTCTGAGTCGTCATTCATCGAATCACATAGGACATTCTCTCCTTTTACTAGAAGTGATAGATTCTTTGTTGATCATTCACCTATCTCCATGTATAACTTATTATACCCAATCATACCCTTTGATATACCCTAAGGGTCTTAAGGGACATGTCAAAGTATAACTCATCATACACAAGATACTATGATGATCTCAAGTCCAAGGATCACTTGTACTACTATCACTAGAGGAATTCCTATTGACAGGCGAGTAAAACTCCATTAGGTATTCCTTAGCGAGCCACGTTCAGTGAACTTATTCTCTAATAAGCACCTACATACTTGCTTTAGTGTCTCCACACAAATGATTATGAGATCAATCATCCTCTTCATAAGAGCAAGCAACGTATGTACTAATATATTGGGATTCACTAATCCCCTTTTTAGTAATCCATCGATTAGGAACGATTTTAGTTTATGAGCTATCTAGAATTTAGATCTCATTAGCATGATCACCATCATGATTCTAAAAACATTGCTCAAAACTATGGGTTTATCACATTTAATATAACAGCACCATGTAGATAATGTAAAATGCCTTTAATAACCAAATAAGATTACAAAGTATATGCTACATCATATCAAATATGATTGGCTTGTGTGCATACTACTTTCAACATATTGCGTCGAAACCTTTCTGAGTCGTCGGAAGACCTACTACGAAATCCATGGTGATGTGCTCCCATTTCCATTCTGGCATTTCTAACGGTTGTAATAGCCCACTTGGCCTCTGATGTTGTACTTTAACTTTTTGACATGTCAAACACTTGGCTACACAATCGGCAACGTCTCTCTTCATATTCGGCCACCAAAAATGCTGTTGGAGATCTTGGTACATCTTCGTACTACCCGGATGAATCAAATATCTTGAATTATGAGCCTCGCTCAAAATTTTCTCCTTAACCTCTTGTACTGGCAGAACCCAAATTCTTCCCTCGAATATTAATACTCCCTCGTTATCTACTTTGAATTTCACTTCATCATTTCTAGATATTCTTTTCCTGATTTTCTCACATTCTTAGTCCTGCATTTGTGCTTCCTTAATCTTATCCACCAAAGTTGAACCGATTCTCAATTGAAATAATTTTTCATCACTCTCCTCCAAAAATTTTACCTCCAACTCTAGTTTCGCCATTGTTGTAATTAGCTCCTCCTGAGCGGTAATCATAAACAATTTCTCTCGTCCCTTTCTGCTTAAGGCGTCGACCACCACGTTCGCTTTACCCGGATGGTATAAAATCTCGCAGTCGTAATCTTTTATCAATTCCAACTATCTCCTCTGTCGCATATTCAGATCCTTCTGTGTAAAAATATATTTCAGACTCTTGTGGTCTGTATATATTTCACACTTCTCCTCGTAAAGATAGTGCATCCATATCTTCAAAGCAAATACCACCGCGGCCAATTCCAAATCATGGGTAGGATACCCCTTCTTATAGTCTTTTAATTGTCGTGACGCATACGCAATGACCTTACCGTTTTGCATAAGCACACAGCCTAGTCCTTTATGCGACGCATCACTATACACCACAAAATTTCCTGTGCTATCCGATAGAGACAACACCGGTGTCGTACTCAACCTTTTCTTTAATTCTTAAAAACTTTCATCACACTTCTCCGTCCAAACAAACTTCACCGTCTTCCTAGTCAAATTCGTTAACGGAGTCGCGATTTTGGAAAAATCTTGAATGAATCTCCTGTAGTAACCTGCCAATCCGAGGAAACTCCTTACTTCCGATGGTGTTTTCGGCTGATCCCAGTTAAGCACTGCTTCAACCTTTGACGGATCCATCGAAATTCCATCCTTGTCAATCACATGTCCAAGAAATTGCACCCGCTCTATCCAGAATTCACACTTTAAAAACTTAGCGTACAACTTCTCTCTTCTTAACGCTTCCAATGTCAACTTCAAATGTTCTGCATGCTCTTCCTTGGTTTTGAAATAAATTAGAATGTCGTCAATGAACACTACTACAAACTTGTCCAAAAATGGCTTAAACACCCTGTTCATTAAGTCCATGAATGCTGCAGGAGCATTTGTTAGACCAAATGACATCACCAAAAACTCGTAATGACCATAACGAGTTCTGAACGCTGTCTTCGGTACATCTTCCTTCCTCACCTTCAAGTGATGATACCCACTCCTCAAATCTATCTTCGAGAAATATCTAACTCCTTTCAACTGATCAAACAAGTCGTCGATTTTTGGCAACGGGTATTTATTCTTAATCATGACCTTGTTCGACTCCCTGTAATCAATGCAAAGTCGCATCGATCCGTCTTTCTTTTTAACAAACAATACCGGCGCTCCCCACGATAATACGCTCGGCTGAATATACTTCTTATCTAAAAGTTCTTGTAGTTGTACCATCAATTCTTTCATCTCTACTGAGGCCATACGGTACGGAGCTTTCGATATCGGGGCAGTTCCTGGCACCAAATCGATTACAAACTCAATTTCCCTCTCTGGCGGAAGTCCTGGCAAATCTTCTGGAAAGACGTCTACAAAGTCCCTTATGACGGGTATCTCTTCTAATTTTGGACTCATTTTTCGAGTATCAACTATATAGGCTAAGTATCCCACACAACCTTGTCTTAACAACTTCCTGGCCTGCATCATCGTCAGACAACTCGCTTGCCTAGGCGATTTGCTGCCGTAAAATACTACCTTTGACAGAGTCATAAGGTTAATACGTTTCTTTTGGCAATCAATTATCGCTCCATAATTGAATAGCCAATCCATTCCTAAAATAATGTCAAATTCTCCAAGTTTGATTGGGATTAGATCTACTTTCATCACGTTTTCCTTACTGTTCACTCTACAGTTCTTGTGTACGTACCTAACATGAATTACTTCCCTATTCGCAATTTCTATGTTCAAAGGGTAATCTAATTCCTCCTTAGGCAAATCTAAGTTCTTAGCAAAGTCATCAGATATAAATGAACAAGTAGCACCCGAATCAAACAATACATAAGCATCTATATTATTGATCGGAATGATACCTGACACCACATCACGAGACTGCACGACATCTTGCACGGTCATGTTGAAAGTCCTGGCAGTAGGTCGGTTTGTTGGTGCAGATGCGGTTATAGTCAACTTGCTACCACCGTTGTTTCCCTTATTTCCTCCTGCTCCTGCTCCTCCTGCTGTCTTCTTGGGACAATCCCTAGCCAGATGATCCTTTGATCCGCATGTGAAACAAGCACCCTTCTTTGGATTTGGACAATTCGGCGCTATGTGGCCCTCCTGGTTACAATTGTAGCAAACTCTCTTCCCCTTCAGGAAAATCCCCACGTGATTCTTCCCACATGTAACACACGCTTCTACCTTCTTCTTCTTCTGACCTCCTTGTTGATTTCCAGTAGATCCATTATCATTCCACTTCCTCTTCTGGTTGTGACCTCCACTGTTACTACCACTCGCTTTGTTATTTTCATTTTCGCCTTTCTTCTTCTTGTGCTCCTGGTTATACTTAGTCAGAGCATCACTCCCACCTTCGACGATAATCGCCTTCTCCAAAACTCTGACAAAAGTGTTCAATTGGAATATTGACACCTTGCTATACAACCACGGCTTCAACCCTTGTTCAAATCTCCTCGCCTTCCTCTGATCCGTATTCACTTGGTAAGTTGCAAACCTAGCCAACTCATTAAACTTTGTCGCGTACTCCGGTACAGTTATGGTACCCTGTTTCAGCTCTAAAAATTGAATCTCCATCTGGTTATGCGAGCTCGTCGAAAAGTACATCTCAAAGAACATCTCCTTAAATCTATCCCATGCGATTACACCCTGACATCCTCGAATCTTATTCACTTGCCACCAATAGCTGGCCTCTGACTTAAGCATGAACGTTGCAAAGGCAGTCTTTTGGTCATCACTAACCCTAGTAACGTCAAATACTTTCTCCATTTCCATCACCCAAGTTTGGGCTTCGATCGGGTTCAGGGAACCCCTAAATTCTGGCGGTCCTACCGCTTTGAAATCTTTAAATGACATCACTGGTGGAGCTTGCAGCTGATTCGTAAGTACTCCAGCCAAAAGGTTCGCCAATTGCTGAATAGGATTAACATTGGCGTCGTTATTGCTATTGGTAGAGCTCTCCTGAGCTTGTTGACGTGGTTGGTATCTCGACGACATTTTCTGTTCAAGAATATGCACTTATTAGATTAACACTCAATTTCGTAAGTGTTCAACATTTAACTCAAACAATTCAGGTTAAACATTTAACACATAACATCTTCAAATAAAACTGATATTTCATTAATTCAAAAGTCTTAAACATAGAAAGATAGCATCACTGCTATTTACATCAACTATCCCAAGATCAAACAATCTTTAGGATTAAATGGTCATATTCCATTGTGTATAATCACGCTGGAATTTACATAATAAAATATCATAAATATTTACACATAATTCAAAACGTCTCCTATCACGGCCTACTAAGGTGTCGAACCGCCTTCCTACGTTCTTCCTCCATGATACGGAGCATCGTCCTGCGATCCAACAGGTACCATGGCAAGTCCTCAAACTGAACTGGATAGTGGAAAACTCGATCCTGGGCCCTATCAATCGTTGTCTGAAACGTGTAGTCTGTCTCCTCAATCTTAGCCTTCTTTGCCCGTTCCCCTTCTTCAGAAATCTCTGCATGTCGAGCGGTGTTCATCCAAGCATCCTCTGCTCTAGCACGTTCCGCTGACTCCTCACTTAGATCATCCTTCAGTTTCTAAATCTCAAGTTTCATCTTCTCATTCTCAGCTAAAAGGTCTTCCTTTTGGCTTTCTGCCTGAACTAACTTCCACTCCACGTCTCCAAGACGTATATCAAGATCTTTAATTTTCTCGTTCTTCTGGTCTCTAAGAGTCTGGCGTCTATTTACCAGTCCCTCCAATTCTCTGACTCTATCTTGTAACTCAATAGCGCGATCGTACAATGCATCGTACATCTCAGCATCGATAGAGGTAAGGGGTACCTCCTCGGAATCCTCATCATCCTCCTCAGGATCCTCCTCTGGATCAGACTCAGGCTCATACTCCTGACCCATAACCGTGATAAATGGAGATGACTCTCTGTGTATCAACTGCTCTCGGATAACATGGATATCACGGGGCTCCTCCTCTCCAGCCACTCGGGGCTCAATCTCCCTAGGCTGACTGAATCCTCCAATATCCAACATCCTGACAACAAAATTTAAGTTTTAATTAATACTCGGTACTAGTTGCAACACATAGGTTGTTAACACATAAGCACATAGCACATAAAGTCTTTTATTATCTTTAATGAATTTCCTTAATTCATTCCTTAGAACTCGATGAGAGTTTATCACCACTATATTTTCTAGCTCTTAAAAGGCTACTATCCTAAGGTTTCTCCAACTAAGGTTCATAACCTACAGCTCTGATACCAACCCGTGACACTCCCAAATTCGGGTACTTCGTTTCCTCAGGATTTGGAGTTCACTATCCATATACATCACATCACATCTAACTACCCATTCAATCATAATGGAAATTCTTAATTTAAAATAGAAATCTCCCATTTAAGGGTTACAACATCATTAATAAATAAATCCCAGGTCATCTAACCTTAACATAACATCAATACGGAAAACATACTTAAGTCTATTACATAAACATCATTTAAACAAATATAACAAGTCTTCATCACTTGTTTGCTTTTCCTTTGCCCTTACTAGTGGATGACTCATCAGTTCTTTCAACTTTAGCTGTAATGTTATTATGCAAGGGTGAGCAATGATTGCCCAGCAAGTACAACAACAACAATAATAATAACATGCGAAATAATCAATGGATATTGAATAATCGAAGATTTAGCTTTTGAGTCAAAAATATAAGACAAGATTCAAAAGAACATCTGAGGGTCTTAAGACCACGAACTATGTCCCAGGTTATCAAGTATTTCTACTTTAAAACTTTAACAGTCGTAAGACTATATAGACCTTACTTCTTGTACTTAGGGGAATCAGCCCTTTGTACCATGTATGTGCACAACATCTTAACGCTAACGCGTAAATAAAATCCCCTTTATAAGGGTTGTTCATCTCAGTTTGACATCGGAGTCCGCACCAAAGGAAGTTTGGTTTGGATTTACTTCAATAACGTTTCTAGAATTTAGAACGAGCTCAACTATGGACTAGTCGAATCAATAAGGGTTCGCTAGTCAATCAAGGTTCAAAAAAATGTAATTAATATTCGAGAATCAAAGACTAAATCTCGCAAAAAGTACGATTGGATAAATTCTGTATAACTGAAGTATTACAAAAAGGAAGTTAGAACTTCTCATTGAATTCATGAAATTGAATGGAATAGGAATAATAACTTGCTCAAGTAAATAATGGCATTATGAAGCTTGCATTCTAAGATAATGAAATTTAGGAACTTGCGTAATTGAAATCAAGATAGTATTAGGTAGCTTGCTTTCAACGAAATAATAGATAATAGCTCAAGGTAGAAAACTTGCGTAAACGTAAAAGTAAGGATAAGATACTTGCTTTCAATGAAATAAAAAGATTAGGAGTAGTAAACTTGCTTTCGATGAAATAAAAGTTTATGGGTAGAAAATTTGCCTTGTGCGTATATTACAAATTAAAATTTCACGTTCTTTAATCAACCTATACATCCGGTTTATAAAGCAGTAACAAAATTAGTTACAGTATTATAAACACTTCAGGACTCATTCACATCCAATTTTCATTTTAATATCTAAACTGTTTTTTGGTTATCAATCTCACTTCAGAAGTTGTAAGCTTAATTATAGCAATATCATACTTATGAATTCCTAAAACTTAACGTTAAGTTAAGGTCTATCAATCTTTATATTCTATAATCAGCAAGTATATGCATCCAACTCAACATCTTGGTATTCGTTCAACACATTAATCTAAGTTTTAAACATGCATAGGTTGACGTAGCATAACTACAAAGAAAGAAAAATTTAACATTTTCTGCAGTGAGCTCACCGGGGCAAGAATTCCTTAACAAAATCTCTCGTCAGGGCGAGACTTCGACGGGGCGAGAAATTCCTTCACAGTTTTCTCGCCAGGGCGAGAAAACTCAGTTCAATGAGCTAGCCGGGGCGAGCTCCCGCCGGGGCGAGAAACTCAGTTCATTAAGCTCGCCGGGGCGAGAAACACGAATTCCAGATTCTGTAGTTCGCGAAGAACACAGAAACAGGCCAAAAATTTCTAATCTTCTTATTCTTACATCAAATTAAACATACCCAAATACTATAATTCATATATAATCGTTACCCAAGCCTTCTAGCATGATTCTAACAACTTAAATCGTATAAACCATGAATCTACGAATCAAAATTTGAGGTTTCTGTCATTTTATCAAAGTTTCTTCAAATTCCATGAAATCACACATAACAGGTTCGTTATAACACCAAATTAATCCGTTTAAATCTTGTTTCCTTCATTTTTACATGCATAAACAAAATAAATTATCAATTTAACCGATTAATTAGCAACACCAATATCAATTTCATACATATAATTCATGTTCGTATACAACTACTTTGTAAATTCCAGAACTTCATTCAAACACATAATCTCATGGATTTAATTACTCTAAATCACATATAATTCATATAAAACACATTTATGCATGCTTACAAACATCTAACATTAATTTATTTAGAATTAAACAAAAATTCAGTTACAGAGAACTCAGTGTACGTTCATGGAACAAAACTCATAAGAACATAAATTAAGTTTGAAATCAAGGAATTACCTTGATTAGTACTTGGATTATGCAACAATTGAATGAAATTTCTTCCCAATTCTCTAATTCCTCTCAATTCCCTCTTTTTTTTCTCTCTGGCTAAACTTTTTGAATCTGATGAACAGTAATACATATAATAATAATACGTGAAAACTAAATGGCAGAACATGATGTCAGTTTAATAACTGGCACCAACTCCCATTAAGCCCATGTTTGGTTACCCATTTATTCCCCATTTCTAATTTATTTTAATAAATTACTTATTATATAGTTCATGTCACATATTTAAATTAATTAAATAATCTCATTTAAATCAATTAAATAAAATATAATAATTCTATATTAAATCACATAGTCACATAAATAAAATTCTCCTTTATTAATGACAAATTATTAAGTCCCTAATTAATTATTAAATTAATTAGAAATAATATTATATTTATTTAAATAATGCATTTAATCAAACGAATTCAATTAAATACATACTTTGAATATAAAATTTCTCCACATCAATTTTACTAATGTAACACATATAATTAAATTAATCTACCACAAATTCATCAATTAATCAATTAATTCAACAATCAAATCATCGAAAAATATTTATTTAATTCAATAAATATTTAAATTAAATTACAAAATTCTCGTCACATCTTTCCCCCCTTAAAAGGATTATGTCCCCAGAATCACGACTCAATTAATTCGTCCCGTTACATGCAGCATCTATAATACTTCTATCCATTGGTGTCAGCCCTTCGTAGAAGTATTGGATCAAGTGTTGCTCATCAATTTGGTGAGGTGGACAACTTGAGCAAAGCTTTTTAAATTTTTCCTAATATTCGTAGAGTGTTTCCCCACTGAACTTCCTGATTACACAGATCTCCTTCCTTATTTTGGCAACACTTGAAGTAGGAAAGTACTTCTCCAAGAACAACCTCTTCATGTCATTCCATGATTGTATTGATCTTGAAGGAAGATAATACAACCAATCCTTAGCCAAATCTCCTAGTTAGAAAGGAAAGGCTCTTAGCTTGATCTGCTCCCCAGTTACCTTATAGTTTCATGGTAGAGCACATTACATGGAACTCCTTTAGATGCTTATATGGATCTTCACCTGTAAGACCACGAAAAGTAGGCGAAAGATGTATTAGTCCCGATTTAAGTTCAAAAGCAGCATCTAACGTAGGATATTCAATGCATAAAGGTTATTAATTTAAATTAGGAGTTGTCAACTCCTTCAAAGTCCTGTTATTATTTGGAACATCCATCTCTTCTTCTGATTCAGATTCAGTTAATGAGTTGTTGGATAGCAAATCCAATGCTATGTTAAGGCCAGGTGATGGAATTTTAGCTTTTTCTGCAGTTGTATGTTGCACTCTACGATTCTCCTTCCTAAGCCTTTTTGCTGTTTTTTCTATCTCTAGATCAAAATTCAACTTATCAGATTGAGTGGATCGAGTCATAAACTAATAAAGAAACAAAAAGTAAATAAAAATAACTAATTGTTCCCCAGCAATGACGCCAAAATTTGGGAGCTGTCGTCAATACTACTAAAAATAAAATCCTTACTTAACTCTACGAACTTAGATCTAAGCACACAGTATAGCAATAAGCAAGGGTTGATCCCACAGAGAACAATGTTAATTTTTAACTTATCCTAATATTTCTAACAGTTTAATAATAAATAAAAGATTGGGGGTTTTGAATTTGTGTAACTAATTAATAGAAACAAAATTAATGCTATAAAACTTAACCAATTAATTAACAGCTTCAGTTCTTCCAGTTTAGTTTCACCTTTTCACAACAATAGAGTAACTAAATATGACAATATTTATTCTTCAATGAAATTAATAGTCCTAGATAACAACAAGCGCTGTTACCCGAAATTCCTCTTAGATTGTCACTTAATGAAATAAGCTCTTCACAAGATTTTATCTACCATACAACCTAAAATAAGCTCTTTAGATTTAATATGACAATAACATTAAGAACTAAGGAATTAGACTATTTCAAGCAACAAACACATAAGCTTGGATTGTTTAACTTGTCTTCTGATAACCATATCAATAACTAAAAGTTTGACCAGAATCAGTATTACTAACTACTACTTATGATTAGAAACAATATCAATTACGTAATAGTATTTCTGAATCTAGCAAATATTATCAATTAACCAATTTAATCCTGTAGAAACTAAATTAATTAATCAAATAATATTCAACAGTTAAAATAGATTATCAGAATAAGTTTCATATAAGAAAGAATAAATATTGTATATTCAATCAAACCATTAGCTGCAAATAAGGATCCACATTCCCTTCAAACTGAATAAAAGAAAACTAGCCTGACATGCTTCTATGAACACTCTAAATATGATAAAAACTCTCTCTATGATATCTGCAACTATTTCAAGTGAAAGTATTTATAGATAAATCTCTAACCCCTAGAAGAACTCTAATCCAATTCTACTTCGGAAGTCTTCACTCTGCAGATATGGTAGGATTCTAAATCCTTGTCAAGTTCTAAAATCCAGCTTTAAGTAGCTTCCTTATTAATTTAAAATTTAGTTCCCAAATCCAAGTCTTCCTCAATTTCCTTTTCTAATTTGATCCAGTTTTCCATATTGATTCAACTCATATTCCATCTTAAACTCTACTTCCCATAATTAGCTTAGCTTCTATCTATGATTGTAATTCCATCTCCAAATCCTGTTGGGAATTGTATTTTTAAGCTCTAGCATCTCAAATCCTACTCAGAATAGGAATCCTGCAAAGTCGACCAAAATCGTAGGGTGACACTCTAAATCAGCACTTCGTAGAGTAAACATGACATCGTAGAGTGAACTGTGACAACCATCGACCATACAACACCATCGTAGAGTAGTCTCAGTAGACAAACGTAGAGTGACAGTCGTAGAGCTCCAACTCTACGAACGTAGAGTACTATATCAAATCGTCGAGTGATTCTACCCAAGTCTCTTGCGATCGTAGAACTACTAGACTATCATCTTAACATTACAAACGTAGAGTATCCATCATAATCGTAGAGCCTTCAACACACATCGTAAAGTCTATCACCCAACGATCGTAGAGTACAAATGTTGATCATAGAGTACTTGTGACACCCCCAAATTCAGGTTCCAATACCTCGAATATGGTGCTCACAATAAAGTACATCCATACACCTCTAAACAACATAAATCAACTAATGCAGAATAAATAAACATATGTTGTTCATTACAAAAGGTTTATTACGGTCCCAAGGTCTATAACCTTAAATAAATACATTGCAGAGTACTTAATAATACAAAACAATTCCACGATTACATAACGGGATAGTATATATAACTATTCCTTAAGCTTTCCTTTGCCTTTGTCCACTTTGGACCTCCCCGGCTTACCTGCAATAGGTTCATGATATAGCAAGGGTGAGTAACTACTTTGATCAGCAAGTTTAAAATGAATAAAGAGGATATATTATGAATGAATGAGAATAATAATCGCATAGTTCAACAATTTATGAACATTGAAGAAATAGCTGACAATATAATCAAAGTTCAAATGAAGAAATGAATATTGATTATTTAGTGCCGAGTGGTCCAATAGACCATGAACTTTTGGCCAAAGGATCAGTCATTCAACTAACCCTTTTAAACGCCTGGCCCGTCAGTAGTACTTGAGGGGATCAGCCTCCCGTACCCTATGTATATGCATAACATTTAACTCTAACTGCATCGAATAACCGATACATTAAAATCCCCTAATAAGGGTTGCTCTCTCAGTCCAAGAATCCATATTAACAATCGGTTTTGATAGCTTTTAAAAGTAGTAACATGTACATGTCTAGTCGAAATAAATGGCGTAGACTATTTCCTTAAACAGTTCATGAATGAAGAACTTACATTTCACAGTCCAACAATAGATCATGAATTCAAATGCACAATGTGCGAATATGAATAATTATCTTTGATGTGGAGTAATTAACAATAATTAATCCACTAATATAACTTGAAAGTAATAACTCGATTTGAGTCATGAAACTTGCAACAATATACAACATTTGTATAAAATAGGAAACTTGCCCAACTGTAAAGGTTGAGTAAGTTTAAGAAACTTGCAATACAATAGAATACTTGTCCAATTATAACTTGAGTGAGATAAAACTCCCTCAATAAATAGCTTGAATAAAGTTAAGAGAACTTGTATTCAATATATAGAAAGAATGAAGTTAGGGAATGATGAGTCAATTTTATACCTATAAATTGAGTATTTTTAGCTTGATGATTTGTGAGTTTTTGAGTAATTTATATTCCTTTTTATGTATTTTTATCTTATTGTTATAGAATGTGTCTTTGTATCACTTTTATGTATTTTTACTTTATTTTATAGAAAAAAGAAATAAAAGGGTACTTGGATTAATACACAAAATTTATCATTAACATAGCAACCACTTGGAGCTCAATTTAGTCCTTGATCCAACTTGTATCTCTCAATGCTCAAAGAAGGAAAGTTGTAAATCTATTTCTTAGATTTCCGGAACATCTTGAAACGCCTAAATCAGAGTTCGGATGAGATAGTTACAACTAATTTTCCAACAGTCGTCGAAGCTGAATATTCCAGGAAATTGCTCGGTTGGACAGATTGACCTCTAAAGCTACGTTTGCGATTTCAATGGTGTTAAAGTTTCCAAATGAGAATGTGTTCTTCTTGAAGATTTTAGTAGACTTCTCAAGATTTTTGAAATGGTATGGTGAGCAAAAATCCAAGTTCATTTGGAACTCCAAACATTGCTTTTTAGATAGCTGATCCGAATCCCGCCTAGACTAAATTCCTGTTCGGACCAGTTGTAGTATTTGGGCCATAACTTGAGCTTCCCATCTCCACATCAGGTGATTCAAAAGCCCAAATTCATTAGCAAATCCAGGGCTACAACTTTTATTCTTTGTCTAAGGTCTAATTCTGGGGTTTACAAATTCAAAATTGGCTTACAAGGTGCTGATCAGTTTAGTTGTTAGATTTAGACTATTTGTGCATCACATGGGCACGTTTTTGGGTGGATTCTTCCTTGGTTGGCTGATGCACATGTGTTGATTGGGTGTTTGATCTTGACTTATGATGATGGGTTAGCACACCATGAGTTCCTATAAATACCAAATGAAGCTAGGCTTGTAAGACACCAATTTACACACTAATTCACCACCAATTCATACACCAATTCCTTGTATCCATTCTCCACATTAGTTTGTTAGTATAGGAGTAGGGAGAGGAAGTAGACCTCCAGAGGGAGGCTACTCTCCTCTCCATTTTTATAGTTCAAGAGCAAACAAGAGATCAACACTTATGGAAGCCTAGAATCGAAGGCTTGGAGATTGAAGATTGTGATCCGAAGTGACAGTCGGATATCAAAACACCATTTTTCTTCTCTAAACTCTTCCTTTATTTTTATATTCCATTATTGTTGTTGAATATCTTGTAAATTATATTTTGCATATTTTCTATGAACTCTTCTCATTTCTTTTATTTAGTTCCAAAGGGATATCGAACTTTATTTACACTATTCATTCCTTCTTACATGAAGTTCATTCTTGATAATTCGTTTTAACTGTTGAATGTTATTTGGCTTAACTAATTTAGTTTTTGCAGGATTAAATTGGTTAACTGATATCATCTGCTAAATCAAGGAATAATATTACGTGTAATTGATATTGTTTATAATCATTAGTAGCAATTAGTGATACATGATTGTGGTCAAGCTTTTGAGTATTGATATGATTATTGGAAGACAGGTTAAATAATCCGAGCTTGTGTGATTATTGCTTGGAATAGTCTAATTCCCTAGATCTTAATGTTGATATTATATTAAATCTAGAGAGCTTGTTCTAGGTTGTATAATGGTTAGAATCTTGTGAAGAGCTTATTTCATTAAGTGATAATCAAAGGGGAGTTTCGGGTAGTAGAGCTTGTTGCTACCTAGGGCTATTAATTTCATTGAAGGATAAATATTGCTATGATAAAGTGATATTGAACGGAAGAACTAAAATCTTTATTTTATTCTTATTTTGTTTTAGTTAATTAGTTAAATAAAATTCCAAACCCCCCTTTTTGGTTTACAAAGTATAAATTTAGACTAATCATTCTCTGTGGGATCGACTCTTACTTGCACTACTACATTAATATCTTTTGCAGTAAGGTTTTATTTTTGGGTGCTTGCGACAGCACACCAGGGAATTTGCCCAACACAAGGGTTAGACAAGGGTTAGGAAACTTGCCTGGTGCGTCTGCTACAATATTACAACACACGCTCCTTAATATCGTACACATGTAAATACATATTCACATAACAATTAGTGACATAACGGATACCAAATATTAGTTTATACTCCTCTATACTGTCCCATTTGTGACGCCCCCAAAATAGGTCCAGACAACCTATTTTGAGTCGCCAATAATATTCTACAAAATACAAATATGAATTTTTTCATTTACAACTAATAATTGTCGTGCAAAATACGACAACACACGTACTGTGACTTTCAATACAAATACAACTTAAATTCTCAATACACTTTTGCAACACTAATAATAATGTATTGAGATATTTCTAATGTCTCGGACCATCACTCCATTCCCCGGCTAGTCCCCGTTACACTCTTTTCTTGAGGAGAATAATGGAACAAAAAGGAAAAGGGTGAGCATAAATAGCTCAGTAAGAAATATCATGACTAAGATAATGAAGAATAAAAATTATATTTAGCCTTCAACAATAATAAATCAGAGATTTAAAGATATTTTAATTGTTCAATAACAACTGCTGCAGAACGAATAGTCCATTAGAAGAGTCAAGTAGATTATAGTATCTACCATCTTCTACAAATTAAATGTTCACCATCAATATTTCATCTTTGTAACACCAATCAACAGTTCCTGTTTATGAACATCCAAATCAACAGCTTATATTCAGCAGCTTCTCTTTACACTACGTGCTAAAGATATTTAATTGTAACATCACCAGTCATGATCATGCCAAACGCCAGTTCATCTTTGCATTACGGGCCAAAGAGAACTTTCACCATACGCCTTTGTTTGTAACACCAAAAGTCATAATTATACCAATACACAGTTTGGTAAAAATTATGTCACGCCAGTTCATCTTTGCACTACGGGCCAAAGAGAACTATCACCACAATTTAAGTATGAGGATGATGACAATGATATAAAATGAATACAGTGAGATCAAGAATAAGAATAAATGTTAAAGATTTATAATTTAATTTATCCAGTGTCGAAGATTAAACAAATTGTCAACATGATGACCAAATTGTGGAGTCAAATTCAAGAATGATATTCAAGAATAAAATTCACGATTCAACTATATCGTATGAAACGAAATAAAAAGATTCAGGTGAAAAGATATTAGATGAAACACAAACTATTAAGGATATTCTACAAATTTTCAGGGATTTTCACCATTTAAAAATAAAGTTTTGGAAATAAACAGAGATTTCTTATCATAAATGGAGAAATGTGAAAGAAAAAGACATCCTTTAAAGAGCACAAAAGAAATGATACTTTATACGAGTATAAAAGAATATACGAAACTGCAAATGGATTTTCACCCGTCATGCGATAATCCGCGTAGACAGATTATTTTCACAAAAGATTAATAAGTAATGAATACGAAGGGTTATTCACCAGGCATGCGTCAATCCGCACAGACAGGTTATACCCACAGATTAATAAGGAATAAATGCAAAGGGATATTCATCAGGTACGACACTCCGTACATACAGGTTATTCCCACAGAGTAATAAGGAATGAATACTGAAGGATATTCACCAGGCATGCGTCAATCTGCACGGACAGGTTATCCCCACAAATTAATACGGAATGAATAACAACCTTTATGAGTATAATATCACTTACGAACATGGAAGCAAATGATATTACATAAGAGTATGAAAGAAATGATATCCCCTACCTTCGTTAATAAGTGATTGGATGTTGCTTTGTATGAAGTTTACTAACTTGGACAATACTAGTATTCTCACAAATACTCACAATAGCCTAGCACACTTAGAGAACTCATGAAATTTAGAGAAAGAGAGAGAGGAAGTATAAGTAAGAAAGGTGTGAAGTTTTCTTAAGATATTCCTTCCTATTTATAGGAAAACTAAGTTTCATTAATTGCACATTAAAGGCTCGACTTATTACACTTTAGTACCTCCATCTTTGCCTCTATTTTTAATATAATCCCTCAAGTATTATCAATCTTGCATAACATCCCCTACATGTGAACCAATAGTTCATTGCATGTGAATTTCCACAATTTCAATTAAGTACCCCTAAGTTAGCCTCCACTTTTAATCCGTTAATAATTATTCACCATTAATACTATAGACTCGCAATATTGACAACCAGATTATTCCCAAGAAAGAGGGGGCCTTTCGTGTAAACGACGCGCAATTAAATAACCACTTTCCTTGACAGAACTTCTAGACATTGTTAATAATGCTAAAATATCATATCAAATAATATGAGTTATAGTGTCGTGATAAAAAGTACTATACAGATGCTACTGTAACAATTATTGAATCAAGTTACTGGGCAATTGCTACTTTATAAATTATTGAATCAATAATATAAAATACTATGCAACACCGTGTGCTACTGTGGAATACCGCGTACTACTGTGGAATAACGTGTTTACTGTTCTTTTTTTATTACCTGGTATTTCAACAGTTGCAGGTGATAATATTGCTGACAAAATACTATCGTTATCAGTACCCGACAATTAGTCGTTATAGGGCCCACCACCATTGACAATCAGTCATTGTGGGGCCCACTAATATTTTGTTATTTCGGCGCCGTCGTACGGTACCGAATATAATATTCTCCCACAAAAAGAATATTCCCCGACAAAAAGAATATTTCCCGACATACTGTTTATCAGATAATTTATACATAACACCCTTAACTATCATTTATAACAATTAAGCATTTCACTATTTAGAAAGATAATCATAAAGAAAATAATAAACTTTTATTTCAGAAATTTGGGGTTTAACACCATTCATATTAGAAACAAAATATTAAACAAGGTTATGCCCATTAGTTACGGCGTTACGACGCTTGTACGCCTGTACGCCAAACTTGCCTATTCGAACGCCCAAGCGATACGCAATTGCGTATGCCTAGCACGCCCCTTCGGTTTATCTAATACTCATTGGCTAATCCTAAGTATCATTATAATTCATAACATTCATGTTTTAGGACTTAGAATAATGTCTTTTATTGTCGGAAGCATTATATATACATTGCATACGCGCATGACCGACGCCTTCCGTTTGAACAACAGCCCTAAAAATGGTCAATTTCAAAATTGCTCTAGGTGGTAAATTTTAATTCTAATTAATGGAAGTTGTAGGTCTATCTCTAAGCTTTCCGGATCATCTTGAATTGCCCAAATCTGAGTCCGTATGAGAAAGTTATGGCCATTTTCCAACGGACGTCGAAGCTGAGTCGGGCAGCGCACACGCGGGCGGGCGGCACCAGGCGCGCGGCGTGAGGCAGCGTGCGCGCGCGGGCGCACGGGCAGCCTGCTGGCCCTTGCCAGACATCGCGATTTTGACCCTCCTTCACTCCAATCCTCATAACTTCTTCTCTAGACGTTTAAATTGGTCCGTTCCGGACTCTATGGACTCCTAAGACATAGAGCTACAACATATCAAAAATTTAGAGCTACTCATTAATATTAACATGGCCAATCTTAGGCCAAAGTACTAAGTTTATACTCTATTTTGAATGTTTTAAGTGTTCTTCACTAAAACCATCAGCAAATCTTCAGTTTTACACCTTTTTACTTGATTCCAGTTAGGTTAACTTTGTAACCTATGAAACTACAATACCATAACAACAAATAAATTAAACACACATGAAATCATAGCTATAAAGTCTTCTAAACCGTCCAACAGTCCATGTTTATCCAAAAATGTCCATTGTTCTTCATGTTCTTCATCCTCCTTAAGCATAGATACAGATTTATTCCATTTTTATTCCACTTTGAAGTTATTAATAGCTTACATAATCTCTTAACAATATTTATACATAATCATAACAAACAACATCAAGAATTGTGGCAAGAACCAACCCACAAGCACAAAAGCTTACAAACCATGGACACTTGGAAAAACCTCAACCAAATCAAATGGAATGGGTTTAAGTTAGTTGTTTACCTTTGCAAATTCTTCCTGGATGATGAGGAGGCTAGCTAGGCTTGGTTTACTTGAGTCCTTATTTTTGCTTCTTCCTCACCCCTGCTCCTTCTTCCTTCTCCTTTTCTTTCTTCCCGAACTCTTCTTCTTCTTTCTTCTTTAGAATAGTGAATGCTTGATGAAGAAGATGAAGATGGAGTTATGCAAGCTTAGGAGATGATTACCTCTCTACTCCTCCTTCTTGTTTCTAAAGGGCTCGGTTAAAGCTTGAAGATTTCTCTTCTTCTTCCTTAGCTCCCACCCGAACACTCTCTCTTCCTCTAGCTTGTTTCTTACTTCCAAACTCTTTCTCTCTCTATTTGCTCTCTCCCTCTTAGAAATTCTGCAGAAATTGGAAATGGAGAGTAGATGAATGAGTTGTTTGGGTCTTCTAGGTGCCTTAGAAGAGATGGGAGGAATATTGGAGAGCTCAAGACATTTGTCTAGGTGGGGAAAATAAATGTTTGGCATGTTTGTGCTTGGAAAATGAATCTCCCAACACTTTGTTTCCTCTCCTCTTTCCAACCGTACACCTCTCTCTCTCTCTCTTACACCAAATGCTAATTTTTGTGCCCATATCCCACATGGGTCATGTCTTGGGTCATAGGTTGGGTTATGGGTTTGGGTCATTTCTTTGGGCCACCCATAATAAACATTTGGGCCACTAAATAAATCACCAATGACTCCAAATAAAATTCTAACACTTGGAAAAATTATCTATTCATATACACGCCTTAACTAAATTATTCAATATCGAAAAAGACGAAAAAAATATTTGACATGAATAGTGCCTCGGGAAACGTGCCCCATGAATAGTATTTTTAACGACGCTACGTGAAATTAATTATTCACTTAAACAAAACTATAACACGTAAAATTTCATGCATTCACATAACCCAAGTTGTCACACAACCTTTAAACATGCAATATAAAAATAATATTAATAAAATATAATATATTCATTAATATTCAAAAATTCGAATTACAAGACAAAATCCAGAATTCCCGGTCGTTACATCATCCCCCTTTATAAGAATTTTGTCCCCAGAATTACAACCTAGGTACAGGAAACTTAGCATGGGTTCACTCAAAAAGATGCGAATAATTCTTGCTCATCTTCTCTTCCAGTTCCCATGTAGCTTCTTCAGCTACGTGGTTCCTCCAAAGTATTTTGGCCGAATGGATGTCTTTATTTCTTAACGTCTGCTCCTTCCTATCTAATATTTGGACAAGAATCTCTTCATATAACAAGTCTCGCTCAACTTGAATTGGTTCATAGGATATCATATGCTTGTAGTCGGGTTTATATGGCCGCAACACAGAAATGTGGAACACATTGTGAATGTGCTCAAGTTCAGGAGGTAGAGCTACCTCATACGCCACTTCATCTACCCTCTTTAAAACTTCAATAGGTCCTACGAACTTGAGACTTAATTTTCCCTTTTTCCCATTTTCCCAAATCTGATCTTTCCTTTCCAAGGAGATACCTTCAAAAATACAAAACTGCTAACTTCAAAGTCTCGCTTCTGACGATGCAAAT
The DNA here is from genome assembly GCA_034770075.1 of Aralia elata. Lineage (NCBI taxonomy): Eukaryota > Viridiplantae > Streptophyta > Magnoliopsida > Apiales > Araliaceae > Aralia > Aralia elata. The sequence goes on along the minus strand of CM068385.1, from coordinate 10,376,505 downwards.
CGACATATTTTTTCTGTCGATCCTGAGCCGCTACCAATCGAGCTCTTATCACCTTGACGACATCTACAGTTTACTGTACCAATTCAGGTCCCAACAGTCTCCGTTCACCAACTTCGTCCCAACACAGAGGTGTTCGACACTTCCTTTCGTATAATGTTTCATATGGCGGCATGCCAATACTTGCATGATAACTGTTATTATAGGCAAACTCAACCAATGATAGGTGATCATCCCAGCTGTCTTTAAAATCCATCACACATGCTCTAAGCATGTCCTCCAGTGTCTGAATCGTTCGTTCACTTTGCCCATCCGTTTGAGGATGATATGCCGTACTTAACCTCAACTGAGTTCCCAACCTTTCTTGTAAGCTCTTCCAAAAATTCGACGTGAAACGCGGATCTCTGTCAGATACAATAGATACCGGCACTCCATGTCGTGACACAATCTCTTTCATATATAACTTTGCTAGCTGCTCCAGATTGTACCCTATCTTGATCGATAGAAAATGTGCAGATTTAGTTAAACGATCCACGATCACCCAGATTGCATTGTAACCCTTCTGAGTTGATGGAAGCCCCGTCACAAAATCCATCGTGATATGCTCCCACTTCCACTCTGGAATCTCCAGCGGTTGTAGCAGTCCACCCAGTTTCTGATGTTTTGCTTTTACCTTCTAACATGTCAAACATCGCCTAACACATTCCGCGACCTCCCTCTTCATATTTGGCCACCAGAAGTGCTGACGCAAATCCTGATACATCTTGGTACTACCAGGGTGTATCGAGTACCTTGTAGATTGAGCTTCTTGTAAAATCTCTTCCCTCAACTCCGAAACCATCGGTACCCAGATCCTCCCTTGAAACCTTAGCAATCCTGTGCTATTAGTTTTGTACTTCAAATCCTCTCCATCTGAGATTTGCTTCTTTATGGCAACACATTCATCATCCTGTCCTTGAGCCTCCTTTATTTTATCTAATAAAGTCGGACTCGCCTCCACTGTGAATAATTTCTCGTTTGCATTTGTCGGATACTTGACTTCCAACTCTAGTCTTTCCATTTCTTTTATTAGTTCCTCTTGAGTTGTCAGCATCATCAACTTATCTCTGCCCTTCCTACTTAGAGCATCAACTACTACATTGGCCTTACCTGAATGGTATCGAATCTCACAATCGTAATCCTTGATCAACTCCAACCATCGCCTCTGCCTCATGTTTAGTTCCTTTTGAGTGAAGATATACTTTAGACTTTTGTGGTCTGTGTATATTTCACACTTCTCCCCATATAGATAGTGTCTCCAAATCTTCAGAGCAAACACCACTGTCGCTAGTTCCAGGTCGTGAGTCAGATATCCCTTCTCATAGTCCTTCAGTTGTCGTGACGCATACGCAATGACTTTCCCATGCTGCATCAATACACACCCAAGGCCTTTATGTGACGCATCACTGTACACCACAATCCCCATGTATTATTTGGTAGTGATAACACATGTGCTTCACTAAGTTTCCTCTTCAACTCCAAGAAACTCTCTTCGCACTTATCCGTCCACTGAAACTTCACAGTCTTCCTCGTCAAATTTATCAACGGTGTTGCTATCTTTGAAAAGTTCTGAATAAACCTCCGATAGTAACCCGCTAATCCCAAGAAACTTCGGACTTCTATCGGCGTCTTTGGCTGCTCCCAGTTTATTACTGCTTCTACCTTCGCAGGATCCACTGATACACCATCCTTGTCAATTACGTGCCCCAAAAACTGCACCCTTTGTAGCCAAAATTCACACTTGGAAAGCTTTGTATATAGCTTCTCCCCTCTCAGCGTTTCCAGGACTATCCTTAAATGCTCGACGTGTTCCTCCTCTGTCTTCGAGTAGACTAGGATGTTATATATGAAAACGACAACAAATTTATCCAGGTATTGCTTGAACACTCTGTTAATCATGTCCATAAATGTTGTTGGCGTGTTCGTTAGCCCAAACGACATCACCAAAAACTCAAAGTGTCCATATCGAGTTCTAAATGCTGTGTTTGGAATATCCTCCTGCCTCACCTTCAGTTGGTGATATCCCATCCTCAAGTCAATCTTCGAAAAGTATTTTGCTCCCTTCAATTGATTAAACAAATTATCAATCCTGGATAACGGGTACTTGTTCTTAATCGTGACTTTGTTCAACTCCCGATAGTCAATGCAAAGCCTAAGAGATCCGTCTTTCTTCTTTACAAATAGTACTGGCGCTCCCCATGGATATACACTCAGACGAATATACCCCTTATTTAGTAACTCCTACAGTTGAACCATCAATTCTTTCATCTCCACTGGTGCCATCCTGTACGATGCCTTTGAGATCGGTGCGGTTCCCGGTACCAAATCAATTACAAACTCGACCTCTCTATCCGGTGGTAAACCAGGTAACTCATCTGGGAAAACATCTGGAAATTACCTTACAACAGGTACTGACCCAGCTCCCCCCTACTCTTTGAGTATTAATCACATGAGCCAAATAACCTATGCAACTTTTCCTTAGCAATTTCCTCGCTTGCATCATCATCAGACAACAAGATTGTCTCGGCGATTTACTACCATCGAATACAACCTTCGACTTATTCGGAGTCTTCAAGTGTACACACTTCTTCTTACAATCAATTACAACTTCGTGTATAGATAACCAATCCATTCCAAAGATAACGTCAAATTCTCCTAGTCGTATCGGAATCAAGTTTACGCCCAAACTATATCCTCTTATTTCAGCATAGCAATCTCTATGAATATGTTCTACAGGAATAACTTCTTTATTAGCTACTTCCACGTTCATTGGATTCTCTAATTTCTCACGAGGTAAGTTTAAGCATTTAGCAAATTCAACCGACATAAATGAACAGGTAGCACCCGAATCAAATAATACGTATGCATTAATATTATTGATCGAAATAATACCTGACACCACATCCTTCGACTCCACTGCATCCTGACACCACATCTCGATAGAATGGAAAGCACTCTCGGCAGGACGTAGAGTTGTCTCGGCATTGCAGTGCTAAATCATAGGTTCATAGAGTCTGTCAGGAAAGCATAGTAATAGGCTCGGCAGATCATAGAGCTCACTCGGCAGCACTCTCTAGGCATCGTAGAGTTGTGCATGTCAACGCAGAGCTTGCAAGGCAATCGTAGAGAGTGGCTCGGTAGAACAAGGAGCTTACTCAGGTTCGTAGAGTGCATACTACGAAGAAAAGATCACTGTGCTAACATGGGTTCGTAGAGTCAGTCCAAGTCAGCCACTTCTACGACTCCCATGAACAGTCTGTAATCAAGCAACAATGTAGAGCAGTCACTGTTGAAGCACTCAAAGATATAGTGGCAATCTTCAAGACTACCAAGCAAGCTGAGCATGAGCTATCAGACATAGCAATATCTCTGAGCACAACCAAAGCATCAAGCCATAACAGAGATCAAAGGAAAAGGTCAAGTAATCACTCTATGATCTATCAAGACTCTAGACCTGCATCAAGACAAAGGTCGTAGAGTAGGAAAGTTATTGCAAGATCAAGTGATCGTATAGTTGTCTCTAAGACAACAGAAGCACTCTAGCAGTCTCAGTAAAACAAAGCAAGAAGATTATAGAGCAGAACTCTATAACATACGGAAGAATGTTTGAAGATTAAAGTAGAGCAGTCCTCTACATCAAAGATGCCACAGCAAACGGAGCATTATAAAGCAGTCCTCTATGACATAGCAGCAGAGCCAAAAGAATGTAGAGTAGTCCTCTATGATAAGCATATTGCAGCAATGGCTCAACGAAGGTCATAATGCTATGCTCTGGAACGAAAAGCTAAAAGATCACAGAGCACAAGGAAGCACAGACTGCAGTATAGTGAGAAGCATATCAAAGCATAATGCAAGTACAGTCAGCCACTCTACGAACTGCAAGGCAGCACAAGGCCACAACTGAAGTAAACAGTTAACTCTACAACCCAAGGTAACAACCTTCAGTTTGAAGCAAATAAGTTAACTCTACGATCAAAGCTACAGGCTACACCTAAGATGATCGTAGAGTAAGTGCCAGCTAGATTAAAGATATTAAAGCACTCAGGGTTGCTATCCCAAGATGAGCACCAGAGCAGATAAAGGAGTATAATAAGTAACCAATTTGAGTGGAGCTCAAACAGTCATACTTGCAGCAGTCAACAAGCAGCGCATGTGAGTCCACTATCTTGGTACTAGCTAATGGATGTTGTCTCAGCCATCACTAGCAGACTTAAGGAAGCAAAATACTCAGTGGTACAACAAACAAATCTGCAGAAAGTTAGTCTCCAACGGAAAGAAGTGCAACAGGAAGAAAATGGAGAACTACAAAAGAGAAAATCACACTCAAATGTAGGTGTGTGTTGGAATGCAGTAAGCAAGAGAGAAAGAACACAAACTGTACAATCAGCTAGAAGCTTCACTGCAACACAAGAGGTATGCTAAAGGGCTGGCATATGAGCTAAGAGTCAAATGACCAAGAAGCCAAGATCTAGAGCAACCAGATCCAAAACGGACAACTCTATGATCAAGCAAGGAACACTATGTGCTGAATAGATAAAAGACTGACTTGGACAAGTCAACTAGTGTTCAACAGAAGTGATCGTCTGCATCTTCTATGTACCAGAGGAAGGAAGGGATTCAACGACCATCATCAGCAGCATCCAGAAGAAGATCACAAATAGTTGCCAAGTACCTGAAGATGAAAGAGTTCAAAGTTCATCTTGGCAGCACAACCCAACAAACATCAACACACCAAAGAGGGTAGAGCGTCCTTGTCTTAAGCGACTAAACAAAGTCAAGTCTGCTGGCTTTAGTCTACCTGATTCCAAGGCTGCTGGCCTTGCAAAGTTCTTTGTGAACTGGTTTCCAAATCTGCTGGACTTGAAGAGGGTCATTGGATCCTTGTCCGAGGGACTAAAAATAACTCACGTCTGCGGGACGCAAGAGGTGTCGGAGGATCCGTGTCTGCGGGGCTTGAGGAGGGTCATAGGATCCTTGTCTTTGTGGCTAAAAATAACTCTTGTCTCCTGGACTTGAGGAGGGCGTAGAGTCCTTGTCTTTGTGACCAAAACATTTAGTGGATTCCTATTGGTTAAAGTAGAAGAGTGGAGTAGGAGTTATTTAGTCTCCGAACCACTTAAAATCTCTTGTGTCATTTACTTTATGTCATCTACATTATGTACAATGAACTGCTATATATGTTATCAAATATACCATAAATTTGTAAATTAAACTGAGATTATGTTTGTATCTATGAAGGGGATATTAATGTTTATTCCACAACAAGTGGCGTAATGGTGCAAGCCGCCCTGGCAACGAACCGTAAACCCGGACGACTCAGGATCGACTCCCACTAGCAATACTTGGAGGGGCACTAATAATGCTCCGATGTGGCCACGGGGACGTGGGTGTTAGCCCGTATGAAAAGCCTGATCCGGGGTGGGGAGATTAATCGGGTTGCGACACGGAAACTCCACATTATCAAAAAAAAGATATTAATGTTTATTCCGATGTGCATGAATTGATTCTCTATTTCATAACTATTATTCTTTCATGAATAAAATGAAAAAGTTTTAAAGGATTTATTCAACCCCCCTTCTAGATCCACATTGTGTCCCCGGGAACCAACAATTGGTATCAAAGCGGGTTCTCATGAATATGTTAAAGTTCACGCTTTGAGTAGATCCATGACACAAATCTAGATCAGTTCTAAGTCTAGGTAATGGTTGACAAGACAATGAGCTAACAAGTTAAAAATTGTATGTACAGGAAAAATTGTCATAAGCTATTCAGGCTGTACCATGGGCTTAAATGAAAAATCATCATCACCAGGCATGCTGATGTTTTTGAGCATATCGATCATCTCACAAGGAGGAAATAGTTTAGATGCAACAAGAACGAAGATATTCTCAATTAAAAAGGGAATCTGCATCTCCACCCAAAATGTTGTGAAGCTCTACAAATGATGATCAATGAGATATCTAAGTGATAATGTGTCATCATCAATGCACTTACAACGATGACTCCATGAGCTTCTCAGCATTTATGACATGTTCCCTCTTTACATAATATGAACTCAGAGGTTCATCCAAGTGTATCAATGATTATAGGATGTCATAACCAACTATGTGTAGAAGTCAAAGATGTGCTCAATATATCAGTTAATGCAACATAATGAAGGAACAAATGATGAAACCAGCAATGGCCTAAGAAACTTCAAATCATCAACTGACAAGGAAGTGCATCATTGTTAGCAGCACCACTGACTGTCAAGAAATTGACATCAGTGAGGCATCTATCTCTGTCTCCTTAAAATGCAAATGTCTTTGACTGTTAATATATATTGCATAGCTGCATGTCTTCATACTTCAGTAGCATATCGAGAAATCATTTTCCAGCCCAAAAGGAAAAAGAAAGAAAGTGAGAGTAATGGTTTAACAATCACTTTGATGTCTATCCATATTTGAGGCTGAAAATAAAACTCTTGAGATGAATATCTGAATTCTTTGCAAATAGAGTCTTCTCCTATCTTATTACTAAATGAGTAAAAATGTGCTTAAACTGTTTTGCAATTGTTGTTGTGTGTATTAATAAAAACTCATAATTATTTATCTTGTGATTGAGAGTTTATTCTTAGATGTGAAAAACCAAGTGTTCAGGGATTGTAATCTATAATATCACCTCACGTTATTTAACTTTGTTATTTGAGAGGTGACTGTGCTTAATGAGCTATTTACTTCTTATCTTAGTTCTCATACCTTACTTAATGAGTAATGCATTACTTCATGATCTAAGTCTTTGATAAAGTCGTAGAGTATAATCATGTCTGTTGTTGTACATTGAAGGGTTGTAGAGACTGATCAACTCTACGAACCATCTAGGTACAACTCACAGAATTGACCATCACTCTACTAAGGTTCAAACATTTAGAACAAGATGCAAGCAATGACTCATCTAAAGTGAAGGCTTGAAAACCCACATCCGTTTTTATCATGTTTTCTCTCTCACACACACTGTCATGCAACATGTTTAATTATCATCTCATACAAGCTGCATAATGCAAAATTGTGAAAACACGGTCTGGAAAAGACTTGAGCTTCCAAAAGAACTAACTCAGCAGGACCTAAAGAATATTGGGTACCAAGTTAGAAATCTATTTACTCTGTAGGTATCATAATTGCTTTATCCTCACATAAGAATATTCAAGGAAGAAGTAATAGACGAATGATCCTTATCAACGAACTTCTGGCAAGCGGCAAAAGCATGGCTCCCCAGTAAATCTCTCTCAAGAGTTGGAGCTCCATAACTCAAGAAACATACAAGAACCAAGTCTTCATCAGCTTTACGATCACAATGTAAATGGAAGGATCATAGAGTAACCAAAGATCCAAGACTTCATCAACTCTACAATAGCAGTACAAAGAAAAGGATCGTAGAGTAACCAGTGCTATAGAGAATGCTCTACGATCGGATAAATAAAGATGGACATTCATCTAGGATGGAAGTATCAACTATGGGGGAGCAACAATCTGATAAAATTAGCAAAGCTCAGTCAAAGAAAGTGAAGAGATGAAGGCAAAACTACAAGGAGGAGAAAATGAAAAAGAGTCACAAAGCTACAACCTTTGGTGCAGAAAAAAGTATTTGAGCCTAACAGATGGCATGTGAGCATGTAGGGTCAAAAGTTCTCCAGCAGGTTAAGAGACAAATAAAGTCATTGATCTCAACTGTTTCATGACTCAAGCAAAATGAAGCTCCTATAGTCCTTAAGGTGACACTCTATCATACATAACCTTGTCCCAGACTCAGAGTCCTAAAACTCTGTGCCTGATAAACCAAATGAATCCTCATCATAGAATCCCTAAATTCTACGACTGTCAAACCAGGTCAGCCATACTATTCAAAGTCGTAGAGTTATTATGATTGACATCATGATCATAGAGTATGTTGACTCTACGACCACAGCCTACTAAACACTACTACCATACTATATGTCTAACCAAAGCCAAGGAGTACAGTGATGACATTCTATACACCATATCCAAACAGTCCTTCCTCAGACAAGCGCCTCAGAGACAAACCAAGCCTTACGTTTCAAACCTAGAGGCCTGCCCTTTCCGAGCTTCCTTAGTCCTGTTGAAAGACAAAATCAGAATGCATCACCAACATTTCTCCAGAGCTTAAGATGTAAAAGAAACAAAGGAGAAAAGTTGATCCCTTAAAAAAAAGTTGATCATGGGACTCTTTAGAAGAGAAAGAAGCTGATCCTAAGGGAAAATCTTCACCTAGCAAATAATTCAGCTCTACTACAAGATCAGATTCAAAGCATGAAGATTATCATCTCGAATGTCAAGAGAAAACAAGGTTCCTTCAAAGATTACTTACTCCAGAAGGAAGCCACTACAAGCCTAAATGGAGACTCTCTCATCAAAGTCTGCACTCACTAAGATAAGTGCAAGTTAGCATCTGAGCAGCAGTAGGTGTGACCAAGCTCTACTCTCAAAGAAGACATGATCGTAGAGTGAAGGGTAATAACATCAAGTCACCTTACGAACGGGCAAAGTCAACAGTCAAAAGGACATGGGCCACGTTCTTAAACTAGAGTAACTGATGTGCAGCAGTTATAGAAGTTTCAACACAGTTGGCCACGTTCAGCAAATGGGTCTCTCACACGCATACTTTACAAAAAGAAGGAACTGATATAAGTCAAAATTCAAATACTGACGGTTGCTCTTTCCTATCAGTTATCAACATTGTTCCTCTCATAAAGCAGTGCTGATCTCTCAAAAACCTAAAATCATCAAATCTTCAGCAAACCAAAACCAGCAACCTCCAGAAGCTTCAAAACCCTTATTACTTCGAATCTCTATCTATAGTCAAATATTCTTCAACCCTCATTATGGAAAACTATCATAGCGTATCAGGTATTCAACTTAGTTTCGACAAATTTGAAGAATCAAATGAGAAATTCAAGGACATCCTTAAAAGTGTGAAGCAAGTAGGATTCTCAGAATGCCTAGGATCAAACACCAAGATCTTCTCTGATTTTATCAAGGAATTCTACCATAATACAGTAATCGATGGTGATGTTCTGACTACTAAAGTTTGTGGAATGCTGCAGAAATTAATCAATGTTTGGGATTTACCAACCAAGGTTTATCATCCCTAGAAGAAATCGATTCTGATAAAGGCAAGAAACTGATGGGCTATGTGAAGAATCCCCATCTGAAGGGAATGAAGAAAAAGGAATTTCCTGAGAAATTCGAATTCCTAGCTGAGATTGTGGGCAAGTGTATTCTATGTAAAGATACTGCCCATGATACTGTGAATGATCTGCAACTGAAGATTATGATTGCCATTATCATGAAGAGAAAGATGAATTTTGGAACTATGCTGACGAATTGGTTAGTCAAAGAAGCCAGGAAAGTGAAGTCATCAGATAAATCGGTCCTAAAGATCTACTATGGAAGGTTCTTGAGCATCATACTAAAGAAAAGGCTGAAAAGCAAAATTGGGGATGATGAGGGAGAAACCCTAAATGTCCATAAAATCATGTCACCCAAATTATTTGATAATTGGAAGAAAAATCCCATGGAGAACAAGAAGTTGAGAATATCTGGTAGCAGTAGCAAAGGGACTTCAAAGGCTGGCAAAGGGAAGAGGAAAACTAGTATATTAAAGGAGGAATCATCTCAATCTGAAGACTCTTCATCCCCTTAGCCCATTCCCTCAAAATCACTCAAGAAGAAGGTAAAAATTGAGGCAGCCCCAGTGAAAGGTTCCTCCTCCTCGAAAGAAGAATCTAAAGAAGAGAAAGAAGCATCCAAGGCAACTATACTCAAGTCCTCAAAAAGGAGACAGAGTTCAAGAATAAAGCAAATGATGGAACTCTCAAGTCAAAGAAGTAAAGAAGAGATTCCACCAGTGATAGTTGACCTTGGAGATGATGATGGTGAGAGTGATAAAGCTGAGGCTGCAGAGATAAGTAAAAATGTGGCATCCAGTGATGAATCTGCTGGAAAGGATGTGATCACAAGTGAGTCTAAATCAGAAAGTGAGGAAATAGCTATGTCTATTGAAAAGAGTCTCAATAAATCAACAAAAGATGATGATATGGAAGCAAGCTATGAAGATCAGTCAACTAGTGAATCAGTTAAAAAATCAAAAGAAGCAATTATGGAGGAGATTACCAAAGAAGTTGAAACTGATAAAGGAAAGGATTCAAAGGAAGTGATTATGAAGGAAGCAAGTTCAAAGAACATGAGTGTCACAAAATCTGATAAAGGGAATGAAACAATGGATAATGATGAAGTACCACAGGATTCTGACTCTGAGAACAGTGCATCAGAAAGCAACTTCAAGCCAGCAACCACGAGAATGCGAAGGAGGATTGTGCTGGAAGCCTGTGACAAACCAGGAGCTGTGTTGCCAATAAGATAGATAGATTATGGCGACGGTCAAATGAAAGTGGTATCAATGACCATAGAGGATCTTCTTAACAATTTTCAAGACATTAAGCTTGATCGCACTACAGTTCTATATGATCCTGACAGTGAACAACTGACATGGTTTTACCCGTAGATACCCTGGTTAAAGGCCATTGAATTTGGAGATACAAGCTTCATCAGCTGGTGTTACTCAAAATTTCCAAATCTAAAGCTGATTTCTCAGAACTTCCCAAGAGTTCAATCTTATCCAAAGATGCTGATCAAGGATACTCAACATTTCAAAGTCTACCGCCATGCTGAAGGTATATACATTCCTTACTATATGTTTGAAAATAGTGATAAAGGCCAGCTCATAGAGACAATGGTTGTGGAACCCCCTAACTCTACGACCACAGCTTCCCAGACTAAGCTAACTGTCACCTCCACTCAAATACCTTCTGATATCCCTTCCTCATCCACCAAAGAGTTATTTGATATTGTCATCGCTCTTGAAAACATTTACAAGAGTGAAAAATCCAAGTCAACTATACCAATCCTTGAAGATGTCCTGATTGACCAAGAGTTGTTAAAAAATTTCGAAGAATTGCTTGGAAACATTTCCTCAGTCACAAAAGCAGCAAAGAAGATGAGTGAAAGTGAAGACAATGAATTCTACCAGAAGTTGCAAGCCTCATTCACATATATGTCCTGAAAGCTCCATCAACGAGATCAAATATATCTCAAGTCTATTGAGCAGCAGAAAGTTGAAGCTCTGAAACTCCAACAACAGAATGCATACTCTCTTCAGACTCTGACAGCTAAAATAGAGAACCTTAGCCAGTCTCTCACTCATCAAATGGAGCTTGGCCAGCAGAAGGTGAAAATGGAAGTTGGTAATACCTTCTACTTAGTTGAACAGCTCATTACGCATGTTCAGTATCTCTCCCAAATGATTAATGACAAAAAGGGGGAGAAAAAGATGAAGCATAAGAAGAATAAAAAGAGGATAAGTGTTGGTATGAAAAGAAAGGACCTGAAGAAGAACAAACATGAAGCACCAACAACTGAGGGGGAGCCAGGAGAAGAAGAAGTTGAAGAAACAGTTGCAAGAAGTAAGGGGGAGCAAAATCCAGAGGAGGATCCAGAAAATGCAGAAGAATAAGAGGACAACAGCAGGAGAAAGCAGTCACAAGATACCATCAAGAAGAAGGTATATCTCTAACAATCAAGGAGGAATTAACTGTCTTATGCTAGTAACTAGGATCTCCTTGTTAGATTACTATAGCTTGTGAATTGCATATGTTTAAATTGATGTAAATGACTATCTTGAATGCACATCATTTCATTTCATCTAGCAATACAATGACTTACTGTATCATAAGTCACATCAGCACTCATACACTTGCATATATTGCTTAAATTGAATGTTATGCTATTAGTGTTTTTGTCATCATCAAATAGGGGGAGATTGTTGGGAATCAGCATGCAATCGTTAAGCTCATTATCATAGAGGAGAATGTTATAAGATATGCATATGATTGCCTATATTCATTATATGTGATTTGATTGATGACAAAATGATAAAGAAGAACATTCATACTGATAAAGCCTTGTAAAGTCCTTAAATAAAATATATGTATAAGGACTTAGAAGATCAAATATGTTAGGTTGATATAAGCTGAATGAACATTTATTTAATCAAAACATGTTTGTAAGATTAGGTTTTGTAAAGTCCTTAAATGAATTTGATGTACAAAGATTTAGAATAGAAAAAGATTAAACTTGTTAGGTTGATTTCATATACTGTAATGATATATGGAAAAACATAGGGCCAGACTGGTCATAGAGCATTGCACTGACTAAGTGAAGGATCGTAGAGCAGTCAGTCAACATCGTAGAGCCAAATATGCCATCACAGGGTTTGCCAGGAAAACGTAGAGAAAAGCTCGGCAGGACGTAGAGTTTTCTCGGCAGGAAGTAGAGCACTCTCGGCAGGACGCAGAGTTTCCTCGGCCAAACGTAGAGCACTCTCGGTAGGACGTAGAGTTCTCTCAGCAGAATGGAAAGCACTTTCAGCAGGACCTAGAGTTGCCTCGGCATTGCAGTGCTAAATCACAGGTTCGTAGAGTCTGTCAGGCAAGCACAGTAACAGGCTCGACAGATCATAGAGCTCACTCGGCAGCACTCTCTAGGCATCATAGAGTTGTGCATGTCAACGCAGAGCTTGTAAGGCAATCATAGAAAGTGGCTCAGCAGAACAAGGAGCTTGCTCAGGTTCGTAGAGTGCACACTACGAAGAAAAGATCACTGTGCTAACATGGATTCGTAGAGTCAGTCTAAGTCAACCACTCTACGACTCCCATGAACAGTCTACAATCAAGTAACAACGTAGAGCAGTCACTACTGAAGCACTCAAAGATATAGTGGCGATCTTCAAGACTATCAAGCAAGCTGAGCATGAGCTATCAAACATAGCAAGATCTTTGAGCACAACCAAAGCATCAATCCATAACAGAGATCAAAGGAAAAGGTCAAGTAATCACTCTACGATCCATCAAGACTCTAGACCTGCATCAAGATAAAGGTCGTAGAGTAAGAAAGTTACAGCAAGATCAAGTGATCATATACTTGAGTATAAGACAACAGAAGCACTCTAGCAGTCTCAGCAAAACAAAGCAAGAAGATCATAGAGCAGAACTCTATGACATAAGGAAGAATGTCTGAAGATTAAAGTAGAGTAGCCCTCTATATCAAAGGTGCCACAGCAAACGGAACATCATAGAGAAGTCCTCTATGACACAGCAACAGAGCCAAAAGAACGTAGAGCAGTCCTCTATGATAAGCATACTGCAGCAATGGCTCAACGAAGGTCATAATGCTATGCTCTGGAACGAAAAACTAAATGAAGATCATAGAGCACAACGAAGCACAGACTGCAGTATAGTAAGAAACACATCAAAACACAATGCAAGTACAGTCAGCCACTCTACGAACTGCAAGGCAACTCAAGGCCACAACTGAAGTAAACAGTTAACTCTATGGCCCAAGGTAACAGCCTTCAGTTTGAAGCAAACAAGTTAACTCTACAATCAAAGCTACAGGCTACACCTAAGATGATCGTAGAGTAAGTGCTAGCTGGATTAAAGATATTAGAGCACTCAGGGTTGCTATCCCAAGATGAGCAGCTGAGCAGATAAAGGAGTATAATAAGTAACCAATTTGAGTAGAGCTCAATAGTCATACTTACAGCAGTCAACAATCAGCGCATGTGACTCCACTATCTTGGTACCATCTAATGGATGTTGACTCAGCCATCACTAGCAGACTTAGGGAACTAAAATACTCAGTGGTACAATAAACAAATCTATAGAAAGTTAGTCTCCAATGGAAAGAAGTGAAATGGGAAGATATCAACGGCAAGCTACCAACGGAAAGAAAATGGAGAACTACAAAATTGAAAATTACACTCAAAGGTAGGTGTGTGTTGGAATGCCGTAAGTAAGAGAGCAAGAACATAAACTATACAATCAGCTAGAAGCTTCACTGCAACACAAGAGGTATGCTGTGACACCCCCAAATTCAGGTTTCCTAACCTCGAATTCGGTGTTCACGATACTTAACAACAAACATACTTTCTAACTAATGCGGAATAATAAACATACATTGTTTATCGAAATAGTAATAAAGTCTTACAATCATGGTCCCAAGGTTCTTTAACCTTAACTTAAAACATACCCTCAATACAATAAGAGTTCACATAGCCAAATAACATTTTCAGATAACTAATACATAAGCCCTATCAGGCAGCTATTCTTGCACCTTCCCTTTTCCTTTGTCCCCTTTTGACGTTTCTGCCTTAGCTGAAATAAAGATCATGATATAGCAAGGGTAAGCAACTAGTTTGTGTCGACGCCGGGTTTTCGCTTTCTCTTGGTCTCTTCCAAATTTTAGCCTTTTGATTTAGATGACGTTTGGAAAAGGTCGGCATTGATGTCGACGGGGTTTTGAAAGATCGCTTTTATGATGAGCCGATTAACCAGAGTCGCCAGTTGGTATATTTGAAATGGATGTACCAACTCATCCGAGTTTTCGTTTTTTATAAATCGCTGGCTCATGTGTGACTCCGAATTAATTAGTCTGCGAATCGAGATTCATAGAGTTCGGGGGCTTGCTTAAGTAAGGGGAAGGTGTTAGGCACCCCTCGACTTCCGTGAAACACGGTTACCGCAATCTTGATGCTTTCCTATCCTTTAATTCATGAAATGTGTGTGTGCGCGCGCTTGTGTGTGGGTGTGTGTGTCTATGTGAATGATGTGGTGAGTTTGTATGAAAGAATCATTTGGATCTTTAGGGAAAGTCGTGCTTTAATTTGATAACGCTTCGGAATGTCTTTTCGGTATACACGAGAAAGCTTTATTCTTTATGAGAAAAGTTTGATTCTAATTGTCCAAAACTAGGGGATTTTCATTAAGTGTCGTTTTGGCAAGACAAGAGTTTTAAACCTTCGTCAAAATAGGAATCGAGATCTATACGTTGCTTTCATAAAATGATGGGCAATTTCTAGGATCTCTTTAACCCTATGCACAACGGTTTAATAAAACGTCAATTATTTATAAAATCATTTCGTGTGATGTTTTGGAAAACGATTTTTTCTTTGGCTTTCTCGTTAGATAGGAATCGACATTCATTAACATTTCTCAAATTTTAACCTCGTGATTCTAATGTCCTACTTTGATTGATTTTATGAAAGTCTTCATTGTTTTAGTTTTGAAATCAATTTTTTTGGTGTCACAAATCAAATGAAGCAATAAAAAGCGCGGGGTTATTCATGGGCATGTAAGCCATCAAAATAAACCCCAAACGCATACAATCCCATCTTTTCACTATGACGGGGCCTTAAATCCGATTCTCGCCTTAGCGTCGTTTTAAGGCCCGACGGTTACATGTTCACAACGAAGGATTACATTATTCCTAAATACATACGTCAAAATTTGTCCGTCATCGGATTCGGACCACGGGGTCGCTTTCCTAGGCTCACAACCACGATTACTACGTACTCACAAATCAAACATTACAATAAATAACCAACAACACGAAAATTCTAACAATATCACGACATCCTAAATAGCAAATTAAAGGAATCACAACCAATACATCTCTTATACAACAAGCAAGAAATCAAAACGTGAATATCATCGGGTTATTAAGAAGAATTTTTGTTCCAATGGAACCCTCGCAAATAATCCCTAATTCATTGTTTTCACAATAAATTACATGAAGACTACATTAATTTTAGCCAAATGATATGATAAATTGCTAGAATAAAGGGAAATTTCACCTTGCAATTGATACCAAAATGGAAGTAGACTTGTGTATTGGAATAGAAGAAATATGTGTGTTACAATCAAATCAAAGAGTAAAAACCCTCTCTTTTGATCTTCCTTTCTCTCCTATTTGTTGCAAAAATTATGGTGTTTTTCCTCTCTATTCCCGATTTTCTGCTGCTGCTCTTGCTGAATTTCTTCTTCCTCTTTCAAAAAACTGCTGACCCTCCTGTATGCTGCCGAAGCTGGCTTAAATAGGCTGGCCAAAGCCAGCCGCAGATCTATCTGCGGCTTCCGGCCGCAGATGGATCTGCGGCTGGCCAGCTGGCACGCCTCCCATCGCACTCAGCTGGTAGTGCCTGGTTTCCTGGTTTCCGTGCTGGCGCACCCACTTGGCCGCAGATCTATCCGCGGCTGGCGGGCCTGACTTTCTCGATTTTCGTGCCACGCCTCGATTTTCGTGCCGCAACGTCGGTTTTCGCTGACAGGCTCGGGTTCTGCAGTCCGGGAATTTCCGGGAGACATGCTACCTCATTCGGAAGTATATGCCTCGGACGGCTTTATTGTCACGTAAACTTGGGTTGCCCAAAACATTGCGGCGGTGCCGGGCGCTCGCCCTTGTGCCCGCTCCTTGGCTCCCGCAAGCTGGTTCAATTGACGATTTCGCCCTCCTGTCATGGTTAGTAGAAGGAAACGCAAAATTTGGGTGTCTACAGCTGCCCCTCTTTATCATGTTTATGAAATGATAAATGAAATGAACGGGATAAAAAATAGACACTCGATGCATGAATGACAGTTCGTAAGAATGACAGTACATACATGATGCCACACATATAGCTTATGATGCAACACAAGATGTAATGCATGCAAGACACTCGTAAGAGTGTCAATGTATTAACCCCTTGACCGTGTTTGTTAGTCCTTGGGTTCACTCTTTCAATCTATCGTCTCGTTCGGGGCCGGGTATCGTCGCCGGTCACCCATCTCGTAACCCCCGGTTATCGTCGCCGGTTGGTCCTCTGTCGGAGCCGGTTATCGTCGCCGGACATCCATCTCGTGATCGCCGGTTATCGTCGCCGGTCGATCGTCATGTCGGGGCCGGGTATCGTCGCCGGTCACCCGTCTCGTAACCTCCGGTTATCGTCGCCGGTTGGTTATCTGTCGGAGCCGGTTATCGTCGCCGGTCATCCATCTCGTGATCGCCGGTTATCGTCGCCGGTCGATCGTCATGTCGGGGCCGGGTATCGTCGCCGGTCACCCATCTCGTAACCCCCGGTTATCGTCGCCGGTTGGTTACCTGTTGGAGCCGGTTATCGTCGCCGGACATCCATCTCGTGATCGCCGGTTATCGTCGCCGGTCGATCGTCTCGTCGGGGCCGGGTATCGTCGCCGGTCACCCATCTCGTAACCCCCGGTTATCGTCGCCGGTTGGTTATCTGTTGGAGCCGGTTATCGTCGCCGGACATCCATCTCGTGATCGCCGGTTATCGTCGCCGGTCGATCGTCTCGTCGGGGCCGGGTATCGTCGCCGGTCACCCATCTCGTAACCTCCGGTTATCGTCGCCGGTCGGTTGTCTTGTCGGAGCCGGTTATCGTCGCCGGTCATCCATCTCGTGATCGCCGGTTATCGTCGTCGGTCGATCGTCATGTCGGGGCCGGGTATCGTCGCCGGTCACCCATCTCGTAACCTCCGGTTATCGTCGCCGGTCGGTTATCTTGTCGGAGCCGGTTATCGTCGCCGGTCATCCATCTCGTGATCGCCGGTTATCGTCGCCGGTCGATCGTCATGTCGGGGCCGGGTATCGTCGCCGGTCACCCATCTCGTAAACTTTTCACTTCAACACGTCAAATGGCTGCAAGGGAGCAAGGTGGGACCCACCAGGGCCAGCCGCAGATGGATCTGCGGCCAGCCGCAGATGGATCTGCGGCCAGCCGCAGATGGATCTGCGGCCAGCCGCAGATGGATCTGCGGCCAGCCGCAGATACATCTGCGGCCATGATCGGGCCTTAAATCCAACGCGGCTCCTCCAGATCTGTCACTTTCAACTTGTAATCCAAAGAGATTCTCTCGATTTTTCTTGTTCGCAAGGGCTTTTTGTCGATTTTTTCAACTTTCCTGCAAAAAAAAACTGTTCCGGTAGGATTGATCTACACGCTACAGGTAACACTTTGACCGGTCATTTTTCAATTTCGTCAATGTTTTGCTATACATTTGACTATTTGCATGTTTAGAGATAAAATGTATGCTTTACAATGCTATGTAATGTACCATCATATATACATGCTATGTATCAACTATGTGAGTCCTATTTTATGTTCATGAGGCGGTCCCACATATTGTTATTCCCTTTCTGCAATAAAATCATGCATTACATGCTGTAATTACATATATGAATGCAATTTAGATCTGTTTGAGATTTTGATTGATGGAAAACACGTTTGGCTTATGCCTGGGATGTTCAATTTACAAACGGAACTCTGCCGATTTTTTTTTTTTTTTTTTTTTTTTTTTTTTTTTTTTTTTAACATGCATCATATTGCATTAATCATATGATGAGGCTAGAAATTTAGAACGTTCATTACATAATTTTAAAAGGAAACTTACCTTCTTTTTCGCCCGTCCTATTCCAGCTATGGATCGTGATGCGCCCAGTAGCTCCTCCGCCTCTCGGACTTCGGGTGTTCGCCGTCGTAGGGCTGCACCCACCCCTATTCCTCCTCGTACCCGTCAGGCTCGTCGCTTGGCGGAGTCTGTCATCCGTCCTGATCACCCGGACGTTGAGGAGGTTGCTCCTCCGGAGGTTGCGGTGGAGGGGCCGTCTTCCAGCACACCGGCTCCCCCTTCTCATCGCGCCTTATCTGGCGCCTCTGTCCAGATACCCGATCTTTTGGGTCGGGATCTCAGTCGTCACCCCTCAGCATCTCTCGTGGCTAACGAGGTATATTTCAGCTCTATTCTGATTTCATTCTCAATTTCTCCATTCTCCTTTTATCCGGATTGACCTCTTGGTGATTGCCCCAGGTACCCGAGTTTACCCAGCCGAGGGGTAACTGGTTCAACATCTATTCCCTTTACGCGGCCCTGCACAGTGATTATCGGGCGATGGTGGACTCTTGGGGCTTCCGACATTTCTTCACTATCATCCCCCGCCAGTGCCCCTGGGGTTACATGAGGGCTTTATCCGAGCGATGGTTCCACCAGACGCAGTCTCTTCATCTCCTCGACTGCGAGGTCGTGTTGACCCCATGGGACTGGAGGTACATTACCGGCATTAAGTTTACCGGGTCCCAGGTCCCGCGTCCCCTTGGATCTTGATATCACTCCTGTGGAGGTTCGAGCTTTGGCTGGGCTTCGCTGCTGAGGATCGGGTCTTTAAGGCCCGTAGCATTCGATCCGGCGCTTTAGCTGTCGATGCTGTTGGGGGTCTGTACGCACTGCCCATTCCCGCGGATCAGGGCACCAGGGACATTCTGCTACGACGCCTGTTCCTGACCATTATGAGGGGTTGTTTTCTGGGGAACAACTCCTCCACTATTCATTTCAGCGTCGTTGGAGCGGTCAGAGACGTGGACCGCATCGGTGACTATGACTGGGGGTCATTCACCTTTGCCTATTTCCTCCATGGCATGCGTCTACGCTCAGAGGGACAGACTGATGCCTGGCTCGGCTTCTACCATTTCCTGTTGGTGAGTCCCCTCCTCCTCTCTCTTACTGTATTTCTTTTCCTTTCATCTCTTTTCTGCATTTGATAGTGACTCATGCCTTGCCTTGTTTCTACTCACAGTTCTGGGCTTACGAGCGGCTGCCATGTCTGAGGCCTATCACTACTCTGGGCCCGGACACTTATCCTCGGGGTCGGCGATGGCATCACAGTACTCTGGAGGAGGTACCCGTGTCGGGCAGCTTTGCACATTGTCGTATTCAGCTGGAGTTGATCACGGCTGCCGACGTTGTCTGGATTCCCTACCTCTCCGAGCATCTGACTGTGGGGTTTGCTGACGGGCATCCTTCCGGCCCGGAGTTCGAGCTTTCCACCCGTCGCCTCACTTTGCAGAGTGTTGGAGGCTGGGTGATGTATCTGGGAGAGCGCGCATTCAGATGCGTCACTGGGGAGATCCGCATCCCGCACTCCCTTTCTTTCACTACTTTCTGGCCGCTGGATTCTCAGCCTTCAGAGATCATGCTTGCCGGGGAGGATGGTCGGATGCTTTCCACAGGTCCCACTACGAGTGATGCATTCCGTACGTGGTGGGTGCCCCGTACCATCGGTCCTCAGACTCGGGCCACTTTCTTCCTTGGAGACATGGTTCCAGGCTCGGTGACGATGACCGATTGGGCTGCCTGTGTTCGGACCCCTACCCATACTGAGCATATCGCCTCATTGACCCGCCAGGTAGATCAGTTGTCGCTGTTTATTCGGGGGTTGGGCCGGGCCCCGGAGGAGGCTTACACCTACGATCCTGACGGTGCAGGTTATGATGCAGGCCCGAGTTCATCTGATGCCACAGCGCATCCCTACATCCCTGATATGAACTTTGGTCCTCCGAGCTCGACGACTCCAGGGGATCAGTTCGAGGATCCTGCTTTCATAGATGATACTGATTTTATTTAGACCAGGATAGGATAGGGCCTTTTGTATCGGTACCTGCTTAGATTTCTTTTTCATTTATGCACCATGTACTGAACTCATTTATTTATTTTTGCACAGTCTTCTTTTCATCTTTATGGGATTCACCTGCTTTATTATTAACTGTATGATGCATGTTTTTTATTTATGGGTAGAGAATGACCCCTGTACAGTCTTTTTTGATACTATTTTTTCACAGATGTCGTCCTCAGATGCCGTGGTTCGTTTGGATTCCACTCCTCCCACAGGGTTGGTCGGCAGCCTCTTCCGCTGGTTGGACAGTTTACTGCCGGCAGACAGGATTATCGCAGATGGTCTTTTGGGACATTCTTGGTCCTTACTGGCCTTTCAGGTGCCAGCGGGCTTTGTGGATGGTCTTCTGAGCTATTGGGCCCCTGCTCGTCAGGTGTTTAGGTTAGGGACCGTAGAGCTGACCCCCACCCTTGAGGAGTATGCTCGCTTTACCGGCTTGCCGTTGGACGGCCCTTGTGCCAGGGTTACCGTTGGTTCCATGCGCCGTCAATTCTTGACTTTTACCGGTTTGCGGAGGGCTGTCTTATCACCGGTAATCACATCAGACCATATGGTTCCTCTTCAATTCTTGATTGACCGATTTGGCTCACCTGACAGTTTCCGTCTTTTCCTCGGTGATTTTTCCGTGTCCGAGGAGCGTTGGGATGCCTTGAGAGTGGACGTTCTGATGGCCTGTGTTACCTCAATTTTGTATTTTCCTGCAGGACCCGATCATTTGGATATGCGGATTGTGGCGGCCGTTCGAGCCCTCCGGGAGGATCATACCATTCTTCCTATGATATTGGCGGATACCTATATGTCAGCCACATATTGCCAGTCCTTCCGAGGCAGAGCCTTCAGAGGGAGCTCGACTTTGCTGTATGTGTGGTTCATGAGTCATCTTAGTCCCATCGGCCACTTCCGCCGCCAAGGGTTTTGCTTCAGTCACAACATAGCCGCGCAGCTTTCGTTTCGTCCCGTGAGTTGTACTGATGTGGCCTCCTGGACATCATTTTTGTCTATCATTGAGGACCCCTTTCATCTATTGGTTTACTCGGGCTATTGCTCCTTCATGAGCTTCTTGACTCATGTGCCTGGTATGGATTTCATTCCCATTGCTGGGTTAAGGGGTGTGACAACCTATCATCCCCTGGCGGTTATGGGGCAGTTTGATCAGACACAGGATTTACACCCCTTCGCGGGTGCAGCCGCATACCGATTCCTTATATCATTCTGTACAGAGAGGGATCTATTGCAGGTATACGAGCTTTGGGATCGCAGGATCGTTGCCGAATATAGTGCGAGCCGTCACATCCAGACATTTGCCTACGTACAGTGGTTGCGTGGAGACCTGGATTCGGCTAGTTTGAGTCGGACGGGGGCCTTTGATGACTCTGGAGTGATTTTCACAGAAGATACCGCAGACCCTTCCATTTCAGCCGATTCTGCCCCGAGTCGGGTCGCTGAGGATTCCCGACTCCGCCTGGCCCTGATTACTACTGAAGCCGAGAGGGATGCCGCCCTTGCCGAGAGAGATGAGGCCATTCGGGCTAGAGATGCTGCCATTGCTGATAGAGAGGCCATTGTATTTCAGACCAGGGCAGTGGTAGATGCTCATTTTGGGACTGTCAGCCGAGCTACTGCTTTACTGGATCGTATTGATATGATGGGGCAGCAGATTGCAGGAGATGCTGATGCTTCAGATCTATCCACCACCCTGTCCATCCTGCTTCGGCTAGTTTCAGATTTGTAGATTATTTTATTTCCTGCATAGACTATGTTGGTTTCATCAGTTATTGAAAAAGAAATCTTGTAATAAAACGACTTATATATATAGACATGCATTTAAATTTAGTCATTTTCCCTTTTGTCGTATCATTGCCATCCATTGGGTCATCATTTTATCCAAATGACCATGATTTTGACATCTCGCCTTCTTTCTTTTCTCAAGACTTGATGGAGATTTGACAGAGATTGCCGCACACCTTTTGATTTCGTCGGATTGAATCTCAGATTTTGGATAACTGTTTGGTTGGATCAGGGTATGTATTCTGGGATGAAACTGGTTAGGCAGTTGGTTTCGGGAAGGTTTTGAGGGTGTAGGAAGGTTTTATCTGGCTATCGAAAATTGGTTTTGGTCAGGGAAAGGATTATTTTTAAAGGATCGGACCGCGCCATGACGGCTGCCTACGTACCCCCACAAGTTGGAAGATCAGGTCCTACGTAGTTCGCTCTCAAAGGAAAAAAAAGAACTGATGATTCAAGCATAGAACCGCTTCACCGAGTCAGAATTGAGGGGTTGTGGAAATACCTCACCATCCATTTCCTGCAATATGAGGGCTCCTCCGGATAGCACCTTCTTGATCACAAATGGCCCTTCCCAGCTCGGGGCAAACTTCCCCTTGGCTTCGTCTTGACAAGGCATGACTCTTTTCAACACCAAATCATTTTCCTTGAACCTCCGAAGTCTTATCTTTTTATCGTACGATCGAGAGATCCTCTGTTGATATAGCTGAACATGCCAAATGGCAGCCACTCTCCTTTCATCAATCAGGGCCAATTGGTCATATCGACTTTGCATCCAATCCTCTTCGCTTATCTGAGCGTCGATCACTATTCTGAGGGACGCCATCTCAACTTCAACTGGTAGAACAGCCTCCATTCCATACACCAAAGCGTAAGGGGTTGCCCCTGTAGAAGTACGCGTTGATGTTCGGTATGCCAGCAGGGTGAGGGGTAACAGATCCGGCCATCCCCGATGATTAGCAGACATTTTCGCCATGATCTTCTTGATGTTTTTATTTGCAGCCTCCACTGCCCCATTCATTTTGGGACGGTAAATGACGGAATTGAGATGCTTAATCTTGAACTGGTCACACAGTTCCTTCATGAGGGCGTTGTTTAAATTCTTGGCATTGTCGGAGACCACAACCTCGGGTTGCCCATATCGGCAAATGACATTATTCCTGATGAAGTTGACGATGACCTCCTGAGTTACTTTGGGGAAAGAAGCTGCCTCTACCCACTTGGTGAAATAATCGATCATGACGAAAATGAATCGGTGCCCGTTGCTCGCTTTGGGCTCTATTGGTCCGATTACATCCATTCCCCACATCGAAAATGGCCAAGGGGATGTCATGCAGTGTAGTTCATTGGGAGGTGTATGAATCACATTACCGTGCGCCTGACATTGGTAACATCGTTTGACGTGATCATCGCAATCGGCTTTCAGCGTTAACCAATAATGCCCTGTCCTCAAGATCTTTTTGGCCAACATCGGTCCACTCATGTGTGGCCCACACACCCCGCCATGGATTTCATTCATAATCCTTTGGGATTGCGTTTCGTCTACGCATTGCAACAGTCCCAACCCGGCATCCCTTTTGTAAAGTGAATCGCCACTCAGATAAAACTTCATCGCTATCTTTTGAATTCTCATCCTTTCAGTCCGATTTGCCTGATCGTGAAGGGATCTGTCTCTCAAATATTCCCTTATGTCGTGATACCAGGGCTGCCTTGTCAACACCACCTCGTTTGATAACACTGCCACATTTTCCTCATATGCCGGGGCATTCTGTACGGTGATCTCAATCTGTGGACTGTCCCTACTCCTGATCACGTGGATTAAGGAAGCCAGAGTCGCCAATGCATCGGCAAAATCATTTCGTCCCCGAGGAATATGGCGGAAGGCGATATCTTCGAACTCTTGCATAAGCTGGGTGACACAACGATGGTATGGAAGTAACCGAAGCTCCTTAGTGTTGTATATCCCGATTGCTTGTCTGATTACCAATTCTGAATCCCCAAACACTGCTAGTCTCCTCACTCCCATGTCGCGGGCCAATCGGAGTCCCAAGATACACCCCTCGTATTCAGCGGTGTTGTTCGAATTGCTGAAACGAAGCTTGGTGGCCACGGGATATTGTTCTCCAGTGATAGAGACTAGGACCGCTCCGGCTCCTGCCCCCTCGGCATTCATGGCACCATCAAAATACAGCTTCCAGAATTGTCCCTCGTCATCACATTTTTCGCGCGATACCCAAAATATATCCTCGCCCGGAAGAGGAGTTTCTAACGGCTCCATCCCTCCTGCCGGGGCTTCTGCCAACTGATCTGCAATTCCCTGCCCTTTCATGGCCTTCTGGGTCACGTACACCATGTCAAACTGTTGTAAAATTAACTGCCATCTTGATAGTCGACAATTCAGCATGGGCCTTTCGAAAATATATTTCAGGGGATCCATTCTTGATATCAGGTACGTTGTATGCCCATGGAGGTAGTGCTGTAATCTCCCTGCCGCCCAGGCCAGAGCACAACAAGTCTTCTCGATGGGAGTGTAATTCTGCTCACATTGGCTAAATCTTTTGCTGAGGTAATAGATGGCCTGCTCCTTACCCGCCTCATTTTTCTGTCCCAGCATGCATCCCATCGCAATGGCATTGACCGATATGTACATAAACAGAGGGATCCCATCCTTCGGGGGGTACCAGCACTGGTGCCTCAGTCAATTGCTTTTTAATGGTCTGAAACGCCTTTTGACATTGCTCATCTAATCCATTCTTGGGACACCCCTTTTCTTAACAGTCTAAAAATCGGCTCACATGTGGTCGTCAAGTGGGATATAAAACGGCTGATAAAGTTTATCCTCCCGAGGAATCCTCTTATCTCCTTTTCTGTGTGAGGTGCCGGCATATCCACAATGGCCTTAATCTTTGCTGGGTCCAACTCAATGCCCCGATCACTAACCAGGAAACCCAAGAGCTTACCCGACTGTACTCCGAAAGCGCACTTGGCTGGATTGAGCTTCAAATTATACTTTCTGAGCCGATCGAATAGCTTTTTGAGATGAATTATATGATCGGATTCTACCTTCGATTTCACGATAATGTCATCCACATAGACCTCTATCTCCTTGTGCATCATATCGTGGAATAAGGCCATCATGGCTCTCTGATAAGTAGCCCCTGCATTTGTGAGACCGAAAGCCAGTCGTCTATAGCAGAAAGTGCCCCAGGGGGTGATGAATGCGGTCTTTTCCCGGTCTTCTTCCGCCACCATTATCTGATGATACCCCGCAAAGCAATCCACAAAAGAATACATTTCGTACTGGGCTGTGTTATCTACCAGGATGTGTATGAAAGGCACCGGGAAGTTATCTTTGAGACTGGCCTTGTTTAGATCTCTGTAGTCTACACATACCCTCACCTTTCCTCCAGGCTTAGCTACTGGGACTACATTGGATAGCCATTCCGGGTAAGTAGATACCATAATGATTCCCGCCCTGAACTGCTTGATGATCTCTTCCTTCACCTTTAAACTCCACTCCGGTTTCAACATCCTCAGTTTCTGCTTGACAGGCCTGAAACCCTCCTTGATGGGTAATCGGTGTACCACAATGTCGGTGGACAAGCCAATCATATCCTCATGAGACCAGGCGAAGACATCCTCATATTGTTTAAGCAACTCAGTCATTTCGACTTTTTGGCTGGGGGTAAGGTCCGTCCCTATCTTGAGTTCCTTTGGCTGGTCAGGGGTTCCAATATCAATGGTGATGGTTTGGTCCAAGTTGGGTTTGGGTTTATCCTCGACCCATCCCTTGATCTCGTCAGGTGCGTCGTCGTAATCTGTCTCATCTTGTTCAATGCCCATTAAATCGAAATCCAGCTCAATGTCAAAATCATAATCATCATTCAAATTTGAAAGACCATTTGTTAGGCAAGGATTACTCAAATTGGTACACCTGACATAAAACAAAATACTTGTCATATATAAATCGATTTTTCACGATGATCGCATTTTCAAATAACAAGAAGAAACGACATAATGATGCAGAAATAAAACAACAACAAAAATAAACTTCTTCATTCCCCCATCATCTGGGGTCAATCACCCTGACGTCGAGCTTTACCCTTTTTTGGATATTACTGGTTTCTGGGTCCAATTGTCGATGGTCAGGTCAGATGAAATGCGCCGGATAAAGGAGGGCCTCACATCGGACACCTCCCCGATGATTACGGATACGTCGCCTGAATCCTTCTCCATATCTTCTCCAGGAATAATCAGCCCTGCCCAATCGATGACAGGCACAACTTGTTGGGCTCCCGGTGGTGCGATAACATTCGTCCCCTCCTTACTGCTTGTTGATTGTCTGGGGATATAGCATTTGGTTTCAAACTCCTTTGCGACCTCCTGCAGGAAACTTTCCCTCCAGGCCAACTCATTACGTGTGGGGGTTAACTCTTCATTCCCTGCCCCAGTCACAGGCCTGCTGATCCCCTGCCCATTGTCGACTTTGGTCACTGGACTGCCAACTAGTCGAATCGGAGTCGCACCCTGACGGTGTCCCCGTACTGCGCCCACATGGTATCCCAATCCTGCTTTGCCTATCTGCTGTGGTAGGTGGATGGGCTCGGTGATTCCCTGACTGCTTTTCCCTAGTCCCTGTCCAGGTTGGAAGTTCATTTTAATCATTTCCTTTGCCACAAAGGTGAGTTCCGGAGGGACCCTTGGTTTCACAGCTGGAGCTCCCAGGCATCTATAATGGGGAGTGCTAATCTCTAGTGCTTGAAAGCTGGCAGGCGCCGCTGACTCATCCACATTGATTACTGGTAGGCCACTCCTGGGAGGAGAAGGGTCATCACATTCGGCCGAGATTGTTACCAGATTCCCATCGATGATCAACTTGATTTGTTGGTGGAGCGTGGAAGGAACTGCCCCGGCCATGTGTATCCACGGCCTCCCCAACAGTAGGTTGTAGCTTGCCGTGATATCCAGGACTTGGAAGGAGATATCAAAAGTACAGGGTCCTATCTCCACTGGCAATTCTATCTCCCCGATGGTGTCCCTCCGGGATCCGTCAAAAGCCCGAACCACCACATGACTGGCCCGTAGGCGCTTGGGACTGATGTTCATTTTCTTCAGCGTACTGAGGGGACATATGTTCAATGCCGATCCCCCATCGATCAACACCCCATTCATGACATATCCTGAGGAGATTACCGCAATGTGTAGCGGTTTTCGGTGCCCCCTTCCTTCCTTGGGAATGTCCTCATCTGTAAATGATATTGCATTGCCTTCCAATAAGTGGCCTACCAGCTGGCCGAAATCCTCCTCACTGATCTCTTTGGGCACAAATGCCTCCTCCAGAACCTTCATCAGGGTTTTACAATGCTCACTGGATGACAACACCAAGTCCATGACTGATGTTAGGGTTGATTCCTCATTTAAAATCTGGATCCCCCTCATTTCTGGGTGATCCATCCTTTTCAAAAACTCTATGGCCCTTTGCTCGGAAACCTCTTCATTTTTTCTCTTTTGGCTCTCAAAGACTCGCCCGGGAAGATATAAGGGGTTCCCCTTGGTCGTCACGGAAGCACAACTGGCCGCTTCCTCGGGTATTCCCCCATAATTCCAGGGTACAGTCTTCAGACTACTGATAGGGAGTTGTGGCCTTGCAGCAAAAATGATGGGCCTCGGAGCTGTCAACTTGATAGGTCCCTCTATGTTATTCGTATTGACCCCTATCAACCTGATGGGTGTTACCCTCGCATTCTCATAACCATGTATTACGTTGACCATTTCCTCAATTTTCTGCACATAGTTCAACCTTGGCGGCTCCCCCGCCTCACTTGCCTCCGTCGCATTGACTCCCCCCCCCATCATGTCTTGGCAGGGGATTTGCCTTAACATTCGGGGAGTCTGGCTGCTCCACCACAATTTCCCCGTTGTCGATCATGTTCTGAATTATATGTTTCAATGTCCAACAATCCTGTGTATCATGACCCGGGGAACCCGAGTGATAGGCGCACCGCTTGCTTGGATCAAATCTCCTTCCCTTCGGGTCACTTGGGGGAGCCAAATTGATTATCTTCTTTTGGGCCATCAATACCGCTAATACTCGTTCAAGCGGCTCCCCGAGCGGGGTGAATATTCGGTTTTGCGAGGCCTCATATCTTCTTCGCCCTTCTGCTCTTTGATCTGTGAAATTGGGCTGTCGGGATGGCCCTCCCCTTTGTGCCTGTACCGGAAGATGGCTTTCTGCTTTTCTGGATGACCCTTGCAGGATGAGGGAGACATCTTCTTCCTTCTTCTTTTGGACCCTCCGGGAAGTGCTGCTATAGTTTCCATTCTGTATTTGCTCAGCAGCAGTTTCTAAAGCAGTAAGATCCCGGATTTTACCCGATTTCAACCCCATGTCTACCATCTCTCCATGTTTAATCATTTCAGCAAAAGGTCTTCCAATCCCCGAGATGACCCTCTCATAATATGGTGCCTCCTGGATGTCTACAAAGGTCATCACCATCTCTGATTCGTTCATTGGGGGGGTTACCTGTGCGGCCATGCCCCTCCATCGTTGGGCATATTCCCTGAAGGACTCCCTAGGCTGTTTCTTAATCTTTGTCATTTGGTACCTGTCAGGGGCCATCTGGGCCTGAAAACTGTATTGGGTCAAGAAGGTATGGGCCAATTCCTCCCAGTTGTGGATTCGGGCGTTGTCGAGGCGGGCATACCAGATTCTTGCCTCCCCTGTTAAGCTTTTCTGGAATAGTTGCATTCTTAACCCCTCGTCCTCGGCATAAGCCCCGAGTTCTCCAATGTATATTTTCAAGTGTGTATAGGGGTCTCCCTTTCCATTGTACTTTTCAAACTCGGGAACTTTGAACTTTTCTGGATATCTGGCTCCGGGGAAAACACATAAATCCGAGTAATTAACCCTGCCCAGGGATCCTATGCCCTTTAGAGATTGGATGGTTTCCTCCATGTGTTTCATTTTTCTCCGAAGGTCGTCATTATCCCCCTCTTCTGGGATAGTAATCACTGTCCTGCTAGGTATGGGAACGGGCTTTGGGATGACTGGCTCGTCCTTGAGTCGGGGTTGGTCCTCTTTAAGCAAGTTTGTACCATTTTTAGGAGGATTCTGATCATCCCCTGGTGGTGGAGTATTATGCGATCCCTGGTTTACCGGATCCTGTCTGATTAAGAACTGTTCTTTTAACATTGTGGCCATTTCCATCATCTGTCTTTTAAAATCATCAAACTCCTCCCGAGATATGGAATTATGGTTAGGAAGATCAGCCATTTCAGATGTAGAGACCTGGGCTTTCTTAGACTGCGAACGGGTTTGAGGAGCAATCCTACAGAGACAAATGGTTCGAAGTTTAGTCCTGGGGAAATGAAAACATGGATGCATGCTAAAGCTATAACTTTTTTGTGTTTTGGGGTTCTTTAATCTTTCCCTGCAAAAGAGAAAGTTAGTAGTCCTTTAGTGCCATAACCAATGCTAAACATGCTTTATTATGCTCCCCCAACTATTCCCTGCAATTTACAGCGGTTAGTAATCTCTTTCGACATAGAAAAGGGATGTATGAATATTGAATGAGATCATGACATTTAGACATATAAACGTAAAAAGGCATGAAGAGACTTTTCCTGCGTTGGGTTATTCTGAGGATGACCTATCCTAGGGTTACTCTCACGGGCTTTTCGGCATGAAGGTTCCCAAATCTTCGCAATCTACTCGTTTGAGCCCTTTCGATTGGAGCGGATTTGAGTGGTGCGTTTCCTGAGCCATCTCCGGGGAGCAGCCCCATCGAGTCCAGTAATAAGCAACCGACAGGTTCGCCTCAGGAGGAGGTACTCTCTCAACATACATTCACATTCATCGTCCTCACCATATGCAAATGATTTCTTTAAAGTAAAGCCATTCCATTCAATCATTCATTCATTGGACAACAACACACATTCGCACAACAAAAGTAAAAAATCAAAATATCGCACACACACACACATTTTATGAATTTTAAAGGATAGGACATCATCAAGATTTGAACGCGGCTTAAGCCCTCTAATGTCCCCAGCAGAGTCGCCAGCTGTCGACGCCGGATTTTCGCTTTCTCTTGGTCTCTTCCAAATTTTAGCCTTTTGATTTAGATGACGTTTGGAAAAGGTCGGCATTGATGTCGACGGGGTTTTGAAAGATCGCTTTTATGATGAGCCGATTAACCAGAGTCGCCAGTTGGTATATTTGAAATGGATGTACCAACTCATCCGAGTTTTCGTTTTTTATAAATCGCTGGCTCATGTGTGACTCCGAATTAATTAGTCTGCGAATCGAGATTCATAGAGTTCGGGGGCTTGCTTAAGTAAGGGGAAGGTGTTAGGCACCCCTCGACTTCCGTGAAACACGGTTACCGCAATCTTGATGCTTTCCTATCCTTTAATTCATGAAATGTGTGTGTGCGCGCGCTTGTGTGTGGGTGTGTGTGTCTATGTGAATGATGTGGTGAGTTTGTATGAAAGAATCATTTGGATCTTTAGGGAAAGTCGTGCTTTAATTTGATAACGCTTCGGAATGTCTTTTCGGTATACACGAGAAAGCTTTATTCTTTATGAGAAAAGTTTGATTCTAATTGTCCAAAACTAGGGGATTTTCATTAAGTGTCGTTTTGGCAAGACAAGAGTTTTAAACCTTCGTCAAAATAGGAATCGAGATCTATACGTTGCTTTCATAAAATGATGGGCAATTTCTAGGATCTCTTTAACCCTATGCACAACGGTTTAATAAAACGTCAATTATTTATAAAATCATTTCGTGTGATGTTTTGGAAAACGATTTTTTCTTTGGCTTTCTCGTTAGATAGGAATCGACATTCATTAACATTTCTCAAATTTTAACCTCGTGATTCTAATGTCCTACTTTGATTGATTTTATGAAAGTCTTCATTGTTTTAGTTTTGAAATCAATTTTTTTGGTGTCACAAATCAAATGAAGCAATAAAAAGCGCGGGGTTATTCATGGGCATGTAAGCCATCAAAATAAACCCCAAACGCATACAATCCCATCTTTTCACTATGACGGGGCCTTAAATCCGATTCTCGCCTTAGCGTCGTTTTAAGGCCCGACGGTTACATGTTCACAACGAAGGATTACATTATTCCTAAATACATACGTCAAAATTTGTCCGTCATCGGATTCGGACCACGGGGTCGCTTTCCTAGGCTCACAACCACGATTACTACGTACTCACAAATCAAACATTACAATAAATAACCAACACGAAAATTCTAACAATATCACGACATCCTAAATAGCAAATTAAAGGAATCACAACCAATACATCTCTTATACAACAAGCAAGAAATCAAAACGTGAATATCATCGGGTTATTAAGAAGAATTTTGTTCCAATGGAACCCTCGCAAATAATCCCTAATTCATTGTTTCACAATAAATTACATGAAGACTACATTAATTTTAGCCAAATGATATGATAAATTGCTAGAATAAAGGGAAATTTCACCTTGCAATTGATACCAAAATGGAAGTAGACTTGTGTATTGGAATAGAAGAAATATGTGTGTTACAATCAAATCAAAGAGTAAAAACCCTCTCTTTTGATCTTCCTTTCTCTCCTATTTGTTGCAAAAATTATGGTGTTTTTCCTCTCTATTCCCGATTTTCTGCTGCTGCTCTTGCTGAATTTCTTCTTCCTCTTTCAAAAAACTGCTGACCCTCCTGTATGCTGCCGAAGCTGGCTTAAATAGGCTGGCCAAAGCCAGCCGCAGATCTATCTGCGGCTGGCCGCAGATGGATCTGCGGCTGGCCAGCTGGCACGCCTCCCATCGCACTCAGCTGGTAGTGCCTGGTTTCCTGGTTTCCGTGCTGGCGCACCCACTTGGCCGCAGATCTATCCGCGGCTGGCGGGCCTGACTTTCTCGATTTTCGTGCCACGCCTCGATTTTCGTGCCGCAACGTCGGTTTTCGCTGACAGGCTCGGGTTCTGCAGTCCGGGAATTTCCGGGAGACATGCTACCTCATTCGGAAGTATATGCCTCGGACGGCTTTATTGTCACGTAAACTTGGGTTGCCCAAAACATTGCGGCGGTGCCGGGCGCTCGCCCTTGTGCCCGCTCCTTGGCTCCCGCAAGCTGGTTCAATTGACGATTTCGCCCTCCTGTCATGGTTAGTAGAAGGAAACGCAAAATTTGGGTGTCTACAGTTTGCTTAGCAAGTTTATACACAAGGGAGATATATCATGATTAGAAGGAAGTTTCGCTTTCAATGTTCAACAACAGTATAAGAGTGTGAAGAAACATGAATTAATAATCAACAGTTGAATATTCGAATACTTGAATGACAGTTACTGAGTGGTTGAAAATAACCATAGACATTTGCCAAGGTTCTTAGCATTTAAACTGGACCTCTTAATATGTTTTGGTAATCAAGGGGATCAGCCTTTCATACCCCGTGATTTATGCATAAACACTTAATAAACCAGCATTGATATCATGCCTTAATCAAATTTATCCTTTTCTCAGCCAAGAGTTCTTATCATAACAATTTAATAAGAACAACTTTTAAAATACCTTTGATTCAACAAATTTAGACATGATTGATCTAGCTGATACAAATAGCATAGATCTATCTTATAAACAGTTCATACTTGAAAGAACTTTAATCTAATTCACAGTTCAATAATAATAGAATAGGAATTCAATTGCACAAGGTGCGAATCTCAATAATCAGTATAGATGTGAATAATCAACAATAATCATTCACTAACATGCTTCGAAAATAATAACTCGAGTTTGAGTTAGGGAACTTGCCTGTCTGCTCAGCTACAAATAATTTTAGCTTTAACTAATTGGCCTTGAAGAACCTAACATTGATAACGTCGATCTACCAATTAGTACTGCGTAGTTATATATCGATACGCTTACTTCTGCTATTTATTTAACAATTAAGTAAATCGCATAGCACACATAAGTTAATAAACTATCGTAAATCCTATAAGACACTTAATATTATCAATCCTGATAATATTTAATTCACCTCTTGGTATTATTAGTCCACTAATAACACTTTTATTCGTTTACTAATGTTATTAACATCTTAATAATATTTTAATCATCCAATAATACTTTAATCTAATATTATTAATCTCTTAATAATATTTTAATTCTCATATCATTAATAATATTTTAATCTAATATTATTAGCCATTTTAATAATATCTTAATCATTTATTAATGCTTAAAATAAATATTATTACCCATTCAATAATATTTCCATAAAGTTTAAATCTTAATATTTCTTTGTTTACTTAAAAATATCGAATTCTTATATTACAAATATCATAGTAACATTTTAATAAGTTATTAGGCGAATAAACAATTTATTCTAATTGTTTTACCCTTTATTAAACAACTCGTTTACTACCCATAAAAAGTCATAAATATTATTTCTCATTAAATATTACCAAAATACCCCTCAATAGTCAGAATATATAATATTAGGAGTATCCAAGCTTAAAAATCATATTTTCCTTATTTATGACATCATTTAACCATTTATTTTCTTTTAACCATAACTATAACATTATTATGAAAAATAGCAAATAGGTTCTGAAAATTATTATCCTCTGGATATGGATAGTATATGATCCAACAATGATCTACAAATTTTCCTGGAATTTTAGAAAATGATTTACTATTTTTAAAGTACTCAAAACCTCCGAATCGTGTTACATTTTTCATAAATCGACTTTCGCTCAAAAACTTCTGAAATTTTCAGAGTACACTCTCATAATGTATATAAACATACTGTATAAATGTCATATTATTTCAAGGTACACACAGTGAGAAATCCGAGTATGAATATTTAGGAGTCCTTCACGGTAAAAGCCATTACACAAAAACAACATATCGAAACGTGTTCGTTCTTTTTCCTACTTGTAGATAACTTCTTAAGGTACCTCTGTAATTTTTTTCCAGATTTTTAAAAGATCCATAACTGGCCGAAACAACCTTTGGAAAAACGAGGATAGCAAGCTTTTAGGGTTTTAAAGCTTTAAGTTTTATAGCTGGACTGTTTTGGGAAAATAGCCTCCAAGGCTTCAAAAATTATTGGATGTTCTACCACTTGACTTACTAGCTAACTCATGTACCTAGCACCCCCTTTCAACGGATTACAAATCCAAGTTGTAGATCTCAAGTTATGGGTGATCCAAGTGAAGAAAAGCTAGGGTTTTTACCCTTTAAGAACATAAGTTCTTTTTCTTCCTTTGAATCTCCATTCTAACACTCAAGAGGATTAGATCTATACATGAAGCATGAAGATCTAATGATTCTTGATTCTTAGAATAAAATCTCTCAAAAACTATGAAAATAAAACAAAGTAAGAAAGAAGGAAATGGTTTAGGGTTTCACCTTGATCTTGTAGTTACTCTCCTTGCTCTACCAAAGTATGTGATGAACTTGACATGCATGAACTATGCTATCTCACTCTCTTTTTCTCTCTAAGCTCTTACTCTATGTTCTTGCTTGGTGAATAATAAATGAACCAACCCCTACTATCATTGGTGAGGGGTCCTATTTATAGGAAAGTAGAGACCATGGGCAAAATAGTCATTAATCATGACTAGGCAAGGGCAATTTGATCAATTCATCAATTAGAGGAAGCTTCCTAGAAACTTCCTCAAGGGTATTTTAATCATTACCCAACTTCTTTTAAGGTTAAAATAGTCTTTTCGCAAAATCTTAATTATCCATTAGTTATTAACCATTCTTCATTGGTTATTAGACATTGGTTATTATCTTGCCATAATTACATTGTTTAAACACAATAGTTATTATCCCGCCATAATTACATTGGTTATTAACCACTTAGATATACAATGGTTATTGCCCCTTCATAATTACCTTGGTTATTAACCACTCTTGGCCATTTTAGCCATTACACACCAATTCCTACAGTTGACTCAAATATGGTTATTTCTTAACCATAGTTATATCATACCTGCCAACACAAGTATAGACACATCTTATACATCTCCCACCAATTAACCCAAGTTAGTTTAAATAAAACACAACGTTAACTCATTAAATTAAATTAGATGTAATTAATAAGGACGTTCAAAATTCACGGGCATTACATCCCTCCCCCCTTATAAAAATTCTGTCATCGGAATTGCAAAAATAGGGTTACTCAAATAAAAACGGATAATTCGCTTTCATTTTCTCTTCGAGTTCCCACGTAGCTTCTTCGACTGCGTGATTCCTCCAGAGAACTTTGACGGAATGGATGGTCTTGTTTCTCAGCTTCTGTTCCTTTCTATCGAGAATCTGGATAGGAACTTCCTCCTACGTTAAGTCCTTCTCGACTTGGATTGGTTCATAGGAGATAACGTGCTTATAGCCTGGTTTATACAACCGCAACACTGACACATGAAATACGTTGTGAATGTGCTCAAGTTCAGGAGGTAACGCTACCTCGTACGCCACCTCGCCGATTCGCCTCAAAATCTCGAATGGTCCTATGAACCTAGGGCTCAATTTGCCCTTCTTCCCAAACCGGATTTTTCCTTTCCAAGGAGATACCTTCAAAAATACAAAGCTACCAACTTCAAAGTCCCGCTTCTGACGATGTAAGTCGGCATATTTCTTCTGGCGATCTTGAGCTGCTACCAGCCGGTTTCTGATAAGCCGCACGATGTCTGTAGTCTGCTGCACCATTTCTGGTCCCAGCAATCTTCGCTTCCCAACCTCGTCCCAACACATCGGGGTTCGGCATTTCCTTCCATATAGCGCTTCGTACGGTGGCATGCCGATACTGGCGTGATAGCTATTGTTGTAAGCAAAATCCACCAGTGGCAAATGGTCATCCCAGCTGCCCTTTAAATCCATCACGACTGCCCGAAGCATATCTTCTAAGGTCTGAATCATTCTCTCACTCTAGCCGTCGGTTTGAGGATGATACGCTGTACTCAACCTCAACTGCGTTCCCATTCTTGCCTGCAGACTTTTCCAAAAATTCGACGTGAAGCGCGGATCTCTATCAGATACAATTGATATCGGCACCCCATGTCGTGACACTATCTCTTTCACATAAAGTTTTGCTAATTGCTCCAGATTGTACCGTATCTTGATTGGCAGAAAATGAGCAGACTTGGTTAGACGATCCACAATTACCCAGATGGCGTCTAAACCCTTATGAGTTGGTGGCAGTCCCACAACAAAGTCCATTGTGATGTGCTCCCACTTCCACTTCGGAATCTCTAATGGTTGAAGTAATCCGCTCGGTCGTTGGTGCTCTGCTTTAATCCGTTGGCACGTCAGACATCGGCTGACGCACTCCGCCACTTCGCGTTTCATATTCGGCCACCAAAAATTTTGTCGCAAATCTTGGTACATCTTTGTGCTTCCAGGATGTACTGAGTACTTCGTGTTGTGAGCTTCCTAAAGGATTTCTTCCCTCAATTCCAGATCCAACGGTACCCAGACTCTCCCTTCAAATCTTAGCAATCCAGTGCTATCAATCTTATACTTAAGCTCCTCGCCTTCGGCAATTCGTTTCTTTATTGCATCATAATCCTCATCCTTTTCTTGAGCCTCCTTAATCTGATCCAACAGGGTCGGGCTCGCTGTCACTGTAAACAATTTCCCGTCCGTCTCCATCGGATACTTAACCTCCAATTCCAGACGTTCGAACTCCTTTATCAACTCTGCCTGAGTTGTGAGCCTCATTAATTTCTCCATGTCTTTCCTACTCAGGGCATCTGCCACTACATTTGCTTTGCCCGGATGGTACAAAATCTCACAGTCGTAATCCTTGATCAATTCTAACCATCGGCGCTGCCTCATATTCAGCTCCTTCTGAGTGAAGATATATTTCAGACTTTTGTGATCTGTATATATCTCGCACCTCTCCCCATATAAGTAGTGCCTCCAAATCTTCAAGGCGAACACTACTGCTGCTAACTCCAGATCATGAGTCGGGTATCCCTTCTCATAGTCCTTTAGCTGACGTGAAGCGTACGCAATGACCTTGTCGTGCTACATTAGCACACAACCAAGACCTTTGTGTGACGCATCACTGTACACTATAAAACCTACAGTGTCGTCCGGTAAAGCCAACACTGGTGCTTGGCTAAGTCTCTTCTTCAGCTCCATGAAACTTTCCTCGCACTTCTCCGTCCAGACGAACTTTACCGTCTTTCTGGTTAGATTGGTCAACGGTGATGCTATCTTCGAAAAATCCTGGATGAATCTCCGATAGTATCCCACTAACCCTATGAAACTCTTGATCTCCATCGGCGTCTTCGGCTACTCCCAGTTGATAATGGCTTCCACCTTTGCTGGGTCTACCGAAATGCCATTCCTGTCAATGACGTGTCCTAGAAACTGCACCCTTTGCAACCAAAATTCACACTTCGAAAACTTCGCGTACAACTTCTCCCTTATTAATGCCTCCAAAGCAATCCTTAGATGTTCAACATGTTCTTCCTATGTCACTGAATATACCAAGATGTCATCGATGAATACTACCACAAACTTGTCTAAGTATTGCTTCAACACCCTGTTCATCATATCCATGAATGTTGCTGGCGCATTTGTCAGCCCAAACGACATCATCAAAAACTCAAAGTGCCCATATCGAGTTTTGAATGCTGTCTTTGGAATATCCTCCCACCTCACCTTTAGTTGGTGATATCCCGTTCTCAATTCAATCTTTGAAAAGTATTTTGCTCCCTTCAATTGATCAAACAAATCATCAATTATGGGCAGCGGATACTTGTTCTTAATCGTAACCTTGTTCAATTCCCTGCAGTCGATACTGAGCCTTAACGATCCATCCTTCTTCTTTATGAGCAGAACTGGCGCTCCCCACGGAGATACACTCGGACGAATATACCCTTCTTAACCTCTCCTCCAGACTTGTTGCCTCCGCAAGATTGGCTATCGATCCCTTTCCTTTTATTCGGGTTACTTCCCCCACGGCTACTTTCCTTGTGACCATCATGGCTTTTCTGATCTTAGTTGTGCTTTGTCAACGCTTTATTTCCTCCTCGGCAACGATTGCTTCCTTAAGTAACGTAGGAAATGTGTTGATCTGCAAAACCACAACCTTACTATACGCCCAAGGCTTCAACCCTTGTTCAAATCTCTTCGCTCGCTTAGCTCCGGTGTCCACTTAGTGTGGAGCAAACCTAGCTAGTTCGTTAAACTTCGTTGCGTACTCTGCTATCGACATATCATCTTGCTTCAGTTCCAAGAACTTTATCTCCATACTTACCTGCGTGCTTTCTAGAAAGTAATTTTTCGAAAAACAGCTCCTTAAAACGAGTCCACGCAGTTGTGCCTTCTCCAGCTCGGCTTCTATTCGCCTTCCACCAGTAATTTGACTCACCCTTCCTCATGAAAGTGGCAAACGAAGTCTTCTGTTCCTCGGTCACTCTTGCGACCTTGAAAACTTTCTCCATTTCTTCTACCCATGTCTGGGCTTCACTCGAATCCGTATTCCCACGAAACTCTGGTGGTCCTAGTAATTTGAAACCCGTAAAGTTCGCCATGTGACTTCATGGTCGAACAACCGCAATGGCTGGTCTGCCTTGCATCGTTTCCTCTAACAAGTTTGCAAAGGTCCTCTTGGGGTCAGTCTGACCCTCCTCGTTATTCACTGACTCTTCCACCCTCGTGTATCGGGGTTGTCTCCTTGACGGCATTATTTGTTCTAAACAAAACCTTACATAAATCCTTCTTGTTTTACACATCATGCAAAATTCTACTAATGTTATCATTTAAGAGTCAAGGCACAAATCGATCACAATCAATCATGTAATAATAATACCACATTTATATTCATACACCCCTTAGTGTGTCAAGCACTTATAATTCCGGTATATTCCTATAAATGTTAACTATCCCATTAAGACACAAAAGATGGGATTAATAAGAACTGCATTCCCCTAGATCTGAAAAGTGGGGATGTATCATCATCATATCACCTCAAGGCACCTTTAATAAATACTAATAAGCTCATCTTAGTACCTCGTACTACTTACATCATATAGCATTCCTGATATCCACTTATCCCTCTATTACTAACAACAAGATGGGATTCACATAACTACTCCACAACTTACATAAAGTTGGGACTTACAACAGATATACTGCTAGCTGTACAAAAACTGAGATTCACATTTCTTACATGCATAGATATATTAGTACATATACATTGACCACTATTCTTCATTCATTACGACTCACAAAGGTCTTATAACTCTCAGACTTAACCTTTCTTTCTTTTATTTCCTCCATCTATTCCTTATCGGGCTCCAATTAATCCTCCTTAGGGATTTCCATTATCTCATCATTCAGTTCCATCTCTAGATACCTTTTCCAGATCAGACACTAAATCTACCCTTGGTTCATTTCTTATAATCTCTCCGTTGTCTCTCCTTTCTAATCATCAAAACAATCTAAATTGCTATCAGTCATCTCTCAAATTTTTTTTTTGCATATAACATCATTCATCTCAATACTCTCAACTTTTGCTTAATAACTCTATATGAGTCCATTACCTTTGTCTCACCTAGAATTCCACAATAAAGCTTAATAACTTAACTAACACTTCAAAATATCGATATATTCATTATTTATCGAATCAATCATTTTCTTCTTGCAAACCTTAACCCAACAGATTCTAAGGTACCCTCTTTTC
This sequence comes from Aralia elata, assembly GCA_034770075.1. NCBI lineage: Eukaryota > Viridiplantae > Streptophyta > Magnoliopsida > Apiales > Araliaceae > Aralia > Aralia elata. The sequence continues at coordinate 10,336,599 of CM068385.1, read as the reverse complement.
ATCACAAAGAAACTCCATATAACATCACTCCAATATCTTATCTAATAAATAGCCACAAAAATTGATCAATAGCCACAGAATTGATCAATAGCATCAAATTATTAATCTAATTACCTCGAATATCTATAACTACAGTTTACAATGGATCGTCCATACTTAATAGTCTTCACTTTACCATATTATCTCATCAATACACATTCCTCAAATTATCCATAAGCTTAATAACACCAACGTATGATCCAAATCCTCAATTTTAAGATCATAATAAATTTCTACCCAAAAATAACTCTATATGAGTTCTATCCCCTTCTATTCCTCTACATTCTCTCAGGTTATAGCCTAAGGACTCTTTCTCCTAAGGGTTATAACCTATAGCTCTGATACCAACCTGTGACACCCCCAAATTCAGGTTTCCTAACCTCGAATTCGGTGTTCACGATACTTAACAACAAATATACTTTCTAACTAATGCGGAATAATAAACATACATTGTTTATCGAAATAGTAATAAAGTCTTACAATCATGGTCCCAAGGTTCTTTAACCTTAACTTAAAACATACCCTCAATACAATAAGAGTTCACATAGCCAAATAACATTTTCAGATAACTAATACATAAGCCCTATCAGGCAGCTATTCTTGCACCTTCCCTTTTCCTTTGTCCCCTTTTGACGTTTCTGCCTTAGCTGAAATAAAGATCATGATATAGCAAGGGTAAGCAACTAGTTTGCTTAGCAAGTTTATACACAAGGGAGATATATCATGATTAGAAGGATGTTTCGCTTTCAATGTTCAACAACAGTATAAGAGTGTGAAGAAACATGAATTAATAATCAACAGTTGAATATTCGAATACTTGAATGACAGTTACTGAGTGGTTGAAAATAACCATAGACATTTGCCAAGGTTCTCAGCATTTAAACTGGACCTCTTAATATGTTTTGGTAATCAAGTGGATCAGCCTTTCATACCCCGTGATTTATGCATAAACACTTAATAAACCAGCATTGATATCATGCCTTAATCAAATTTATCCTTTTCTCAGCCAAGAGTTCTTACCATAACAATTTAATAAGAACAGCTTTTAAAATACCTTTGATTCAACAAATTTAGACATGATTGATCCAGCTGATACAAATAGCATAGATCTATCTTATAAACAGTTCATACTTGAAAGAACTTTAATCTAATTCACAGTTCAATAATAATAGAATAGGAATTCAATTGCACAAGGTGCGAATCTCAATAATCAGTATAGATGTGAATAATCAACAATAATCATTCACTAACATGCTTCGAAAATAATAACTCGAGTTTGAGTTAGGGAACTTGCCTGTCTGCTCAGCTACAAATAATTCTAGCTTTAACTAATTGGCCTTGAAGAACCTAACATTGATAACGTCGATCTACCAATTAGTATTGCGTAGTTATATATCGATACGCTTACTTATGCTATTTATTTAACAATTAAGTAAATCACATAGCACACATAAGTTAATAAACTATCGTAAATCCTATAAGACACTTAATATTATCAATCCTGATAATATTTAATTCACCTCTTGGTATTATTAGTCCACTAATAACACTTTTATTCGTTTACTAATGTTATTAACATCTTAATAATATTTTAATCATCCAATAATACTTTAATCTAATATTATTAATCTCTTAATAATATTTTAAGTCTCATATCATTAATAATATTTTAATCTAATATTATTAGCCATTTTAATAATATCTTAATCATTTATTAATGCTTAAAATAAATATTATTACCCATTCAATAATATTTCCATAAAGTTTTAATCTTAATATTTCTTTGTTTATTTAAAAATATCGAATTCTTATATTACAAATATCATAGTAACATTTTAATAAGTTATTAGGCGAATAAACAATTTATTCTAATTGTTTTACCCTTTATTAAACAACTCGTTTACTACCCATAAAAGGTCATAAATATTATTTCTCATTAAATATTACCAAACTACCCCTCAATAGTCAGAATATATAATATTAGGAGTATCCAAGCTTAAAAATCATATTTTCCTTATTTATGACATCATTTAACCATTTATTTTCTTTTATCCATAACTATAACATTATTATGAAAAATAGCAAATAGGTTCTGAAAATTATTATCCTCTGGATCTGGATAGTATATGATCCAAAAATGATCCACAAAGTTTCCTGGAATTTTAGAAAATGATTTACTATTTTTAAAGTACTCAAAACCTCCGAATCTTGTTACATTTTTCATAAATCGAGTTTTGCTCAAACAATTCTAAAATTTTCAAGGTACACTCTCATAATGTATATAAACATACTGTATAAATTTCATATTATGTCAAGGTAGACACAGTGAGAAATCCGAGTATGAATATTTAGGAGTCCTTCACGGTAAAAGCCATTACACAAAAACTACACATCGAAACGTGTTTGTTCTTTTTCCTACTTGTAGATAACTTCTTAGGTACCTCTGTAATTTTTTTTCAGATTTTTAAAAGAAACATAACTGGCCGAAACAACCTTTGGAAAAACGAGGACAGCAAGTTTTTAGGGTTTTAAAGCTTTAAGTTTTATAGCTGGACTGTTTTGGGAAAATAGCCTCCAAGGCTTCAAAAATTATTGGATTTGTGTTCTACCACTTGGGTTTACTAGCTAACTCATGTACCTAGCACCCCTTTTCAACGGATCACAAATCCAAGTTGTAGATCTCAAGTTATGGGTGATCCAAGTAAAGAAAAGCTAGGGTTTTTACCCTTTAAGAACATAAGTTCTTTTTCTTCCTTTGAATCTCCATTCTAACACTCAAGAGGATTAGATCTATACATGAAGCATGAAGATCTAATGATTCTTGATTCTTACAATAAAATCTCTCAAAAACTATGAAAATAAAACAAAGTAAGAAAGAAGGAAATGGTTTAGGGTTTCAACTTGATCTTGTAGTTACTCTCCTTGATCTACCAAAGTATGTGATGAACTTGAGATGCATGAACTATGCTAATCTCACTCTCTTTTTCTCTCTAAGCTCTTACTCTATGTTCTTGCTTGGTGAATAATAAATGAACCAACCCCTACTATCATTGGTGAGGGGTCCTATTTATAGGAAAGTAGAGACCATGGGCAAAATAGTCATTAATCATGACTAGGCAAGGGCAATTTGATCAATTCATCAATTAGAGGAAGCTTTCTAGAAACTTCTTCAAGGGTATTTTAATCATTACCCAACTTCTTTTAAGGTTAAAATAGTCTTTTCGCAAAATCTTAATTATCCATTAGTTATTAACCATTCTTCATTGGTTATTAGACATTTGTTATTAGACATTGGTTATTATCTTGCCATAATTACATTGTTTAAACACAATAGTTATTATCCCGCCATAATTACATTGGTTATTAACCACTTGGATATACAATGGTTATTGCCCCTTCATAATTACCTTGGTTATTAACCACTCTTGGCCATTTTAGCCATTACACACCAATTCCTACACTTGACTCACATATGGTTATTTCTTAACCATAGTTATATCATACCTGCCAACACAAGTATAGACACATCTTATACATCTCCCACCAATTAACCCAAGTTGGTTTAAATAGAACACAACGTTAACTCATTAAATTAAATTAGATGTAATTAATAAGGACGTTCAAAATTCACGGGCATTACATATGCCAAAGGGCTGGTATATGAGCTAAGAGTAAATGACCAAGAAGCCAAGATCTAGAACAACCAGATCCAGAACGGACAACTCTATGATAAAGCAAGGAACACTATGTGCTGAATAGATAAAGAACTGACTTGGACAAGTCAACCAGTGTTCAACAGAAGTGATCATCTGCATCTTCTATGTACCAGAGGAAGGAAGGGCTTCAACGACCATCATTAGCAGCATCCAGAAGAAGATCACAAACAGCTGTCAAGTACCTAAAGATGAAGGAGTTCAAAGTTCATCTTGGCAGTACAACCCCACAAACATCAACACACCAAAGAGGGCGGGGCATCCTTGTCTTAAGTGACTAAACAAAGTCAAGTCTGCTGGACTTGCTGAGTACCAAAGGGTACAAGAGATTCTAAGACTGCTAGCTTTAGTCTATAAGATTTCAAGGCTGCTGGCCTTGAAGAGTTCTTTGTGAACAGGTTTCCAAGTCTTGAAGAGGGTCATTGGATCCTTGTCCGAGGGACTAAAAATAACTCACGTCTACGGGACACAAGAGGGGTCAAAGGATCCGTGTCTGTGGGGCTTGAGGAGGGTCATAGGATCCTTGCCTTTGTGGTTAAAAATAACTCTTGTCTGCTGGACTTAAAGAGGGCGCAGAGTCCTTGTCTTTGTGACCAAAACAATTAGTGGATTCCTACTGGTTAGAGTAGAAAAGTGGAGTAAGAGTTATTTAATCTCCGAACCACTTAAAATCTCTTGTGTCATTTACTTTGTGTCATCTACATTATGTACAATGAACTGCTATATATGTTATCAACCATACCATAAATTTGTAAATTGAACTGAGATTATGTTTATATCTATGAAAGGGGATATTAATGTTTATTCCATTGTGCATGAATTGATTCTCTATTTCATAACTGTTATTCTTTCATAAATAAAATGAAAAGGTTTTAAAGGATCTATTCAACCCCCTCTTCTAGATCCACATTGTGTCCCCGAGAACCAACAGTCTTTAATGCAGGTCTAGAGTCTTGATGGATCGTAGAGTGATTACTTGAGCTTGTCCTGTGATCTCTGTTATGGCTTGATGCTTTGGTTGTGCTGAGAGATCTAGCTATGTCTGATGGCTCATGCTCAACTTGCTTGGTAGTCTTGAAGATTACTACTTTAACTTTGGGTGCTTCAGCAGAGACTTCTTTTCGTTGTTGCTTAATTGCAGACTGTTCATGGGAGTTGTAAAGTGGCTGACTTAGACTGACTCTACGAACCTATGATAGCACAACGATCTTCTCTTCGTAATGCGCACTTTACAACCCTGAGTAAGCTCCTTGTTCTGCCGAGCCACACTCTACGATTGCCTTGCAAGCTCTGCGTTGACATGCACAACTCTATGTTGTTCAGAGAGTGCTGCTGAGTAAGCTCTACGATCTGCCGAGCCTTTTATTATGCTTGCCTAGCAGACTCTACGATCTTGGGATTTTAGCATTGCAGTGCCGAGGCAACTCTAATTCCTGCCGAGAGTGCTTTCCATTCTGCCAAGAGAACTCTACGTTCTATCGAGAGTGCTCTACATTCTGCCGATAGAACTCTACGTCCTGTTGAGCTTTACTCTACGTTTTCTTGGCAAACCCTGTGATGACATACTTGGCTCTGCGATGTTGACTGACTGCTTTACGATCCTTCACTTAGTCAGTACAATGCTCTACGTTCAGTCTGGCCCTTATTTGTACATATATCTTTACAGCACATAAGATCAACCTAACAAGTTTGATTTTTTTCTATTCTAAGTCCTTGTACATTAAATTCATTTAAGGACTTTACAAAGCCTAATATTACAAACATGCTTTGATCAGATAGATATTCATTCAGCTTAGATCAACCTAACATATTTGATCTTCTAAGTCCTTGTACATGTATTTCATTTAAGGACTTTACAAGGCTTTAATAGTATGAATGTTTTTCTTATCATTTTGTCATCAATCAAATCATAATGCATAAAGGTAATCACATGCAGATCTTATAACATTCTCCCCTTATGATAATGAGCTTAATAATTGCATGCTGATTCCCAACAATCTCCCCCTATTTGATGATAACAAAAACACTAATAGCATAATGTTCAATTTAAGTAATACATGCAAGTGTATGAGTGTTGATGTGACTTAAGATACAGTAAGTCATTATATTGCTAGATCAAGAGATATGAAATGAAATGATTTGCATTCAAGATAGTCATTTGTATCATACCAATAAATTTAAACATATGCAGTTCACAAGCTTATAGTGATCTAACAAGGAGATCCTAGTTACTAGCATAAGACAGTTAATTCCTCCTTGCTTGTTAGAGATATACCTTCTTCTTGATGGTATCTTGTTACTGCTTTCTCTTACTGCTATCCTTTTATTCTTCTGCATCTTCTACATCCCCATCTGGCTTTTGTTCCCCCTTATTTCTTGCAGCTGTTGTTGTTTCTTCATCTTCTTCTCCTGGCTCCCCCTCAGTTGTTGGTGCTTCATGTTTGTTCTTCTTTTTCTTCTTCAGCTCCTTTCTTTTCATAGCAGCTTTTATCCTCTTTTTGTTCTTCATCTTCTTATGCTTCATCTTTTTCTCCCCCTTGTTGTCATCAATCATTTAGGAGAGATACTGAACATGCATAATGAGCTGTTCAACTAAGTAGTAGGTCTTACCAACTTCTATTTTCACCTCATGCTGACTAAGTTCCATTTGCTGAGTGAAGGACTGGCTAAGGTTCTCTACTTTAGCTGACAGAGTCTGAATGGAATGCTCATTCTGTTGTTGGAGTTTCAGAGCTTCAGTCCGCTGCTACTCAATTGACTTGAGATATATCTGATCTCGGTGATGTAACTTTAAGGACATGTCTGTGAATGAGACTTGCAACTTCTTATAGAATTCATTGTCTTCTCCTCCAGCCATCTTCTTTGCTGCTTTTGTGACTGAAGAAATGTTTCCAAGCAGCTCTTCGGAGTTTTTCAAAAACTCTTGGTCAAACAAGATATCTTCAAGAATTGGTGCAGTTGACTTGGATTTCGCACTCTTGTAGATGTTTTTAAGAGCAGTGACTATATCAAATAACTCCTTGTTGGATGAGGAAAGGATGTCAGAAGGTATTTTAGTGCAGATATCTGGGAGTTTGATATTTGGTTGGGACTGGAAAGCTTCAGTCGTAGAGTTAGAAGGTTCCACAACCATTGACTCTATGAACCGATTTGCTGATTTGCTTTTATCATTGTTTTCCAACATATAATATGGAATGTATATACCTTCAGCATGGCGGTAGACTTTGAAATGTTGAGTGTCCTTGATCAACATCTTTGGATAGGATTGAACTCTTAGGAAGTTCTGAGAAATCAGCTTCAGATTTGGAAATTTTGAGTAACACCAGCTGATGAAGCTTGTATCTCCAAATTCAATATCCTTTAACCAGGGCATCCATGGATAAAACCATGTCAGTTGTTCACTATCAGGATCATATAGAACTGTAGTGCGATCACGATCAATGTCTTGAAAATTGTTAAGAAGATCCTCTATGGTCATTGATACCACTTTCATTTGACCATTGCCATAATCTATCCATCTTGTTGGCAACACAACTTCTGGTTTGTCACAGGCCTCCATCACAATCCTTCTTCGCATTCCTGTGGTTGCTGGCCTGAAGTTGCTTTCTGATGCATTGTTCTTAGAATCAGAATCCTGTTGTACGTTATCATCATCCTCCATTTCCTTTCCTTCATGTGATACTCATGTTCTTTGGACGTGCTTCCTTCATGGTCACTTCCTTTAAATCCTCTCAGTGTCAGCTTCTTTGGTACTCTTTCCCTTTGAATTTTCTTCCTCCATAATTGCTCCTTTTGATTTTTCAACTGACTCACCAGTTGACTGATCTTCATAGCTTGCTTCCATGTCATCATCATCTTCTATTGAATTATTGAAACTCTTTTCAACAAACATAGTTATATCCTCACTTTCTGATTTAGACATATTTGTGGTCACATCTTTTCCAGTAGATTTGTCACTAGATGCCACATTTTTACTTATCTTTGCAGCTTCAACTTTATCACTCTCACTATCATCATCAAGATCAACAGTTGCTAAAAGAGTTCCTTCTTTACTCTTATGGTCTGGGAGTTTCATCATTTGCTTTAGTCTAGCACTCTGTCTCCTTTTTGAGGGCTTGACCATAGGTGTCTTGGATGTTTCTTTCAAGAAGGAGGAACTCTTCACTGGGACTGCCTCAACTTTCAACTTCTTCTTGAGTGATTTAGAGGGTATGGGCTTAGGAGATGAAGATTCTTCAAATTGTGATGACTCATCCTTCAATGTACTTGTTTTCCTCTTCCATTTGCCTGCCCTTGAAGTCCTCTTGCTGCTGCTACTACCAGATATTCTCAGTCTCTTGTTCTCCATGGGGGGTTCTTCTTTTAATTGTTAAACAATTTGGGTGACATGATTTTGTGGACATTTAGGGTTTCTCCCTCATTATCCCCAATCTTGCTTTTCAGCCTTTTTTAGTATGATGCTCAAGAACCTTCCATGGTAAACCTTCAAGACATGTTTATCTGAGGTCTTCACTTTCCTGGCTTCTTTGACTAGCCAATCAGTCAGCATGGCTCCAAAATTCATCTTTCTCTTCATAACAATGGCAGTCATAATCTTCAGTTGCAGGTCATTCACAGTGTCATGGGCGGTATCTTTACGTAGAATACATTTGCCCATAATCTCAGCTAGGAATTCCAACTTCTCAGGAAATTCTTTTTTCTTCATTCCTTTTACATGGGAATTCTTCACATAGCCCATCAGTTTATGCCTTCATCATAATCGATTTCTTCTAGGGATGATAAACCTTGGTTGGTAAATCCCATACACTAATTGATTTCTGCAGCATTTATCTTCAGTTTCATTCCACGAACTTTAGTAGACAGAGCATCACTATCGATTACTGCATTCTGGTAGAATTCCTTGATACAATCAGAGAAGATCTTGGTGTTTAACCCTAAGTATTCTGAGAATCCTGCTTGCTTCACACTTTTGAGGATGTCCATGAATTTCTCATCTGATTCTCCAAATTTGTCGAAACCAAGTTGGATACCTGATACGACTTGACAGTTTTCCATAATAAGGGTTGAAGAATACTTGACTATTGATAGAGATTTGAAGCAATAAGGGTTTTGAGGCTTCTGGAGGTTGATGGTTTTGGTTTGCTGAAGATTTGATGATTTTAGGGTTTTGAGAGATCAACACAGCTTCATGAGAGGAACGATATTGATAACTGATAGGAAAGAGTAACTGTCAATATTTGAATTTTGACTTATATCAATTCCCTCTTTTTGTCAAGTACACGTGTGAGAGACCCATTTGCTTCACGTGGCCAACTTTGTTGAAACTTCCATAATTGTTGTACATCAGTTACTCTGGCCTAAGAGCGTGGCCATGTCCTTTTGACTGTTAACTTTTCCCATTCGTAGGTACCTAGATGTCTTTGCTCTTTACTCTACGATCATGTCTTCCTTGAGAATAGAGCTTGGTAACACCTACTTCTGCTCAGATGCTGATTTGCACTTATCTCAGTGAGTGTAGACTTTTGATGAGAGAGTCTCCATTTAGGCTTGTAGTGGCTTCCTTCTACAATAAGTAATCTTTTGAAGGAACCTTGTTTTCTCTTGGCATCTGAAATGATTAACTTCATGCTTTGTATCTGTTCCTGTAGTAGAGCTGAATTGCTTGCTTGGTGAAGACTTTCCTTTAGGACCAACTTCTTTCTCTTCTAGAGAATCCCATGATTAACTCTCTATTAAGGGATCAACTTTTCTCCTTTGTTTCATTTACATCTTAAGCTCTGGAGAAATGTTGGTGATACATTCTCATTTAGTCTTTCAACAGGACTAAGGAAGTTCAGAAAGGGCAGGCCTCTAGGTTTGAAACATAGGGCTTGGTTTGTCTCTGAGGCGCTTGTCTGAGGAAGGACTGTTTGGATAAGGTGTTTAGAATGTCATCATTGTACTCCTTGGGTTTGGTTAGATATGAAGTATGGGAGTAGTGTTTAGTAGGTTGTAATCGTAGAGTTAACATACTATACGATCATAATGTCAATCATAATGACTCTACAACTTTGAATAGTATGGCTGACCTGGTTTGACAGTCGTAGAGTTTAGAGATTTTATGATGAAGATTCATTTGGTTCATCAGCCACAGAGTTTTGGGACTCTGAGTCTGGGACAGGGTTATGTATGATGGAGTGTCACCTTAAGTCCTATAGGAGCTTCATTTTGCTTGAATCATGAAATGGTTGAGATCATTTGTTAGGCTCAGACACTTTCTTCTGCACCAAAGATTGTAGCTTTGTGACTCTTTTTATTTTCTCCATCTTGTAGCTTAACACTCTTCATCTCTTCAAATGTTTTTGACCTTTTGTCAAATTAAGCACTGCTAAGCTTATCAGATTGTTTCTCCCCCATAGTTGATACTTCCATCTTAGATGAATGTCCGTCTGATCGTAGAGCATTCTCTTTAGCACTGGTTACTCTACGATCCTTTTCTCTGTACTGCTGCTTTAGAGTTGATAAAGTCTTGGATCTTTGGTTACTCTACGATCCTTTATACTGTGATCGTAGAGTTATTGAAGACCTAGTTCTTGTATGCTTCTTGAGGAGCTGTATTATGTTGAATGGAGCTCCAACTTCTGAGAGAGATTTACCCGATAGCCATGCCTTTGCTGCTTGCCAGAAGTTTGTCGATGAGAATCATCATTTTCTAACTTCTTCCTTAAATGTGCTTGGGTGGTGTTATTGCAATCATGATACCTATAGATTCAATAAATTTCTAACTTGGTGTCCAATATTCCTTACTTCCTTGTATGTGAATTTATTTACTCAATGTATGAATTATCTGTTTGTAATTAATAATATGCATGTATTAGTGATTATATGATGTTTATAAACCAATTTGAAGGAATTAATCCATGAAAGCATGCTTTAAAATAGAGTTTTGGTTTTACAGTGTTTTACTTTCCTATATGGTTTATATGTATAAAAATTGATGTTCAATTTGATTATTAATCATTAAATTGACTCTTGATTATGATAACATGATGAAAAGCGAAAAGAATACAAGTGGAATAGATGAAAATGGTTATAGATGAATTCACAATGTTCGAATTCATTAAGTGCGCCAAAATATGAATATTTTGTATAATCAATGAAGTTTTGGTCTTTAATTAGTTGATTATGTATATTATAATGATTAGTATTGTTAGAAACATGTTGGGTATTTGTTTTACAACATGTTTGATATCTGGGTATGTTTAGTTTGTGAGTCGGATGGTAGAATTTGGGAAATTTGGTCTGAAATTTCACTGATTCGCGAACTGCAGGAGCTGACAGTCGAGTCCACCGCCCCAGCGCTGGAAATATACTAGAGTTAGCGCCCCAGCGATAGGAATGAACTGGTTTTGTCGCCCCAGCGGTATCCTCGCCCCAGCGCTGGTTTGTGAAGGAATCTACCGCCGAGGTGGTGGAACAGGAAATAAAAATTGTCCTTTTTCTTTTTGATCTTGCTATATGGCCAAGTGCATGTTTAAAACTTAGACTAAGGTATTAAATGATTAATTAGATACTACGATGGTTGATAAGTGAATACCTATTGAATATCAAATGACAATTGATATATTAAAATGAAAATAGATAAGAACGAATTCTAAAGTGCTTATAATACTGTAACTAATTATTGTTACCGCTTTATAAACGGAATGTATAGGTTGACTAAGGAACGTGAATTTTAATCTATAATCTACGCGCGAGGCAAGTTTTCTATCCTTAATCTCTTTATTTCATTGAAAGCAAGTTCCCTAAAACCTAACTTTTACTCGAGCAAGTTTCTTACTTTACTTTCATTGAGCAAGGTTGTTATAATGTCAAATGCTTATGATTTATTCCAGTCATTTGTTAATCGATCATGAATCGTTATTCAAACTTCGAATATAAACTCATTGTACAGTTTTATTGTTGAATCAAATGCTTGAGCGACTAGCAAACCCTTATTGATTCAGCTAGTCCATAGTTGATGAGCGTTTTAAAGACTTAAAATATCTTAAAGTTATTCCAAACCAAGTTTCTTTTGGTACGGATTCTGTCGTTAAATTGAGATGAACAACCCTAACATAGGGGATTAATTACGCATCATCGTTAAAATGTTTGTGCATAATACATTTTACAAAGGGTTAATCCCCCGGAGTACGAGATGGACAGTTTATAGTCTATAAGACTGTTAAAGGTTACAGTAGAGATACATGTTAACCTAGGACATAGTTCGAGGTCTTATGACCCTCAAATTTACTTTTGACCCTGAAATCTAAATTCAATTCTTAAAACCGAGTTTTCTATTGAGCTTCCAGTCCTTTGATTGTTGTAGATTGTTTTCAGAAAAACTATTATACCACAGTTAAAATCTACTTCATTGATTATTTAATTATTGTTGTTATTATACTTGTGGGCAAGTGTTTTCTCACCCTTACATAAAATATTGCGTCTAAGACTGAGAAGTCAGATGAGCCGTCCACTAGTAAGGGCAAAGGTAAGATGCAAAAGTAGCTCACGAACTGATATTTATTATGGAGTTTTGTAATAAGACTTATTTAATGTTATGTTTTATTTCTGCAATGATGTAATAAAGGTTTGATGACCTGGGATTTATTTACTTATGAGATTAGAGTTGTAACCCCTTTTGTGGGAAGATGATTTATTCAGTTTAATTTCATTATCCTTTATTATGGGTAGTTAGTCATGAATGTATGGATTAGTGAACACCACATCAGTGGGATTTATGTACCCATATTTGGGGGTGTCACAAGTTGGTATCAGAGCCATAGGTTAAGAACCTTAGGTGGGGAAAAACCTTAGGAGTTAGCCTTGTAAAGAATCATAAACATAGTGGTGTTACGAGTTCTAAGGAATGAATTAAGGAATTCATTAAAGATAATATAAAAAAAACTTTATGTGCTACAACTTATGTGCTCGTGAGTAATATTGAGTAGTAATTAAACTTAAAATTTTAATGGCAGGATGGCTGATATAGGAGGATCCAATCAGGCTGGGGAAGAGGAGCCCTGAGATGTTCATGTAGTCCGGGAGCAGCTAGTGCAGAGGGAGCCATCCCCATTGATCACAGTTGTAGGCCCTGAGTACGAGCCTGAGATTGATCCTGAAGAGGATCCTGAGGAGGTTAAAGAGGAGGAAGAAGACCCTGAGGAGTTACCATTATCTTCCTTAGGTGTTCAGATGTATAAGCAGGTGTATGATCGCAACATAGAGTTGCAGGATATAGTGGAAGAGTTAGAGGAGCAGGTGGTTGATCGTCAGGCTGCTCTGGAGCAGAAGAATGGCGAGATCGAGGAGCTTGATATACGTCTTGGGGACATGGAATAGAATCTGGTTCAGGCAAAGAGCCAAAAGGAGGAGTTATCAGCTGAGGTGGAGAAACTAAAGAGAGAGCTGAGAGAAGAGTCTGTAAAGCGTGCTAGAGCCGAGGACCCATGGATGAAAGTTGCTGATCATGCAGATCGTGTTGAGGACGAAGTTCAGTCAAAGAAGATTAAAATAGAGGAAATGGATCATGTTTTTCACACAGTGATGGATAGAGCTCAGGATCGGGTTTATCATTATCCAACTCAGTTCGAGGATTTACCGTGGTCGTGATGGATCGCAGGACGATGATTCGTATCATGGAACAAGAGCGTGAAGAAGTCGTCCGACGTGGAATGTCTTTATAGGTCACGAGTAATAGCAATAATAAGTTATTTTCTAAGAGAGTTAATATGATGTAAATCTCAAGTGAGATAAATATTAGAATATGATGATGTAATCCTGGAATATTATGAATTCAGGATAAAGAATGTAAATAACTATGATGTTATCTACGTTATGTTTTGAAATAGTAAATGAATAAAATACGGAAGTTTATCAGATGTGCTATGTGCTAAATGTTGTTTATAAAATGTTTAAGTTAGGACTTAAATGTTTAAGTAATTGAGCAATAATATAATAGCGCGAATTCTTAACATTAAGATGCCGTCAAGAAGAAGACCAACACGTCAACAGACCCCTAAAGGGTCCACGAATAACAACGAAGAAACCAACGTTAATCCAATGCAGCAGTTGGTGAATTTGTTAACAGGAGCATTTGCAAATTAACCTCAAGTTCAGGCCACAACTTTCAAAGACTTCAAAGCAGTAGGACCCCCAGAATTTCAAGGGTTTATGAATCCAATCGAAGCTCAAACATGGGTTATGGAGATGGAGAAAGTATTTGATGTTGCTAGGGACAGCAAGGACCAGAAGACTGCATTTGCAACATTTATGCTCAAATCAAAAGCTAGTTATTGGTGGCAAGCTAACAAAACTCGAGGCGGTCAAGGGGTAATTCCATGGGAACGATTCAAGGAGATGTTTTTCGAAACTTATTTTTCGACAAGTGCGCAGAATCAGATGGAAGTGCAATTTCTGGAGTTAAAGCAAAGTACAATGACGGTGCCTAAATATGCTACAAGATTTAACGAATTCGCGAGGTTTGCACCATATCAAGTTAGTACGGATGAGAGAAAGGCTAGAAAGTTTGAGCAGGGACTGAAACCTTGGCTATATAGTCGAGTTTCGATGTTTCAACTGAATTCGTTTGCGGCAGTGCTTGAGAAGGTGATTATCGCTGAAGGAGGTAGTGATGCACTGTCTAAATACAACCAAGAGTAGAAGAAGAAGAAGAGTGAGAATGAGAATAAAGCAAGTGGTAGCCATGGTGGTAGCAATCAAAAAAGGAAGTGGAATAACAGTAACTCTAGTGGCAGTCAATAGGGAAATCAGAAGAAGAAGGTGGAAGCATGCAGCAACTGTGGAAAAAATCACGTGGGTGTTTGCTTGAAGGGCAAAAGAGTATGCTTTAATTGTGGTCATGAAGGTCACATTGCACCAAATTGCCCTAGTCCGAAGAAGGGTGCATGTTTTACTTGCGGATCGAATGATCACCTTACTTGAGATTGCCCTAAGAAAGCTACAAGAGGAGCAAGCGGAGGAATGGGAAACAGCAGTGGTGGCAATTTGACTATCACTGGACCGACATCGTTCAATCGACCTACCGCCTGAACATTCAACATGACGGTGCAGGATGTTGTGAAGTCAAAGGATGTGGTGTTAGGTATCATTCTGGTCAATAGTGTAAATGCTTACGTATTATTTGATTCAAGTACTACTTGTTCATTTATATCCGAAGATTTTGCTAGGAAACTAGAGTTACCTCAGGAAGAGTTAGATTACCCTATGAACATAGAAATCGCGAATAGGGAAGTGATTCCTGTTAAGTTTGTACACAAGAAATGCTGGGTAGATATTAAGGGTCATGAGATGATGGTAAACTTAATCCCAATTCGGCTTAGGGAGTTTGACGTTATTTTGGGAATGGATTGGTTGTTCAATCATGGGGCAGTTATTGATTGTCAAAAGAAGTGTGTGAGCCTTATGACTTCATCAAAGGTAGTGTTTTATGGCAGTAAGTCACCCAGATAAACGAGTTGTCTGACGATGATGTAGGCCAGGAAGATGTTGAGACAAGGATGTATAGAATATCTAGCCTACATAGTCGATACACGAAAGGTGGGTGCAAAGCTGGAGGAGATACCGGTAGTTAGGGATTTTGCGGACGTGTTTCATGATGATTTGCCAGGTCTACCGCCAGATAGGGAAATTGAATTTATAATTGATCTAGCACCGACAACAGCCCCTATATCAAAACCCCCGTATCGAATGGCTCCGGTAGAAATGGAGTTAATGGTGCAATTGCAGGAGCTGCTAGATAAAAAGTATATTCAATCGAGCGTTTTGTCGTGGGGAGCGTCGGTGTTATTTGTCAAGAAGAAAGACAGATCAATGCGTCTTTGCATTGATTATAGAGAGTTAAACAAGGTCACAATTAAAAATAAGTATTCGTTACCAAGGATCGATGACCTGTTTGATCAGCTGAAAGGAGCGAGATATTTTTCAAAGATAGATCTGCGAAGTGGGTACCATCAATTGAAGGTGAGAAAGGAAGACATACCAAAGACAGCATTCCGAACTAGATATGGCCACTATGAGTTTTTGGTTATGTCATTTGGTTTAACAAATGCACCTGCAGCATTTATGGATTTAATGAATAGAGTGTTCAGACCATTTTTGGATAAATTTATAATAGTGTTCATAGACAACATTCTGGTATATTCCAAAACTCAAGAAGAGCATATGGAACACTTGAAGGTGACATTGGAAGCGTTAAGGAGAGAGAAACTATATGTAAAATTCTCCAAATGCGAATTTTGGTTGGAGCGTGTTCAATTCCTTGGGCATGTTATTGATAAAGACGGGATTTCGGTGGATCCGGCGAAAGTGGAAGCTGTGATGAACTGGGATCAGCCGAAAACACCGTCAGAAGTAAGGAGTTTCTTGGGATTGGCGGGTTATTATAGGTGTTTTATTCAAGATTTCTGAAGGATCGCCACTCCGTTGACGAATTTGACAAGGAAAGCAGTGAAGTTCGTTTGGACGGAAAAGTGCGAAGAGAGTTTCCAAGAATTAAAGAAGAGATTGAGTTCAGCACATATGTTGTCTTTACCAAATAATACAGGGAATTTTGTGGTGTATAGTGACGCATCGCACAAGGGGCTAGGCTATGTGCTTATGCAGAACAGTAAGGTTATCGTGTATGCATCGCGCAACTAAAAGATTATGAGAAAGGGTATTCGACCCATGATTTGGAGTTAGCCGCGGTGGTGTTTACTTTAAAATTTTGGAGGCACTATCTCTATGGGGAGAAGTGTGAGATATATACAGACTATAAAAGTTTGAAGTATATTTTCACACAAAAGGATTTGAATATGCGTCATAGGCGATGGATAGAATTGATCAAAGATTACGATTGTGAAATCCTATACCATCCAGGGAAGGCTAATGTGGTTGCTGACGCTTTGAGCAGGAAGGGTCGGGAGAAACTATTTCTATTAACTGCTCAGGAGAAGCTCATAGCGGAAATGGCTAAATTAGAGTTAGAAGTGAAGTGTCTAGCAGAGCCGAATGAAAAATTATTTCAGATAGAAACCCAACCAACTCTAGTGGACAAGATAAAGGAAGCACAACTCCAGGATGAGGAGTGTGATAAAATACAGAAAAAGGTGTTTGAGGGTGAGGAGCTTAAATTCAAAATCGATAATGAAGGGTTGCTGAGATTTGAAGGTAGAATCAGGGTTCCGTCAGTACAGGAGATCAGAGAGGAGATTTTTGGTTCAAGATTTTCGGTTCACCCGGGAAGTACAAAAATGTACCAGGATCTTCGACAACATTTCTGGTGGCCAAATATGAAGAGAGAAGTTGTTGAGTGTGTTGCGAAGTGCTTAACTTATCAGAAAGTCAAAGCAGAGCATCAAAGGACAAGTGGTTTGTTACAACCCTTGGAGATACCAAAATAGAAGTGGGAACATATCACGATGGACTTCGTGGTAGGGCTTCCAACTACTCAGAAGGGTTATGACGTAATATGGGTTATCATAGACCGACTGACAAAATCAGCACATTTCTTGCCGATCAAAATCAGATTCACCCTAGATCAGTTGGCGAAATTATACGTCAAGGAGATTATCTCAAGGCACGGAGTTCCAGTATCAATTATGTCGGATAGAGATCCATGTTTCACATCAAAATTTTGGAGGAGTTTGTAAGCTTGTATGGGGACGCAGTTGAGAATGAGTACAGCGTACCATCCTCAAATCGATGGCCAGAGCGAAAGAACAATTCAAACGT
The DNA here is from genome assembly GCA_034770075.1 of Aralia elata. Classification (NCBI taxonomy): domain Eukaryota; kingdom Viridiplantae; phylum Streptophyta; class Magnoliopsida; order Apiales; family Araliaceae; genus Aralia; species Aralia elata. The sequence continues at coordinate 10,319,095 of CM068385.1, read as the reverse complement.
TGGAAGATATGTTACGAGCTAGTGTAATGGACTTTAAAGGGAACTGGGATGACCATTTACCACTGGTAGAGTTTGCTTACAATAATAGCTATCATGCAAGTATTGGCATGCCGCCCTACGAAGCGTTATACGGAATGAAGTGTAGAACTCCATTATGTTGGGATGAGGTCGGTGAGTGTCGTCTTCTGGGTCCCGAGTTGGTGCAGCAGACGGTAGAAATCGTCGGGATAATAAAAGCTAGATTGTCTGCAGCTCAAGACAGGCAAAAAAAGTATGCAGATAAGCACCGACAAAATAGAGAATTCGACGTCAGCAGTTTTATGTTTCTCAAAGTATCTCCTTGGAAGAGGAAGATCAGATTTGGTAAAAAGGGTAAGCTGAGTCCGCGATTTATTGGACCCTTTGAGGTGTTGAAAAGAGTAGGTGAGATAGCCTATGAGGTAGCTTTACCTCCCGAGTTAAACCACATTCACAATGTTTTCCATATATCGGTGCTACGACCATATAAGCCCGATTATAAACATGTTATAGAATATGAACCAATACTATTTGAGAAAGATTTATCCTATGAAGAGGTTCCTGTACAGATAGTTGATAGGAAAGAGCAGGTTCTCAGAAATAAAGTTATACCTTCTGTTAAGGTAATCTGGAGGAACCACAACGCTGAAGAAGCTACGTGGGAACTCGAAGAGAAAATGATGTAAAACTATCCTCAATTATTTGTTTAATCCTTGTGTCGCGATTCTGGGAACAGGATCCTTGTAAGGAGGGGAGAATGTAACGGACGAATTAATTGCGTTGTGATTCTGGGGACAATATCCTTTTAAGGAGGGAAGGATGTAACGAATGTAATTTTTGTGAATAAATAAAATATTTATTGAGTTAAATAAATATTTTTGTTAATTTATTTAGTAAAATAAATAATTGATAAAGTTATTATGGGGTAATTCATTTTAAGTGTAATTATGTTAATTGTTATTTGAATGTGATTTGATGTGTTTATTCTAATTTAATTTAATAATTAAATTAGATGATTAAATGATTTATTTGAATAAAGGATTTAGTTGAAAAAGATAATTTATTTGGTAATATTGTTATTGGTCAAATAAAAGTTATAATTAAATTAGTAAGGTTTAATTGAATTTATTTAATAATGGGTCTTATTAAATTGAAAGTGTGGCAATTAAACTATATAGTATAATGGGTTATTAAAATAAATAAAAAAATAGTTTTATTTTAGCTAACCAAACGAGGCTTTGTGACCCTTGGTTGGTAAAAATAGTTTATTTTGATTTGGTTCAACCAAACAAGGCCTTATGGCTTTTGAAATTCTATTTTTCTTAATTGGGTTTGACAAACATGGTCTAACCCTTTGTTTTTGCAACTGACTAATTAAAATCAAGTTACGTTAAAAAGAGTTTATCAGTTATTTTTTTTAAGCTAAAGGAAGAAAGAACAGAGTTTTAGCAAGGAAAGAATAGAGAGAGTATTGGGGAGGAATAGTTCTGTGAATTGAGAAGAAGAAGGAAGAGGATTACTAAAGCTAAGGAATCATCTTTGTTTAGCTTAAAGGTATATTTTTTTTTATTTTTGTTAGAAGTTCTTCACTGTATGTGGTTTTTACTTCCCTGTATGTGAATTTATTTGCTCAATGCATGAATTATCTGGTTGTAATTGATAATATGCATGTATTAGTGATTATATGATGTTTATAAACCAATTTGAAGGAATTAATCCATGAAAGCATGCTTTAAAATAGAGTTTTGGTTTTACAGCGTTTTACTTTCCTATATGGTTTATATGTATAAAAATTGATGTTCAATTTGATTATTAATCAGTAAATTGACTCTTCATTATGATAACATGATGAAAAATGAAAAGAATACAAGTGGAATAGATGAAAATTGTTAGAGATGAATTCACAATGTTTGAATTCATTAAGTGCGCCAAAATATGAATATTTTGTATAATCAATGAAGTTTTGGTCTTTAATTAGTTGATTATGTGTATTATAATGATTAATATTGTTAGAAACATGTTGGGTATTTGTTTTACAACGTGTTTGATATCTGGGTATGTTTAGTTTGTGAGTCGGATGGTAGAATTTGGGAAATTTGGTCTGGAATTTCACTGGTTCGCGAACTGCAGGAGCTGACAGTCGAGTCCACTGCCCCGGCGGTGGAAATATACTAGAGTTAGCGCCCCGGCGGTAGGAATGAATTGGTTTTGTCACCCCGGCGGTATCCTCACCCCGGCGCTGGTTTGTGAAGGAATCCACCGCCTCGGGATGGAACAGGAAATAAAAATTGTCTTTTTTCTTTTTGATCTTGCTATATGGCCAAGTACATGTTAAAACTTAGACTAAGGTATTAAATGATTAATTAGATACTACGATGGTTGATAAGCGAATACCTATTGAATATCAAATGACAATTGATATATAAAAATGAAAATGGATAAGAACAAATTCTAAAGTGCTTATAATACTGTAACTAATTATTGTTACCGCTTTATAAACGGAATGTATAGGTTAACTAAGGAACGCGAATTTTAATTTGTAATCTACGTGCGAGGCAAGTTTTATATCCTTAATCTCTTTATTTCGTTGAAAGCAAGTTCCCTAAAACCTAACTTTTACTCGAGCAAGTTTCTTACTTTACTTTCATTGAGCAAGTTTATTAATCTTAGCTTATTATTGTTCAAGCAAGGTTGTTATAATGTCAAATGCTTATGATTTATTCCAGTCATTTGTTAATCGATCATGAATCGTTATTCAAACTTTGAATATAAACTCATTGTACAATTTTATTGTTGAATCAAATGCTTAAGCGACTAGTAAACTCTTATTGATTCAGCTAGTCCATAGTTGATGAGCGTTTTAAAGACTTAAAATATCTTGAAGTTATTCCAAACCAAGTTTCTTTTGGTACGGATTCTGTCGTTAAATTGAGATGAACAACCCTAACATAGGGGATTAATTACGCATCATCGTTAAAATGTTTGTGCACAATACATTTTACAAAGGGCTAATCCCCCGGAGTACGAGATGGACAGTTTATAGTCTATAAGACTGTTAAAGGTTACAGTAGAGATACGTGTTAACCTAGGACATAGTTCGAGGTCTTATGACCCTCAAATTTACTTTTGACCCTGAAATCTAAATTCAATTCTTAAAACCGAGTTTTCTATTGAGCTTTCAGTCCTTTGATTGTTGTAGATTATTTTCAGAAAAACTATTATACCACAGTTAAAATCTACTTCATTGATTATTTAATTATTGTTGTTATTATACTTGTGGGCAACTGTTTTCTCACCCTTGCATAAAACATTACAGCTAAGAATGAGAAGTCAGATGAGCCGTCCACTAGTAAGGGCAAAGGCAAGATGCAGAAGTAGCTCACGAACTGTTATTTATTATGGAGTTTTGCAATAAGACTTATTTAATGTTATGTTTTATTTCCGCAATGATGTAATAAAGGTTAGATGACCTGGGATTTATTTACTTGTGAGATTAGAGTTGTAACCCCTTTTGTGGGAAGATGATTTATTCAGTTTAATTTCATTATCCTTTATTATGGGTAGTTAGTCATGAATGTATGGATTAGTGAACACCAAATCAGTGGGATTTATGTACCCAGATTTGGGGGTGTCACAAGTAGAGTAGTAATCAGTTCTGTGACTTGTACCTAGATGGTTCGTAGAGTTGTTCAGTCTCTACAACCCTTCAGTGTACAACTGCAGTCATGGCTACACTCTACGACTTTATCAAAGGCTTAGATCATAAAGTAATGCACTACTCATCATATAAGGTGCGAGAACTAAGGTAGGATGTAAATAGCTTATTAAGCACAGACACTTATTAACCAACAGAGTTTAAATAGATTGAGGTGATTCACATCTAAGAATAAACTCTTAATAGCAAGATAAATAATTAAGAATCTTTATCAGTACACACAGTAGCAATTGCAAAATAGTTTAAGCACATTTTTACTCATTTAGCAACAAGATAGAAAAAGACTATTTGCAAAGACTTCAAATATTCATCTCAAGAGTTTTATTTTTCAGCCTCAAATATGGATAGACAACAAAATGATTATTAAACCATTATTCTCACTTTCTTTCTTTTTCCTTTTGGGGTGGAAAATAATTTCTTGATATGCTGCTGAAGACATGCAGCTATGCAATATATATTGACAATTAAAGACATTTGTATTTTAGGGAGACAGAGATAGATACCTCACTGATGTCAATTTCTTAACAGTCAGTGGTGCTGCAAGCAATGATGCATTTCCTTGTTAGTTGAAATCCCTCAGGTCATTGTTGGTTTCATCATTTATTCCTTCATTGTGCTGCATTGACTGATATATTGAGCACATCTTTGAATTCTGCACTTAGTTAGTTATGACATTCCATAATTATCGATACGCTTGAATGAACCTCTAGGTTCATATTTTGTAAAGTAGGAACATCTCATAAATGCTGAGAAGATCATGGAGTCGTCTTTGTAAGTACATTATTATTTAGATATTTCCTTGATCATCATTTATAGGGCTTCACAACTTTTTGGGTGGAGATGCAGATTCCCTTTTTAATTGAGAATATCTTCGTTCTTGCTGCATCTGAACTATTTCCTCCTCAAGAGATGACCGATATGTTCAATGACATCAGCATGCCTGGTGATGATGATTTTTCCATTTAAGCCCATGGAATAACCTAGATAGCTTAGGACAGTTTTTCCTGCATATACAATTTTCAACTTGTTAGCTCATTGTCTTGTCAACCAATACCTATACTTAGGACTAATCTAAATTTGTGTCATGGATCTACTCAAGGCGTTAGCTTTATCATATTCATGAGAACCCATTCTGATACCAATTGTTGGTTCCTGGGGACACAATGTGGATCTAGAAGGGGGATTGAATAGATCCTTTAAAACTTTTTCCATTTTATTCATGAAAGTATAACCGTTATGAAATAGAGAATCAATTCATGCACAGTGGAATAAACATTAATATCCCCTTCATAGATACAAACATAATCTCAGTTCAATTTACAAATATATGGTATGGTCGATAATAGATATAGCAGTTCATTGAGCATAAGGTAAATGACATAAAGTAAATGACACAAGAGATTTTAAGTGGTTCAGAGACTGAATAACTCCTACTCCACTCTTTTACTTCAACAAATAGGAATTCACTAATTGTTTTAGTCACAAAGACAAAGACTCTACGCCATCCTCAAGTCCAGCAGACAAGAGTTGTTTTTAGCCACTAAGGCAAGGATCCTATGAACCTCCTCAAGTCCCGCAGACATGGATCCTCTGATCCCTCTTGTGTCCCGCAAACGTGAGTTATTTTTAGTCCCTCGGACAAGGATCCAATAACCCTCTTCAAGTCCAGCAGTCGTGGGAAACTAGTTCACAAAGAACTCTTCAAGGCCAGCATCCTTGGAATCCTGTAGACTAAAGCCAGTAGCCTTAGAATCTCTTATACCCTTTGGTACTCAGCAAGTCTAGCAGACTTGACTTTGTTTAGTCACTTAAGACAAGGACGCCCCACCCTCTTTGGTATGTTGATTGTTTGTTGGGTTGTGCTACCAAGATGAACTTTGATCTCCTTCATCTTCAGGTACTTGGTAGCTGTTTGTGATCTTCTTCTGGATGTTACTTGTGACACCCCCAAATCCAGGTACTTCATTTCCTTAGGATTTGGTGTTCACAATCCAAAAACATCACATCACATCTAACTACTCATTCAAATATAAATGAAAATACTTGAATAGAAATAGAAATCTCCCATTAGAGGGTTACAACATCATTCATAAACAAATCCCAGGTCATCTAACCTTAAATAAACATCAGTGCGGAAAACATAAAATAAGTCTATTACATAATCATCACTTTAACACATATAGCAATTCTTCATCACTTGTTTGCTTTGCCTTTGCCCTTACTAGTGGACGGCTCATCATTTCTTTCAACTTTAGCTGCAATGTTATTATGCAAGAGTGAGCAATGATTGCCCAGCAAGTATAATAACAACGACAATAATAACATGCGAAATAATCAACGGATATCGAATAATTGAAGATTTAGCTTTTGAGTCAAGAATGTAAAACAAGATTCAAAAGAACGTCTGAGGGTCTTAAGACCACGAACTATGTCCCAGGTTGTCAAGTATTCCTACTTTAAACCTTTAACAGTCGTAAGACTATATGGACCTTGCTTCTCGTACTCAGGGGGATCAGCCCTTTGAACCATGTATGTGCACAACATTTTAACGTTAACGCGTAAATAAATCCCCTATATAAGGGTTGTTCATCTCAGTTTGACATCGGAGTCCGCACCAAAGGAAGTTTGGTTTGGATTTACTTCAATAACGTTTCTGGAATTTAGAACGCTCATCAACTATGGACTAGTCGAATCAATAAGGGTTCGCTAGTCAATCAAGGTTTAAAAGGTATAATTCGAGAATCAAAACTAAATCTCACAAAAGGTACAATTGAATAAGTTCTATATAACTGAAGCATTACAAAGAGGAAATTAAAACGTCTCATTGAATCCATGAATTGAATGGAATAGAAACAATAACTTGCTCAAGAAGTAATAGCATTATGAAGCTTGTATTCTATGATAATGAAATTTAGAAACTTGCGTAAACGTAAAAGTAAGGATAAGATACTTGCCTCGTGCGTAGACTATAAATTTAAGACTCACGTTCTCTAATCAACCTATACATTCCGTTTATAAAACAGTAACAATAATTAGTTACAGTATTATAAACACTTCAGAACTCATTCTCATCTAATTTCATTTTAATAGCTCAGTTGACACCGAACAATCAATGAGCTTATGCTACCACCTTTCGCAGCACTTTAACATTCATTTTATACAATAGCCTAAACTTTAGGTATGCCTCCGATATCGTAACATGATCTCAAAGACGAGAGTAAAAATTTTCTTCTTTCTTTGAGATCATGTTACGATATCGTAGGCATGCCTAAAGTTTAGGCTATTGTATAAAATGAATGTTAAAGTGCTGCAAAAGGTGGTAGCATAAGCCCGTTGATTGTTCGGTGTCAACTGAGCTATTAAAATGAAATTAGATGAGAATGAGTTCTGAAGTGTTTATAATATTGTAACTAATTATTTTTACTGTTTTATAAACGGAATGTATAGGTTGATTAGAGAACGTGAGTCTTAAATTTATAGTCTAGGCACGAAGCAAGTATCTTATCCTTACTTTTACGTTTACGCAAGTTTCTAAATTTCATTATCATAGAATACAAGCTTCATAATGCTATTACTTCTTGAGCAAGTTATTGTTTCTATTCCATTCAATTCATGGATTCAATGAGACGTTTTAATTTCCTCTTTGTAATGCTTCAGTTATATAGAACTTATTCAATTGTACCTTTTGTGAGATTTAGTTTTGATTCTCGAATTATACCTTTTAAACCTTAATTGACTAGCGAACCCTTATTGATTCGACTAGTCCATAGTTGATGAGCGTTCTAAATTCCAGAAACGTTATTGAAGTAAATCCAAACCAAACTTCCTTTGGTGCGGACTCCGATGTCAAACTGAGATGAACAACCCTTATATAGGGGATTTATTTACGCGTTAGCGTTAAGATGTTGTGCACATATATGGTACAAAGGGCTGATCCCCCTGAGTACGAGAAGCAAGGTCCATATAGTCTTACGACTGTTAAAGGTTTAAAGTAGGAATACTTGACAACCTGGGACATAGTTCGTGGTCTTAAGACCCCCAGACGTTCTTTTGAATCTTGTTTTACATTCTTGACTCAAAAGCTAAATCTTCAATTATTCGATATCTGTTGATTATTTCGCATGTTATTATTGTCGTTGTTATTATACTTGCTGGGCAATCATTGCTCACTCTTGCATAATAACATTGCAGCTAAAGTTGAAAGAAATGATGAGCCGTCCACTAGTAAGGGCAAAGGCAAAGCAAACAAGTGATGAAGTATTGCTATATGTGTTAAAGTGATGATTATGTAATAAACTTATTTATGTTTTCCGCACTGATGTTTATTTAAGGTTAGATGACCTGGGATTTGTTTATGAATGATGTTGTAACCCTCTAATGGGAGATTTCTATTACTATTCAAGTATTTTCATTTATATTTGAATGGGTAGTTAGATGTGATGTGATGTTTTTGGATTGTGAACACCAAATCCTGAGGAAATGAAGTACCTGGATTTGGGGGTGTCACATTACTGATTATGGTCATTGAAGCCCTCCCTTCTTCTGGTACATAGCAGATGCAGATGATCACTTCTGTTGAACACTAGTTGACTTGTCCAAGTCACTTCTTTATCTATTCAGCTCATAGTGTTCCTTGCTTGATCATAGAGTTGTCCGTTCTGGATCTAGTTACTCTAGATCTTGGCTTCTTGGTCATTCGACTCTTAGCTCATATGCCAGCCCTTTGGCATACCTCTTGTGTCGTAGTGAAGCTTCTAGTTGATTATACAGTTTGTGTTTTTGCTCTCTTGCTTACTGTATACTAATGCACACTCACATTCAAATGCGGTTTTCTCTTTTGTAGTTCTCCATTTTCTTTCCGTTGGAAGCTTACCGTTGATATCTTCCCATTGCACTTCTTTCCGTTGGAGACTAACTTTCTGCAGACTTTTTTATTGTACCACTGAGTATTTTACTTCTTTATATCTACTAGTGATGGCTGAGTCAGCATCCATTAGCTGGTACCAGATAGTGGAGTCACATGCGCTGCTTGTTCACTGCTACAAGTATGGTTGTTTGAATCCCACTAAGATTGGTTTTTTATTTTACTCAATTAACAACTCAGCCACTCATCTTGGGATAGAAGCCCTAAGTGCACTAATGTTTTAATCCAGCTGGCACTTTACTTACTCTACGATCATCTTAGGTGTAGCCTATAGCTTTGATCGTAGAGTTAGCTACTTGCTTCTGACTGAAGACTATTGCCTTTGGTCGTAGAGTTAACTACTAACTTCAGTGTGGCCTTGTGTTACCTTACAGTTCGTAGAGTGGCTGACTGTACTTGCATTGCGCTATGGTGTGCTTCTCATTATACTCCAGTTTGTGTTCCCTTATGCTCTGTGATCTTCATTTGGCTTTTCATTCCCAGAGCATAATATTATGATCTTCGTTGAGCCATTGCTGCAGTGTGCCTATCATAGAGGACTGCTCTATGTTCTTTTAGGTGTTGGCTCTGCTATTGTGTCATAGAGGACTGTTCTATGATGTTCTATTGCTGTGGCACTTTTGATGTAGAGGACTGTTCCACTTAATCTTCAGACATTCTTCCTTACATCATAGAGTACTGCTCTATGATCTTCTTGTTTTGTTTTGTTGAGACTGCTTAGGTGCCTCTGTTGTCTTAGGCTCAGCTCTACGATCACTTGTTCTTGCTGTTACTTTCCTACTCTACGACCTTTGTCTTTAATACAGGTCTAGAGTCTTAATGGATCGTAGAGTGATTACTTAAGCTTGTCCTGTGATCTCTGTTATGGCTTGATGCTTTGGTTGTGCTCAGAGATCTAGCTATGTCTGATGGCTCATGCTCAGCTTGCTTGGTCGTCTTGAAGTTTGCCACTTTAACTTTGGGTGCTTCAGCATAGACTTCTTTTCGTTGTTACTTGATTGCAGACTGTTCATGGGAGTCATAGAGTGGTTGACTTGGACTAACTCTACGAACCCATGATAGCACAACGATCTTCTTTTCGTAGTGCGCAATCTACAATCCTGAGTAAGCTCCTTGTTCTGTCGAGCCACACTCTATGATTGCCTTGCAAGCTCTGTGTTGACGTACACAACTCTACGATGTTCAGTGAGTGCTGCCGAGTAAGCTCTACGATCTGCCGAGCCTTTTACTGTGCTTGCCTGGCAGACTCTACGATCTTGAGATTTTAGTATTACAGTGCCGAGGAAACTCTATGTCCTGCCGAGAGTGCTTTCCATTCTGCCGAGAGAACTCTATGTTCTGCTGAGAGTGCTCTACATTCTGCCGAGAGAACTCTACGTCCTGTCGAGCTTTACTCTACGTTTTTCTGGCAAACCTTGTGATGGCATACTTAGCTCTGCGATGTTGACTGACTGCTTTACGATCCTTCACTTAGTCAGTGCAATGCTTTACGTTCAGTCTAGCCCTTGTTTGTACATATATCTTTACAGCACATAAGATCAACTAACAAGTTTAATCTTTTTCTATTCTAAGTCCTTGTGCATCAAATTCATTTAAGGACTTGACAAAGCCTAATATTACAAACATGCTTTGATCAGATAGATATTCATTCAGCTTAGATCAACCTAACATATTTGATCTTCTAAGTCCTTGTACATGTATTTCATTTAAGAACTTTACAAGGCTTTAACAGTATGAATGTTTTTCTTATCATTTTGTCATCAATCAAATAATAATGCATAAAGGTAATCACATGCAAATCTTATAACATTCTCCCCCTATGATAATGAACTTAACAATCGTATGTTGATTCCCAACATACAACATTTGTATAAAATAGAAAACTTGCCCAATTGTAAAGGTTGAGTAAGTTTAAGAAACTTGCAATACAATAGAATACTTGTCCAATTATAACTTGAGTGAGATAGAACTCCCTCAACAAATAGCTTGAATAAAGTTAAGAGAACTTGCATTCAATATATAGAAAGAATAAAGTTAGGGAACTTGCCCAACACAACACACGCTCCTTAATATCCTACACATATAAATACATATTCACATAACAATTAGTAACATAACGGATACTAAATATTGGTTTATACTACTCTATAATGTCTCATTCATATTAGAAACAAAATATTAAACAAGGTTATGCCCACTAGTTACGGCATTATGACGCTTGTACGCCTGTACGCCTGTACGCTAAACTTGCCTATTCGAACGCCCAAGCGACACGCAATTGCGTACGCCTAGCACGCCCCTTCGATTTATCTAATACTCATTGGCTAATCCTAAATATCATTATAATTTATAACATTCATGTTTTAGGACTTAGAACAATGTCTTTTATTTTCGGAAGCATTATACATTGCACACGCGCATGACCGACGCCTTCCGTTTGCACAACAGCCCTAAAAACGGTCAATTTCAAACTTTCTCCAGGTAGTAAATTTCAATTCTAATTAATGGAAGTTGTAGGTCTATCTCTAATCTTTCCGGATCATCTTGAATCGCCCAAATCTGAGTCCGTGTGAGAAAGTTATGGCCATTTTTCCAACGGAGGTCGAAGCTGAGTCGGGCAGCGCACACGCGGGCGGACGGAACCAGGCGCGCGGCGTACGGCAGCATGCGCGCGTGAGAACTTGGCGCGAGCACGCGTGTGGCCTGTTGGCCCTTGCCAGACATCGTGATTTTGACTTTCCTTCACTCCAATCCTCATAACTTCTTCTCTAGACGTTCAAATTGGTCCGTTCCGGACTCTATGGACTCCTAAGATATAGAACTACAACATATTAAAAATTCACAGCTACCCATTAACATTAACATGGCCAAATCTTAGGCCAAAGTACTAAGTTCATACTCTATTTTGAATGTTCTAAGTGTTCTTCATTAAAACCATCACCAAATCTTCATTTTTACACATTATTACTCGATTCCAGTTGGGTTAACATTGTAACCCATGGAACTACAATACCATAACAACAAATAAATTAAATACACACGAAATCATAGCTATAAAGTCCTCTAAACCGTCCAACAATCCATGTTTATCCAAAAATGTCCATTGTTCTTCATCCTCCTTAAGCATAGGTACGGATTTATTCCATTTTTATTCCACTTTGAAGTTATTAATGGCTTACATAATCTCTTAACAACATTTATACACAATCATAACAAACAACAACATCAAGAATCACGACAAGAACCAACCCACAAACACAAAAGCTTACAAACCATGGAAACTTGGAAAAACCTCAACCAAATCAAATGGAATAGGTTTAAGTTAGTTGTTTACCTCTGCAAATTCTTCCTAGATGATGAGGAGGTTGGCTAGGCTTGGTTTGCTTGAGTCCTTATTTTTGCTTCTTCCTCACCCGTGCTCCTTCTTCCTTCTCCTTCTCTTTCTTCCCGAACTCTCCTTCTTCTTTCTTCTTTAAAATGGTGAATGCTTGATGAAGAAGATGAAGATGGAGTTATGTAAGCTTAGGAGATGATTACCTCTCTACTCCTCCTTCTTGTTTCTAAAGGGCTCGGTTAGAGCTTGAAGATTTCCCTTATTCTTCCTTAGCTCCCACCCGAACACTCTTTCTTCCTCTAGCTTGTTTCTTACTTTTAAACTCTTTCTCTCTCTATTTGCTCTCTCCTTCTTAGAAATTCTGCAGAAATTAGAAATGGAGAGTAAATGAATGAGTTGTTTGGGTCTTCTAGGTGCCTTGGAAGATATGGAAGGAATATTAGAGAGCTCAAAACATTTGTCTAAGTGGGGAAAATAAATGTTTGGCATGTTTGCGCTTGGGAAATGAATCTCCCAACACTTGGTCTCCTCTCCTCTTCCGAACCGTATACCTCTCTCTCTCACTTACACCAAATGTTGATTTTTGTGCCCATATCCGACATGGGTCAAGTTTTGGGTCATGGGTTGGGTCATGGGTTTGGGTCATTTCTTTGGGCCACCCATAATAAACATTTGGGCCACTAAATAAATCACCAATGACTCTAAATAAAATTCTAATACTTGAAAAAATTATCTATTCGAATACATGCCTTAACTAAATTATTTAATATTGAAAAAGACGAAAAAAATATATGACATGAATAGTGCCTCGGGAAACATGCCCCATGAATAGTGATTTTAACGACGCTACGCGAAATTAATTATTCACTTAAACAAAACTATAACACTAAAATTTCATGCATTCACATAACTCAGGTTGTCACACAACCTTTAAACATGCAGTACAAAAATAATATTAATAAAATATAATATATTCATTAATATTCAAAAATTCGAATTACAAGGCAAAATTCAAAATTCCTAGTCGTTACAGTACTTCTGCAAAACAACATAAAACTCAGTATTAAACTCCACATTTTGCAAACTAATTCCAATTTTTCCAAAGATCTATAAACACCTCAATTCAGTTTATATAACAAATAACATGCAGCTAAACTAAGCATAAAGGAATGAAAATAATCAAATATTATGCACCTATCATAAAACGGCTCTTGGATAAATTGGCTCTTGGTCAAATTGACTCTTGGAGAAACTGGCTATAAGTAAAATCGGCTTTTGTATTATAAAGTTATAATATTTCAGCCCTTATTTCTTTTTAGTGTTGGCAACTTATTACTAAAAGTTATAATATTATACTATTTTCACATAATAATATATTTGAATGCATATTATGGTCGGAGAAGATAATCATGGAAAAGTATGTCAAACTTATAACAAATGCTTTATGCTAGACCCTTCTATTTATATCAAAAATTTGAATAAACATTTACCACACATCACTTATTTTTCATCAACCATTTTCAATCTATTAATAATTAATCACAATTAATATTATAGACTCACAATACTGACAACCTGTGACGCCCCCAAACCCGGGTCCCTTGAACCTCGGACCTGGTTCGTCACGATACATCATCTTTACAACTAATGCGGAAGATATAAACATAAATTGTTTATACAATAAATTCTGCTACATATCCCAAGGTCTTTAACCTTAACTTACATATAATGAATCTAAATTGTGATTCATCTTTAATCTTCATGTTCATACAATAAATATCAATATAGATATTAGAACTTAATTATTTAAAACTTCATTCGGTTCTCGAATTTGAAACCTAAAATCTCTTACCTTTACAAGATCATTGTAAAGCTACAGCTCATAATTAAATGAATACATAAATTCAACCTTGACTTAGGGAGTATATATATAAAACTCAAATAACTCACTTATTATACATATCAATCAATGACATTGGCCCTGTGCCATTTACTAAAATAATGCGCCTTATAATCGCACTGTGTTTAAATCTTCAATACCTTGGCCGTCTGTTAATTCCATGTTTATCTGCAAAATTGTTTGCAAGGTTGAGCATTACGGCTCAACAAGTCTAACAGTCTACATCTTTCATGCTTCACATAACATACATACATGCATTTTATACATACATAATAGATCTCATGTCATGCATCTACTTATGTTTCATACTTTCATGATGTGCAATTCAATATGCATCCACATTTCATGCTTCACCTAGCATATTCGCATCACATAGCAATTAACATCAACTTGATTACTCAGAACAACAGTTCTCATTCATTGTCTTATGCATAAATCTATACATATTAACACATAGGAGCAAGTTACTGAAAAACTTGCCTTAAAGCACTCCACGCAAAGCTATGGTAGATCATCCTTCCAGTATCCTACACAATTTAGGTGTACAAGGACACAACAATTAGCCACGTAACAATCCTTAACTATTGTTTATGCTAACTATACTCTATACTTCTTTTACCCATTCTTTTTAATCGACACTTAATAATTCTTTAAGTGTGTAAAGCTTTCTAGAACTTAATATTGTCCATTCAACTTATTCGTGTTACACTTCCTTTCACGTCTCATTACATTCTATTTTAGTCGGCACTTAACAATCGGTTAAGTGTTTAGAGCTTGTCATGACTCTATATTGAGAGTCTCTCATTCCCTATAATTGATTACGGTTAATTATATAACCCCTTTATATCATGTCCCTTTATATCAGTCTTCGATTGATAAACATTCGGTTAAGTTATCGTGGTCATCGTTACATCGTATTAGATGTATTACATTAGTTAACCATAATTAAGTTAACAATCGTATAATATTTCTTTTATAATTTACGTTTCATTGACACTTAACGTCCGGTTAAGTAGTCTTAGTCTGAAGTTACATTATAACAATGTATTATCTTCATTAAAGTTAATTAAATAACTTTCAAATCATGTCTTTACATAACTTCTCTTTAATTCATTAAGTCGAAGATCTATTCCAGCAACCTGGATTATTCAAACATACTAACCCAGCAAACTGGATTCACTAATTCAGCATACCATATTCACTAATTCAGCATACCATATTCACTAATTTAGCATACTGGATTCACTAATCGTTTTTCCCTTTATAACTTATTGAATTTCTAATTCATCAAACTATCCAATATAGCCTATCGAATGTCTAACTCAAATCTTAACGCCTTGTTTAAACGCTCACTTAATATTTTTGATACATAATAATATTCGATCACATACTAATTATCATTAATGAGTAAATAACATATTTCAACCAATGATTTAATAACACTTTATTCTAAATGTTATTAATCACTTAATAATATCATAATCTAATATTATTAATATCTTTATAATATTTTAGTAATTTATTAAACCAATATACAATTTATTCTAATTGTTTACACTTTACTAATTAATCCGTTTAATCACCTTAAAAATATCACACCCATAATATTTCATCAACATTGAATAAAATACCCTTCAAAAATCTGCATATACCCTATATAGGGTTTTTAAGCCATAAAATCCTATTTTTCAATTTTTCAACATCACATAATTAATATAATTCATTTATCCATAACTAGATTATTTCCATGAAAAATACCAAATCAGTTCCAAAAATATTTCTTTTCCGGGATGTGACAGAATATATCACCCTTATCAACATATATTTTTCCTGGAATTTTTAAAAATCATTTACTATTTTTTAATAGTCCAAAACTGCCAAATTTCGTTACATTTATCATAATTCGAAACTTTGTTCAACAATTCTGAAACTTACAGGGTATGTCCCTGTTATATATATATATACTTTCAGTAAACATTTCATAATTTTTAGAGTTAATCACAGAGAGTTATTCGGGTGTACTTTTGAAAATAGTCCCTCACAATAAAATCCATAACTTGCATCCTACATGGTCAACAATTCTCAAATTTTTACAGGACTCACATAGCTTCCCATATTATCACATCAAATTTTCCTAGAATTTTTCGAGCACAAAAAGTTGACGAAACAGCCCCTTAAATCAGATGGTCAGCAACTTTGATTTCCTTTTCTTGAAAAATCTGGACAGTTTTTACTAACACAGATCCTACGGATTTTGTACTCATTATTTTTGAGTTCTACCACTTGGGTTTAGTAGTTAACTTATATATCTAGTACCTCTCTTTGACGGATCGCAAAAAGAGTTTATAGATCTCAAGTTATAAGCATACAAAGTATAAGAAAGTTAGGGTTTTCTAACTTTTCAAAACATAGTTTCCATTTTCTTACTTTCAATCTAACTTTTGACAATCAAAAACGATTTATGTACACATAACACACTTAATAACATGTAGATATAAGGTTTTCAAGTTTTGAAACCTTAGTTCTTCACCCCATCCAAATAGACTAAATAAAAAGGAAATAAACTAGTTTAAGGTAAAATTTCCTATACCTTTGCTTTAATTCCATCCTTCTTCTTCCTCTTCCTCTTCCATTTCCATGGAATTTTCTCTCTCCTCTCCTCCTTATGGCTGCCATGGCCCCTTTCTCTCTCTCTATTTCTTTTCCCTTTTTGGTTAGCTAAATGAAAGAATGAGTGATGAGCGAGAAAATGAAATTGGGCTTTATTTGTTTACTTTCCTTTTATGATAGATATACATTGTATATCTATCTTATCTTCCTAACACTCTTTCTCTCTCTTACCTATCCTTATCTTTATCTTATCATATTTGAGATTTCACCCAACAAATGGTCCAACCAAAAGATGACACCTAGCTTTAAGAGATAAGGATATAAAAGAAGTAATCATTACTTCACATGCCCAATTACTCCCCCCTTGCCATCCGATCCATACTCCCTCATTTAGCCAAATTTTAATTTATTTTAATTACTACTTTACATTATTAAATGACCAAAAAGTCCTTCCTTGCTTGGGTTAAAGATTGGGCCTTTAATTAAATTCATTTGGGCTTGGAACTTAATAGTTTGTGCCACTTGAAATTAAATTTTAATTACTACCACTATTGGGCCACTAGTTTAATAAATTATTGGGCTCCCAAAATAATGGTTACTTAAATCTCAAATGCAAATTTCTTCAATTTACATATTAATAATTCAAGTCCACTATAATTTAATTAAGTGGGCTTGATAATTAAATCAATTGAACTAGTCCACTAATAATTTATTAATTGGACTATAATATATTTTCATTACATCAATAATCCTACTTTGTTTTCATAACCCAATTAGACTTGCTTTAATCAAGTTGTGAAATTAATTCATTGAGATATATTAATTAAATCTCTAGGGTTAGTGTACTAGTATTTAATTGCATACTAGTATATCTTCATTTCTATAACCCTTAGGTTATTTAGTCTACACTATATATAATATTAAATTATAAGTTTTTTTTTCTTTTCTTAATAAATAAACATATATACATATTTATTAGATATACATTTATTTATTCACATATCTTTCCTACATATTTATTATCATTGACAAATATGATAATATATCTATTTCTTAGCTTTCCTTTTCATTTCTTAGTCACTTAAATTAAATAAATTAATTAACTTATTTAATTCACATAACACATATTCACACAAAAATTTAATACATTGATATAATAAAATAAATCGCTTAAATTTGGTCACTAGTATATAATTAAAATACTAAGACCCCTAAATAAAAATAACCCTTTAGGTTATTTAATTCCAATACCTAATTTATAACATTAGGCTACAAAATTTTCTTTATTTCTCTTTCAAATAATCAACCATATAGGTTTTTCTTAAAACTTTAAATCTTTCTTCCATTTCACTCTAGGTTTTAAACTTTAAACCTTTAATGTAATCATTCAAGATCTTCTAGATTCTCGGGTTGTCACACAACCAGATCGTTCACAGGAAAGAAGGGGCTTTTCGTATAAATGGCGCGCAATCAAGTTACCCTTTTTCTTAACAGAACTTTCTAGACATTGCCAATAATGCTAACTAGTCTAATAATATCATTTCAAATAATATGCGTTACTATGTCGTGACAATTATTGATTTAATATTGTGAAATATTGTGCAGTTGTTACTGTGACAATTATTGAGCGAATAATATGAAATACTATGCAATTGTCACTGTAGCAATTATTGAGTCAATAATATAAAATATTATGCAATTACTACTACGGCAATTATTGAATCAATAATATGAAATAATGTGTGACTACTACTATACCAATTATTGAATCAATAATCAGGAATATTATGCAATACCATGTGTTACTGTGAAATACCGTGTATTACTGTGGAGTACCACGTGCAACTGTGGAATAGTGTGTGTTACTGTTCTTTTATTACCGGGTATTTCAACAGTTAACAGTAAAAATTTTGCCACCAATTTTTAAAAAGGTTATTTTTGTCGCTTTCTATATCCAACAGTTATCTATTGTGGGTGCCACCAATGATTGGTTATTTCGGCGCCGTCGTATGAATATTTCCCGACAGACTGTTTACTTCCTATAATTTGCAGATATTTCCCATAACTTGTCGTTTTAACAAATTAGCACCTTACTGTTTAGAATAATATATAAAAAAAATAAGTCTTATTCATAAAATGTTGGGGTCTTACAACATGTGTGTGTATTTAATATCGATATAAATTTATCATCATATGTAGCAACATTCAACTTCTAAATAACTTAAAAAATAGGACTCACATTCTATTTTTTCTATTCATTTGTGTACAATTGTTTGTCTATATAGTTTAATATATAAGCTCACCAACCACGTACGAAACACGAATGACATTGATAATGGTTTATTGTATTATTAAATGAAAATATTTTATTAAAATTTTGAGAAGATAATTCTAGTTACTAAATTATTAAATATTTAATTAAATAGAAAATATTTGAATTATATAATATAGATTCCTTCAATCAATTATTAAGCTAAATATTTGAATATAGTGCATATTTATTAGTTATGATTCTAAAAACTATTTTAATTTTATAAGTTTGTAATGGAATTCTATATTAGTATTTATACTGACAAAATTTTCTTGAAATTCTAATCTGAATAGAAGTATGACAATTAGTTAGTAACGAATATACTATAATTTTCAACTAATTTTATAGTTATTATGTTTTTAAAAAATTCACACATTATTAATACAATTAATCTTGTGATTTGATAAAATTTTAGTTAATAAATTTAATTTAATTAGGATGTTAATTTAATAATCAAATTCACGACTGATATTAACATAATAGATCGCAACATATGTCAAGAGATTTTTTCGATATCTTAATATCTTAATAAAATTATAATAATAGAATTATCCTGCATAAATTTTGTAAGATGTATTAACTTACATAAAATTGTGATAAAAAAGCTTGTAATAAATTTGGCAGAACCAAAAATAATTTTTTTAAAAAGTTTATTTTCCTATCAAATATATATCTTCATTTTTCCTAACAGGTTGGGGTTTCTTTTGAATACTTTATTAATTTGGATCGTGTTTATTTATTTCAAATTTGGATAGTACTTATACTAATTTTGATACGAAAGAAAATGGTTGAACCAAAAAATTGTGAAACTAAAAATTGGTTAAACTAAGTTTGTACTTTTAATTATACTAGTTCGGTATCCCGTGCCAAACACGGGATTTGACAATTGATTTTTTTTAAAAAAAAATTAATTATATATTTTTATATGTATTCTTTAGATGTTTTATTTTTCGTATAATGAAAAATCAAAAGAATATAATAGCATAATTTATTGACGTTTACTCACTACATGCTAGAAAGTAAGGAAAATTGAAAATCTAGATCATAACTAAAATAGGATTTGATAAAACATAATTGACACACTAACTTTGGTTTGTACCATGAATTTGATTAGAATTCTTATTCACAAGTATTTCTTTTTGGTGGAGTTACTTTAATAATTTATCAATGACTTTAAAATAATTTAGTAATTAAAATAACCTACAAATTAATATATTCTTGATGTATTTTTAAAAAATGAGACTCCTTGTGTCAATTGAAATTCTAGATGAAAGTTCCCAAAGAGCAAAGAATTCTCTAATTATACACCAATAAGGTTTGATATATTTTAGATAATGTAATAAATAATAATAATTATTTAAATATGTGAGTCAACTTAGTTCAGGACCAACTAAAACTTTCTAATTGACTCATACAAAAGATTATTGTTTGTACTATTATAATAAGTATAGATAGTTGGTTTGGATCACCAAAGAGTTACTTAGTAATTAAACACTTAATAAAAATAAATTAGAGACTTAAGAATTATATTCAAAATAAAACTCTATAGTAGTGTATTGCTTGCTAAAAAAATCTTGATCTAATTTTTGTACACATGTAATAGATCCATTTCTATTTACAACTTTATATTTATTATTTTCCAAATACTTTAAAATCCCAAAAAATTAATATTGAGTAAAGCTCTATTCGAGATAAAAATATATGATAGTGCTCTAGTTGAAAATTTTGGAATTAAATTTTACAAAATCTATATTAAATTATTAATCTATACTTATTTTTTATCTATATAATGACCAGTCCTCAAGTATTTTAAATTTTTTGTGATTAATAATTCTACATTTAATAAATTTAAGGCTTAAATATAAATTATTACTCTAAACTATTGTCTTTTTTCACTTTGGAGATTGACCTTTTAATTTTTTAAATTGGATCATTAAACTATTAATTTTTTTTTCACTTTTGTTCGATTGGACCTGCCACATCATAAATTAATGATGTGGTATGCTGACTAGACAAATAAGTGCATGTGTAAAAAAAAATAGTTTTTAAATGAGATTTTAAAACTTATATTAGATTAAGGGGGCAAACATGTAAATTAATAACTCACATAATTTAAAAAAATAAACAAATAACATATAACCTAAGCCCTAACCTATTCCATCTACATTACCCAGTTGCCACTGTCGCCTTGCTACCACATTAAACCCACCATCATCGTGAACTACCCACCACCACAATACCATCACCATTAAACCAACCACCATCACCATTTGAGAAAAACGCACACTAGTAAGAAAAAAAAATTAATTTAGCACCACCATAACCCCATCGCTATTGGATTCTCTTTTCACCATCATCGTGATCGATTCTCTTTCGAATTGAGACTATATATAAAAATAAATAAGAGAAATAATGAGAATAAGTCAAAAAAAATTAGTCTTGAACTCGATGGATCCAGCGACTCGGGAGATCTCGTGGGAAGAAACTCGTCGAGTTAAGAACGATGTGAGGATGTGTCAGCTACGAGAGTTTTGAAGGGTTTGGATGAGAGATTTGAGGTTGGTGAGGTGGTGAGATAAGGTAGAGATGAATGGGTTGTCAGAAAGGATGGAATCGGTTTTCATTTCAAGCTCAAGGACAACTTTAATGGTGGATGAGTTGGAATTGGCCGACAAGTAGTGGAAGCTTGTTTAAGAGGTTCTAAGACTTTGAAGACTTGTTGTTTTTCAACTCTTTAACAGCTTCGGCCATGCCCGAATGTTTTGCGATAAAGTGGGATTGTATAAGATGATGATGGAGTGAGTATTAATTTTATTAAATTGAATTTATTTTATAATTTGTTAATGGTGTACTTTATTTTGTTTATGTTAATTATTTTTTTAATTTATATTATTTGTGTAATTTGCATAAATTAAGTTAATCGTGTAGCTAATTTTAATTTTTATGTTATTATGTAACTAATTTTGTTATTGTGTAATTTTTTTTTACTTTGTGTTAGTTGTGTAAATTGTTAATTGTGTAAATTATTTTACTTTTTTACTTTTTTAAATCATTTGGTTTGATATCTTTACCCCTAAATATTTAAAAAAAATATGAAAAATTATTTAAATTAAGGTTTTCAAGTTACACCTAAGCATTGACTTACTTGGTCAGCAGGCCACATCATCAATTTATGACGTGGTATAACTAATTGAACTGAAGTGAAAAAAAATAATAATTTAATCACCTAACTGAAAAAAATTGAAAAGTCGATCACTAAAATGTGTTAGGAACTGCATGTTTAATTTGATGATGAGATACTATTAATGTATATTTGTTCAGTAGTTTTTGTAAAGTCCTTAATAAGAATATGATGTACAAAGACTTAGAATAGAAAGATCAAACTTGTTAGGTTGATCTTGTGAGCTGAATTGATATATAGATGATAGGATCAAATCGATCGTATAGTAAGATTAATCGATCGTAAAGCTTTTTCTCTGATATTTCGTAAAGTTATTGGAGATCGCAGAGTTAGCTATGTTATCGTATAGCATTGAGTGGAAGTTCGCAAAATTAAGTTAAAAATCATAGAGCCTGCAGCAATTTCATAGAGTTCACTCTAAGGTCATAAATTAAAACAAAGTTCGCAGAGTCTACTCTAGGATCGTAGAGCAGATCGTAGAGTGTCTCTTCACTCATAGAGCAAGCAGATCGTAGAGAGTATATCGTACAGTGTCTCTTAACTCGTAGAGAAAGCTATCGTAGAGCAGAACATAAAGTACAGATCGTTTAGTGGATCAAGCCCAATACTCTATGGTCTACATGAAACTCTACGATCAGTTAAGTCGTAGAGCATGTTAGGTTTGACATAGGACTGGCATTGAGAAGCCTTGCAAAGTGAAAAACTTGAGATGTTTACCACTCATCCTAAGTTCAAATTGAAGATCAGATTGGGTTGTGTCTAATAGCAAGTTTGGCGATGTGACAACACCCACGTGGTAGGTGAAATAGCAGTCTGATGTGACATGTCAAAGCTGAAAGTAAGCTGACACATTCTCCCTGAATATCAACGTCACAGACCTTCTAGGATCAAAACATTAAATGCTCAACGACAACTTTCCAATGGGAAGCTCTTGAGGTGGTCTATAAAAGGACAAAGAGATTCAAGTCAAAAAAATGAATCATCAATCATCAAGTTGAACCTCTACCAAAGTTCTAAGAGTTCTACTCTTCAAAAAGAGAACTACTTGTTTTGCTACTAAGTCTTTAAAAGCCAAGCTTAAATGCAACTTAGTAGCACCTCAAACAAATATCTTATAATTATGGTTCGCTGGTCTAAGTGACCATTATACTAGGTCTAAGTGACTTGAAGAGTTCTGAGTGAATTGGTGTAAGTGACCGTGTCTTAGTGACATTTGTCAAGTTTAAGTGACTTGAATGAATCTTAGTGATTCATAACTGTAATAGATCTTAGTGATCTGGTCTTAGTGACTCCAAGTATCCTTAGTGGATTTCCTACTCATAGAGTAGAAGAGTGGACTAGGAGTCATTTATACTCTGAACCACTTAAAACCTATTGTGTCATTATCTTTCCTATATTTATATTTCTGCTATTATCTGTAATATTTATTTGTGACTTAATTTCATAAAAACTAAATTAAGAGCTGAGATTTCATTAAATCTTTGAAGGAGTTTTCAAACTGTTGTTTCCCAAAGGCACAAAAGAGATCTAAAAGGGAAGTTAAATAGATCCTTTAAAACTTTTTTACTTGTTTAAGATGTATTACCAGTTAATTAATTAACTCAATTTAATTAAGCACATCGGAATATTAGTTTCAAAACCCCTTAAAGATTTAATGAAATCACAGCTCTGAATTTAATTTTATGAATTTTAGTCACAACAAATACAACAGTTAATTGACATAATGTAAATACAGAAAGTAAATGACACAAGATGTTTTAAGTGGTTCGAAGTACAAATAACTCTTAGTCCACTCTTCTACTTTACGAGTTGGAAATCCACTAAGGATGCAGGGTCACGAAGACTAGATCACTAAGATCTATTACAATGAATCACGAAAATTCCTTCAAGTCATTTAGACTCAGTAGATGACACTAAGTCAAGGGACACTTAGTCCAGTTCACTGAGAACTCTTCAAGTCACTTAGACTTGGAATGATGTCACTTAGACAATCGAATTATAGTTGTAAGTTTTTGTTTAGTGAGGTGCTACTAAGCGGCGTTGAGCTCAGCTTCTGATGTACTTAGTAGCAGAACAAGTAGTTATATTATCGTAGAGTAAGTCTCTGTTTGCTTTGGCAGAATTTCAGCTTTGTACTTAATGATTCGTACCTGAATTTGAATCCTCATACTCTTTTATAGTCTGCTTCCAGAGTTTCCCGTTGCAAAGTTGTCGTTTGAGCATCTAATGCGTTAATCCTAGAAGATCTTTGATGTTGACTGTAATATCCCGGATTATTCGAAAATTATTAAAATAAGAATTTAATAAATAAAAAATCTTATTAAGAGATGAAGCAGGTTTGGACATATATGTTTTATATAATATGAAGTATGTGATTTTGTATAAGGGATTGAATGTGTATATATAGATGTGAAATATGTACATATATTAGGAAAATAAGATTTAATAGTTAATTAAATCATTAAAAAAAGTGGATGAAAATAATTAATTAATTGAGATTAAATTGAAATTATATTATTAAATAATATAATTTGAATATTTAGCCTAGAACGGCGATAGAATTATTATGAACTAAATTTTATATCCGAGTTAATTAATTCACTTGCTTAATATTGGTGAATTCATGTATGTATTTTGTTCTAATAAAATGAAGGAGTTAATTAAACTCATTATTATAAATATATTACATATGAATGTAAACTATATTTATGTAAGGCTTTAATATATTATATTATGCCAAACAAATAGTGAATTAAATACGAAATGAGATAATTCACTATTTGAAAATTGGTGAGTTAAAATATTTGTTTTAATTAATTAAATAAAGACATGTATGTAGTTAGTGATGATAGTTGTATTTATATTACAATAATTAAATTTAATATGAATAATGGTATAATATTTAATATTATGCCAAATGCATGTGAATTAATAGTTTGTCAAAGCTAATTAATTTAATTATTACGAATTAACTAAGAGAAAAGAATAAGGAGATTCGGATGTATAGGAGGAGGGGGGCAAAATTCAAGACATTTATAAAAAAATATAATAAAGATTAGGAAATAAGAGAAAGTTGGCAGCTAGCTATAAGCTAGTTCTAAATTATATGTATATATAGACAACAAGTGTCCTAGTCTATTAATATATAAATATATATGTACCGTAAGTTATTAAGATTCTTGGACATGTTTACTAGCTTTAAGCTAGTTAAGATATATAATAGATATATATATATATATAGGCATACATGTTTTTCCTATAAGAAGGAACTAGCTCACTAATCAAGCTAGTTGTATATTATATATATATATATATATATAGGCATACATGTTTTTCCTATAAGAAGGAACTAGCTCACTAATCAAGCTAGTTGTATATTATATATATATATATATATATATATATTATGTATCATCAGTTGTATAAAAATATATACCCAGACTGTTTGGTAAGAAGTACAAGAGAGATGTCAAAAACGTGAGAATAGATAAAGAAGAAGAAAATAAAAAAAAGGTCATGGTTGAGTTTAGGAGGAGAAGAAAGAGAAGGAAAATCAAAAAGGAAAATAATTTATTAGGCCACCACTACTTTACTTAAATAATGAACACTAGACATTTTTTAATATATGAAAGGAATTGTTAGAATGTGCTGGAGAGTAGCTAGTTAGCGTGAGATAAGAATTAGGAAAGGAAGGGATAAGTGAACTTCTCATTTTAAAACACATGTGAAATTGTGACAAAAATTAAATGGAACCAAGTGGCAAATTTTGTAGCAACCAAAATGGGCAATTGAACACCACACACACACACACGGCTAGAAAGTGGACACATGTCACACACTAAATGGTGCATATGAGACAATTGTTGGAAGAAAAGAAGTGGAACACGTTGCCTAGCTAAGGAATTATATATATTAAGTAATGAACTAGCTTTATGAGTAAGCTGGTTAATATATATATATATATATATATATATGTACATATATATATATATATATATGTACACACATCATGTTTATTAAGGAAAGAAAAGTCAGGAACGTGAGTGTAACAGCCCGAAAATCCGGTCTATCTTTAAACCCGAGTCCGTTGCCGTCAAGATACTACCTACTCAACATATTCTTACAACATCAAAGTAAATATTAAAATATTACAATATAATTCAACCTACTCCCAGGCACGAAGACCTTAAATAAAACACTTATGACCAAGGTTGAATAAATACCATGATCCTTTACAATATCTCATGTGCGAACGCAAGGTTCAAATTCTGACTTTATCCAATCCTTGAATATTCGCAAGGTTATTCAATAACCAATACATTCGTTATAAAAATGTCCTTTATACAACATCGACATCCTTGTAGTTTACTACAACAAGTAACTAACATAATCACATCATAAATACTATAATGGATAACCTGCATTTCTTACTCAGGGTTTACAAAGTCAAATTCACGTACATCATATACCGTCATCATAGCTAAATAATTACAATAAAGGGACATTTAGGAACCTTCTTGTTTCCATGCGCCTCTAATCCTTATCATCACGATATCAAGATAATAGCATTGCATCGTAAATCTGCAAAAGTTTTATTTTTGCAAGAATGAGCACGACGGCTCAGCAAGAACTAACAGTTTTCACATTTCATGCTTCACGTAACACATAAGTTTGCATTTTATCCATGCATCATGATCCTCATACTATGCTTCTTACTCATGCGTTATAAATTTTATGCAATTCATCAATATATATGCATCATGCATCTCATAGCATACCTCATGCATCTCACATTGTATATTTACAATAATTCAAGTTCCACATAGAACAATATAGTCACATAATTGCACATTGTGCACACTTTAATCATGCTCGCATATAATTCACATAACAGTGAAAGATTTAATAATCAAGTCATGTATATCAATACATTTAAACAAGTCATCAAGTTACTGAAAGAACTTGCCTTTAAGCGTTCCTTGCCAAATTATGATGGCTCGTCCTTCAAATATCCTACACAATTTATTTAACAACAAAATACCAATTAGCCACTAAAAAGGCTTCATATAATGGTTTATATTATAAACCCACTTCATATCTTATAATGTTCGTTTTGTTTAAAACGAAACACTATTTAAGTTCTTTAATCACTTTACGCGGCGTTTCGACGTTTACACGCCACACACCTAATTCGCCTCCTTTGTATGTGCTTAGCATGCTCATACATTGGTTGATAACACACTATCATGTTTCATTATTATTAGAAACACAATGTTAAACAAGATTATACACACTAGTTACGGTGTTACGACGCTTGCACGTCTATACGCCAAACTTGATTATTCGAACGCTCAGGCGACATGCATTTGCGTACGCCTAACATGCCCATTCAATGTGTCTAATACTCAATGGTTAATATTAAATATCATTATAAATCATAACATTCATGTTTTAGAACTTAGAACAACATTTTATATTGTCGGGAGCATTACATGTGGTTACGCGCATGCCCGACACCCTCCGATTACCTCCAAAAAC
Source organism: Aralia elata (assembly GCA_034770075.1). Lineage (NCBI taxonomy): Eukaryota > Viridiplantae > Streptophyta > Magnoliopsida > Apiales > Araliaceae > Aralia > Aralia elata. Next base: position 10,291,564 of record CM068385.1, on the reverse strand, counting down.
ACATCAGTCATACAAATGGTCAATTTCGGAATTGATCCCGACCTCAAATCGAAAAACTTAAAGAACGAAAGTTGTAGGTCTACTCGTTCTCTTTCCGAATCATCTTGAATCACCTCAATCCGAGTTCGTATGAGAAAGTTATGCTCATTTTACTAAGGGACATCAAAACTGACTTTTACCACCTGAGGCCTAAAGCCCCGGCGTCCAAACTAGGCTTAAAATCAAAGCCCCGGCTTTGGTATGCAGGAACATATAGTTCTCAGTTGCCCAGCTTCGCGATTTCAACCCTCCTTCACTCCAATCCTCATAACTCCTTCTATACACGTTCAAATTGGTCCATTCCGGACTCTATGGACTCCTAAGACATAGGGCTACAACATATCAAAAATTTAGAGCTATCCATTAACATTAACATGGCCAAATCTTAGGCCAAAGTATCAACTCATGTTATATTTTCGTGTTCTTGGTGTTCTTGGTGTTCTTCACCAAAATCATCACCAAAACTTTGTTTTAATCCCTTTTTACTCCATTCCAACTGGGTTAAACTCATAACCCATGGAAGTACAATATCATAACAACAAACGAATTAAACAAACACAAAATCATAGCTACAAAGTACTCTAAATCGTCCAAATGTCCAAGTTCATGTCCAAAGTTCATTGTTCTTCATGTTCTTCATCCTCCTTAAGCATAGGTACAGATTTCTTGCATTTTTGTTCCACTTTGATGTTATTAATGGCTTATATAACCTCTTAACAACATTTACAAACAATCACCACAAACAAAAACACCAAGAATCGCCACAAATCCGACCCACAAGCTTAAGAGCTCAAAACTAAGAAAAACTTGAAAAACTCAATAAGAAATCGAATGGAAAGGATTTGATTGGTGTTTACCTCTATAAATCCTTCCTAGATGATTAAGAAGCTCGGCTAGGATTGATTTTGAAGGTCCTCCTTGCTTGGATTCTCTTCTTCTTCCTCCCGTGCCTCCTTCTTCCTCCTTCCTTTTTCCGGCGAACTTCCGGCGACTCCTCCTCCTTTTTCCGGCGAGCTCTCTCACTCTCACTCTCTCTCTCTCTCTGCAGAATTTGAAATGGGTTTGAATGGGTAGCTGATGGTTTGCAAAAGAGAAATGAAGTTGTTGAATTATTTGGGAGAGTGGAGGAATTTAGGGAGAAGTGGGAGAAAAAATATGGGAGTGGCTCAATGAGCTTTGTCCAAATAATTCAAGCTTGCCGGCAAAGCTCTCCACTTTCTCATTTCCTAGCAATTTGATTGGTCCAAAGTGGTTTGGTTGGATCCCACTTAGTATACAAGCCAAATAAATACCAGAAAATACCAAAAATATATCTGAAAACTCCCACTTTTGTACCAAAACTGGTAAATAACTCTACCCAAAATTAAAATGGGTATTACCATAATTATTAAGATGGGTAAAAATAATTATTAAGGAATTTGTCTAATTATTCGGAACACCCATATAATACATTTCGGATACGGATAAAATCACGTATCAGCTCAAATAAAATTTCTGACACTTGGAAAAATTATTCGTACGCATACACGTATTTATGAAATTTATTAAAATTGAAAAAGACACAAAAATATTTGGGCGTGAATATTGCCTCGGGAAACGTGCCCCGTGAATAGTGATTTTGCGATCTTTCGCAAAAATCAATTATTTGCTCATACGGTTCAACAATGCATGAAATTCATACATTGACATCATCCAGGTTATAAAATAACCTTAAAACTCGTCACATAAAAATAATATTTAATCCATTAATAATATTAATAAACCCCAAATTACAAGGGTATTCGCGATTCGCGATCGCTACTCTTCCCGATTAACTCCCCATAATCATATACATCAACGTACATATATCTCACCCATATTTTGGGTTATCGTCTTTACAATAAATAACTCGTCCAATAATATTATCCTTCAACTATTTATTTAATCCAATAAATAGTACCTTAGCGATATTTCTCGAATCCGCCAAAGTAGCTAATACGAAAACTTTCATATTTATTAATCATCGTCTACACATAATCTAGGTTATAACATAACCTTTAAACACTTACCACATAATATTATCAATAAAAGTCTATTTTATTCAATAATATTCATAAGCTCGAATTATCAAGCTACCCATGACTCGCGATCGTTACAATAACTAACTATTAACTCATTCATTCTGAATCTATGTATATATTCCACATATATATATATATATATATACATATTAAGCTCATCTATTTAATCACATAAATATATATAACACATATATATTCAAACGCGACTCATAATAAGAATTATTCTATATTAAATTCTTATTATAATTATTCTCAAAAATCCGGGTTGTCACATCCTTCCCTCCTTATAAGGATTCCGTCCTCGGAATCACAAATATCAAACCTCTTACTCGGTTTTCGTCTAATTTCTTCCGAAATTTTATCGTTGAATAATTTCAACTCGTTGAATAATTTCAACTCGTTGAATAATTTCAACGTATTACTATAACATAGATTTTATATAACCTATTTAATCTCTGAGTATTATCTTATGCTTAACCCATCAATTTCCTTTTCTAAGGATCATTGTATACCACAATCATCATAATAATGATTTACTAGCTCATAAACATTCGGGATATTACATTCACCCCTTCTTCTAAGAATTTCGTCCTCGAAATTTCAACGCATTCATCTTTGCTTATTCTACCCATCAAAACTAGGTTTTCATTCTAACCTTTACACTGTCCTCTTTCAAGGATTCACTTAAGATTGTCGCATTCTACGACTACTTCTCCTTGGGATAATCACCCTTCCCACAATCAGTTTCCCGAATAATAGGAACCTTCAACAATTGTTTAATAATTGTGAAGTAACTTGAACAAATAGGAAATAAAATATTCCTTAAAAACTTTTCATATTATGCTGAGGGGCCATAAAGACCATGACCATAGAGGTTTACGGGTATTACTACCCTTACCAATTTTAATTATGAAAAAGGTAATCTACCTCATAAAGACCATGAACGTAGTCAAGGAATTAGTCCGTCAGTAGTACTCGAGGGGATCAGCCTCTCATACCCCATGTATATGCATAACATTTAACTCTGACTGTATCGGATACCCGACACTTATAGCATCCATATCGAGGGATGCTCTCCGCCAGTTGTACTTGAGGGGATCGACCTCTCGTACACCATGTGTATGCATAACATTAAGTCCTGACCGTGCCAGATAACCGACACTTATATTCCCCTATTCCAGGTTATTCCCCCAGCTCAAGAATCCGCACCAAAACAATTTGGTTTGGCATAAATTCTCAAATAATGCTTGAGTTTTATAAACACATTGCAACATTCGTCTAGCCGAATCAAATAGCTTAGACTTACATCAATAATTCGGACATCAATCGAATCATTATAGCCAACTCAATTGGCATGCAATTTTTTTTTTTTATACCCAAGAGAAAACAAAATCATTTTATGACGTCATAATACTGCACTGTTGCAACAGTGTGTTAGGATTCCGTCATTTTCTGACTTTGTCATACTACATCATACCATAGTGGGTTGACGATCCTATGATCACATCCAACACTAAGTTACTCTGCATTGATGACTCCATCATCTGTCATTCTACATCAGGTCTCATGATGCATTGATGACAATTTAAAAATACATTTTGATATTTTCAAATCAACTTGTCTAGCCGAAACTATTAGCATAGACATATGAATAATAGTACATTTAAAAATTCTTGATCCAGAAATCTGGCCCCATACATTTTTCGAAGAGAAAAAGTATAATTGTGAGCACGAAGTCAATAAATTTCGAAGTCTAGCATAGCTAGACGATTTGGAATATCTATGCCTGCTCATCAACTTCAACTTCTCTTCAATATATCATTACTTAATAATTCTATCTATTTCTAATATCACCAATGCTCATCATTTTGAGAATTCACAGTTCTCAATCCACCACCTTTCCATACCCCAATATAGTTCATCAAACTTACCACACATTATGAGTTCAGGAACTTACCACAATCATATGGGTTTAGGAACTTATCCTAGTCAGACCAACATCGTCCATTCGCTGAGGGGTTCCACCATACCATATGATTATGAGTCACGAACTTACCATACGTGTGAGTTTAAAGAACTCGCACCTAATCTTAATATTCTCTAACTATCAAATATAAATATGAGAAAAGAATCACCTTCTCGTCATACGTATAGCGATAGCGCGATACCAGGTTCCAATGATTATCAATATAGGAAGCTAAGTGATTGTCGAACCTATCACAATCCCCTGCCCATACAAGGAATCGATCAACTCGGCCACTAATCAATATAGGAAGCTAAGCGGTTGTTACACCAAGCACAAATTCCCCGCCCATACAAGGAATTGTTCAACTCAACCACTATACCGATATAGGAAGCTAAGTGGTTCTCAAACCAAGCACGAATTCCCTGCCCATACAAGGAATTGTACAACTCAACCACTAACATGAGTCCTCAATTGAAATCACCCCCAATCCTAACTTACTCGTTGCTCAACAAGAATTTAATTCTTGTTTCATCATCCATAACTCTTTCGAGTTTTACTCGTACTATCTCATAGTACCATCTATCTATAGCATTGAGCTAGAATTTTCGATCATTCAATTGGTTATCTGCCATTCTATGACTTAATCCAATCACTTCGTGATCTTACTCTACGATCGTTTCATCCTACGACCTTCCATACTCTTCTCTTTAATCATAATATATGATTTTATACCTTTACGCCTTATAGACCTCGTCTATTGATTAATACTTATCATCTATATCACTAGAGTCAGGTAACTCCCAATTCTCATCTTTTATAACGCATCGAGATTCTTCTTTGAATCATCTTATATATATCTCAACTCTTACTATGAATTTTTCTAAATTCATTTACTATCAATTAAATTCTATTTGAGTTTTATCTCTTCACTATCTTCATCATTATCATCTTCCTTCACTACGGTTATAGCCTAAGGTACTCTTACCTAAGGTTTATAACCTATCAGCTCTGATACCAACTGTAACAGCCCGAAAATCCGGTCTATCTTTAAACCCGAGTCCGTTGCCGTCAAGATACTACCTACTCAACATATTCTTACAACATCAAAGTAAATATTAAAATATTACAATATAATTCAACCTACTCCCAGGCACGAAGACCTTAAATAAAACACTTATGACCAAGGTTGAATAAATACCATGATCCTTTACAATATCTCATGTGCGAACGCAAGGTTCAAATTCTGACTTTATCCAATCCTTGAATATTCGCAAGGTTATTCAATAACCAATACATTCGTTATAAAAATGTCCTTTATACAACATCGACATCCTTGTAGTTTACTACAACAAGTAACTAACATAATCACATCATAAATACTATAATGGATAACCTGCATTTCTGACTCAGGGTTTACAAAGTCAAATTCACGTACATCATATACCGTCATCATAGCTAAATAATTACAATAAAGGGACATTTAGGAACCTTCTTGTTTCCATGCGCCTCTAATCCTTATCATCACGATATCAAGATAATAGCATTGCATCGTAAATCTGCAAAAGTTTTATTTTTGCAAGAATGAGCACGACGGCTCAGCAAGAACTAACAGTTTTCACATTTCATGCTTCACGTAACACATAAGTTTGCATTTTATCCATGCATCATGATCCTCATACTATGCTTCTTACTCATGCATTATAAATTTTATGCAATTCATCAATATATATGCATCATGCATCTCATAGCATACCTCATGCATCTCACATTGTATATTTACAATAATTCAAGTTCCACATAGAACAATATAGTCACATAATTGCACATTGTGCACACTTTAATCATGCTCGCATATAATTCACATAACAGTGAAAGATTTAATAATCAAGTCATGTATATCAATACATTTAAACAAGTCATCAAGTTACTGAAAGAATTTGCCTTTAAGCGTTCCTTGCCAAATTATGATGGCTCGTCCTTCAAATATCCTACACAATTTATTTAACAACAAAATACCAATTAGCCACTAAAAAGGCTTCATATAATGGTTTATATTATAAACCCACTTCATATCTTATAATGTTCGTTTTGTTTAAAACGAAACACTATTTAAGTTCTTTAATCACTTTACGCGGCGTTTCGACGTTTACACGTCACACACCTAATTCGCCTCCTTTGTATGTGCTTAGCATGCTCATACATTGGTTGATAACACACTATCATGTTTCATTATTATTAGAAACACAATGTTAAACAAGATTATACACACTAGTTACGGTGTTACGACGCTTGCACGTCTATACGCCAAACTTGATTATTCGAACGCCCAGGCGACATGCATTTGCGTACGCCTAACATGCCCATTCAATGTGTCTAATACTCAATGGTTAATATTAAATATCATTATAAATCATAACATTCATGTTTTAGAACTTAGAACAACATTTTATATTGTCGGGAGCATTACATGTGGTTACGCGCATGCCCGACACCCTCCGATTACCTCCAAAAACACATCAGTCATACAAATGGTCAATTTCGGAATTGATCCCGACCTCAAATCGAAAAACTTAAAGAACGAAAGTTGTAGGTCTACTCGTTCTCTTTCCGAATCATCTTGAATCACCTAAATCCGAGTTCGTATGAGAAAGTTATGCTCATTTTACTAAGGGACATCAAAACTGACTTTTACCACCTGAGGCCTAAAGCCCCGGCGTCCAAACTAGGCTTAAAATCAAAGCCCCGGCTTTGGTATGCAGGAACATATAGTTCTCAGTTGCCCAGCTTCGCGATTTCAACCCTCCTTCACTCCAATCCTCATAACTCCTTCTATACACGTTCAAATTGGTCCATTCCGGACTCTATGGACTCCTAAGACATAGGGCTACAACATATCAAAAATTTAGAGCTATCCATTAACATTAACATGGCCAAATCTTAGGCCAAAGTATCAACTCATGTTATATTTTCGTGTTCTTGGTGTTCTTGGTGTTCTTCACCAAAATCATCACCAAAACTTTGTTTTAATCCCTTTTTACTCCATTCCAACTGGGTTAAACTCATAACCCATGGAAGTACAATATCATAACAACAAACGAATTAAACAAACACAAAATCATAGCTACAAAGTACTCTAAATCGTCCAAATGTCCAAGTTCATGTCCAAAGTTCATTGTTCTTCATGTTCTTCATCCTCCTTAAGCATAGGTACAGATTTCTTGCATTTTTGTTCCACTTTGATGTTATTAATGGCTTATATAACCTCTTAACAACATTTACAAACAATCACCACAAACAAAAACACCAAGAATCGCCACAAATCCGACCCACAAGCTTAAGAGCTCAAAACTAAGAAAAACTTGAAAAACTCAATAAGAAATCGAATGGAAAGGATTTGATTGGTGTTTACCTCTATAAATCCTTCCTAGATGATTAAGAAGCTCGGCTAGGATTGATTTTGAAGGTCCTCCTTGCTTGGATTCTCTTCTTCTTCCTCCCGTGCCTCCTTCTTCCTCCTTCCTTTTTCCGGCGAACTTCCGGCGACTCCTCCTCCTTTTTCCGGCGAGCTCTCTCACTCTCACTCTCTCTCTCTCTCTGCAGAATTTGAAATGGGTTTGAATGGGTAGCTGATGGTTTGCAAAAGAGAAATGAAGTTGTTGAATTATTTGGGAGAGTGGAGGAATTTAGGGAGAAGTGGGAGAAAAATATGGGAGTGGCTCAATGAGCTTTGTCCAAATAATTCAAGCTTGCCGGCAAAGCTCTCCACTTTCTCATTTCCTAGCAATTTGATTGGTCCAAAGTGGTTTGGTTGGATCCCACTTAGTATACAAGCCAAATAAATACCAGAAAATACCAAAAATATATCTGAAAACTCCCACTTTTGTACCAAAACTGGTAAATAACTCTACCCAAAATTAAAATGGGTATTACCATAATTATTAAGATGGGTAAAAATAATTATTAAGGAATTTGTCTAATTATTCGGAACACCCATATAATACATTTCGGATACGGATAAAATCACGTATCAGCTCAAATAAAATTTCTGACACTTGGAAAAATTATTCGTACGCATACACGTATTTATGAAATTTATTAAAATTGAAAAAGACACAAAAATATTTGGGCGTGAATATTGCCTCGGGAAACGTGCCCCGTGAATAGTGATTTTGCGATCTTTCGCAAAAATCAATTATTTGCTCATACGGTTCAACAATGCATGAAATTCATACATTGACATCATCCAGGTTATAAAATAACCTTAAAACTCGTCACATAAAAATAATATTTAATCCATTAATAATATTAATAAACCCCAAATTACAAGGGTATTCGCGATTCGCGATCGCTACTCTTCCCGATTAACTCCCCATAATCATATACATCAACGTACATATATCTCACCCATATTTTGGGTTATCGTCTTTACAATAAATAACTCGTCCAATAATATTATCCTTCAACTATTTATTTAATCCAATAAATAGTACCTTAGCGATATTTCTCGAATCCGCCAAAGTAGCTAATACGAAAACTTTCATATTTATTAATCATCGTCTACACATAATCTAGGTTATAACATAACCTTTAAACACTTACCGCATAATATTATCAATAAAAGTCTATTTTATTCAATAATATTCATAAGCTCGAATTATCAAGCTACCCATGACTCGCGATCGTTACAATAACTAACTATTAACTCATTCATTCTGAATCTATGTATATATTCCACATATATATATATATATATATACATATTAAGCTCATCTATTTAATCACATAAATATATATAACACATATATATTCAAACGCGACTCATAATAAGAATTATTCTATATTAAATTCTTATTATAATTATTCTCAAAAATCCGGGTTGTCACAGTGAGAGTGAGAGAGAGAGAGAGGCGGGAAAGTAAGGATATCAAAAAGGAAAATTAGAAGGTATGTTTCTAACTATTATTTTTATTTGGTACATAATGTATGACTATATAATTTTTATAATAGGAGTAAAATAAATAAATGTTTAATGTGAATATTAATACGATTAATGTTAATGATTTAGACAAGAAAAGACTAAACTTCGTCATGAATAGTATTCCATCATGAATTGTATTCCGGCGTGAATAGTACTCTGACGTGAATAGTAGATAAAATGAACAGTAAATAAAAGTTGTAAAACTCCAGGATATGTGTGTGTGTGTATATATATATATATATATATATATATAATGTAACGAGTAAATCATGAAAATGGTATAAAAAAGGAAATGTTAAATTAGTATTTTTGGCATTCATGAATAATGATGTAGGTCAATTGTAGGAACGATTTATTGAGCTAGAAAATAGTCAACGAGGTACGGATAAAACATTCACATATAAGCATGGATGAGGTATTTGGAAAAGTATCGAAATATTATCCAATCATATGGGAAGAAAAACAAAGTTGGTCATCTGTTCAAGATAATTGAATTATCAATCAGGTCATTTGAATGACGAATTAACGTAAAGTTATAAAAAACAATTAAGGCAAGTTTTTCAGCACTTGTTGCTATGCGTTATGTGCCAATGTTTGATATTATGTGAAATTCTTGTGAATTTATTTTAATGTGCATTCTATGCGAAAATAACTGTTTATATTCAGTTGATGATTTAAGTTAATTGTTTTATGTGATAATAATTGTTAACGTTCAGTTAATGATTTGAATTAAATGTTCTATGTGACCTATATATTTGAGAAATGTGAAGCATGAGTATTATGAAACATGTATCAGATATAAAGCATGTATAAAATGTACAGCATGAGAAACATGATGCATGTATAAAATGCGAAGAATGAAATTATAAAGTAGGTTTGAAATGTGAATTATATGTTATGTTATAGCTGTTAAATTTACTGGGCAACGTAATTGCTCAACCTTACTATAAATAAATTGTTTCAGCAAAGACGAGGAATCTGGAGGTTTCGATGATGACAAAGGAAATGAATGCTTAAGGAATAGAAGCACATTAATTTATTTAGTAGGTAATGTTATTAATGTAATAGTTGTTGTATTATAATTAGAGGATATTTTATACTATTAAAGGTTAGAAAACATGGGATGAGATTAAGATGTATTGTAATAAATAGAGATTACACTTATGTCGTTAAAAATTGTATTGATTGAGTTGTATCGTGGAGCACCAGATTCGGGTTTTGAAGGTACCCGGATTTAGAGGCGTCACAGGTTGGTATCAGAGCAGTAGGTTATAGCTCTAAAGTAAGAGTACCTTAGAATATAACCTTAAAGAAATAAGTGAGAATAGTAAAGAGATAAACTCGAATAAAGTTTAAGTAATAAGAAATGAATTTAAAAAAATTCATATTTTAGTAAAGAATGAGTTAAAAATATGTATGAGGAAAGAAGAAAATATAGAGAAAGATCCAAAAGAAGATCTTGAAGAGATACGAAAGAAATGAAAGGAAAAGGATCATGAGTTACCGGATTCAAGGAATATAGATGATAAGAAATATTTTATGATAATATTTTTTTTGAAAAACGGAAAGAATCGTGAAATGATCTATAGTAGATGTTTAAAGATAAATTGATAAAGAATTGTAAGCGATAACAAATAAATTTAAAAAGTTTATAGAAAGTTAGGAATTTGTTAGATTTAAATTGAAAACTTTTGATTGGTAACTGAGTTGTACAAACCTTTATATGGGCAGGGAATTTGTGTTTGGTTTAACCATTTAGTTTACTATATTAATAATTGTTGAAATCTTGTGTCAAACTATTTTATACATATGTATCGTGAGAAGGTGATTCTTTTCTCATATATATATATGATAGTTTAATGTTAGGGAATGATAAGACTATATGCGAGTTCTTAAAACTCATACTTATGATAAGACCATGACTCATAATCGTATGGTACGTTTTTGAGCCCATAAGTGTATGGACAGTTCTTGAACTACATATTATTATGACAAGTTCATAAGCTCATATTATTGTAGCAAGTTCCTGAACTCATAATGTGTGTTAAGTTCGATGAACGATGCTTGTGGTATATCATCATAGACCATAAGAAAGGTTATAGAGTGAAATTTAAGAGTGCTAAGCGATGGGCGAACATTAGTAGAATTAGAAATAAATAGACTTATTAAGTAAAGAAAGAATGAGACAATTGAAGTTGATGAAAAAATATGGATATTCCAAATCTTCTAGTTATGCTAGATTTCAAAATTGTTAACATCGTGCTGATATTTAAACTTTTGTATTTCTTTAAAAATGTTGGTTTAGACTATTGAACCAATAAGTTTTAAAAATCCTATTATTCACATGTTTATGCTAATTGTTTCAGCTAAACAAAATGATTTGAAAATATCAAAATGTATTTTATATAATTATCAACGCATCATTGAACATGGTATAGAAATGATAAATGATGGAGTCATCAATACAGTCTAAACTAGTGTTGGATGTGATCATAGAATCGTCAACCCACTGGGTATGTTGTAGTATGATAAAGTCATAAAATGATTTTTAGAGCTATAAAAAATATGTGTCAGTGACAGTTGATTTGGCTAGACAAATATTTCGATTAATGTCTGAACTATTGATGTAAGTATAGGTTATTTGATTCGGCTAGACAAATGTTGAAATATATTTATGAAATTCAAGCATTCTTTGAGAATTTGTGTATCCAAACCTAATTGTTGGTGCGGACTCGTATGTCTGGGCTCAGATGAACAACCCTATTTATATAGGGGAACATTTATGGAGAGTTTTTCAGTCTATATAATTGTTAAACATTTATGAAAAGTTTTTCAATCTATATGATTGTTAAACATTTACAGAGAGTTTTTCAGTCTATATGATTGTTAAACATTTATGGAGAGATTTTCAGTCTATGTGATTGTTAAACACTTATGGAGAGTTCATGGTCTTTAAGGCCCATCAGCATGACATGAAAAGTTTTTTTTAAAAGAAATCTTTTATTCTTATGTTATTCATATTGCTTCACAATTGTTGAAAACTCCTGAAAAATATTCCATTATTTTAAAAGTTGAATGTTTAGAAGATGTGAACATCTTAGAGAAAAGTGGTTGTAGAATGTGATGATCAAAAAGAGATTCTGGAGAAGAAAGAATAGAGTAGCCATTAAAGTGAGAAAGAAATCAAATATGATTAAATAAAGGTTAATTTGAAAACCTAGTTCTGGTGAATAAAACAAGTAGAGATGATTATACTGTAATTTCGAGGACGAAATTCTTAGAAGAATGGGTGAATGTAATATCCCGGATTATTCAAAAATTATTAAAATAAGAATTTAATAAATAAAAAATCTTATTAAGAGATGAAGTAGCTTTGGACATATATGTTTTATATAATATGAAGTATGTGATTTTGTATAAGGGATTAAATATGTATATATAGATGTCAAATATGTACATATATTGGGAAAATAAGATTTAATAGTTAATTAAATCATTAAAGAAAGTGGATGAAAATAATTAATTAATTGAGATTAAATTGAAATTATATTATTAAATAATATAATTTGAATATTGAGTCTAGGACAGCGATAGAATTATTATGAACTAAATTTTATATCCGAGTTAATTAATTCACTTACTTAATATTGGTGAATTAATGTATGTATTTTATTCTAATAAAATGAGGAAGTTAATTAAACTCATTATTATAAATATATTACATATGAATGTAAAATATATTTATGCGATGGTTTAATATATTATATTATGACAAACAAATAGTGAATTAAATACGGAATGAGATAATTTACTATTTAAAAATTGGTTTTTTAAAATAGTTGTTTTAATTAATTAAATAAAGAAATGTATGTAGTTAGTGATGATAGTTGTATTTATATTACAATAATTAAATTTAATATGAATAATGGTATAATATTTAATATTATGCCAAATGCATGTGAATTAATAGTTAGTCAAAGCTAATTAATTTAATTAGTACGAATTAACTAAAAGAAAAGAGTAAGGAGATTCGGATGTATAGGAGGAGGGGACAAAACTCAAGACATTTGTAAATAAATATAATAAAGATTAAGAAATAAGAGAAAGTTGGCAACTAGCTCTATATATATATATATATATATATATAGCTATTAATATATAAATATATATGTACAGTAAGTTATTAAGATATATATATATATATATATATATATATTATATGTGCCATCAGTTGTATAAATATATATGCCGAGCCTGTTTGGTAAGAAGAATTAGAGAGATGTCAGAAACGTGAGAATAGATAAAGAGGAAAAAAATTAAAAAAAAAAGGCCATGGTTGAGTTTAGGAGGAGAAGAAAGAGAAGGAAAATCAAAAAGAAAAATAATTTATTCCGCCACTACTACTTAAATAAATGATCAATACTAGACGTTTTTTTAATATATGAAAGGAATTGTTGGAATGTGTTAGAGAGTAGCTAGTTGGCGTGAGATAAGAATTAGGAAAGGAAGGGACAAGTGAACCTCTCATTTTAAAACACATGTGGATTTGTGGCAAAGATTAAATGGAACCAAGTGACAAATTTTGTAGCAAGTAAAATGGGCAATTGAACACCACACACACACATGGCTAGAAAGTGGACACCTATCACATATTAATTGGTCAACATGAGAGAATTGTTGGAAGAAAAAAGTGGAACACGTTGTCTGGCTAAGGAATTATATATATTAAGTAATGAACTAGCTTTATGAGTAAGCTAGTTAATATATATATAGTGTATATATATATAAGTACACGTACCTTTCTAAATTATTAAGCTAGTAAGCTATTAATATATATATATATATATATATATATATATATAGAGATGAGCAAGTATCCTAATAAGCTATTATTGTGTGTGTGTGTGTGTGTATATATATATATACACACACACACTCATCATGTTTGTTAAGGAAGGAAAGAAAAGTCAGGAACGTGAGAGTGAGAGAGAGAGAGAGAGAGAGAGAGAAAAAAAAAAGAAGAAAGGAGAGGCAGGAAAGTAAGGAAATCAAGAAGGAAATAAGAAAAGGAAAATTAGAAGGTATGTTTCTACCTATTATTTTTATTTTGTATATAATGTATGACTATATAATTTTTATAGTAGGATTAAATAAATAAATGTTTAATGTGAATATTAATACGATTAATGTTAATGATTTAGACAAGAAAAGACTAAACTTTGTCGTGAATAGTATTCCGTCATGAATAGTACTCTGGCGTGAATAGTACTCTGACGTGAATAGTACGCTGACGTGAATAGTAGATAAAATGTACAATAAATAAAAGTTATAAAACTCCAGGATGTGTATGTGTGTGTATATATAATGTAACGAGTAAATCACGAAAATGGTATAAAAAATGAAATGTTAAATTAGTATTTTTGGCATTCATGAATAATGATGTAGGTCAATTACAGGAACGATTTATTGAGCTAGAAAATAATCAACGAGGTATGGATAAAAGATTCACATATAAGCATGAATGAGGTATTTGTACAAGTGTCGAAATACTATCCGATCATACGGGAAGAAAAAGAAAGTTGGTCGTCTGTTCAAGAGAATTGAATTATCAGTCATGTCATTTGAATGACAAATTAACGTAAAGTTATAAAGAACGATTAAGGCAAGTTTTTTAGTACTTGTTGTTGTGTGTTGTGTGCCAATTTTTGATATTATGTGAAATTCTTGTGAATTTATTGTAATGTGCATTCTGTGCGAAAATAACTGTTTATATTCAGTTGATGATTTAAGTTACTTGTTTTATGTGATAATAATTGTTAACGTTTAGTTAATGATTTGAATTAAATGTTCTATGTGACCTATATATTTGAGAAATGTGAAGCATGAGTATTATGAAACATGTATCAGATATAAAGCATGTATAAAATGTACAGCATGAGAAACATGATGCATTATAAAATGCGAAGCATGAAATTATAAAGTAGGTTTGAAATGTGAATTATATGTTATGTGATAACTGTTAAACTTGCTGGGCAACATAATTACTCAACCTTACTATAAATAAATTGTTTCAGCAAAGACGAGGAATCTGGAGGTTTCGATGATGACAAAGGAAATGAATGCTTAAGGAATAGAAGCACATTAATTTATTTAGAAGGTAATGTTATTAATGGAATAGTTGTTGTATTATAATTAGAGGATATTTTATACTATTAAAGGTTAGAAATCCTGGATGAGATTAAGATGTATTGTAATAAATAGATATTACACTTATGTCGTTAAGAATTGTATTGATTGAGTTGTATCGTGGAGCACCAGATTCAGGTTTTGAAGGTACCTGGATTTAGGGGCATCACATTGACATTAAGGTAGAAAGTGTTAGCGTACTTTCGGCTTTGACCTGTCATATCAGACTGTTATTTCACCTACCACGTGGGTGTTGTCGTTTCGCCAAGCTAGCTGTTAGACACACATACTCTGATCTTCGATTTCAACTAAGGATGTCTAACAATCTGTCTTAGGATCTACTATTTGCAACGCTCCTTATTGTCAGTCCTGACATGCTCTACGATCTTGAGTGATCGTAGAACTTCATGAAGATCGTAGAGTATTGAGTTTACTTCACTTAACGTTCTGAACTCAATGTTTTGCTCTACAAAGCTTGATCTACGATTAGAGAGACATTCTACGATTGGTTCTCTACGATTTGCTCTCTACGATCCTGGAGTAACTCTGTAATCATTCTCCACTATACGATCTTAGAGCGGGCTCTACGATCTTTCTTCACTATACGATCATAGAGCAGACTCTGCGATCTTTGCTTTACTTTATGAACCTTGAGAGAGCTTTACGATCTTCTGCAAACTCTGTGGTCTTGACTTAACTTTGCAAACTTTTGGCAGACTCTGCGATCTAAAACTTGATATTCCGTGATAACATAGCTAACTCTGCTATCTTTATAAACTCTACGAAATGACAAAGTAGCTTTACGATCGCTTAACATTACTCTACGATAGCTTTGATCCTATCATCTATACATAAATTCAGCTCACTAGATCAATCTAACAAGTTTGATCTTTCTATTCTAAGTTCTTGTACAATATATTCATATTAAGGACTTTACAAAAACTACTGAACAATTATATATTAATAATATTGCATCATCAAATTAAACATGCAGTTTCTAACACAAACTAATATTCTGTTGTGCTTAATTAAATCTGATTAATTAATTACCTGGTAATACATTCTTAACAAGCCAAAAGTTCTTAAGGGATCTATTCAACCCCCATTTTAAATCTATTTGTGCCTCTGGAAAACAATAAAGTGAAAAAGGCAATAATTTAAAATAGTAATTTATATTTAAGCCTAAATTTAAAAAAAGAGTATGCTCATAAAATTTCACATATCTATAAAATTAAAGTATTTCAAAAATAAATAAACATTAACTAAAAAATTTGAAAACAAAAAAGTACATAGATCATTCTCAAAAAGTCGTAAATTGTAATAATAATAATAATAATAATAATAATAATAATAATAATAATAATAATAATAATAAAGGTCATGGGTAACTCTTTGAATAGCTTTCAAAAGCGCAAAAGTTAATATCTATATAAACATGTAGAAAGAAATAGTATGAAAGTATAAAATTAAAACATTATATGTAAAAATAGCTTATAATAATAAATTATAAATGATATCTATAATACAAGGTGGTAAGAAGATATTCACACATAACTCTTCCAAAATATATCATAATCCAATAAATTAATATCTATATCTAATGGTTGCAAGAAGACATAGTAAATATTTATAGATAAATCTTCATATATATCTGATACTGTGACCAAAAAAAACCTTGCCTAAAAATAGCATAATAATAGATTTCTAAATACAAATAAAAAAAATACAGTAAGAATTCGTAAAGAGTGTTTCACAAGTACTTTGAACAATGTATTTTTAAGAGATTTCATTTATTCGAAGAAAAATATATTTCACAATTTTTTACTAAAATATCATTAATTAACCAGATTTAAATTAGACTCGTGCTTTGTAAGAGCAAATATCTATATATCTATATATATAATAAATAATATAAAATCGTCTCTCCGCCCTAAATTTAGGGTCTTACCTTATAAATAATAAAATTCAAACCCCAAAACCCTCTTTGCATAATTTGTTTTGTCAATTTGCGTTCTGTCAATTTACATTAAAAAATCTCTCTCTATTTCGCCAATTCTTCTTCTTCCTCCTCAAACCCTAGAACGTTTTTTAGCTTTTAATAGAAGATTCAAATGGGAATAGAAAAGCAAGACAAATTGCACAATACCGTGAAAAAGAAAATAAAGAAACAACTAAAGAACGTGTCTCAAGGAATGAATCTAAGTGAAAACAATACCATGAACAAAAATCAAGAAGAATGTAAGTCGTGTGTTATATATGTATTTAATTTATTTTGTGTTAACTCAATCACTTTCGTAATTGCAGATGTATCTCAACCATTATTAACCAGTTAACGCTCATCACAATAAATTATCAACGCTCAAGGATAGTATTTATATAGAATTACAATAGTTAAAATATAGAATTATCATTACAATAAGTAACAAATTTACATTATATTCTTATTTATGAGTCTGTAATTTCAATTCAAATCAACTCGGGAAAGATCATGAACCATATGGTGACAAGATCTTTATGTGTATCACTGTCTTACTAACACAATGATCTGCATGTGTATACTCCAATATATCTGTTAAACGTATATGGAACTTTTAATTACATTTAAGCATTATGTTACTTTTTATTTGTGTATGGAAACTATTTATTAAACAGCTTAATTCCTAAAACTTTTATGTTTTGACCAAAAAATAAATAAATAACTCATACACTTTGTACAATCATTAGTTAATCGGTTCTTAAGGTTTTAGATGAAAAAAATATTGTCTATTTTCATGGAAACTGATATTTTTTTTTATGAATGTTAGTACATGCATTTATGTGATTCTCTATTTGATTTGATCATGACAATGATATTAATGTATATTTATAAAAACAAGTAGATTTTGTAAAGTCCTTAAGAGATTCTATGTAAAAAGATTTAGCTATGGATCAAAATTGTTAGATTAATCCAAATTGTAGAGTATAAATATGTAATCCTTGTAATAGATTAATTTTTCTAAGGCAAACTGGTAGTTCGTCTAGCTGAAGTCAAAATTACTCTAAGATTGCATAATAAACAAAAGTTTCGCAAAGATCGTAAAGTGGAATGCCAGATCGTAGAACCAGAATCACAGAGCTACTACAAATCGTAAAGCATATATCGTTGAGTGAAGTTACTCAACGATCAGAGAAACAACTCTATAATTCAAGGCCAGTTTGACCAAAATCGTATAGTGTAGTTTCCTGACATGTCAGTGGTAGGTTTAACACACATTCCTTAATGCTGATTTTCAAGTGTGTTGGTGATAAAGATTAAGAAGACATCGTAGGATTTTCAATAGCAAGGACAAGGACACGTGTCTGCTGCTGCACCAAAAGAAAGTGACAACAAGTGGTCTAGCAGAAAATTATTCAAAGTCGAAAGAATAACAAATTGACAATTGCCCTAGGAAAATTGGAGGAACAATAATTATCCAACGGGTAAATCCCAATGAGATACCATAAAAGTATTGATGCCACAACACTGAAACTAATGATCGATCAAGAATCAAGTGTTGAAAGTTCAAGTGTTTAAAAAGCTTCACTCAACGATTAAAGCAAAATCAATCTGCTGCTAAGACATTTGAAGAGGGCTTTAAATTTACTTAGCAACAATATAAACAACAATCATTTCTTTGTGTTTATAGATCTTAGTAATCTATTGTATAGCCAAGTCTTAGTGAATCATTTGTTGTGCTGGTTCTAAGTGTACCTTGGTTACTTGTAATCTCTATCCTTAGTGGATCATCCCTGCTCGCGGAGTAGAAGAAAAGACTAGGAGACTTTTGTTTTTCGAACCTCTTAAAACTTATGTGTTCTTATTTTTTCTGCACTTTACTTTCTTGTCACTCTACGTTTTTGTTTACTGTGAGTAGTTTTTGCAGTTTACACTGAATTCAAAATATGAGATTTTTATTTAATCTTTAAAGGGTTTTTCAAAATATATTTCGTTGTGTTTAACTTAACTAATTAATTTGTTTAATTGATTTGGTAACTTGATTTTTTTTTAAATTAAAGGATCTATTCAACCCCCTTCTAGATCTCTTAGTATTATTGGAAATAACAATGAATATATATATATATATATATACAATAAGGCTCTCAAGCGGACTGAAGTAGCGGACTAAAGACGGACCAAAAAAAAAGGGGACATGTGTTGATTGACTTATTGAGCAAATGGGCCAAGTGGGAAAAAAAGAAAGAAAAAAGCACACAAACACAGCTGGGTTCATTTGAACCAAAGGACTGCTCTGCCTATTTCTCTCTCTACACTTCTCTTCTTCTTCGTCGAACCCAACAACCGTGATTTCTCAGAGGAACGGCCAAATCGACTAATATTTCGCGGAGCATCTCTCTCTCTACACGAAGGTAATGCTCCATAACCCGCCTCTGGATTTTGTAATTTAATTTTCTAGTATACGAAATTTAGGGTTTATTAGGGGTAGAATTTGTGTTTAGAATTTCTTTGAAATTTATCTCCTAATGTTTCGGATTTATGCTCATTGTTACAAGTGAGAGAGCTTCCTGGGCTTGTTTCGGATTTTTCTCTATTTGCTTTGTGGGGTTTGTCTACATGCCAAGCCCTGAGGTATGCCCTTTTAGGCTGTATTGTTCCTCTTTTTTTCTTTTTATGCAAAACTAAATTACCGAAAGGCAAAAAAACAAAAAAAAAAGTGAAATTAACTAAATAAATGTACATCATATATAATTTGTAGTTTAGGATTTTGCAAATTAACTAGGATCGATCAAAGCCAAATAAACTTTCCACCATGTTATAATTCATAGGCTAAATTAAAATTATTGTTGATCGGTTTATACCTTATTTTATGCCTGCCTGTTGATAGAAAATATGTCAGCGTTTTCGTATACTGCTAATCCGTATGGCCTCCGTTCATATGTCGTTGTGGTACGGGCCCTTGTATAGTCAAACTTTCAATGTCTGAAAAAAATCCGGGTAAACACTATTACTCTTGCCCAAAAATAGTGGTATGTATTAATTTATTGTAATTTTATTTTATTTAGTCCTTTTACACAAGTGAATAAATTTATTGTGCCCAAAATATGCAGCAATGTGGTAACTTCATCAGTTGGTGTGACGAATATGTTCGAGCGTTGCATAATCAAGGGAGGTTGTAAATGGATACATCTGAGCGTTTGAATGTAACAGCTCATCCAACGAATGCTAACGACTCCAGCGAATTACCGAAGGTGCAGCTTGAAATCCGTCAATTGCAACTAATCGTGCGATTTGTCATAATTGTTAATGTTATGTATGCGGTGTTGTTGTTAATGTTAGTAAATCGGTTGTAATTTTTATAATTTTAATTATCTAACCAGCTTGCAATTGTGTACTTTCAATTTCACCAAGGTTCACAAAAAGATCATCAGGAATTGTGGGGACTGTGAACCATTTATCATCTTTGTACTAAGATGTTGAAATTATATGTAGTTGCTTTGATTGATGTTGGTTTTGTTGATAGTTAAATTTTTATGCAAATGTGTTTTGTTGTTAGTTGATTTGTTCGGTTTTTTTTAACTTTGTAAACAATTGTATTCACTACCTAGATGAGTGGGAGCCAAATAGACATGGAAAGCTGACAGGATTAAACAGTATAGGAGAAGTTGCTATCATTTATATTGTATTAATTTGTTATAAAATACACATTATACAGAACACGATAGAACTTGAAAGATGTACACTCACTATCTAGGCCATTAAAAACTCCTTCTCCATGTAGTTTATTCAAAGCACCCTGTCTAATTCTATTACATAATAGTAGTAATACAACATTATTCTTTAGAACACACCATGAAACCATAGCAATAGGAACAACTATGAAGGCCAAATTTGGTACAGAACATAAATTGAAGTGCATCTATGCCAAAGCATCACAAGTCTTGCAGGTACTTTAATGGCCCGAGGGGATGTCGAAATGGCTCCAGTTGCCAATACCAGCACATTATATCAGATCGACCCACACCTTCTGGAGTATCGGAGCCACCACCAAGTGCAAAACGAGACATTGATTCATCCTGATATGCAGGGCTAATATGTATTTGCAAAACGAATGAAACCAGATGGGGTCCATGGGGAAACTAGTGGAAGGATGTAAAAATGGACTGGAAAAATTAAACTACTTAACAGGGAATTAAACTTCCATTGACAAACCAAATAATTAAACACCATTAGCCAAATGGGATAAAAAAGGCATACTAACAACTTAAAATGAATAGACAAATAATAGCTAAAAGTCACGAATCCATAATTCAAAAGTAGCAGCTTGATTACACTAAAGGAATGTGACCAAGGATATATACACACTTCTTCTAGCAAAAGATATTATATAAAACACACTTCTAAATTAGCAGCAGCCAAGCAACATCTCTAACTAAGTTGATAAACCTGTAATTTAAAAAAATAAAATATATGTATATTAGATGTGACACCCCCAAATTCAGGTCTCAAAATACCCGGATTCGGTCATCACGATCCAATACAAACATTCACCTCCAACAACATACAATAACTAAATGCGGAATATAACGAACATATGTTGTTCATTCAAAAGGTGTTACTAGTCCCAAGATACGATAACCTTAATACATAACACAAAACATACCCTAAATGGTAATCAGGGTTCAACTTACATTAATAGCAAATTAAACTAAGCATAAAATAAAGCCAGCTACGTGAAGCCTATCACTTCATCTTTTCTTTACCCTTGCCCTTCCCTGAAGTCTCGGGTTTAACTGCAATGAAAGTCATGATATAGCAAGGATGAGCAACGAGTTTGCTCAGCAAGTTTAAACTATGACAATAAAGGATATATCATGATGAATGGAATATAGAAAAAAAAAGAATTCAACAATATAAATATCAGAAGCAAGAACGATTATTGCTTTTAGAACAATTGATAGTCAAGTAGACTCTGAACAATAACTTCCAAAGGAGTCAATAGCTAGTTGACCCTCTGGTTACTGGCTACAGAATAAGTACTTGAGGGGATCAGCCTCGCGTACGCTATGTGTATGCATAACATTTAACTCTGCTGTTTGTACCTTATATCCGGTACCTGGGGTACTCCCCTATAATAAAAGGGGTGTCCATTTAGTCTAAGAATCCTTACCATCGATTGGTTCGGATAGCTTTTATAAATTCTCAAATACTTGCCTGACCGAACAAGGGTTCAGACTTAACCATGAATACTTCACAAATTTCTGAACTTAAATAAATATACGAATTCAAATGCACGAGTGAGAATGTCAATAAATACAAAGACGTGGAATAATTTTAAAAGTAATTAAACCACTTAAAGCATGCTTGGAGATAAGATTCAAGCTTAAAGAATAACTTGCAACAATATATACCTTTTTGCACGAATTAAAAATAATGCATAAGGTTTAGAAATTTGCTCAATATAAAAGTTGAGTAAGATAGAACTTGCATTCAATATACTGAAAGAATGAAGTTAGGGAACTTGCCTGTTTGCTCAGCTACAAGTAATTCTAGCTTTAACTAATTGGCCTTGAAGAACCTAACATTGATAATGTCGATCTACCAATTAGTACTGCGTAGTTGTATATCGATACGCTTACTTATGCTATTTATTTAACAATTAAGCAAATCACATAGCACACATAAGTTAATAAACTATCGTAAATCCTATAAGACACTTAATATTATCAATCCTGATAATATTTAATTCACCTCTTGGTATTATTAGTCCACTAATAACACTTTTATTCGTTTACTAATGTTATTAACATCTTAATAATATTTTAATCATCCAATAATACTTTAATCTAATATTATTAATCTCTTAATAATATTTTAATTCTCATATCATTAATAATATTTTAATCTAATATTATTAGCCATTTTAATAACATCTTAATCATTTATTAATGCTTAAAACAAATATTATTACCCATTCAATAATATTTCCATGAAGTTTTAACCTTAATATTTCTTTGTTTACTAAAAAATATCGAATTCTTATATTACAAATATCATAGTAATATTTTAATAAGTTATTAGGCGAATAAACAATTTATTCTAATTGTTTTACCCTTTATTAAACAACTCCTTTACTACCCATAAAAGGTCATAAATATTATTTCTCATTAAATATTACCAAAATACCCCTCAATAGTTAGAATATATAATATTAGGAGTATCCAAGCTTAAAAATCACATTTTCCTTATTTATGACATCATTTAACCATTTATTTTCTTTTAACCATAACTATAACATTATTATGAAAAATAGCAAATAGGCTCTGAAAATTATTATCCTCTGGATCTGGATAGTATATGATCCAACAATGATCCACCAATTTTTCTGGAATTTTAGAAAGTGATTTACTATATTTAAAGTACCCAAAACCTCTGAATCTTGTTACATTTTTCATAAATCGAGTTTTGCTCAGAAAATTCTGAAATTTTCAGGTTACACTCTCATACTATACATAACCATACTGTAAACATTTCATATGTTTTCAAGGTATACACAGTGAGAAATCAGGGTATAAATATTTAGGAGTCCTTCACGGTAAAAGCCATTACACAAAAACTACACATCGAAACATGTTCGTTCTTTTTCCTACTTGTAGATAACTTCTTAAGGTACCTCTGTGATTTTTTCCAGATTTTTAAAAGATTTATAACTGGCCGAAACAACCTTTGGAAAAACGAGGACAGCAAGCTTTTAGGGTTTTAAAGTTTTAAGTTTTATAGCTGGACTGTTTTGGGAAAATAGCCCCCAAGGCTTCAAACATTATTGGATTTGTGTTCTACCACTTGGGTTTACTAGCTAACTCATGTATCTAGCACCCTCCTTCGACGGATCATAAATCCAAGTTGTAGATCTCAAGTTATGGGTGATCCAAGTGAAGAAAAGCTAAGGTTTTTACCCTTTAAGAACATAAGTTCCTTTTCTTCCTTTGAATCTCCATTCTAACACTCAAGAGGATTAAATCTATACATAAAGCATGAATATCTAATGATTCTTGAGTCTTAGAACAAAATCTCTCAAAAAATATAAAAATAAAACAAAGTAAGAAAGAAGAAAATGATTTAGGGTTTCACCTTGATCTTGTAGCTACTCTCCTTGATCTACCAAAGTATGTGATGAACTTGGGATGCATGAACTATGCTAATCTCACTTTCTTTTTCTCTCTAAGCTCCCACTTTGTGTTCTTGCTTGGGAGAAATGAAAGAAGGAGATGAAAAGAAGAAATGAACTTGAAATGAAATGAAATGATAGAATACTTGCAAGTATAATGCTAAATTAGAATTCATGCTATTATCCCCCACATCTTTCTTACCCATTGGATATAAGAGTTCACCTTATCCCTTCCATTTAGCCTTAATCTTATCTTTAAGTGTGCTAATTAGATTTTCCACCAATGGGAGCTTGACAACCTTGTCCTTTGTGTAAGAGTTACCAAATAAAGCAAGTTGATTGACATAATTTCATGCCTTAAAAGGCTTAATAGGGCTTAATAGGTAATAAACATAGTTTAACAATTTTAATATGTATTACCCTAATTGTTTATTTAGGGTTTCTATTTTCAATCTTATGGAATTTAATTACTTACACATATCTCTTTAACTTGTAACCTAATTAGGCTAATAAAATCTAAATCTATTTAATGCAATATTGGGTCATTTAATTTAACCCAATGATTGATTAATTAATTTACCACACTATTAATTACTACACCCATGATCAAATAAATAATCGGTCTTAGTTCCTTAATTAAATAAGCTAATCAATTAGAAATTGATTACTAATTGAACTATTAAATTTTATTATTCAATGTGACAATATTCTCATTAATTAATACTTTTATTAATTAATTTACTCAATTCAATATACTAAGTATATTCAATTTACTTGCATGATTAATTAGTAACTACTTTATCAATTTAATTGATATTAAACCTTAAGGCTTGTTCACTAATTTAACTATACTATTAGTGACCCCCTTTACTCAACTTAAAACAATTTATCACCTAGTCATGTAGGCTACCAATGCACACAAAAGGTTCAAATAAGCACACAAACTAACTCATTAAAAATTTAATTTATATATTTAATTAATAATGACGTTTAAAATTCACGGGCACTACATCCCTCCCCCCTTATAAAAATTCCGTCCTCGGAATTGCAAAATAAGGTTACTCGAATAGAAAAGGATAATTTGTTTTCATCTTCTCTTCGAGTTCCCACGTAGCTTCTTCGACTGCGTGAATCCTCTAGAGAACCTTGACGGAATAGATGATCTTATTCCTCAGTTTCTGTTCCTTCCTATCGAGTATCTGAACAGGAATTTCCTCGTACGATAAGTCTTTCTCGACTTGGATTGATTCATACGAGATAACGTGCTTGTAGTCTGGTTTATACGGTCGCAGCACTGACACATGAAACACGTTGTGAATGTACTCAAGTTCAGGAGGTAACGCTACCTCGTACGCCACTTCGCTAATTCGCCTTAATACCTCGAACGGTCCTATGAACCTAGGGCTCAATTTTCCCTTCTTCCCAAAACGGATCTTCCCTTTCCAGGGAGATACCTTCAAAAACACAAAGCTACCAACTTCAAAGTCTCTCTTCTGACGATGTAAGTCGGCATATTTCTTTTGGCGAACCTGAGCTGCTACCAGACGATTACTGACCAGTTGTACTGTATCTGTAGTTTGCTGCACCAATTCAGGTCTCAACAGTCTTCGCTCTCCAACCTCGTCCCAACACATCGGGGTTCGGCATTTCCTTCCATATAGCGCTTCGTACGGTGGCATACCGATACTAGCGTGATAGCTGTTGTTGTAAGCGAACTCCACCAGTGGCAATGGTCATCCCAGCTGCCCTTTAAATCCATCACGACCGCCCGAAGCATATCTTCTAAGGTCTGAATCGTTCGCTCGCTCTGGCTGTCAGTTTGAGGATGATACGCTGTACTCAACCTCAACTGTGTTCTCATTCTTGCCTACAGACTTCTCCAAAAATTTGACGTGAAGCGCGGATCTCTGTCTGATACAATAGATACCGGCACTCCATGACGCAATA
This sequence comes from Aralia elata, assembly GCA_034770075.1. Taxonomy (NCBI): domain Eukaryota; kingdom Viridiplantae; phylum Streptophyta; class Magnoliopsida; order Apiales; family Araliaceae; genus Aralia; species Aralia elata. Next base: position 10,265,245 of record CM068385.1, on the reverse strand, counting down.
CAATCTCCTTGACGTAAAGTTTTGCTAATTGTTCCAGATTGTACCGTATCTTAATTGGCAGAAAATGAGCAGACTTGGTTAGACGATCCACAATTACCCAGATAGCGTCTAAACCCTTATGAGTTGGTGGCAGTCCCACCACAAAGTCCATTGTGATGTGCTCCCACTTCCACTCCGGAATCTCTAATGGTTGAAGTAATCCGCTCGGTCGTTGGTGCTCTGCTTTAATCCGCTGGCATATCAGACATCGGCTGACGCACTCTGCCACTTCTCGTTTCATATTCGGCCACCAAAAATTTCGTCGCAAATCCTGGTACATCTTTGTGCTCCTGGGATGTACTGAGTACTTCGTGCTATGAGCTTCCTGAAGGATTTCTTCCCTCAATTCCAGATCCAACGGTACCCAGACTCTCCCTTCAAACCTTAGCAATCCAGTGCTATCAATCTTTTACTTAAGCTCCTCGCCTTCGGCAATTCGCTTCTTTATTGAATCACAATCCTCATCCTTTTCTTGAGCCTCCTTAATCTGATCCAATAGGGTCGGGCTCGCTGTCACTGTGAATAATTTCCCGTCCACCTCCATCGGATACTTAACCTCCAATTCCAGACGTTCGAACTCCTTTATCAACTCTGCTTGAGTCGTGAGCCTCATTAATTTCTCTCTGCCTTTCCTACTCAGGGCATCTGCCACTACATTTGCTTTGCCCGGATGGTACAGAATCTCACAGTCGTAATCCTTGATCAATTCTAACCATCGGTGCTGCCTCATATTCAGCTCCTTCTGAGTGAAGATATATTTCAGACTTTTATGATCTGTATATATCTTGCACCTCTCTCCATATAAGTAGTGCCTCCAAATCTTCAAGGCGAATACTACTGCTGCTAACTCCAGATCATGACTTGGGTATCCCTTCTCATAGTCCTTCAGCTGACGTGAAGCGTACGCAATGACCTTGCCATGCTGCATTAGTACACAACCAAGGCCTTTGTATGACGCATCACTGTATACTACAAAACCCCCAGTGTCGTCTGGTAAAGTCAACACTGGTGCTTGGCTAAGTCTTTTCTTCAGCTCCATGAAACTCTCCTCGTACTTCTCCGTCCAAACGAACTTTACCGTCTTTCTGGTTAGATTGGTCAACGACGATGCTATCTTCCAAAAAATCCTGGACGAATCTCCAATAGTATCCCGCTAACCCTAGGAAACTCCTGATCTCCGTCGGCATCCTCGGCTGTTCCCAGTTGATAATGGCTTCCACCTTTGCTGGGTCTATCGAAACACCATCCCGGTCAATGACGTGACCTAGAAACTGCACCCTTTGCAACCAAAATTCACACTTTGAAAACTTCGCATACAACGTCTCCCTTCTTAATGCCTCCAAAACAATCCTTAGATGTTCAGCATGTTCTTCCTCTGTCACTGAATATACCAAGAAGTCATCGATGAATACTACCACGAACTTGTCCAAGTACTTCTTGAACACTCTGTTCATCATATCCATGAATGTCGATGGTGCATTTGTTAGTCCAAATGACATTACCAGAAACTCGAAATGTCCATAACGAGTTCTGAATGCCGTCTTCGGGATATCCTCCTGTCTCACCCTTAGCTGATGGTAGCCTGTCCTTAAATTAATCTTTGAAAAGTATTTCGCCCCCTTGAGTTGATCAAACAGATCGTCTATTCTAGGTAGCGGGTACCTGTTCTTAATCGTAATCTTGTTCAATTCCCTGTAATCGATACTAAGCCTTAACGATCCATCCTTCTTCTTTACGAACAGAACTGGCGCTCCCCATGGTGACACGCTCGGTCTGATATAACCTTTATCCAACAGTTCTTGCAATTGAACCATTAGCTCATTCATTTCTACCGGTGCCATGCGATACGACGCCTTCGATATTGGTGCGGCTCCCGGCACCAAGTCAATTACAAATTCTACCTCCCTATCTGGCGGTAATCCCGGAATTTCATCTGGAAAGACATCTGTGAATTCCCTTACGATAGGTATCTGACTTGGAACGCCCTCGACTCGACGAGTATCAACTACATGGGCCAAATAACCTATACAACCCTTCTTCAGAAATCTCTTAGCTTGCATCATCGTTAGACAACAAGATTGTCTCGGCGATTTACTACCATAGAATACTACCTTCGACTTATTAGAAGTCTTCAGGTGTACACACTTCTTCTTACAATCGATGACTGCTCCGTGAATCGATAACCAATCCATTCCAAGGATCACATCGAACTCCCCCAAACGAATCGGTATCAAATCCACGCTGAGTTTAAATCCTCGCAATTCGGCACAACAATTCCTATGAATGCATTCTACGGGGATAATTTCCTTATTTGCTACTTCTACGTTCATAGGGTGTTCTAACTTTTCACGAGGTAAGTCTAACATTTTAGCAATTCTTCGGAAACAAAAGAGCAGGTAGCACCCGAATCGAATAACACATAAGCATTTATATCATTGATTGGGATGATACCTGACACCACGTCCTTGGACCCCACGACATCCTTCCTTGTGACCATCATGGCTTTTCTGATCTTGGTTGTACTTTGTCAACGCTTCATTTCCTCCTCGGCAACGATTGCTTCCTTAAGTAACGTAGGAAATGTGTTGATCTGCAAAACCACAACCTTACTATACGCCCAGGGCTTCAACCCTTGATCAAATCTCTTCGATCGCCTAGCTCCGGTGTCCACTTGGTGTGGATCAAACCTAGCTAGTTTGTTAAACTTCATTGCGTACTCTACTACCGACATATCATCTTGCTTCAGATCCAAGAACTTTATCTCCATACTTGCCTGCGTGCTTTCTAGAAAGTAATTTTTTTTTGAAAAATAGCTCCTTAAAATGAGTCCACGCAGTCGCACCTTCCCCAGCTCGGCTTCTATTCGCCTTTCACCAGTAATTTGACTCACCCATCCTCATGAAAGTGGCAAACGAAGTCTTCTGTTCCTCGGTCACTCTTGCGACCTTGAAAACTTTCTCCATTTCTTCTACCCATGTCTGGGCTTCACTCGAATCCATATTCCCACGAAACTCCGGTGGTCCTAGTAATTTGTTACCCGTAAAGTTTGCCATGTGATTTCATGGCCAAACAACCGCAATGGCTGGTCTGCCTTGCATCGTTTCCTCTAACAAGTTCGCAAAGGTCCTCTTGGGGTCAGTCTGACCCTCCTCGTTATTCACTGACTCTTCCACCCTCGTGTATCGGGGTTGTCTCCTTGACGGCATTGTTTGTTCTAAACAAAACCTTACATAAATCCTTCTTGTTTTACACATCGTGCAAAATTCTACTGATGTTATCATTTAAGAGTCAAGGCACAAATCGATCACAATCAATCATGTAATAATAATACCACATTTATATTCATACACCCCTTAGTGTGTAAAACACTTATAATTCCGGCATATTCCTATAAATGTTAACTATCCCATTAAGACACAAAAGATGGGATTAATAAGAACTCCATTCCCCTAGATCTGAAAAGTGGGGATGTATCATCATCATATCAACTCAAGGCACCTTTAGTAAATACTAATAAGCTCATCTTAGTACCTCGTACTACTTACATCATATAACATTCCTGATATCCACTTATCCCTCTGTTACTAACAACAAGATGGGATTCACATAACTACTCCACAACTTACACAAAATTGTGACTTACAACAGATATACTGCTAGCTGTACAAAAACTGAGATTCACATTTCTTACATGCATAGGTATACTAGTACATATACATTGACTACTATTCTTTATTCATTACGACTCACAAAGGTCTTATAACTCTCAAACTTAATCTTTCTTTCTTTCATTTCCTCCACTTATTCCTTATATCGGCTCCAATTGATCCTCCTTAGGGATTTCTATTATCTCATCATTCAGTTCCATATCTAGATACTTTTTCCAGATCAGACACTAAATCTACCCTCGGTTCATTTCTTATAATCTCTCCGTTGTCTCTCCTTTCTAATCATCAAAATAATCTAAATTGCCATCAGTCATCTCTTAAATTTTTTTTTTTTGCATATAAAATCATTCATCTTAATACTCTCAACTTTTGCTTAACAACTCTATATGAGTTCATTACCTTTGTCTCACTTGGCATTCCACCATAAAGCTTAATAACTTAACTAACACTTCAAAATATCGATATATTCATTATTTATCGAATTAATCATTTCCTTCTTGCAAACCTTAACCCAACAGATTCTAAGGTACCCTCTCTTCTTCACAAAGAAACTCTATACCACATCACTCCAATATCTTATCTAATGAATAGCCACAAAAATTGATCAATAGCCACAGAATTGATCAATAACATCAAATGATTAATCTAATTACCTCGAATATCTATAACTCCATCTTACAATGGATCGTCCATACTTAATGGTCTTCACTTTACCATATTATCTCATCAATACACATTCCTCAAATTATCCACAAGCTTAATAACACCAACGTATGATCCAAATCCTCAATTTTAAGATCATAATAAATTTCTACCCAAAAATAACTCTATATGAGTTCTATCCTCTTCTATTCCTCTATATTCTCTCAGGTTATAGCCTAATGACTCTTTCTCCTAAGGGTTATAACCTATAGCTTTGATACCAACCTGTGACACCCCCAAATTCGGGTCTCAAAATACCCGGATTCGGTCATCACGATCCAATACAAATATTCACCTTCAACAACATACAATAACTAAATGCGGAATATAACGAACATATGTTGTTCATTCAAAAGGTGTTACTAGTCCCAAGATACGATAACCTTAATACATAACACAAAACATACCCTAAATGGTAATCAGGGTTCAAATTACATTAATAGCAAATTAAACTAAGCATAAAATAAAGCCAGCTACGTGAAGCCTATCACTTCATCTTTTCTTTACCCTTGCCCTTTCCTGAAGTCTCGGGTTTAACTGCAATGAAAGTCATGATATAGCAAGGATGAGCAACGAGTTTGCTCAGCAAGTTTAAACTATGACAATAAAGGATATATCATGATGAATGGAATATAGAAAAAAAAAAGAATTCAACAATATAAATATCAGAAGCAAGAACGATTATTGCTTTTAGAACAATTGATAGTCAAGTAGACTCTGAACAATAACTTCCAAAGGAGTCAATAGCTAGTTGACCCTCTAGTTACTGGCTACAGAATAAGTACTTGAGGGGATCAGCCTCGCGTACGCTATGTGTATGCATAACATTTAACTCTGCTGTTTGTACCTTATATCCGGTACCTGGGGTACTCCCCTATAATAAAAGGGGTGTCCATTTAGTCTAAGAATCCTTACCATCGATTGGTTCGGATAGCTTTTATAAATTCTCAAATACTTGCCTGACCGAACAAGGGTTCAGACTTAACCATGAATACTTCACAAATTTCTGAACTTAAATAAATATACGAATTCAAATGCACGAGTGAGAATGTCAATAAATACAAAGACGTGGAATAATTTTAAAAGTAATTAAACCACTTAAAGCATGCTTGGAGATAAGATTCAAGCTTAAAGAATAACTTGCAACAATATATACCTTTTTGCACGAATTAAAAATAATGCATAAGGTTTAGAAATTTGCTCAATATAAAAGTTGAGTAAGATAGAACTTGCATTCAATATACTGAAAGAATGAAGTTAGGGAACTTGCCTGTTTGCTCAGCTACAAGTAATTCTAGCTTTAACTAATTGGCCTTGAAGAACCTAACATTGATAATGTCGATCTACCAATTAGTACTGCGTAGTTGTATATCGATACGCTTACTTATGCTATTTATTTAACAATTAAGCAAATCACATAGCACACATAAGTTAATAAACTATCGTAAATCCTATAAGACACTTAATATTATCAATCCTGATAATATTTAATTCACCTCTTGGTATTATTAGTCCACTAATAACACTTTTATTCGTTTACTAATGTTATTAACATCTTAATAATATTTTAATCATCCAATAATACTTTAATCTAATATTATTAATCTCTTAATAATATTTTAATTCTCATATCATTAATAATATTTTAATCTAATATTATTAGCCATTTTAATAACATCTTAATCATTTATTAATGCTTAAAACAAATATTATTACCCATTCAATAATATTTCCATGAAGTTTTAACCTTAATATTTCTTTGTTTACTAAAAAATATCGAATTCTTATATTACAAATATCATAGTAATATTTTAATAAGTTATTAGGCGAATAAACAATTTATTCTAATTGTTTTACCCTTTATTAAACAACTCCTTTACTACCCATAAAAGGTCATAAATATTATTTCTCATTAAATATTACCAAAATACCCCTCAATAGTTAGAATATATAATATTAGGAGTATCCAAGCTTAAAAATCACATTTTCCTTATTTATGACATCATTTAACCATTTATTTTCTTTTAACCATAACTATAACATTATTATGAAAAATAGCAAATAGGCTCTGAAAATTATTATCCTCTGGATCTGGATAGTATATGATCCAACAATGATCCACCAATTTTTCTGGAATTTTAGAAAGTGATTTACTATATTTAAAGTACCCAAAACCTCTGAATCTTGTTACATTTTTCATAAATCGAGTTTTGCTCAGAAAATTCTGAAATTTTCAGGTTACACTCTCATACTATACATAACCATACTGTAAACATTTCATATGTTTTCAAGGTATACACAGTGAGAAATCAGGGTATAAATATTTAGGAGTCCTTCACGGTAAAAGCCATTACACAAAAACTACACATCGAAACATGTTCGTTCTTTTTCCTACTTGTAGATAACTTCTTAAGGTACCTCTGTGATTTTTTCCAGATTTTTAAAAGATTTATAACTGGCCGAAACAACCTTTGGAAAAACGAGGACAGCAAGCTTTTAGGGTTTTAAAGTTTTAAGTTTTATAGCTGGACTGTTTTGGGAAAATAGCCCCCAAGGCTTCAAACATTATTGGATTTGTGTTCTACCACTTGGGTTTACTAGCTAACTCATGTATCTAGCACCCTCCTTCGACGGATCATAAATCCAAGTTGTAGATCTCAAGTTATGGGTGATCCAAGTGAAGAAAAGCTAAGGTTTTTACCCTTTAAGAACATAAGTTCCTTTTCTTCCTTTGAATCTCCATTCTAACACTCAAGAGGATTAAATCTATACATAAAGCATGAATATCTAATGATTCTTGAGTCTTAGAACAAAATCTCTCAAAAAATATAAAAATAAAACAAAGTAAGAAAGAAGAAAATGATTTAGGGTTTCACCTTGATCTTGTAGCTACTCTCCTTGATCTACCAAAGTATGTGATGAACTTGGGATGCATGAACTATGCTAATCTCACTTTCTTTTTCTCTCTAAGCTCCCACTTTGTGTTCTTGCTTGGGAGAAATGAAAGAAGGAGATGAAAAGAAGAAATGAACTTGAAATGAAATGAAATGATAGAATACTTGCAAGTATAATGCTAAATTAGAATTCATGCTATTATCCCCCACATCTTTCTTACCCATTGGATATAAGAGTTCACCTTATCCCTTCCATTTAGCCTTAATCTTATCTTTAAGTGTGCTAATTAGATTTTCCACCAATGGGAGCTTGACAACCTTGTCCTTTGTGTAAGAGTTACCAAATAAAGCAAGTTGATTGACATAATTTCATGCCTTAAAAGGCTTAATAGGGCTTAATAGGTAATAAACATAGTTTAACAATTTTAATATGTATTACCCTAATTGTTTATTTAGGGTTTCTATTTTCAATCTTATGGAATTTAATTACTTACACATATCTCTTTAACTTGTAACCTAATTAGGCTAATAAAATCTAAATCTATTTAATGCAATATTGGGTCATTTAATTTAACCCAATAATTGATTAATTAATTTACCACACTATTAATTACTACACCCATGATCAAATAAATAATCGGTCTTAGTTCCTTAATTAAATAAGCTAATCAATTAGAAATTGATTACTAATTGAACTATTAAATTTTATTATTCAATGTGACAATATTCTCATTAATTAATACTTTTATTAATTAATTTACTCAATTCAATATACTAAGTATATTCAATTTACTTGCATGATTAATTAGTAACTACTTTATCAATTTAATTGATATTAAACCTTAAGGCTTGTTCACTAATTTAACTATACTATTAGTGACCCCCTTTACTCAACTTAAAACAATTCATCACCTAGTCATGTAGGCTACCAATGCACACAAAAGGTTCAAATAAGCACACAAACTAACTCATTAAAAATTTAATTTATATATTTAATTAATAATGACGTTTAAAATTCACGGGCACTACATTAGATCTATGGATATGTAACTCATAATATTGAATAAAACTAATGATCAAACCTTTGGAAGTATGACTATCGTCCTCTGAACTTGAAAATGATGTTGCAACCATTGGACAATTTCTTTTGTCATAAGATTGTTCAACTTTATTGCAACCATGACACCGTCTAGTCTTTGAGTTCTTTGTCTTCCCTAATGCTCTTTCTTTCCCTCCTTTAAGTCTTTTGCCACATCCTTTTGCCCTCACTTGATTTGGTTCATTGTAAATATGGTATTTATTGTAATTCATCTTCTCAGAGACTACACTTGCACCAATTTCACATTGTGAACTTTTACCACTATCTACAACAAAATTGATTGATTCGAGTGCATGAGCCAAAACATCTTTATAAATATTAATTCCTTCTTGGCTTGTGAGGGCTTTATCAATAACATCCAACGAACATTGAATTAATTCACTCCGCTTGAGTAGATATTCTTTGTCAGTATTTATCAGTATGCCACTTTCATTATCGACTACTATCCCGGAGTTTGCCTTCTTAGTCCACCTTTTCAAGATGTATTGTTGTGGTAATTCGTCATAATCATCCATTTTCTGCAAGTAACCAAGCACATGTCGACATGGTATCCCCAAACTCTCAAACCTGTGGCAACTACATGAAGCAAAACTTAAGTCTTTATCATAAATAAGTTCTCGCACTCTACGTGTTAACAGTTTTTTCCTATGAACTTGAAACACGCATTGATTGTCACTTTCCTTGATAAGCTCAAAACGGTAATTCAAGCATTCCCATATCTCATCTTGGAATTTATAAAACATTTTCCGAGTATAAATATTAACCATTTGGAACAAAAAGTCATGATTCATCTTCACTTTAGGCTTTTCAATCAAATCTTTGTGATCGGCCAACAACTCTTCTTGACGTTGGCGTACTAGCCCCCTACTAAATTGAATCATGAAATCAACTAATGAATTATTCTTAGATACATATCTTTTGAAAAATGCGTGAGAGCTTTCCGCTCGTTGGCTACTTGACATATTAGCCGAGAAAACATGATTACAATAAGCAGGCACCCATTTTGAACGAATTTCATATATTGTTTGTAACCATTTGTTGTCATGTAACTCACTCCTCCCAACAAGATCCATCCATGTCAAATCAAACTCTTCTCTAGACTCCGAATTCCAAATACAATCGGCAAATTCATTATAGTGAGCATCATACTTCACCGAGTCTAGCTTTTCAAAAAAATTTGTCAATATGTGCCAACTACAGTATCTATGAAATGTATCCGGAAGAGTTTCTAAAATTGCTTTAGACATCGCGGGATCTTGATCAGTAATGATCATTTTAGGGGCATCACCTGGCATAGCCTCTAAAAATTGATTGAATAGCCAAACAAATGAATCCGATGTCTCATCACTTAAGAATGCACAAGCAAATATTATAGTTTGACCATGTTTGTTAACTCCCATTAGTGGTGCAAAAAGCAGCCCATAACGATTGGTGTTGTATGTCGTATCGAAAACGATTACATCACCATAAAAACTATATGCCCTTCTAGAGGTAGCATCAGCCCAAAAATAATGTGTTATCCGCTGTTCACTATCGACCTTAATTTCATAAGTGAATGATGGATTCTTGCCCTTTTCTAATTGGCAAAACTCACTCAATATTTCTCCGTCATGCCCTTTTAACTCATTACGTCTATCCCTTTCATAATTATATAAATCTTTCTGTGTACACCTAATGTTTTCAAACCCTCCAGCCTGTACTCCAAGGAAATTGAATTGTTGATGTGAGGGTATATTAATCATGGAAAGTTGTTGCGACAAACACTTTTGTGCACTTGAAACACTTTAGTGAGATCTTAATAAATGCTTCTTTGATGGAGTTGTCAAAGGGTGGCTATGGCCCTCAATAAATTGGGTGACTACATATGTCCCATAATTTATTTTCAACACAGCTACCTTTGCTTTACAACTCTCTTTTATCGATCCCCGACGCCTTTTAGTTTCAACATCCGCAATTGTTATTCCCTTACCTTGTTTAAAACAAACATACTCTTTCCTTTTAACTTCATCACTTCCTTCGATTTTCTTAGTACTGTAGCTTCGAATACTAAATCCCGCCTCTTTAGCATATGCATTGTAGAAATCCTTAACTTCTTCTATTGTTTGGAATTCTTTTCCAACAATAGGTTTGAGAAGGTCGCCTACTTGCGGATTATAAATAAAACTTTCTGTACCTTCATCACTTCCAACATTATCAGCACATTCATTACTACCCTATACTTCATCCTCATAATTATCATCCATAACCTGCACGATTAAATTAAAATCAATGTCTCAATGAATATCACTCCAGAAGCTAAACCACCAAATACACTATGAAGATGAATTCATATGCGCTACAAACTTTTTTAAAGTAAGAAGCACATGTTTAGGAGGAGTATTCCCTAAAACAAATGCACAAGCACACTAATAGAAAACCAAAAAGCAATGAAAGAACCAAAAACAAACAGCTCAAAACAGGGCTGACCAAATAGAAAGAACCAAAAAGCTAGCTTTACACTCAATTTTAGAACCTTACAAGAACCAACCAATATTAAAGAAAATGAAAATCACATTGGCAAACATCTTTTCATTACATGTCTCATGTATTTTTAGCTTTTCCTTTTATTTTTCACTTTTTTTTTGTTTTTTTGCCTTTCGGTAATTTAGCTTTGCATAAAAAGAAAAAAAGAGGAACAATACTGCCTAAAAGGGTATACCTCAGGGCTTGGCATGTAGACAAACCCCACAAAGCAAATAGAGAAAAATCTGAAACAAGCCCAAGAAGCTCTCTCACTTGTAACAATGAGCATAAATCCGAAACATTAGGAGAGAAATTTCGAAGAAATTGTAAACACAAATTCTACCCCTAATAAACCCTAAATTTCGTATACTAGAAAATTAAATTATAAAATCCAGAGGCGGGTTATGGAGCATTACCTTCGTATAGAGAGAGAGATGCTCCGCGAAATATCAGTCGATTTGGCCGTTCCTCTGAGAAATTGCGGCTGCTGGGTTCGACGAAGAAGAAGAAGAGAAGTGTAGAGAGAGAAATAGGCAGAGCAGTCCTTTGGTTCAAATGAACCCAGCTGTGTTTGTGTGCTTTTTTCTTCTTTTTTTTTTCCACTTGGCCCACTTGCTCAATAAGTCAGTCAACACCTGTCCCCTTTTTTTTTGGTCCGTCTTTAGTCCGCTACTTCAGTCCGCTTGAGAGCCTTATTGTGTATATATTATATATATATATATATATATATATATATATATCCTACGGTCCTATAATTTAACTAGAACAAAAAATATATTTATGATCCTAGAAAATTTAATGCTAACTGTTCTATAACAATTCTATTTCTTATAAGAGATTTTAGTTAATTAGTCGTATAATAGATTATGATTATCTTTTAACTTTTTACTCATTTTTGGACTCTAAATAATGATTTATCAAAATATAAGAAAAAATATTATAAGCACATGTTAACTTCTTATTCTGCAACAATTTTATTTTTTAATTCTAGCTTAAAAATCATATTTAGGATTTTACTTTTAAGTTTCTACTTAACTTTATACTCTAGATAACTATAGATTAAAAATACAAGAAAAATATACTGAGTAAAAGAATAATTAATATTAAAAAGTATATTATATATATATATATTACAAAATATATCAATCAATGATTAAGCTTTAGTTACTAATTTTATTTCATATAGGTGACCTATAGGTAATTAATATTAAGAAAAATCAATTATAGCTTATATATTAGTAATTAAAATCAAGTTAACTTCTAAAACTGAAAATCATAATAGTAACTTATTGTTCTACAACAATTCTATTTCTAAATAACTATATATTAAAAGTATAGGAAAAATATTATGAGTAAATAATAATTAATATTAAAAAAATATAATATATATTATAAAATATATTGATGGTTAAACTTTAGTTGCCAATTTTATTCCATATAGTAGACCATTAGTTAATTAAATATATTAAAAAAATTCTAACTTATATATTATTGATTAAAATTTAGTTATCTTTCATGATGAAAACTTATTATTTTACACTAATTTTATTTCTAGCTAATTAATCATACAATAGTTCGACATAAACACAAATTTAAGCTTTAAAATTTCTACTTAACTTTGAACTCTAAAAAATTATACATAAATTAGAAGGATTGAATGTAAGAGTTAAATATCAAATTAAAAATTATAAAAAAAATTAATTATTAAACTAATAATAACAAAAATTATATTACTAACACTTAATTGTGCGTTTTCGACAATTGTATGTAGTCTATATTCATTTGTTTTTTAAACAAAATTTGCAATCATTCTAATAGAAATTGTAATTAATTTGTGCATGAGTTTGAAAAATAGTTTATAATCATATATTGAATGAATAAAAAATAATTTAAAACACAAACCCGTGCATCGCACGGAGTCTTTAGCTAGTATTATGTTGAAGTAAGTAAAGAGTAAATGACACATTATATCATTCTATTTTGTTTCATTTTGTATTTAGTATTTTAAATTTAAAAAATGACATTTTGCATTTTATACTTTCAATGTTGTGACAAATTACACATTTTTAACAAAAAGTCGTCAAATAAAATTAAGGGAGTTACACGTGCATCACACATGTTGTTTTTAAGAGACAAAAATATTTGTGTTATGTCATAAAGGGCTAAAATAGTTTTAACTTAAAATTATTTGTGTTTCGTCATAAAGGGCTAAAATAGTTTTAGAGGGGTAGAGCTATTTTGTCTATGTTATATTTTATATTATGTTATATTTTTTATAGTTAAAATTAAGTTTTATTAAACTATTTTTTTGGGCGATGTAATTCAGCGCACTGATTGGTGCATACTTCTTAGTTGTTAAACCAAAATTGATGCTGTCCATTTCCTATTATATATATATATATATATATATATATATATATATAAAGAGTGATCCATAAGAAAGCTGTATACAAGGGAATGGTTCATAAGAAAGTTTAGGTAGATGCACTATTTTCAGGTAGTACATCTTTTATTTTGGCTGGAACGAGTCATTCTATACCCTCCTCTAATGAATCAAATTTATAAATTTGAGAGAAATGAGAATAGTTCAGTCCATTCTAATGGAGCAACCAAATACAATTTTTTTTCGTTCAAAATGAATGAGTTATTCCATTCACACATTAATTCCTCCAATCCAAATCTACAGCATAAGAGTAGCGGAAGTAAAAGGAGTAGAAGAACGAGAAATTACTGAAATAGTCCTGTTTTATATTAATAAAAATATCTTTTACCAGAAGAAGTAGCAGAACGAGAAATTATTCTTAGTGGGCAGTTATAGATGTACTAGTTAAAATAATGCATCTATTTAAGCTTTGATATGGATCACTCCTTATATATGTATATAAATGAGTAAGTAAAATGCATTAAATTTTGTTAAGCATCGAGTCGAATACCATTAATATAGAGTACTTCGCTCGAACCGAGTCATGTAGAGTTGAATCGATAAGTTAACAAGCAAAAACAAAAGTGATCGAACTCAATTAAAATTTAATATTTTTGATCGAACTCAACTAAAATTTAATATTTTTTTAAAGAATCATGCTATCTATTACAATAATTTAGGTTGGATTACAATTGCAAAATATAGTAATACATGAAATTGAATAGAATTACAAGAATGCTTCACTTATTTTATATATATATATATATATATATTTTTTTTTTTTTTTTTGAATCGATAATTTATCTTGGTATCGAATAGGTAGCTGTTCGTTTAACAATCCAACCCCAAACACACACCTATACGGCCGTAGAACAAAAATGGCAACCTTGTGAATTTGTCTAAAGGCAAAGGGCACTCTCCAGAACCGACTTGTGTAATTACGCAAAACCTGTCCCTTTCGTCCATTTCTTAATCTGAACGTCGCTCGTAGAACCTATGGATAAAGATAGACATTGAACACATCCTTCTACCCACCCCAGTCTCTCTCCTATTCCTTTCTTTTTTCCTAATCTCATCGCGATCTATTTTCGGTGCTTAATCATGCTTAATTTTTCATATAAGGATTTGTAGATCGAGATCAGTGGAGCTTGTCATATTTCTGATCCTCCGAATTGACCAAGGTCATAATTTTCTTCAATTGTTTTTGTCCTTGAATGGTTATGTAGATGAAATGTTTATCTGTGTCGCCACATATGAAAATCCTGAGCTATTTTTGTTCAGGGTTCAGTCTCTGTAATTCTAGGGTTTATTTTATTAATTCTTTCCTTTTCTTTGCAAACGTGGGGCATTTTTCTATTGGGTTAATTTGGTATAATGGGTATATATCTGACAAAAGTTTCGTTCTTTCTAGGGTTTGGGTTTTAGTTATTTATTTATGTTGCATTAAATTATTGCTATTACCTGATTAATGATTTTGAGATTAATTTGCTTGGGAGTTTACATGTTCCTTGAGGTATGATCATTGCTATAAGGTTTATATTGTTAAAATTTGATTGTAATCATAGGCAGGACTTTGAATGACATAACACTTGTCATATTTTCATATGTTGTTCTCTCACAGTTTTGTTTCATCTCTGTGTTTTCCTATTGGAATCAAATTGTAACTATGAAAGTTGTTAAACAAAAATTAATGTACTTTCCTTTTTACAAGTCACTCTTTACATTTAATATGCTCATGTTTGATATTATAGCAACCTTAGTTAAACTATTTACATAATGGTGTTATTATGGTACTTTGAACCGAGTCATTTTAATTATGCTTCATAAAGGGCTAAACTAAGGATTACCCTATTGTAGTTGTCACCTTTTACTCTCTTAAAAAAAATGCAATTACCCGATTGAACTAATTAAAAATTTAAGATTGCACCATTTTTGTTAAATTAATTGGGCGGAAGTTATTCTCAATGTGAATAAAATGATGGGTATCTGTTTTTTCCAACGTGGCTGTGTGAAAAATAAAAGAAAAGAAATACTTAAATGAAATGGAAAGAAAGAGACAAAATTACATGTTTTCTAATCTGTCTTCCGAAAACCCATGGCCGTCATGTCAATAGCCTTGGCCAACCAAGCCAATCTCCATTCTAAGCTTTACTAAGGAGGTTACTTATGAAAAGTTTCCAAGAGCTTGAATACCCATGGTTTATTTTCGTTTTGTGTGGTAGAAAGGAGAATGTGGGAGTTGTAGTGAGAGAACTGAGTTTGGGAGGTGGTGCGAGGCGAGGCTCGGTAGCAGCAGCAACGGTGCCGTGGGAGCTGGTGGGAAATGGAGGTTTCCATTTGTTGCGCAATTGGAAGTTATGAGGGCAATGGAGAAGGACTGTACAACTCAATTTCTTATAATCTTCATCAATTTCATGCTTCTTGTAATATGAATTGCAGAATTTCCAATTACAGGCAAGATGAAACCCTAAGAAAACCCCTCCTATTTCTTTTTGTTAAATTACCTTTATATTTGAGAGGTTTGAGGCCAGATATGTGTCCTATCAATTGGATTTGGTCTGAAAAATGAAGTTACATGAAATTTTGGTGATGACGGTAGATGATGGAGGTAGTTAAAGGTGATGGTGTCCATGAAAGATGACAATCGTGAAGGTGGGCGGAGGAGGAGACTGAAGAGAGAAGATAAAATTTATGATTTTTTTCCCAATCGGATTTGCCATGCCATTTTTCATTGTTTTTCCTTTTCTTTCTCCTGCCACGTATGAAAAGAATTGAATCAATTTAACGGCAGTCTAATCTTTTTAACAGAATGACATAATTTTAAAATTTTAATTAGTTTAGTTAGGTAATTGCATTTTTTAAAAGTTCAATGGGTTAAAAAGTAAAAAGTGCCAACTACAATGATGAAATGCTTAGTTTTGCCCTTCATAAAGTGGTCATGATTACCCACTGTACCCATTTAATTAGTTTTCTAAATGTGGGTCAGTTTCATATGTTTGTTGCTGCTGCTAATCTTCGTTTTTATCTCTTTTATTTTGAGAGGGAGGTTGGGACCCGGGGTGGGGATTGTTCAAATTTGGCTTGTTGTGAGGGATTTATTTTTTGGAAATGTGGAAAGTGCACGCGATCACCTTGCTTTTGTTAAGGCCGCCTGCTTGAATCAATAATTTCTGGTGTAGCAGATCATGTCCCATTATCAAGGGGATGATGCTGATTACATGGCGGACGAATATGAAATGGAAGATGTAGATGACGATATGGATGATGAGTTTCGTGGCAGCAGAGATATTGGTGGCTCAGACTCTGATGTGGATGAATATGACTACATGGTATGCAAGATTTATACTTCAAAACTTTGCAAACTAAAAGCATTATTTTTAGCTGTTCTACTTGTCACGAACATTGATTTCATCTCTTGTTTGATTGAGTTTTCATTGTTTTATGAAATGTTTTATCTCAAGAAGCGAAAAAAGAATGTTTCATCATTGATGCTGTTGCGCTTAGGCCTGCAAACAAACCGAACCGTTCGCGAACATGTTCGGTTCGAGTTCGGTTTGATTTGATTAACTTGTCGAGTCAAGTTCGTACATGGTATCACTTTCAATTGCTCGATCGAACATGTTCGCGAACCATGTGGTTCGGTTCGACTTTGTTCGCGAGGGTTCGGTTCGATTGGTTCGCGAGTAGCTCGTGAGATGCTCGAGGTCGAATTGTATTTCTTACATGTTTAATGTTTTTAAATTCTAAATACAAATAGGTGGTTATTTCATATTAAATTCTAAAGTTTGTCTTATCAATAATTGTTAAATTTGTAGTAATTTTTTTTTATTAACATTTTTTTTGTTTTTTAATAATTGATTATAAGTAAACATTTTTATTAAATAATTAATAAATAATAATGTGTACTTCTTCACCTCTAATTTAATTAAAATAATTTTAATATTTTCATAAAATATTTAACAATGATTGTTGGATTATTACAATTTACATCACTAATAATTTAATAAATTATAACCCATGTCATAAATCACATAAACAAAGTCATTAATCATCATGCAATGACAGTTTGACATTAATTAAAGAATGATACAATACAATTGCTTACATTTACATGAGTTATTGAAATTACCAAATCGAGATAGAGAAATCAAGTCATCAATGTATCGAGATTTCACTAATAGTCATTGTACAATTACTGTTATATATTACATCAACTATCAACTATATAATTAAAAGTGCAAATGGTTTCACCAATTTTTGAATTTTTTTAGTGTTACCGACTTACAGTGTATATGTGAGACAATGAGAGAGAGTGGTTAACTAACTTTGATTTATGCAATTAAGTAATGATATTTAGTGTAAAAAGTAGTGTTTAATAATCCAATTAAACAATATGTCACAGTATCGTTTGCGTGAAATTAAAATGAGTTATTTATTCAAGCAAAAAGGTTTTAAAAAAATGGAACAAAGTCTCTAAATGGCTTTGAGCCTTTGATCTTAGAATCGTAGTTAATTTATTTAGTTTTAAACAATATAATTAAGAAAATTATATACTTTTTATAAAGTCATTCTCAAGATTTATTGTATTCAAAAGTTAATTATCACATCCCTTTTGAATTAAAAATATTTTCTATCGACTTTGAAAATTCATACTTGATCAGTTGATTTTGTTACTTATATTTTAGAACGGAGGGAGTATTTGGTACTAATACATTTTAAGGTTAACAATATTAGTCTATTAGATATTGAATTAATCTAAATCAACTAAATTCACATTATGTTAAATATTAGAATTTTACAATTTCATTATAAAAAAATCTCAAATAAGACTCTTTTTTTGGAATAGATGGTCCTTTTGTTTCACCTAAAAGCAAAAAATGCAAAAAATATGAAAATAATTAATTAATTACGGAAGTAGTAATATCTTCCTTTTTTTGGGTTACTTGAAAGTAGTATTATTCATTTATTCTAGACTAATTATGTAATAAATAATAATATCGATCACTACTACTAATTTAATATATATGATAACATGATATACATTATATCCTATTCCTAAATAAGTTCAAATATGTTCATGAGTTGTTCGCGAACGAGTTTGTGTTCGTGACGTTTAGATGTTTGACTATGTTCGCGAACTCGAGTATGTTCGCATTCGTGAACAACTAACGATCGGAACTCGCATACGTGTGTTGGTTCGATCATGGTATACGAACATGTTCGAGTTCGACTAATAGTGTTTGAGTTCGGTTCGAGTTCGTCAAAGTTCGGATCGGATCGTTTGCAGCCCTAGTTGCGCTTGGCTAATGACTGTTTGTTCTGCTGTAGAATAATAAAATGGCAGATACTTCTGCCGCTCAGGCTAGGAGAGGCAAGGATATACAAGGAATTCCTTGGGAAAGGCTTAGCATCACCAGGGAGAAGTATAGGCAGACAAGGCTAGAGCAGTACAAAAACTATGAAAACATTCCTCAATCTGGAGAAGGGTCAGAGAAGGTAAGAGTGTCTTCTTTTTGTTTTTCCTTGTTATATGAATCCTTGGGTGCGAATTTCATTTTCCTTTTATTATTGATTCTTTTTGTTGCTGATAGGAATGCAAAATTACAAAGAAGGGGGGCCTTTATTATGAGTTCAGACGCAACTCAAGATCTGTGAAATCAACTATTCTTCATTTTCAGGTTTGATGATTTATTCTATCCTCCTCGCCCCTCCTCTCCAAAAGAGTTTTGATTAGTGAATTAAGGATTTTCTTGTCCCCATTGATCATCCCCGCTTATCTTTTCTGTATTCATTTTGTTACAGTAACGTCATGTTTAGTGGTATTGAAGTTGTAAAAACAATGTTTGTTTGCAAGTATTGACTGAAAACTGAAGTGAGCATGTTCAAAACTTTTGTACCATTTTTTAAAATTCTAAAACCCAAATTTTACTAGCTCGAATTGTTTCAAAATTTGATTAAAAATAATTGCTGATTACATTTAGCTAATATTTTAGATTTGAGTGGCTGAAACAGTTGGGTATGAATTGAGCTCATTCATTTGATTAACCATCATAATTTGGAATCCCTGAAATTCTAGACTCTGTAATTCTAAGAATGAGATTCACAAGGGGTGAGTGCATACCTACAAAGAAATGTTTCCTGGTACCAGCAGTGGGTCACTTTGTATTGGACAAACTATAAAACTATAATTGTAGATATGCTAGCAGACCAAAGTTTTTTAGCCTGCACTGGAGCGGAAATTATGTTGCTGCTCAAATATGTTCATCTGAGAAAGAAAAGAATATATCTGCAATGTGTTAGAATAGAGGAGAGGTACCTTGTTGCAACTTAATTGTCTTGGAAATGAGGATTTTTTCCAGTTAGATACTTTAGATCTGATATGCTTGCTGTCATTAATCTCTATTATCTGAGGACCTCTGTGAGAATTTTTAAGTGAAAATGTAGTAGTACTTTTTCTTATTTCTTATTTTGAAGAATCGGTCTCACATTGCCATACTTGTGTAGCATAGATCATTAGTGTATAACACTAAGATATCATGAAAATAACTAGAGAACTACCCCATTTCCAGACCACCACCGGAAATCAAACAGGTATAGTGAAACTTCCGTTATTGCTTCTTTATCCACTACACTTGGACCTTAGTCTTCTCAATTTTTTTCCCTTAGTGTTCTGTGTCTGAGTCGGCGAAGCCTTGCCCACATTTAAAATTCTCCCGCGAGAGGCTGTGCTGTATCTTTTGTAGGTTGGGAGTGGACACTGACTATATCATATTTGACTCATGCTTCAATTAATAACTTCTGTTATGTCTTAGATTCTGGTTCATAATCTTTTAATGATGGGCAGCATTGACTGATCTAGTAATCGGTGTTTGGCTATACAGTTGAGGAATCTGGTGTGGGCTACATCTAAGCATGATGTTTACCTAATGTCACATTTCTCTGTCATTCACTGGTCTTCATTAACTTGTAACAAGTCTGAGGTTCTCAATGTATCCGGACACGTGGCACCATGTGAAGTGAGTCCTTTCCCTTGTATAAATTATACACCTTAGCTTCTCTGTTTCATTTGAGGATAGTATTTCATGAATCATGAAACTGATCAATCTGTTTTTCCATCTAGAAACATCCTGGAAGTCTATTGGAAGGATTTACTCAGACCCAAGTTAGCACACTAGCAGTAAAGGATAATTTGCTTGTTGCTGGAGGATTTCAGGGAGAGCTTATTTGCAAGGCAAGTTAGTTACTTTCTTTATGTTCATGAAATTGGTGATCATTGTTTGACAAATGGTTGTCCCCTTGTGGTACCTGTTATAGATTTTAAAGGGTTTATGGTTCTAAATGTCGACTATGGGTAGTGGGTAATAAAGAATATGATTTTGATTGATTAAATAAAGATGTTATTGCATCTAGCCGGTCAGAGGTAGGATTCCAGAGAGAGCTGAAAGCTTATGCATTTATGCTGCTGGTCCAAGTAATTGGAATAATGAGGCTCTGTTTATCTAATCAGCTTGTCTTATTCACCTTAATGGGCCTGCTGGTGGGTATGTGAAAGCCTCTAAAACTATCTATATTTTATCTCCAATTTCAATTTACCTTTCACACTGAACTAATTGCAAATAGCAATTTTAAATTGGGTTAGGCGAAGATGATAGTGATACCTTTTGCTGCTGTTCTTTCGCAATTTTAGAATTGTGTTCAGTCAAAGTTGATGCGTTTTGTCTTCCATTTCGCATGCAGTATTTAGATAGACCTGGAGTTTGCTTCTGTTCCAGGACAACGTATGATGATAATGCTATTACTAATGCTGTAGACATTTATACCACAGCCAGGTACCTGTGCTTTTATCATGTTGGTTTTTGAACTATTCAGATATCATTATGGACAATGAAAAGCTTGTTTTATGTATTTCAGTTTTTTTTATTTCTTTATTTGTTTCATGTTCCAGTGGTGCAGTTCACTTTACAGCTTCAAATAATGATTGTGGAGTTAGAGATTTTGATATGGAAAGGTTTCAACTTTCTAGGCATTTCCGTTTCCCGTGGCCAGTTAATGTAACTCTCTCTCTCTCTCTCCCTCTCTCCCCTTGTTCTTCCTCTTCTTCTTCTTCCATGATAGACCTGTAGTTAAATTCTGCAATGTTGTGTGCAATTTGAAGTGGTAGCAACTCATCAAATGTATATATCGTTCTTGTTTTGGTGCTCCCTCCATTAATCTGTCTTTTCAGCGAGAAAAAATTGTTCCTTTTTATCTGTCATTTATAAATTTAAAGGGATAACTGATTACTTAGTTTCCCATTTTATTCCTAAACATGACATACTAATTTGTTTCTCTTTCGTCTTTCCAATGAATTTTAGAAGGGCAACATTGAGATTTTATACACAATTTAAGCAATTAGATAAAGCATTACTTACATCTCTTAATCTATGGGCTTTCTCATAAAACGTCAATTAAAAAGGAACGGAGGGATTAGTATGTAATTCAAGAGATTTCGTGTGTTGGTATAACAAAGAAAGAAGAAAAAAGAGAAACAATGAACTCAACTCAGGAACAACTTTAATCCCCAACTAGTTGGTGTAGGCTGAAAATGAATTCATATTTAAGAGTAAAAGCATAAAGGCAAGGAGAAAAATAAAAGGATACAATAGATACTTATAAGAATAGCGTAAATAAAACAGAAGATAGAAAAGATGAAAAGAAATAAAATAAAAACAAACCCACATATAGAAACATACATGCGTATATATAAAACTATAAGATAATCAGGGGGAAAATATTAACAATTGAAGGGAAAAGAGAAACAGAAAACAAAACAAAAGGAATGGGGAAAAGGAAAAAAAAAAAGGGGAAAAAGGTGGAACATCCTACTAGGCACCTGGTATGTTGTTTGAAATCCTCTACTCTTATCAAATGCCTTGACTTCAGATATATTCCGCTCCTAAAGTTTCTATTACGCCTACATTTCAGAGTAGGATGTGGACTTTTTTGATTGTTTAGAATCGTAATAACTATATTTTTCCATGGTAGATTGGTAGAAGAGGTGAATCAGGTGATACTCGCATTTTGTTTGTGGTTCTGGTTATGGAAAAGTTGTAAATGCTATTTAAATGCATCTATAATGTGTAAAGGTGTTTATATGTTTGTCGTTTCAATTTTATTTTCTTTCCCTTCTCTTTTCTCCGGCTTGTGGTTTGTAGTGTTAGGTGATATCATCTATAAGTGCTGGTGCAGAGTCATTTTGCCCTGATAAATGATAAATGGTTCGTGGAATATGATTAATAATTGTAATTTTATTTGCAGCATACATCCTTGAGTCCTGATGGTAAGCTTCTCATAATAGTCGGAGACAACCCAGATGGTATGTTGGTGGATTCTAGAAGTGGGAAGGTATTGTTCTATTTTCATTATGCTTTCTAAGCAGTTTTTGTATGCGAGTGAAGCTTGTAAAGTCGAGCATGTAATAATTTTGGCCTAACTTGTTCAGACGGTTGCATCCTTGTGTGGTCATTTGGATTTCTCATTTGCGTCAGCGTGGAACCCTGATGGCCTAACTTTTGCCACTGGAAACCAGGACAAGACCTGCCGAATATGGGATATGCGAAACCTATCAAAGTCGGTTTCTGCTCTGAAGGGTAATCTTGGAGCCATTCGGTCAATTCGCTACTCATCTGATGGTCGATTCATGGCCATGGCAGAGCCTGCAGACTTTGTCCATGTCTTTGATGTTAAAAGTGGGTATGAGAAAGAGCAGGAAATTGATTTCTTTGGTGAGATATCTGGCATGTCTTTTAGTCCAGATACAGAGTCCCTTTTTGTTGGAGTGTGGGATCGTACATACGGTAGCCTCCTAGAGTTTGGGCGACGCCGAGATTACTCATATCTTGATTCTCTGATTTGAGCAGGATGCACTCTGCAAATAAGCGTGTGAGCGCAGCTCTTGTTCTCATCTCTGGCACTACTGTGAAAACTTGTAGCGTATCCTGTTGTAGAAGTGAGTTTAGGCGTAGGTTCTCAATGTTGTGCAATGTAGTTTAGCATTGTGCCATTCCATAACAGTTTAGTTTGGGAGTGTCATAAAGTGTAGAAAGGGAGGGATGTACAGAAGGCTAGGGAACATTGACCATGCAAACTAGAATTGTGGATTGGGGATTCTAGTGGGTACAAGACTACTATTGTGGTTTCATGGTGTTTTTCTTTTTATGTATGAGGGAACTTCAGGGTTTCCCACTTTCCCTCACTGGAGAACGAACTTATCTTGCTTTAATGAATTTGGCGATGTTGCTTCAGATTTCAGTGTACTTTCTTTTTGTGAAATGATTTTCATGTTGACAAATTTATGACAAAATTGCGATTTACATGGAACTAAGCGAGATAGATAGAATAAACTAGGGTGGGATTGTTTTTAATTTTCTCCTATTTTATTTATTCATATACCTCCCATCTCATGTATCCTTATGCATCGGTCTTTATAATCAATATAATTGAGGTATCCATATGCCTCCTATCTCACATATACCTCCTATTTCATGTATCTTTATGCATCGGTCTTTATAATCAATATAATTGATGTATCCATATGCCTCTTATCTCATGTATCTATATGTATCTATGTGCGTTGGTCTTTATAATTAATATAATTGAGGTGAATTCCTCTGTCATATGCAGCAAGATTCTTTCTTTTGTCTCTTGGATATTGCAGCAAAGAATTGAAGCTTGGAATAGAACTTTTTTTAAACTTTAAGCTAGTAATTCGATCTCTAGTTCATGTATGAACCGTAAATATAATTAATATTTAATATCTGATCATAGTATTAGATAAATAATTAAATCAGAATTAGAAAGTGCAGTGTACTTACTTGAAAATCAAATCTGGAAAAGCAAAGAATATTTATTAAAAATTCGAGTCCTTTGAATTCACAAAGTTTCCTTAAAGCAAATTTATTCCCTCACTGGTGCTAAAGGATTTTTGAATAATTACTTCCCAAGATAAAACGGATTTTCAATTCTTAATTAGAAGCACTTCAAAATTAAGAATTCTTCGAACTCAATTTCTATGTTCTGTATTTGAACTGATTATAATGAAATGAAAGAATGCAAAGACGAAAATACTTTGAAATGCTTGTGAATTGAATGAATTCGAATGACAGCCCCCCTATCTATTTATAGGAAGGGTTCGTGATCCATCTGATGGGACACAACCCATTGAAAGGGCATCGGATGCATACGAAAGGGCATCGGCCGCATCCGTTCAGACCAACCAGAAAAGGCGCTTCCCGTTCGGCAGACGCTTCTCAAAACGACGTAGTATTCCAACAAATAGCACTTCCAAAACGTCGTAGTATGATAATAATTTTTCTCAAAACGACAGTTTTGATAATAGAACAAAAATAAAATAAACAAAATTCAATAAAATTTTGTCCAAAAAATATATACAAGGAGCCAGAGCCACGAGCCCGGCCCGACCGATCGGCGGCGCACGTGTGGGTTCAAACTAAGCCTTGACTAAGTCCTCTCCTTTCCACAAAAGTGGGGTGCCCCTTGAGGCCCAAACCCAAGAGCAACTTTCTTGTATATAAACCAAATAATACTTTAGTCCTTAACCGATGTGGGACTTGGCTTCCCACAAATATTTATTATCATTTCAAAGAGTGACCTTTGGAGTCAATTTTCTCATTCAATACATAATGGATTTGACTAAATAAATATGCCACGTTATACTCCTCGCGGAGGAGAATGTATTGGTGCATGTACCCGATATTTTCGGAGTGTGGGTTCCACATTAAATTGAGCCTCAAAATGCTCTAATATTTAATTGTTCAAACCCATTTCCAACAGTTCATTCTTGCTGCTAAACACATTATTGTGTTTTTTTTAGTCAAGTTAGAAGCTAACAATTACGAGATATACATGTAAGCTTTCTATTGCTTTCTAACTAACAATTACTAGCATGGAATTGGTATCACTGTTAAAATTAGATAATATTTTCTTTGTTTTCACCTTGCTTTTTATTTGTTTTCGCCCCTGATGGGGTTTTCTTTCCCCTTTTTAGGGTTTTGTTTCTCTTAATTTGGTTTCTCCAAACTATGGAGTTTTTATTAAATAAATGTCCTCTTCAATTATTGGAATTTGTAAATCTACTATGCTCTGATCGGTCCTGTCAAGATCTTGTTGTTGATAGTCAAAGATTTTCCAATACCTAATATGGACTTGCTCAGATTTGAGTGTGATTTTATTAATAACTAAAGGTGGTTTCTTCAAAAGGTAATCCATTATAGTGAATTTTTAATACTTTTTAAATCTAGGAAGATTTGAAAACTTTTTGTTTGGAGAATTTGTTTTGACATGGGTCATTAGAAAGCCAAATATGCCCAATGATGTATCCTTTTTTATGTATTGCCTACTGAATTTTTTTTATTTTCTATCAATCAAATGATTATTTGCTTTGAAAAAAAGAAGTCGATTTATTGTTTCAAAATTTAAATTAATTATATTAATTTGAATTTGAAAATTTTTAAATTGATTCTGAAAATTCAAACTTGATCTTATATTTTAGAATGGGAGAGTATTTTTTGTTAGTTAATTAAAATTTTTGACTAAAAACTTGTAGAAGGTATCCCAAGAATAAGAAGAAAAGAAGATTGAGCACCGATATTCTGAGTACATGTTATATCTGAAATATAACGAGCAATGTATACAAGGTATAATGCTATGGAAACTAATAAATTCACAGTACTTTTTGATATTTCCACAATAAAAGTCTCTGTAAATGTATAGCGACAGAACCGTCGCTATAGAATCCATACCAACGATTTTGTTGTCAAAATATTATTTTCTGATGTAGATTTATCAGTTTCCTAATACTATATATATATATATATGCAATAAAGTATACCTTTTCCATTATATATGCGTTTTTCATACATTTTATTTTCTTTAGATTAAAAGGATTAAGATTGCTTAAATTTTAACTTTTACAAATGTGAAATGTTTAAGGAAATACAAATTATTTTTGGTTATTCTATTTTTTTTCTTTTATAAATATTCTAAAAAGAAATAAGGAGATGTTGAAGTTATTGAATATAGTCCACTTGATGAAAAGGAAAAAAGAAATAAAATCAATGCCCAGAAAAAATTGATGACAAAGTTAGACAAATAAATTTTTTTAGTAATAGTTTTAGTTTTAAAATAAATTGCAAGTTTTTTGAGTGTTTATGTTTGGTTACATGGATTATGTGTAATAATAGTGGTAATGATTTACATTATATCATATGTTGTTGTTCTACATGGTTCCTAAGATGAATTGCTAAATAAAAAGTTTAAAAAATTAATATTTAAAATTATTAAATGTAATCTGAAATGTGTCACAGATAAATTTAGTATCTGGCATTGATACAAATAATATAAATGTTGCATGCAAATTTAGTTATGTGAAAAAAATTTAGAACTGAATCTTAAATTAACATTAAAAATCCATTAGATTGAGTCTAAACTAACGTATTTAATCAAGTTATTAATCATTTCATATCGAGAAAAAGGTTGTGCAAGATTGTGTATTGACATCTCAATTAATGATACAATAGTTTGACATATTTTATTATTGTATTTTTGTTTTTTTATGAGAATAAAATTTATATAAAATTTCTTATCCTAAAGTTTGAATTACTTTAAAAACACTAAAATCTTTTGTAAAAATCGATTAAATCGAAGAACATCGCGAAATCAAACTACACCATTCAATTTTGGCCAGATTGTACAAATTAATTTGTTTGGCTTGGATGTCAATCTACTATCTATTATATAATTAAGTCAAAATGATTATTCCAATTTATTTGATTCTTTCAACTTGACTTAAGTGATTGTACTCTTCAATTGTCTTTCTTTTAAAGCCTTTATTTTTATTATAATAGAACTAAATTAAATTTATGACAATTCAATTCTTAACCCGAATAGTTTTTATCCTCGTTGTTAATTTAAGCGGCTCAATTTATTTAATACTAATAATTTTAGGTAATCAGTCCAAATCAAGATTATAAAGAGAACATTTTGGGTTTTTCTATTAGCCTTTATTCTATGCACCAACCAATTTATTTTTTCATTAGAAAAGAATAGGGATATATACATATATATATATATATATATATATATATGGGGAATACTCCATGTTATGGGCACTGTTCCAACAAACGCATCTTTGACCGTTCATTGTAAGATCTAACGGGAAAGATTGAATAAGGCGTGAGCCTGACCGCCAGTAGGACTTGCAATCGGTACAACTCCCACTAGTGGTCAAGCCAATTACTATAATGCCCTCATTTTTGCTGTCTTTTCAAACTGGTTGTAGGTCTTACTAGCGGTCAGTCAAAACAACAACATTTTGACTGACCGCTAGTAGGACCTGCGACTAGTTTGGCCAGGTTCTACTAGCGGTCAATTTAGTTAAAATCCAAATCTAATTTGGTTGCTCGATAGCTTGCGTTTGCTGCAAAAACTAGAGAGAAGGAGAAGACACAACTTGCTTGGCCCTACACTAGCACTACTAGGACATCAAAATTTAATTTTGAACCGGTTAATCTACTCCAAATACTAGTAAGAATATTCTTACCGGTTTTTTTTATGAATTTTTGTGAATTCATAAAATATTACTATAATTACATGTGTGAAACAATAAATTGGGTAGCAAGTACGTATATAAATTGAGTATTATGTATGATAATGGAATATCTTTACACATGGAATATTAGTTTTATTGTTGTTGTTGGTATTTTTTTTTACGAATTTTTGTTAATTCATTGCACATGATGTGTGATAATTTAGACTAATAATATAACATAATTGGTGTTTACGTATATACATTGAATAATTGGTCATACATATATTTAGACATGGAATATTAGTTTTATTGTTGTTGTTGGTATTTTTAGGTAAAATATGAACAATTGGCTACCTGGACCCATTGACCGTAATATCCTTTATGACCAAGAAATTCATGTTTTGGAGGATGTATGGAACATGATTGATAGGGGTACACTAATGTCGACCCAAACTATTGCAATTACATATGATAAATGGGAACTGACAAAGTTCCAAAAAAATTATTAATGGGGTGGGGGTTTGGGGTGTTTAGTCATCCGACAGTAATCACTAAAACGGATGTCACTCTCGTGTTTGCCCTAATTAAGAGATGGTGACCAAAGACAAATACATTTCATATAAAGTGTGGGGAAATAATAATAACATTGGAGGATGTCCATTTTATTTTTAGCTTGTCGGTGTTGGGAAATTCTGTAACTTGTCCACCATTTGATGCCTCATTGAGATGTTTTAGGGAAATTTTTGGGGATGACATGGCTGGGGAATGGAATAATATAAAAAAAAAGACGATATTTTCCTAGTTTGGTTACA
The DNA here is from genome assembly GCA_034770075.1 of Aralia elata. NCBI lineage: Eukaryota > Viridiplantae > Streptophyta > Magnoliopsida > Apiales > Araliaceae > Aralia > Aralia elata. The sequence continues at coordinate 10,236,520 of CM068385.1, read as the reverse complement.
CAACATTTTTTTTAAGTGTCCAAAAAAAGTAGGTAGGGATGTGGTTGGGCGTTACACAAAGGCATACCTCCTTTGGTTATGCAGGGTAATTTTATTTCCAACTAGGTCAAGAAATAATGTAAACCCTAGGTATATGTATTTTTTATATGATTCAAATAAGATTCCCACGTATGCATGGGGTGCCACATATTTGACATATTTATACTGGAATTTGTACACAGCTACTAAGAGAGGGACTAAATATGTCAATGGTTGTGTGACCTTGTTATAAATTTGATCAGACGAGCATTTTTTGGTTGGAAGGCCTAACCCTAGGCCAAATTCTTTATTTTGGCTCTCTAGGGCAATGACCTGGGCATACTCAGCCAAACGTCAATATCCTTATAGGCGACAAAATTCGCATCACCATTTATCTTTCTACCGGGGTAAATTTGATAGGCAACCTAAGTAGGGAGTAGTATGGCGGTCGTACCAGCGATGGGATGATGATGGGAATGGGTATAACTATGAGGCTAGAATGGTAGGATCCGGTCGGGTCCCATTAATTCATTTCAATATTATAAAATATCAAATGCCCGATCAGGTTATGAGGCAATACGGGCATGTACAAGGTATTCCGTCTCCGGTCGAAAGACATGATTTTCTTAGAGCACCTATGGAACAGAAATTCGAGTCGGAGGATTACATAGAATTGAGAAGGGAATACATTGGATAGTGGGAGATGTATATAGACCATTTCGAAGGACAAACAATGGAGGTTGCAGAAACTATCCCCATGGATACGTACTTTAAATGGTACAATAAGATTACCCGACAACATCTGCACCGCCCTTGACACGAAGGAGATCCTAACACTTCCTATGAGTCTCGGTTCGTATATAATCAACAACGTATGGTTAGCATGGTAAGTAAGTTAAATTTTTACAAATTCTTCAATTGATATAATCTATTGTACTCTTTGATGCTAATGTTTTTTTTGTCTTCTTATTTTTATAATTTTTTTGCATAAATTGAGAGCACAAAATCCCTCCTGGACAAAGTCTTTAAGCTCAACCAAGACTTTCCTCCCGAATACAAACTCATGAAATAGGGTTGGGACCACTTATATGCAATGTATGACGCGGATGTAAGGGGTGGGGGGATGAAGAGTATACAGGGGTTTGGGGGAGGAGTATATGGGGGGTGCAGAGACAGAGATGCCCACCTCTTCGGCCATGCAGGACATCTACATCCCTAGCACCCAGGTCGATATACCTCAGCTTATTCAGCTTATATACGATAGTGAATTCATTGGGGATGAGGTTCTAGTAGAAGAAGTCCCCATACAGATTGAATATGGATCGAAAGGGTCTATACCAAAGAGACTTCATGGGCAGAAAATCAAAATGATAAACGAGAACTTCTTCTCCCCAACTCCTGCCAGTTCCTAGATGTTTCCTATCGAGCATCCCCAGCGGTGGTACACATTGACTCACGAAGATATAAATTCTTTGCGACTCGAAATTTAGATCTATGTGTCTTTTGCGGGATCGTGAAGAAAAATATCGGCGCGAGGGGATACAGGGGTGGGCCAAATTTGGGTCCATGCCCTCCTATTTCATGCATTTGGGGACCGGTGCGTTGTTTCAACGAGACCAAAATCGCGGAGCCCAATTCTGCCAAATATATGTTGAACCTCAAGTGGGATCTCCATTGCATGAGTGCAATTATGTCTTTATGCCTGTATGTATACCCAGCAACCATCATTTCATATGGTTAATCTTTGCGGTTAAAGATTAGAAGATTTCTATCCTCGACCCGCTATATAATAACACACCATACATCAAGCTGACTGATATATACAAAGAGTACGTCGATGTCGCGATACGTGTAATTTTTTATTTTTTAATTAAATATAGCAAATATATGTACGTACTTATTAGGTTCCTTTTATTATAGGTACAATTAATACCGTTGATTTTGTGAATGGGTAACCCGTTGGGTGGTTGGCTTCGTACATCCCCAAAGGTCCACGCAACAAAGGGTCGACCCATATAAGAAAACACATATGATTACGGCATCTTCGTCTGCAAGTACGTCGACTACCTCGTGCGGGGCGACCTTGACCTTACCAAGGAAAGATGGTCAGCTGAGGATGTATCGGTGTTTAGGTATAGGATAGCATATGAATTGTTCAAATATCAGGCTAGAGATATACCTAGAGCACAAATCATTTAGATGTTAATATATATTTTCAATATACGTTAATTACTTTTTAATTGTAAAAGATGATATTTTAATTTCAATCAAAGTAAGTTATTTCAATTCCATGTATGTTATTTTAATTTCAATAGATGATTGTTTAATTTCTATTATGAGCTTGGTGATGTTATCTAGCAATTGTTGTTGAAATTTTTGGTATTATTGTTAAAAATTTTGGTATTGAACATGTCTGGGTTGGTACCAATTCACTGTATTATGATCGTAGGTAGGACCTGTGGCCCGACTTATTGCTTGTATTCTGGCCGCAGGTTCTACCTACGGTCAGGCTCATAACCTTTATCTCCCTGTATGTTGGTTGTAGGTAAGAGTAACGGCCAGACACTAGCATCAAGCGCTGGGCGCACTAGGGCGCACTAGGGCGCTAATGTCAAGTGTTAGGGCCCTAACAAGGGCTGGGTGCTTCTAACAAGGGTTACTGCATTGGACTTGGCCCAATTGCTTGAACCAAGTTAATTAACTTAAGATCATTTCCATAAACATTTACATTATAAAAAACCTTTACAATTCAAAAATATTTCAAAATGATATTAAATTACATATCCATAAATATTCCAAAAAAACACAGACATTTCAAAGCAATACTAAATTACATCTTCATAAACATTTTAAAAAAATACAAGCATAAAGATTACATCATGTAGTCAACCCTAATTATTTTTAGGCTCAGGAATTCCTAACACTCTATAATGATTGTGTTTGTCATGGTTGGTTTCGAATCCACATATGACACATTTTCGGTGAGGCTTACTACCCACTATTTTTTCAAGAGCACTTTTGATTCTCGATTGTTTTTTTCGGCCCTTTGTTTGAGAAGTAATTGGTGGCAAAAACTTTTATTCTTCATCTTCATCATTATCCTCCAATCCCATCTCCTAAGGTGCATATTCGTTCGCGCGATCAATATCATCTTCTGGTTCGTCGATAATATTCTCATCCGGGTCATATTGATCAACAAAGGCTTTTCCTTGTGCATTTAGTTTTAGTACAATCTTATAACCTCGGACTGAGCAAGCAGCTTTACTAGCTAACTCTTGATAATCACTCATTAAATGATTGTATCGCATTGCTTATTTTTTTCAAAGTCAACACTCATTGGAGAAACCATTACTTTTTCACCATTACTCTTGTTAGCATCTCTTGTCCACTGAGGAACGATCAAGTCATCAGGTATTTTTAAAATACTCTTGAAGCTGAAAAATCTCAAAATGTGCCTACAAATTTGACCAGAATGTGGAAACATTTGGCAAGTACATGTTATCGACCCTAGCTGACGATTGTTGACAACTTGTCGATATCTCCGACTATTTTCAATTGCATCTGCCGTGTACACTGCATATACCTTTGTATCAATAACGCACAGCTCACTGACTTTGTTAATATTGTACTTCAGAAAATCCACAAACTCTTTTTGAAATCGTCTAAACATCTCTTTTATATAACATTCCGCAGCATGCACTTTCAACGATGATCCACATACCAAACTACGTTTTCGATGTTTTGTTAAGTAGTCAACCTTTCTCTCTCTGATGAATTGTTTCTCAATAGCCTTCTAAGTCTTGATCACAAATTCTTTCATGCATATTGAAACATTCACATATTCATTAAAAAAATGATTCATACCTTTGCTTTTTCTAGTGGTTATCATTCCTACGGCAAAATACCACTTTGTATATGCACTTAACCATTTCTCTTTCACATCATACAAACTTATGAGCCATTTATTTTAATACAAATCATAATCCCTCATCAGGATTTCCCAACACTCTTCAAACTTGCCGATGAACAATGAATTATACACACAATTGTTAAAATCGTCTGTGAACGATGGGTGTTCCGCATAAACATGATGTGATTTCTCTGAAAATTTATTGCTAAAATGCCAAGAATACAATATATGATGAATGGATGAGAGGACCCTAGCAATAACATTGTTCATGGCTTTATCTTGGTCAGTGATGATGGTTATAGGAGTCTTGTAGTCCATGGCTTTGAGCAACGTCTCTAAGATCCAAATGAAAGTGTCTTTTGTCTCATCCCTTAACAGTGCAAATCCAAACAAAATAGAGTGATAATGGTGGTTGACCTCGGTAAATAGAATAAATGGTGTCAAATGTAACCACATCTCCGAAACGTTGATACATAAACCTTGATTGGGCGTCTACCCACAAAATACAAGCTATACAATTGTCTTTGCCTGATTTGACATGAAAAAAAAAATTACTCGCACTGACAAATTCAAATTTTTTGAAATAAGTGATTGTAGCCTATGCATCCTTTTCATCCTCTGAGCCACGCCTTAAATCCCTAACTACATTATGAAGATTCTTGTCAAAAAAATCTACGTTCTGCATCCCTCCACCCATTGTGCTCAAAACGTCCATCATCCTACTAGGTCCAATACCCACCTTATTTAAGGTATTAATTAATTGTCTTGCTACCGACATAATATTTCTATGTGTCTCAATCAAATCTACTTTGGTAGATGTCACTAAATGATGATTGTAATCCAATTCAATGGTTAAAATACGCCAATTGTCTTCTTTCTTACTGTGGACAACAAACATTCTAACTTTGCATAATGTTCTTCCTATCGAGTCTCTTTGTCTTCTTATTTTATCGTTATCACATTCATCATTTACTAAACTCTTTATAGTAGTTGGTCTACTAGTTTTTTTATATACATATAACCTGGATGACAAATCATTACTGCGAGCATGTTTATGACTAGTAGCAATCCTAATCTCAAATTCATTTTTGTGTGCATAGGATCTATAAATTTTTTTAGCTTCTTCCATGATGAGGACATCCATAATCCAAAAACCAGTGACACAACCCGAGAAGACCCATTGCAATTGCCACTTGGACCCGTTACTAGAGCCCGAGCTAAAACCTTCAAAAACGGACTTAACGGAATGATCCACGAACTATGGAACGAGATTGGATCAAGTATAGAAGTCATGGAGGTGGAGTCCAAACGTATGAAGCCCGTAAACATGTTACGAATGGACGTGGCAATCAAAACGATGAAAGAACACAGTTTGCATGGAACAGGCTAGCTCGCCCCGGCGAGCTTTTCCAGGCCATTTTTCTCGCCCCGGCGAGAAATTGCAGTTCAATTTTCTCGCCCCGGCGAGAAACTCCAGTTCATTTTGCTTGCCCCGGCGAGAACCTCCTGGATGCAATTTGTTATTTTTTGACTTTCTTGATTTTCGAACCTTCTTTCATCCAAAACATGATATCAGTATTTAGGATCAATTACATGTGTTCTGATTGCAACAATTCCATATTTGTGTGCTTGTATTTCAAAGAGTGTGTGCTTCTAGAAGCTTCTAGTTTGTTTCTAAAACTAGTATACATAGGTGCTATTGTAAACTTGAATTCATTCAATATATTCAGATTATCATCATTATTGTGAGTTTTGTTTCTCTACTTGTGGTTCTTTGAGGATTCCTAAGTGTTCCTTAGTTCTTCTTTGAGATTCATAATCGACTTATCATACAACCAATCATAGTTGTGTGTGGCGTCTTCTACCGCATCAATCGTCGATTGTACCAAGATTACCGCTTCAACATAAGCGAGGGGTCAAGGTGTCGTTGGTGTCCATCCTACGCAAACTTCATTGGCAAGCAATTGTACCAAGATTACCGTCTACATATAGGCGGGGGGTTAAGGTGTTGCAAGCTATCCATCCTCTCAACTTGTTAGAAACGATCCGGGCGACGACCACCTCACGCAAGCGTGCCGTGGAGTCTATCATTTGGTATCAGAGCTAAGTTTCCTATCAAGTTACTTATCTTTACTTTTGTTGTTGAATTATAGTTAAAAAAAACTGCATAAAAATATATATAGCAGAAAATTTGTATTCTTGGATTGCTATCATTGGGATTTTCATTTACAAGAATCATATTTGGCGGTTGGAAGTCTTGTGAAGAGTCGTACCTTCTATATTGTGTTCTTGATAAGTTATTATTGGATTGTAATTAGAAAATTGAGGTAATATTTGTGAGAATTCAAAAAGAACCTATTAGTGAGAACTACGAGCGGAAAAAGGCAAGAGTAGTAAGTTTAATTGAGGATAAAAGCCTAATTGTGTGATACATGAGCGTTTCCTATTTGTGTGATATATTGTTTGAGTGAAACACGTAAGGGAGTGGTGAGGAACTATTTTTCTACTAATCTTTGTTTTGCAGGAAATATGTCTAACACAAGAGATAAGACCATTGAAAATGAACCTTCCACATCGAATTTTGACCCAAAACTCATGATGGAGGCTATGATGAAAGAATTTTCTAGACAATTAGGGATGGCTATGGAGCAAGTGCATGATCGCATCGATCAATTGAGTGACACTCGAGGGGAACGAACTCAAATCCCTCCGGGTGGGCGCCCAAAAGGAAAGACCCAACAAAAGGAAGCAAGGCTAGAGGAGACAAATTACTATGATGAAAGGTTTAGTGAGGAAGAGGATCGAGAAACTGACTTTATCCCTAGGAGACATTTTGCAAAGGATAGAGGCGGCCGAAATCGAGAGGACAACAATCTTGATAGCATCAAAATGAAAATTCCCGCATTCCAAGGCAGACGTGATCCCGAGGCATATTTAGAATGGGAGAGGAAAATGGAGTGGATCTTTGACTGTCACAACTACTCGGATCTCAAGAAAGTTAGAATTGCAGCTACCGAATTTTCAGACTATGCAGTTACTTGGTGGGATCAATTGATGATCAACCGAAGGAGGTGCAGAGAACGTCCAATCGAGACTTGGGCAGAAATGAAAGCTGTAATGAAAAAGAGGTTTGTACCAAGCCACTATTATCGAGATCTGTTTCAAAACTTACAAAATTTGAGACAGGAAAACAAGAGTGTGGAGGACTACTTCAAGGAGATGGAGATGCTAATGTCTAGAGCTGACATCGACGAGGACAATGAGGCAACCATGGCCCGATTTTCAGCAGGTTTAAATTGGGACATTGCAGATTTGGTGGAGCGTCAACATTATGTGGTATTGGAAGATATGGTGCACATGGCTATCAAAATAGAGAAGCAACTTAAGAGGAGAGGTGGCCAACGAACAAATCCTACCACAGGTTCATCATGGAAAGCCAATAATGTGAAGCGTGAGGAAAAGCCAACTGTTTTCAAACCAAAGCCAGAAATCAAGCAAGGAGCGGCTACTCAAGTAGTGCAAGGTAAAACTAATACACCTTCTACTAGTCGTAATCGAGATATTGTATGCTTTAAATGTCAAGGTAGGGGACATATTGCAAATCAATGCCCAAATCAAAGAACTATGTTATTGCTTGATAATGGGGATTTGGAGACCGAGGGAGAAGATAGTGACCATGACTCTATGCCACCATTGGAGGAAGATAGAGAGGTTGCTATGCATGGCGAAGTGTTGGTTACACGGAGAATGCTTAGTACACAGGTAAAAGAAGAAAGCACCGAGCAAAGAGAGAATCTATTTCATACTAGATGCATGGTAAATGGTAAGATCTGTTGTGTTGTAATTGATGGTGGGAGCTGAACAAATGTAGCAAGCATCACAATGGTAGAGAAATTGGGACTTACAACATCCAAACATCCTCACCCATACCGATTGCAGTGGCTCAATGACAGCGGCGACATCAAAGTTACCAAGCAAGTATCAGTGTCGTTTACAATTGGGAAGTATGTTGATGAGATCCTTTGTGATGTAGTTCCTATGCAGGCAGGTCATTTACTACTTGGGAGACCTTGGCAGTTTGATCGGCAGGTAAAACATGATGGTTTTACTAATGAGTACTCTTTTGTTCACAATCAAAGAAAAGTTACTTTGTGTCCTATGTCACCAAAACAAGTGCATGAGGATCAAAAAACACTTACAGAGAGATCATGAAAAGAAAACAAAAGAGAGAGAAAAAAAGAAAGAAGAGAGAAAAACAAACATTTTTGCAAAAAGGAGTGATGTAAGGCGAGCTTTAGATTCTAAAAAGCCAATGATTATACTTCGGTATAAGGAGGCACTTTTAAATACTAACGCTAATGATCCTTCTTTGCCTAGTGTTGTTTCTGCTCTTTTGCAGGATTATCAGGATGTATTTCCCGAAGAACTTCCACAGGGATTACCACCAATTCGGGGAATTGAGCATCAAATTGACTTTGTCCCAGGCGCGACCATTCCAAATCGCCCGGCATACCGAAGTAATCCCGAGGAAACAAAGGAATTGCAAAGGCAAGTTGACGAGCTAATGGACAAGGGTTTTGTGAGGGAAAGCATGAGTCCATGTGCGGTTCCTGTTATTTTAGTACCTAAGAAAGATGGGAAGTGGCGTATGTGCATTGATTGTCGAGCGGTAAATAACATCACGGTAAAATATAGGCATCTCATTCCTAGGTTAGATGACATGTTAGATGAATTACATGGATCTTGTGTGTTTTCTAAAATAGATTTAAAGAGTGGTTATCATCAAATTAGGATGCATGAGGGAGATGAATGGAAAACTGCTTTTAAAACAAAATATGGATTATACGAGTGGTTAGTCTTACCTTTTGGTTTAACTAATGCTCCCAGCACGTTCATGAGACTAATGAACCATGTTTTGCGTTCCTTCATTGGAAAGTGTGTAGTTGTCTACTTTGATGATATCTTGATCTATAGCAAAAACTTAGTTGAGCATGCATTGCATATAAAATCTGTCCTAGATGTGTTTCGAAAAGAAAAATTGTATGCTAATATGGACAAATGCACATTTTGTACGGATCGAGTTGTGTTTCTTAGTTTTGTTGTTAGTGCACAGGGGGTACAGGTTGACGAAGAAAAAGTACGTGCAATCCAAGAATGGCTAACTCCTACGAATGTCAGTCAAGTTCGTAGCTTTCATGGACTCGCGAGTTTCTATAGACGGTTTGTAAGGAATTTCAGCGAAGTCACAGCACCACTCACCGAAGTAATCAAAAAGAGTGTAGGATTCAAGTGGGGTGATGCACAGGAAAAAGCGTTTAATTTGATTAAAGAAAAATTAACTAACGCTCCTTTACTTGTATTGCCTAATTTCACTAAAACCTTTGAAATTGAATGTGATGCTTCAGGTTTAAGCATTGGAGCTGTGTTAATGCAAGAAGGAAAACTAGTTGCATATTTCAGTGAAAAATTGAGTGGAGCAGCTTTGAACTATCCCACTTATGACAAGGAATTATATGCTTTGGTTCGATCATTGGAGACTTGGCAACATTACCTATGACCTAAGGAATTTGTGATTCACACGGATCATGAATCATTGAAATATTTGAAAGGCCAACACAAGTTGAATAAGAGACATGCACGATGGATGGAGTTCATCGAGACATTCCCGTATGTCATTCGGTATAAGCAAGGTAAGGAGAATGTCGTTGCCGACGCTCTCTCAAGAAGGTATGTGTTGTTAAATACTCTCGACACAAAATTACTTGGTTTTGAACAAATCAAAGAATTGTATATTAATGACCATGATTTCTGTGAAGAGTTTAAAATTTGTGAAAAGAATGTTGTAGGTAAGTACTTCAAGATGGATGGATTCTTGTTTCGTGAGAATCGATTGTGTATACCTGCAAGTTCTTTACGTGAACTATTGGTTCGTGAATCACATGGAGGTGGTTTGATGGGACATTTTGGTGTTGATAAAACCTTATCTGTATTAAAAGAACACTTCTACTGGCCCCATATGAAACGAGATGTGGAACGAATTTGTGATAAGTGCATTAACTGTCGTCAAGCTAAATCTCGTGTTCAACCCCATGGGTTATACACACCATTGCCAATTTCTAGTCAACCTTGGATTGATTTGTCTATGGATTTTGTATTGGGATTACCTAGATCTAAGTATGGTCATGATTCTATATTTGTGGTCGTAGATAGATTTTCAAAATTGGCACACTTCATTCCATGTCATAAAACTGATGATGCATCCCATATTGCTGATTTATTCTTTAGAGATATTGTGCGTCTGCATGGCATGCCCCGAACAATTGTCTCGGATAGAGATGCTAAGTTCTTGAGCTACTTTTGGAAAACTTTGTGGTGTAAACTAAGAACTAAACTGTTGTTTTCAACTACTTATCATCCACAAACTGACGATCAAACGGAAGTAGTAAATAGGACTCTATCTGCATTATTGAGCGCTACCATTAATAAGAATATTAAGCTTTGGGAAGAATGTTTACCTCATGTTGAGTTTGCTTATAATAGGTCTGTCCACTCGGCTACTAAATTCTCACCTTTTGAAATTGTGTATGGTTTTAATCCTTTAACACCATTGGATTTAGCACCTTTACCTATTTCTGAGTATACGAACATGGATGACAAAAACAAGGCTGATTTTGTTAAGCAGATACATGAGAAGACAAGGCTTAACATTGAGAAGAAGACGGATCAATATGCTCGACAGGCCAACAAAGGGTCGGCGTCAAGTAATCTTCGAACCCGGGGATTGGGTATGGCTACACATGCGTAAGGAAAGATTTCCTGCTCAAAGGCGTTCAAAATTACTTCCGAGAGGAGATGGACCATTTCAAGTGCTTGAACGCATTAACAACAATGCTTACAAATTGGATTTACCCGGTGAGTATACTGTTAGTGCAACTTTCAATGTTTCTAATCTAAGCCCGTTTGATGTAGGTGAAGATTTGAGGACAAATCCTCTTCAAGAGGAGAGGTATGATGAGGACATCCATAATCCAGAAACCCGTGACACAACCCGAGAAGACCCATTGCAATTGCCACTTGGACCCGTTACTAGAGCCCGAGCTAAAACCTTCAAAGACGGACTTAACGGAATGATCCACGAACTATGGAACGAGATTGGATCAAGTATAGAAGTCATGGAGGTGGAGTCCAAACGTATGAAGCCCGTAAACATGTTACGAATGGACGTGGCGATCAAAACGATGAAAGAACACAGTTTGCATGGAACAGGCTAGCTCGCCCTGGCGAGCTTTTCCAGGCCATTTTTCTCGCCCCGGCGAGAAATTGCAGTTCAATTTTCTCGCCCCGACGAGGAGCTCGCCCCGGCGAGAAACTCCAGTTCATTTTGCTCGCCCCGGCAAGAACCTCCTGGATGCAATTTGTTATTTTTTGACTTTCTTGATTTTCGAACCTTCTTTCATCCAAAACATGATATCAGTATTTAGGATCAATTACATGTGTTCTGATTGCAACAATTCCATATTTGTGTGCTTGTATTTCGAAGAGTGTGTGCTTCTAGAAGCTTCTAGTTTGTTTCTAAAACTAGTATAAATAGGTGCTATTGTAAACTTGAATTCATTCAATATATTCAGATTATCATCATTATTGTGAGTTTTGTTTCTCTACTTGTGGTTCTTTGAGGATTCCTAAATGTTCCTTAGTTCTTCTTTGAGATTCATAATCGACTTATCATACAACCAATCATAGTTGTGTGTGGTGTCTTCTACCACATCAATCGTCGATTGTACCAAGATTACCGCTTCAACATAAGCGAGGGGTCAAGGTGTCGTTGGTGTCCATCCTACGCAAACTTCATTGGCAAGCAATTGTACCAAGATTACCGTCTACATATAGGCGAGGGGTTAAGGTGTTGCAAGCTATCCATCCTATCAACTTGTTAGAAACGATCCGGGCACGCTTGCGTGAGGTGGTCGTCGCCCGGATCGTTTCTAACAAGTTGATAGGATGGATAGCTTGCAACACCTTAACCCCTCGCCTATATGTAGACGGTAATCTTGGTACAATTGCTTGCCAATGAAGTTTGCGTAGGATGGACACCAACGACACCTTGACCCCTCGCTTATGTTGAAGCGGTAATCTTGGTACAATCGACGATTGATGCCGTAGAAGACGCCACACACAACTATGATTGGTTGTATGATAAGTCGATTATGAATCTCAAAGAAGAACTAAGGAACACTTAGGAATCCTCAAAGAACCACAAGTAGAGAAACAAAACTCACAATAATGATGATAATCTGAATATATTGAATGAATTCAAGTTTACAATAGCACTTATTTATACTAGTTTTAGAAACAAACTAGAAGCTTCTAGAAGCGCACACTCTTTGAAATACAAGCACACAAATATAGAATTGTTGCAATCAGAACACATGTAATTGATCCTAAATACTGATATCATGTTTTGGATGAAAGAAGGTTCGAAAATCAAGAAAGTCAAAAAATAACAAATTGCATCCAGGAGGTTCTCGTCGGGGCGAGCAAAATGAACTAGAGTTTCTCGCCGGGGCGAGAAAATTGAACTGCAATTTCTCGTCGGGGCGAGCTTCTCGCCAGGGCGAGAAAAATGGCCTGGAAAAGCTCGCCGGGGCGAGCTAGCCTGTTCCATGTAAACTGTGTTCTTTCATCGTTTTGATCGCCACGTCCATTCGTAACATGTTTACGGGCTTCATACATTTGGACTCCACCTCCATGACTTCTATACTTGATCCAATCTCGTTCCATAGTTCGTGGATCATTCTGTTAAGTCCGTCTTTGAAGGTTTTAGCTCGGGCTCTAGTAACGGGTCCAAGTGGCAATTGCAATAGATCTTCTCGGGTTGTGTCACGGGTTTCTGGATTATGGATGTCCTCATCATTCCAACTTAGAGAATAATTGACCAACATAAAGGACTATTATCTATTTACTACTTTCAACATCATTAACATACTCAGATGCATTTGTATAATCTAAACTAGCAAGAGATTCAGAAGAGCTAGACAAAAATAACTTTGTAGCAGACATGAAAGCCATTGATGAACACTTACCAAAATTACTTACACGAACAACTGATTTCTTCAAATCTCAGCAAAACAAATTCTCTCCAAAGCTAGATTTCTGCAACTATTTAGCAAATGGATGCGTATAGAGTAAAATATTAGAAATGATGTATGTGTAAGAAGCTGGTCAAGCTGGCTGCAGGTCCTACTAGCGGTCAATTTGAAAAGACAGCAAAAAATGAGGGCATTATAGTAATTGACCTGGCCGCTAGTGAGAGTTGCACCAGCTGCAGGTCCTACTAACGGCTGGGCCCATGCCTTATTCAATCTCTCCCGTTAAATCTTACAATGGACTGACAAATATGCGTTTACTGGAACAGTGTCCATAGTTGCCATGGAGCATTTCCTATATATATATATATAAGTTTGCACGCGAGACTTTTTTCAGATTTTGATTAGGTGCCTCAAGCTTCATTGTTTTTCGAATCTTACTTTTGGGTTCATGTTGTGTTCAAGAATTAATTATACTTGAATTTAACAAAAGAATTTAAAAGAAAAAAAGAAAGGCCTCTCCTAAAGCAACTAGAGCTGCTAACTAGGATTTGAGAAATAATGAGATGGATACCATTTAGACAATTACTTTGCCATTGATGTGGGTAAAAATAACTCATCAATGATGAGTTGTCATGTGTTATTTGTAAATTTCAATTAATGAAGGGTAATATAATAATTTTATTCGCGGAGTATTCTAGAAATATATTAAATTCAATAAAGGATAAAATTCTCATGAGGTTTAACCAACTAAGGATCGACAACCTGGAAGGTCTCTAAAGCCAATTAGGATACTAATTCGTAACTCCTGAAGGAGATGACTCTCATGATATAAATAAGAGACGTTTCAATACATTCAAGGTACGCTTTTTACTTTCATAATAAATCTCTCCCTCCATATTAGTGTTCTCACTTAAGCATTGAAGAGTACTCTTTCTAGAGCCCCTGACTCCAGTGGACTTTTTGCATGTTTTCTGACGAAGTCAAGGCAGTTAAGCGGTGGTCAAAGTTAAAGTTCGTGGGTTGACCAAAATGCTAATTTGGAGGTTGCATATTGACACATCAACCATCTTTTTTAATTTTATCTTTTTTAAAACGTTGACAGTCGAGCTAGAAAGTAATTAATCTGATAAATTTTATATGAGAGTCTGATGCTATGAGCATTATGATCTGACCCTAGTACCTTGAAAGAAAAAAAAAGTAAAAAAAAAAGATAAAAAATTAATTTGTTCTCATACTCTGATATTTAGGATTGTTGCATCCATTTATGCCTACCTATGCCACTTATTACTTTTCAGACAATCAGAGCATTTGCATAACATCTAAAACTTTCCAAGACCTTAACCAAATGATTAAAAATAATAAAGACTTTATCCAGCGTAATAATAATTATATTCTACAGCTAGAAACAAAGATAAATAACAGAATAATAGAATTAAAAAAGATAGGTCTTTATCATAACTATAACTTAACTACAGTATGGAATAACAGAATAAAAGAAGTCATTTTAGTAAACAAAGAAATAGAGTATACAAATAATACATTAAAGGAACAGATCAAAGATATTACAAATTAATAAAACTATCAAAAATTCTAAAAAGTCTAAGAAAAATTTTATGAGTTGTCAAGCCTTCGATAATATAAAAGCCTTAATAGATCAGAAAAAATATCTAATACAACAGCTAGAACAGACCAAAATAGAAAGAATAGCTTATCGTAGAATCTCAAGGTTTAAACAGCAAATATTAGAGCACGCTTAAATAATTGCATATGTTAAGATGCCAGTACAAATAGAAACCAAAAGATTAATAAAAGAGATTAAAATATTAAAAAAATTATGTTAAACGTTATACATAAATAATAGACTGATATGATGATGAATTAAATAGTATCTATAAAAATTTTAATTGGAAAAGGTTTAACAAAATTACTAGTATAATTTCCGGTTACGAAAACCAGATAAAATTGATAAATATAGAAAGAGAACAGTGTAAAATACGATTAGGAGAATACATTTGCTAAAAAATATTATTAATCTTTGCTACTTTCTTTCTTTTATAATACACTAGTAATTGTCCGTGCCTGAAGGCACGACGTAACGAAATCCTTCATCTCTCTTCGTTTCAATAATTTGAAAATTACAATGAATTTGAACTGTCTTTGTGTTTTTTCGCCCAAATCAATTAGAATGAATCTGAACCGTTATTGTGTTTTCCCGCCTAAATTCAAAATGAGTTCTATCTTATTATAATAGATAACTAAATAGGTTTTTAGATCGAATTAAGAAAACCAGAACGAATAATACAAAGACATATATGGATCGCATAGAAGCTCGTAGAAAATATAAAAGTTATATAAAACAAAATAATTAATAAATAGATTTTTATAACAGCAATAAAGAATACATAGAAACTAAAAACAGTTAATAAATCTACTGAAAGTAATATGCCCTCAAGCCAATTATATTTGATGTAATAAGCATTTACTTTGTAATCTTATTTAAATATTAATAATAGAATAAAAGACATATTTTATCCATGTTAATTGGTTGAATTAATAAATGTGATGAACCCATAGTTTTCGAGCAATGCTTTTAGAATCATGATGAGATCATGCTAATGAGATCTAAATTCAAGAAAGCTCAAAACTAAAATGTTCTTAATCGTTGGATCACTAATATTGGGATTACTGATCCGTATAGATTAGTACATACTATGCTTGATCTTTAGAAGATAATGATTGATCTCATAATTATTTGTGTGAATACACTAAATCAAGTATGTAGGTGCTTATTAGAGAATAAGTTCACTGAACGTGACTCGCTTAAAGAACTCTAATGGAGTTTTATTCACATGTCAATAGGGAAGTTCTTAAGTGATAGTTGTACAAGTGATCCTTGGACTTGAGATCATCATAGTACCTTGTGTATGTTAAGTTATACTTTGTCATATTCCTTAATACCTTAGGGTATGTCATAGGGTATGTACGGGTATAATAAAGTATACACGGAGGTAGGTGAATGTTCGACAAAGGATCTACCACTTCTGATAAAGGGAGAAAATGTCCTATGCGATTTGATAAATGACAGCTCAAAAATCCCTAGCCAGAGTTGAATGAAAATTAGAAAGGAGTTTCTAATTTACATTAATCGAAGTTGTGCATTCTTAAATCGAAATGCATATGATTAAATAAAATAAGACTTGTCAGTAATTCCATGTCTTATATTTAATCGGGACATTGTATGGTAGAAGGATTGAATTGTACGGTAACTACTGCTGAATAGGTTCTATGTGATTAAACGTTGATTTCATATTATACGGATAGTCATGATACATTATCGTAAGGTGTCACTCATGATGTAGAATAAATATTATTTATTTATATATGAATTAAAGGAGTTTAATTCATTATAAATAATATTAGAATTGTTCTAATTTATTTATTCTACTACCGGCATAATATTGAACCTAAAGGGTCACACCGCAAAAGGAAATATATTATTTAGAAACAATTGACTTAATGATAATGAATTAAGTATTTAATTTATTAGTTGAATAAATTGAATAGCTTAATATTTATAATGATATATTTGGAGAAATATTTAATTATAAATTAATAAGAGAAATCTTATTATTATTATTATTCTTTAATTCCTAATTAGATTGGGAATTGAATTAATACATTTATTGCTAAAGAGTTTAGTTGTAATAAATGCTCCTACAAATGCAAATGCAAATGAAATGCAAATGCAAATGAAATTCAATTTCTAGATTAATATGTGTTACTTGCTTAATGTTGATTAAACAAGTAACATGTGTTATGTGTGAAATGAAGCCTACATGTGGGTTAGGAGAATATGTATACTTGTAAGTATACAACTAGAATGATTACATGAATACTTACATTATTGATTGCAAGAGATCATGAGATGAACCCTAATAGAGATTAGGAAAAAAATCAATAATTATTGTTCTTGGATTTCTTAAGAGTTAGGAAAGAAAGAACTATTTGGATTAGTCATCCTTGATTTTTAGGAAATCATAATTTGTTTCTTCATTAATCATTTCTTGGTGGATCACCTTTAGAGTGCTACATACACTTTGTAGCTTAAGTTTGATCCAAGGATTGAAGATTGGAGGAGCTTGAAGAAATCAAGAGAGGAGTAGATCTTGTAGCGGTTCAAGAGTTGAATCATCAAAGGTATTATCTCTTGTTATTCTTCTTCAATTAATAGTTATGCATAAGGTGATTCATGGATAAGTTGCAAAAATTTTAATTTCCATTTTCCGTTGCGTATCTCAATATGATTGTGATTTTGCAAACTTACATCTACAAGAAGAATTAAAACAAATAATAGAAGAAATGAGCGTAGGGAAAATACTAGCATACACCAGATATAAAAATACAGTAGAATCAATCAGAACATTAGCAGAATATTTAACAGAAGAAATATTACTAGAAGTCAGAATTGATAGATTATTTTTGAATAGTACAATATGTTAGACAGTATCTTAAGCAAATCAAGATAAGTTTTTAGAAACAATAGAATTAGTTAACAACAAACAGTCTAATTAACTAATAACCAGTTTCAGAAAAATTTAACAAGTAGCACTGTAAAAACAGAACATAGTAAAGCTTATAAGAAAGATTTATTAGCTGCAATTGAACAAAAAATTGTCAAAAATCTAAAACAGAAAATAGGTAATCCAGCCGAAATAAAAATCGAAAGATATAACATAATTAAAAGATATTTAGAAGCCTTTAGTTACACAGAAGAAATGGTTATTATTAAAAGATCTTTATTATATCATCCAAATACTTTAAAACAAGATTGTTTACTGTTAGTCTAAGAAAATTTATTAGCACCTCATCAGTATATAGAAGGTAGTACTAGATGAAACCATACAAAAAGACATATTAGTACTAAAAATAGATAAAAATTTACTACCTAAATTCTTCCAACATGAAGACCAAGAAGAATTAATAAAATTCTCAGAAGAAGAACTCATAATTCTTGATCAAGAGTTTAAACAGTCAAAAGGTTAAAGACAGAAGTCCCAACAGAAGAATTATACTACTTCTATTAATTCTTCTTGTTCTATTGATTGATGGTCAGCAGTCTCACTCCTCCTTACATGTATCTAAGATTACTTTTTTAAAAATAAAAAAATTGGAAAAAAGTTATTGAAATTTAAAAAGGAAAACCCAAAGATCAAGATTTTTTTCCAATTTTATTTTTTTACAAAAGTAATCTTAGATACATGTAAAATTCTGTGTTCTATAGTGAATTCATAATATTTTTTTTCTATTTGTAGCGTTTGGTAAGGCATTTTCTTTTTCTGTGATCTGTTTTCTTAAGGCTTCTAATAATTTTCTAAAGAGAGTGTTCTTTATGTCTTTATTAAAGGTATTAATTGAAATATAATATTGATATATATAATCTGTTTTGTAAAATTTAATGTAAGCCCATCTGGATATGTTGATTTTTTCTAGACTTAATGAGGCTTGCTGATGAACTGTTAAATTATTTAGATTTAAATCTTCCTTTGACTGCAAATTATGTATTGGGTTTAGTTCTTCTGCTAAAAGTGATTCGCAATCTGTTGCTAATATTCTTTTAAAGCCGCTCCATAAAATTCTAGTAATCTGTTCTAATAACCTGACTATTATATCTAATGATATATTATTAGTATAGAGGTTAGAAAAATTCTTCTTCTATGTTACTTAACATATTCTGCCAATCATGGTCAGAAATATTTAAAATTAAATCTTGGCTGGTTGATGTTGGAAACTGGATTGGCTGTATTATCCCAAGACTCATATGTGGATTATTATCTTTGAGGTAAACATTATCTGGCTTGCCAACTAGTAGATTAAACCTGTTACTCCATTGTCCTACTGGTTTTCTTATGTTAATAATTTGGCATGGAGTGTTGTTTGGGGTTTCTATTAGGGCATTGTTTGTTATGTTTGGTATATGAACTATAGTTCTTATGTTACTCTTGGGGTCTGTATTTTCTAATCCATATTTTTCTGTCTACCTTTTGTAGACAGAATTTTATTTTTAATTTGTAAATCAAACGATATATAAATTAAACTAATAATTTAAAATAAACTAATAATCTAAACACATAATCAAGTATAAAATTATGTACATGCATGAAAAATAAATTTATATATCATTTAATTTACATCGTTCCTGTCTCTGATACCAAGTAAACAGGATCGATGGATCGCAAGTAAGAATTAAACAATATAGATTAAACTAATAAACTAAACACAAATAATTAAAATAAAAACACTATGTACAATACAGGAGTATAAATTATTTTTGTAGGGAAAATTAAGTCGTACCTTAAGCTACAGTTACGTGTCTAAATTATGCGTGACTATTGTGTTCATACTTATTACACTATCTGACGTACTGTCTCTTAGCGAATCTTGAGGTGATGATGAGACATTACTACTTCTGTATGTAAGATTTAATGTAGTCAAAAGGGTCCATATCAATAATTGAATACTTGCTCATGTAACAAATACATAATCTATTGTTGTAGTAATATTTATGGGTGATAAATCTTAAGTAGAGGTAGGGAGGGGTGCACAAATATCAGGTTGCACAAATACAAATTGCCTAAAATAGTTTGACTTTTTCAAACTTTTGTCAAGCTTTTGTTTAGGGTTCTTTACATAAGTATACAACAATTAGTAAAAAATTACAAGAATAGTGTACTAACAAAATAATTACATGCACTAACAAAATAATTACAAAAAGAGTGCAACAAGAATAAACCCATTAAATCATTCTCCCTTAAATCAAGGAGAACTATAACCACCCTATTTACTCCTCTCTATTTAATGGCACTTTCCCCCCATCGCCTCCTCCCTCCACCGCCTCCTCCCGCCTCCCTCCTCCCTCCCCCTCCTCCCGCCTCCCTTCCCCCACCGCCTCCTCCCGCCACCCGCCTCCCTCCTTCCTCTCGCCTTCCTTCCCCCTCCCTCCACCCCCTCCCTCCCCCGCCATGGTGGCGTCAATGGAGTCTTCAAACTAATGGTTGCGTCAATGGAGTCTTCACATATCAAGGTAACCAATCCTTCATACCAAGATAACCAAACTTTCATACCAAGGTAACCAATCCACCTTTACAACTGCAGTTTTTTCATAGTGCAGTTGGTAACCAAACATTAATATCAAGGTAACCAAACCTTCATACCAAAGTAACCAATCCACCTCCACACCTGCAGTTTGTTCATAGTGCAGTTGGTAACCAAACATTCATACAAAGGTAACCAAACATTCATACAAAGGTAACCAAACATTCATACTAAGGTAACCAAACCTTCATACCAAGGTAACCAATTCATTTTTATTAAGTTACCAATTTATTTTGAATGTGATGCAGTTGGTAGCCAAACTTTCATACCAAAGTAACCAATTCAGTTGTATTCGGTTACCTTCATAGTACAGTTGGTAACCAAACATGCATATCAAGGTAACATTAATTAATTTAGGTAAAACATTAATTAATTTATATATACATGTGTATAGTGTGTGTGTGTGTATATATATATATATATATATATATATATATATATATATATATATATATAGTGGTACTCCATATCCAGGCGGAAAAAGTGGCGTAAGAAAAGTTTGAATAAAGGAATTTGAAATTTGAATAAAGGAATTCAAAAATTTGAAATTTGAAATTTGGAACCAACTACCCATTAAATCACTTAACTAAATTAAAGGAATAACAATACACTAATTTGTAAATTAAAAATTGAAGATGCACTAATTTTGTAAATATTTTATGTATGCACTTTTGTTGTAATATTTTTAAAAAATGTACTACTAAATGTAAATCTCCCTTTTGTCTATTTAGGCCCAAAGCAGACCCATACAAGGCTTTAGACCGAATCAAGTCGGTCATTTGTAAAAAAAACCTCCTTAGGCCTGATTTTTTTAACTTTTCACGGCGAGTTTTAGTTTGTTCAGGCCTAGGGTCCAAGTAAGGATAGAGGCTGAACTATGCTAGGCCAGGCTGGCCGAATTTTTTATGATAGGCCCAAGCCGGACTTTCAGGCTTCGATTTTTTATTCACCTCTAAGTAGAGAGAAAATGGGATATACTTAAATGAAAAAAAATACATTTATAGGGAGAGAAAGTGAAAATGTTAGAGAGAAAAAGAACAAAAAATAGAAAAAGCGAAAATTTTAAATTGAGTGAATTTTTTATAAATTGACAACTTTTGGTTAGAGAAACCGAGGTAAAAGTGGACACCTTTAGAGAAAAGTTTAAATTTTGGAGAGATAAATTGAAGTTATTAGTGAAAAAAAAAGTGGAAAAAAATTAAAGAGAGTTAAAGGATAGAGTACGTTAAAAATTATAGAGACGAAAAAATAAAGAAATATATATATATATATATATATATATATATAATTAGAGAGACACTTAATTCGTATTTTTTAAAAACGATCAACTGATCTACTGGTATGCTATATTATGAAGAAATGTCCAACAAGCAATAACACAATTAAGACATTCAAAAAATATTGTAATAAATAAAGATATTTAAAAATTCCATACTGTTAAGATTTAAAAACTCTTTACTCAAATCTCAGTTTAAAACCTGTTAGGATACGGTCTTAAAAGTTCTTTATTCTCTTATAACTAAAAATTTATATTAGGTATCTAAACAAATATTTATTAAATGTTATATTTAGTCGGTGTCTTAAACAGATCAATATAAATAAACATATTTGTTACAATATCCTATTTTTTATTTTTTTTTATTTTGCTAATTTAGAAGAGGAGGGTTCAAATCTAAAATCTCTTGTTTGGCAAGAGGCCTAAAATACCACTCAAGCCAAAGGCTCTCGATTACAATATCCTATTTTGATGAATGTTTATATTTATATTCCTTTCTAATCAAAATACTTGAATTACATAATCTGATTACTTAAGTTTGTAAAAAATCTAGTAATCTCATAATTATTTTTTAAAAGTCATAATCAAATACTATATCAAATGAAAAGTAAGGTTTCAAATTTAGTAGACAACTTTTTTAGTACTTCTCACTAGGGTGAGTGATGAAGTTCCGGAGTGTCTTATGCCCTTTAATTTCTGGATATTATACATTAATGAAAATTTCTCCGATATTATTGAGTTTGGATTTTAAAAAATAAAACTAAAAAATATTTATGTTATATTTACTTTATATTTAACCAGTAAAAATTCTTCACATACAATGCACACCACAAGGGGTAGGTGAAATTTAAATTTCAGGAAGTAATTAAGAAAATTTGATCAAGAGAAATCTAGAGAGTATTAAAAAAAGAAAAAAAAATTATTTATTTATTTCAAAGAATATGATTTTTATAAGTAAAAATTAATATTTTTACGGTGTCATTTTCTATATAAGATTCTCCTTTATATACTTATGTGAAATTTTTTTGTGAAAATATCATTTTTTTTATTATCTTCAAAATTAAATATTACATGATGAAATAATAAGAAAAATTACATAATTTAAAATCCTGAAAAAATTAGATAGGGGTTTTGGGGGATCTGAGGGCAATTACATATGTTTATACGTATAAATATTATGCGATTATCCAGTCTTTCTTTTACCTCCGATAAAAATGTCGACCCTTCAGCCCAACGAGCCAGCCACTGAAAATGATACTCTTTATCCAGTACCAGAAGCTGAATATATTGAAATTGTCCAAAACCCTGAAATCTTTTTTCAAAAGCTTCAGAATTTTCACAGATCATTCGGGACCAAGTTTAAGTATGTGATGTTCCCTGTATATATATTCTTTTAATTCATTTTCCCCCGTAAATTTACTGTTCTTCAAACCTTAAATTTGTGGGTTTAATCCAAATTTTTGTGGGTTGTGATCAGATTGGGCTTGAATTTAGGTTGATTATTTTTATTAGGGTTATTGAATTATATGGTGACTAGAATGGGTTGCAGCTTGGTAATTCCCCCAAATCTTTACTTTAATTGAATGTGTATAATTTTAGCTTTTGATCAGTGTATTTTTAAATTTTTGTAAATGATCTGTGTGTGACTGGCACCATGGATTCCAGACAGAGGATATATTGCATCATGCATGGCCTTTTGATTAATATATGCAGACTCCTATAGGCTAATACTTCTCTTGGAAACAAATTCCAAGTTTTTCTTCGTGAAGATTAGTATTGTTGTCATAACTTGATGTCTAGCTCATCAGCATTTATTATTGTATTATCTGCGTACCGCAATCTGATGTTTCAAAACCCAATTTTGTATCACTTTTGATTTCTCATCTTAATATCCAACTAAGATTTTTACTTGTGGCATTTCACAATGAAGTGGTGGAGATTTAAAGTTTATTTGGTTATTCTTTCAATTGCTTTGATAAGTTTTCGGTGAATTTATTATTAATAACTGTTATGCATTCAGTTTGTTTACTTTGTTGTGTAAAAAGAGTCTCTTATTACTAGAATCAACTCTTTCTTTATTATCTCGACTTACTTTCATAGCCTGCTCCGATATTGTTCATAACCAGCTCAATATTCGTGCAATTTTTTTTTCATGTTTACACAAACTGGTGGTTACTAGACTTGAATCTGCTTTTTTCATGCTTGACAGTCGCGTGCCCGGGGGGGGGGGAGTTTATCACTGAAGCATGGCCCCAAAGTCAACAGTTTTAGGTATAAACTTGATTTGCTAAAGCATCTGCCATGCCAAAGGAGAAGTCAGTAATATTCCGAACGAATGGTTATATATATTGAACCAATGTTTCAACAGAGAAATGTGAACTTTAATAATTTTTTCTTTCATAATAACCCGTTATGTGGAATTTACTGCAAGTAATTTATCTATTCGATACGTTTAACTAAGAAAAGGAATAAAAAGATGGGCGAAATTTGAAAGAGAAATCAAATATCAAGTCATCAACAAAAACAGAAAGAGTGGGATTTGAAACCTCGGTACGAATAACTCGTACAACGGATTAGCAATCCGCAACTTTAGTCCACTCGGCCATCTCTCGCAATTGAAAAAGGTAATTGTTATGTTACATTACACATGAAATAAGGATTGAAAAAATACTGCTATACATTTACGACTCGCTAGTGTAGCTTATTTCGTGATTTGGAACTGTCAAAAAAACAATTATATATGGGCTGTTATTACATTTAAAACTCAATAATTTTTGATTGGCTGTACCCATTTAATGAGCGCATTATTCACACCAAACCTTTAAAGGGTAAGTGTTTTGGTCTTTAATAGTTTGAAGAATAAAAAAGATAACGGGCAGAAAGCAGAATATTATGCTAATTAGCTTTGTAAGAGGGTGGTGTAACAGCCAACTGCCTATTCTAATAACCTAATATTCTGGCATTCAAGCAAGTGCAAGCATGGGTGGCTCTTTTGCTTCACTTTGGGCTTCGGTGATGGGGGGCCTAAGAAACAAGGATTCACGTTTGAGGATTCGGTTTTGATGGTACAGCGAATCTCAAAAAAATAGGAGTTTGGGTTTCGACACATTTATATGTTAAATGGATTTTTATATACATATAAATATGTAGGCGAATCTCAAAAAAATAGGACTTTGGGTTTCGACACATATTTATATGTTAAATAGATTTTTATATACATACAAATATATATGCATACGTAAATTCTTATACTAATTTAGTATTAGTTTATAAAGCATTATATTAATCAGTGTAGTATATATGGTATTAGTATTATTTCCAATTCAACTACAGAAGAATTCCCTCTAAGAATTTAGAAAAATCGTGAATCTGAATTCGGGGTATTAACCGACCTACAGAAGAATCCTCACTTCTTATTGGGGTCCATTTTGGGGGTAGCTAGTTATGATATTGTTAGGGACTGATTGGGGGGATGCCCTTTTTTAAGGATATGTAGTTGCACTTTTTGGTGCTTTCTATTGGTAAACTCTTGTCCTCTCTTTTTCAATGATGTTTCTACATCAAAATTCTTCTCAATAAATAAATAAATTAGGTAACTTAATCATAAAATTATCATGTTCCAAAGAAAAGAAGGATTAATTATTACTTTACCTATATGAAGAGAAAAATTAATTTGCCTGTTTGAAAATATATATGCTCCTTAATTCAAGCCCATAGTGTACAAAACACAAGATTGGTGAAGTTTCTTTGTTGTGTTAATTTTTGGTCAAGACTCAATTATGAGCTTTGCCCTTAGTCCCACTATTCTATCTTCATTAATTTGCGTATAGAATAGGTATCTTTTGTACTTTCTGTAATTGCGTGTAAAGCGGTTTTTAACGGGTTGGATCATGGATGGAGTAAATGAAGCTATTGACTGCCTCATTATCTTAAGACAAAGTTGTTGATGTAGGTCAACCCAAATAGTTTTCAGTAGAAGTAGGCAATATGCTCTATTGGTTTCACCATATGAGAAGTCTCAAAGCTCTATAGCTGAATCAATATTGTTAAGTAAGATGCAAAGTTGAAAAAGGATATAAGCAGTTAGATGGTGTAATGAATGCGGTATGAGTCAGGAAGAATAATTGAAATCGCAAGAGATTAGTTATTATTTTTTTTTATTTTATTAATTAGAGATAAATCAGTTGTAATTAGATTATTTTAGTTAAATAATAATTATATATATTTAATTTGTAGTAGTTAAGTATTAGGTTAGTAGATAATTTAGGAGTTTCCTTATTAATTTAGGTTACGTTAGAATTAGGGTTTATAAACTGATGTATTCCATACTTGACATTCACAATGGTAATAAATCGATTTGAGTTAAGGCTATGTGCCATTGTGGCCTTCGGGCATTCTTCTTCTCCTATTGTCCTTCTTTCTTTCCATTTACCCCTTCCCTAAACCTTCCCAGATTTGTCATGATTTGATCATATCATTTTTCTCTTGTGCCATGAATTCTTCACCTAGTTATCTGCTTAAATATGCATTGGAAAGATTGGATGCTTGTGAAAAAAAGAAGAAGATTCTGCATTTAAATTAATTTTTCCTTTGCTTTGTAGGATCCCTACTATCGGAGGAAGTGCTTTAGATCTGCATCTCCTGTTTGTGCAGGTTACGTCTCGTGGTGGCATCGACCAGGTATGATGACATTAGCATCTGAATATTGGTGAATTTATTTGTGAGACTGTAATTCGTTAGGCTCAGAATGGAATAATTGTCTCTTTAACCATGTTTTTTTTAGTCAAAGGCTCAGTACATCTCCCCACCTTTTAGATAGATACGGTCTCAAGTGTGAGTCTCAGCTGGGTTTAGGGTCTTGGTTCATTCATTGGCATTTCATCTATGCTTAGAATGAGGAGATGTATAACTGATTTAAATTGTGTTAAATGGCTCTTCAAGATATTTCAATACTGGATATACACAAAAAAGTACTTCAAGTTCAGAGTCTTCAAACATAACATAGGTAAAGATCTCAGAACTACTATGACACGCTTGGTGTGAGAAGAGGGAAGTTGTGTACTCAAGTCATTAGTATATCATGAGAAATGCTTGCTACGTGTCTTGACATAATATATCAATTCATAAATGAGCATAACAACTGTTGTCCCTTGCTAAAGAACGAATGTAATTTATGAATCTAACACCAATACAAGCACCAGATACGTATTGAATAGATTTCTTTGATCTTTCTGCTAGGTTGGTCAGATCCATTTTAGACCTCTGTTGCGTAAACTTGGGTTGAGGTATTAGCTGCAAGTGTCTGTATGTCAAGTCAGTCTGACTGACACAACATGTATTAGGTTTGTGGCATTTGGGTTGTTTTCGACACATCATTTATGAGAAGGCCAGAAACACAGTTTGCACTACAATGTTAGTCCTGTTTAACTTTTGAGTTGGTCAATTTACTCCGCAGAGGATGATTATCTTCCCCTTTATGTTGTGCATGTTTGTACTATGGATTGAAGTTGATCTAGACATGAGACGATATTTGCAGAGGAATATGATCTTTGTTATCATGGATTTTCTCAGGTTGTAAGAGATCGCAAATGGAAGGAAGTTGTCATGGTCTTCAATTACCCATCAACTATAACAAGCGCATCGTTTATCTTAAGGAAGTACTATCAATCACTGCTTTATCATTTTGAGCAGGTTTATTACTTGGGCAAGAAAGTCCATTCTATCCCAGCTGCTGGTACTTAAATACTGGTCTTGCTGATATTTTTAATTTGGTACGTAAGTTGTCTTATGGATTAAAACTATAAATAAATCCATTTTTCTGTTCTACAGATTCTGCAAGAAGGATTGTCAATGGCTCATCAGCTCTACAAGTTCTTGAGGACGGTGCCACTATGCATCAAAATTCAGGTCAGACTAGTTCTTTTCACATATGATATATTGACTACTGTATGGGATCTCAATCATTTTTTCTTTTAGATTGATGTCTATATTTGCTATGATGCTAGTAGATCTAGTTACCAAAGGTTGAATTTCATGGTAGCATCAAAGCGTTTTAGCTAAAATATGTTAGTAAAAGAGGCCAGAGTACTCAAATGTGAAAATTAAAATGTCTAGGACACCTGCACCGTGAGTACTTGACTTGTAAGTAATAATGCTACGTTTGGATTGGAGGAATGAAGGTGGGAATGGAATGACTCATTCTTTTGGAATGAAAAAAATTGTGTTTGGTTGCTCTATTGGAATAAAATGAACCATTCCCATTCCTCCTAAATTTATGAATTTTATTCCTTGGGGGAGGGTATGGAACGACTCATTCTAGCTAGAATGGAATGAATCATTTCACTCTTCATTCCATTCTCTCCTCTATTTCATTCATTCATCCATTCCATTCATTCAATCCAAACGTAGCATAATTGTGATGCGGGGAAAAGAGGCAATACGTAAACTAAGTAGACTTGTAGATGATGATTGTATATTAGTCTTTTAGATCGAAGAAGTTGAGGAAAAAAGTGCAAAAGAGAGCTTTCAAAGACAGTCGAATGATTACTTTTAGTGTATAATCTTGTATGCCTTATTGTATTGTTTCCTGATGCAGGATAGATTTAAGATGAAGAATTAATGAAAAATAAACTAGGATTTAAACTTCACATTTAAACCACTAGGATCTCTCAAGTGTATTAACTTCACGTATTAACACCAAGATGGATAAATATATCTACGGTAAGAATAAAATATCAACTTCAATATCAATAGTCTATTGTCTAACTGACTTGTGTGAATTACATCACTATTTAAAGAGACACAAAATCCTAATATTACTTGGAAAATAATAAAAGTACTAATCGACTATAATACCCTTATTAGTAATTCCTAATCACTAATTAACGTCCTAAAGCCCCACTAATAAATAAAATACATAAATCACATAAGCTACTTTTATATTAAATATAATAAAAACTCCAAATAATAAATATAAAAAATCTCTTCTTTGTTCTTGACTTGGAGTCCCCATCATTCTCCTTTTGTAAGAGAAAACTCGACCTCGAGTTTTATAACATGATAGAATAAGCCACAAACTCTTCTGCAACGGAAGAACATTTTGGAACACCTTTGACAACATCATCATGTGGTAAGGCTCAAAATTTTTTGGAAAGAGAATTGATGAGAGTATTGCTTTTGTATTCAAAGGTGCTGAAAAGAAGCTTTCTGGAACAACGAAATCAACAATGTCAACTTGGATTGGATCAACTTCTCGAATCGTCTTTTCTTCGGTAAGGAACAACTCAAAAGCAACGTTAGAGTTTTTCTTAATTTGTTCCTTATACACAATCTCTGGTTCAACTTTTGGAACTTCAAGAATTTGTATGGACATGTCACAACTGTCTATAGTCCCAAAATTTGGAATATCCTCTTTTTCTTTCTCTTGCTCTGCTTGAAGATGTGCCCGCAAGTCAATAAAGCCTTCTTTTATAGAAGATATGTCATCTTTTAATAAAGATGTGATATTTTAAAGAAGAACATATAGAAACCATATCATGTGTAGCATTTCGAAGTTCTTTTGCTTTAACTTGTTGACGTTTCTTTGCTTCAGCTTTTCTTTGTTCATCACTTCATCTTGATATCGACGTTGCAATTTTTCAAGGTATTCTTGTGCATCAACCATATCCCATCGAAGCTCTTCCTGCTTTTGTTTTAAATCTTTATGACCACATATATTACTAAGGTAGTGTATTCGGTCACTTTCATCGTCAATAAACCAAATATACTCCTTTGCTTCGGCAATCAATTCTTTAGTGGCTTGAGACATTGGTTGTTTGGGACAATGGGTTATAAAATAATAAATAAATAAAATAAAACCTTTTTTTCTTATAACTTAAGGGCCTAACTAAAAAGAAAGTAGAAAACATGGGCTAAAATACAAATGTAGAAAGTGTAGGGGTTGATTTAAAATGATAAAAGGGTATAAGTGAAAAGTATAGAAATTATGGGCTAAAATTGAAATATTAGATGAAACCATGGGGAGCAAACTGTAATTTTGGTAAGATATTTATAAGTTAGAGATTAGGGTTACTTTCCTCTTGTTCCCTAAAGAGGCAGAGCAGCCCAACAATTTTTTTTTCCAGTGAACAACCAATGTTCTAAAAGACGCTAGGCGGGAGGCGGGCGGCCGGGGGGGCCTAGGCGGGATTTTTTTATTCTAAGTCAATTTTAATATTTTATCTTACATTTATCCAAACAAAACAATAATATAAAGCAAAACAATCTATAATAAAGATAATAAAGGTTTTTGCTTAAAGTTCAAACACATATCCATATTGCCAATGTCAAAATTCAAACACATAATTTGTTTAATTTTTTAAAATAATAAATGTATTTTTAAATAATTTATAATATTCATAATCATATTGATATAAAACAAATGAATTCATGTTAATTTTGAGTTTGAAATTGAATTTTTAAGAGTATTCTTGTATCATCATGCTTCAATGAAAACAATTGCTTCAATGAATTAAAACAAACTATATATATATCCATTACTTAATAATTAAATTATAGAATTAGTGTTACTAGTATCTTCATATATATACGTACTTCTTCTCTCTAAAAAATTTAAATAAATGTTATTTTTAAAAATTAGTGTGAAATTTATTGAATGAGACATTTGATATTATTAATTAAGAAATTATTTTTATTAGTGTAATTTTCAAAATTGAGGACTTAAAGAAAATGACAAATACCATATGCTAAGTATGGCTAACATATCTTTAATGCATTAGTTTTATTCATAAACAAGATTGCTATTAAATAATAAAATTTAAAATTTCAAGAATTCAATTCAGTATTAAAACTTAAGAAACTAAACATAAATTTAAGAATTATATTGAATTAAACTAAATATTACAAATGTATCATCATTTATATAATTTGAAGTTGGTACAAGTTCAAAAAATTACAACTATAATAAAATTATCCATTTTGACTTGATCTTGTTCACTTCTTGTTGTGATTTGATATGCTACAACCTGCATTATGAATATGGTAAATCATTAGAAAAATAAATATATCAAGATCTGGTTTGGGTAGTTATTAAAAAAAAAAAACCTCTTCGCCTAGGCCCCCGCCTTGCCCGCATAGGCCCCGCCTAGACCCGCTTAGCCTGCCTAGGCGCCGCCTAATTTCCTGGAGCGATTTTTTTGCCACCTTGGGCCTAGGCGAGGCGCCAGAGAAGGGCCTAGCGCCTAGGCGGCCGCCTAGGCCGCTTTTTAAAACACTACGAACAACAACTGTGATGAACATTACTCCGGCGATGACCAGTAACTCCAACGATGATTTTTTTTTTCTTTTTAATTTTTTTTTGTGAAAACCCAAGATCTCCCAAAAATTGAAAAATTAATGGAGAAACTTTAAGCTCTAATACCATAAAATGATGCATGACAGATTTAAAATGAAAAATTAATAGAAAATAAATTAAGATTTAAACTCCACGTTTAAACCACTAGGATTTCTCAAGTGTATCAACTCCACGTATCAACACCAAGATAATACCTCTACGGTAGGATACCTCTACGGTATGAATAAAATATCAACTTCAATATCAATAGTTTATTGTCTAACCGACTTGTGGGAATTACATCACTATTTAAAGAGACACAAAACCTTAATATTACTTGAGAAATAATAAAAGTACTAATCGACTAAAATACCCTTATTAATAATTCTTAATCACTAATTAACGTCTTAAATCCCCACTAATAAATAAAATACATAAATCACATAAACTATTTTTATATTAAATATAATAAAAATTCCAAATAATAAATATAAAAAATCTCTTCTTTGTTCTTGACTTGGAGTCCCCATCATTTCCCCATCCCCCTCTGAAATTATTGCATATTTAAAGTCAGAGATACAAAATAAACCAAATAAATTCCAATGCCTCAAAGATCCACCATTTGATTAGGTATATCACATTCCATTGCTTTTTAGGGTCTGTGATAACTATGATGAAGATGTTAATTGTAATGATGATATATTACGGAAGTCAAATGATGGCTTGATGATATAACAATATATGTGATAGTTATTTATGTAGTATGGGGATGATTATGACATAGTTGTGATCTAACTGACCAGTTTGCGGTGTGGTCGTGAGTGCGAGTGCAAGTGCAAGTGAAAGAGGGTGACAGCGAGCAAGTTCAAAATACTCAGATTTCAAAGAATCTATGTTTTAATATATAGTATTTGTTTTCATAAATTAGTTTTTTTAAAACACTAAAAAAGTTAAAATTTATTTTGTTAAAATATTTTTGATTATATATTAGAGAAAGATTAAAATTTTGAAATATACTACATATCGTAAACAGAAAAGCATTTGATTGGGCGGTCAACACCTTGTAAATGCTATCTAAGATCTTGGTATAGAACTTTAGAAGAACCTATCTTCCATCAATTTATAAACTAAATGTGACGTAGCAGAAATTCGCAAGTTTCGACTATTTAACCAAGTTAAATTGTGAATTTGATGTGCATCTGCACAGAAAGCATTAATTCACGCTTTGGGAGTGCATTGGTCACCCATAAGTGATGGATTAGGTTGCTTTGGTTATGATAGTTATATGGCATCGGTGATGGTGGTTTGGTGTATCCAAGTGCTGCCATGATGGTACTCGTGATTGTGGTATACTGGTTTGCAAGAATAGACATATGCTGCCAATGGTCTGAAGTTACTGGCAACATCACCAACATTGGTAAGTAGGCGATAAAGAGGTTAGCGTTGCAGAATTGATACCTCCTGTGGTGATCTAGAGACTTAGACAAATACTCGAGGAATTTGGAATTCCTTCATCTAG
This sequence comes from Aralia elata, assembly GCA_034770075.1. NCBI lineage: Eukaryota > Viridiplantae > Streptophyta > Magnoliopsida > Apiales > Araliaceae > Aralia > Aralia elata. Next base: position 10,204,225 of record CM068385.1, on the reverse strand, counting down.
TTATCCATTCAAAAGACTTTTTTTGCAAGTATCTGAAATTCCTGGTATGTGTCACCATTAACCAATTCTGGCTTCCTTATGTAGGTTGATGAAGATTAAAATAGATACAGACCCTAAGCTTGGACTGTAATTTGTTCTCATGCTGCCCTTTTTTTGGGGGTTATCTCTATCATACTACATATAGTAGTAGATTAGGGCTGCACAAGCAACCATCCAAATCTAAAAAAACCGGCCAGACCGAATTGTGCTGAACCAGACGTTTTGTTAGCAATATTATACACATATATAGTATGCTGGCGTACTGCTAATATGCTAAACTTGGGACCCATTCATCCATCCCTCATTTACAGGGCTTCTGTTCAATGGCGTCTCTCTCCAAGTCTCAATCTCACGTTTCTTAATATCTTCTCGACTACTCTCTCTCTCACCGTCTCGCCTGTCATCCCAGATCACTGGTGTTTCACTATCACAGTCACTTTCTGGGAAAAAAGAGAAGAATAGAACTCTTAGGCAAAAAGATCAGTAGGCCAGTGAACAAACTAGGCGAATCAGGTTCATTATCTCTCGCAGTCTTCAGTTCTTCTCATTTTACTAAAAATGCTGATTTCCCCTTACAAGGGCCTAATCTCTCCCTTATATAAGCCCTAGTTTATCCTGAAGGCTGAAAGTCCTCATTTTCTTAGTAATCTATCTTCCTCTTTTGGATACTTGGTTTTAAAGAAAGAGAAGGATAGTATCACAAACCAACCCAATTAATCTGACTACACTGATTACATGTAAAACCGACTGCTACGATTGGCTTCGGCGTCGCACCCTACAAAACCGACTGTCTCAGCTTTGGTTAAAATTTTCGAATAAGACTCTGGCCAAAACCAACTGTGAGCACCTCTGTAGTAGATAGCAGCCACACATTTATTTTACTATTGTGGTTTCTATTTTTTATGGGGTTGTTTACTTTCCTTAATATCTTAGTAGATTATGTATATGGAAGTTCCATGAGACTCTCATGAGACAAGCTTCTGATGAAATTTGATGTCCTTCCTCTGATACCTTTTGGTTTAAAATTTAAATGCCTCGATGTTTGTCTTGATAAATTTTTTTTTCCTCCTACTTGTGTGGTTTTAGTAATTAGATGTGTATCGGGTAAAGTTGTATTTAGGATTTGTTGTTATGTGATATACAGCTACTTCTGATTTGGAGCCTGGCGGCTTGGTGATGGGAACCATTGATGCAAAATTTGACAGCGGATATTTAGTTACTGTGAATTTGGGTTCTGAGCAGTTGAAGGGTGTCCTATATCATATCCCTACAGCGTCTCCCATGTCTCAAAGTTCTAATAATTCTGCTACACCTCATCGAAGCCGCAATAGATTCGAGGATCCGTCGAGGCCCAAGGCAAACAGGAGTGGATATGAGATCTCCTTTGCTGAAAATTACAACAGGACAAAGCCTTTGTCCCGTAGGCAAGAGATAGGCCATCAGCAAGAAAATTGGGCTCCGATGGAGCAGACTCACCGAGGATGAAAATCAGGTATATTATAAACAGACTTTATACTTTAATTAATCCATACTGATTTTATGATTGCTTTCGAGGATTAGTGAACCCATGAAAGTCGTGTTTCTCACTATGAAGATGCATTTTATTATTTTCTAATATTTAGAAGTTTATGTAATATCTTTTAGGAATATTATTATAAGGGGGCTGCATATTGTGAAATGCAGCGTTGCACTGAAATATTATAAAGCCAAGCAGTTTGATAAGTGGTCAGCTCTAGAATTATTAACCTTTATCTAGATGGATTTTTAGTCTCATGGTTGGGAAAATTTTACGTTGACCCCACTATTAAAGCCAGGTAACATAAGTACTTTTTTCTCTAAAATAAAGCTGATATCATAGAACTCTGTAAATTTTCTAATCCTTTTGTTGTCCATCATGGAAGAAGCAAAATTCATTTACAAGCAAAACTGAACTCCTATTTTTCACCTCATCATTTATTTTTTCGGGTGCTGCGTTGCAGGTATATCTGGACAAGAGTTGAGAGACGAGGAGAGAGAAAGGACTGAGATGTTGGAGTTCTGCTGTTCCAACAAATGACAAGCTTAATAGACAGATATTAGATTAGGTCATTAGATTAGCTGTTCTTCTCAAGGAACTATTTCCTCAGCTCTTGTTGCTGCTTTGCAATGTTGTTGTCGTCTCGACCCCTCCTCGTCGTATTACAGTGGGCTCTTTCAGAAGGTCTTCCTTTTACTGAAATTAGTGGACATACATGGCCCATACCTGAGTCTGTGAGAACTAAGGGGGGTCACTTTATGTGAAACTGTTTGACTTTTACAAATTATATTTGGGATTTTACTGGTACATTGTTCTGCTCTTATCTTTTGAGTTAAAATTTTGTTAATGAATGTCAGGGGTGTATGCATCCTTGGGTTTGTTTGGTTGTTAGTGTTTGAGACAGTAGCAAAGTACATTGTGTTTGAACCCCCAAACGTTATGTTTGTGAGTTAAACAAGTTGCGTTTGAAATAAGTTGTTTCTAGACGAACAAAATCTTTAATTGCATTTGGACTTTCAAACGAACCAAATGCACTACTTGCTCCAAATGCTGTATAATCGAACATGCACCTTGTCATTGCTAGTGGTCCAGCTAAACTGGCTACAGAAACATTCTAGTTCATAGTTTGAACAAGTAATGTAATCCACAGGTAGAGCTAGCCGTGCTTCCCATCTGGACTTTTTAAGGTTGGGTCAGATCAGGTTGAGAATCAAAACTTGGTTGTTGGGTCATATGAGGTTGACAATCCAAACTTAATCAGATTCTTTACTTTGGATTATCTTAGTTTCTATGGTTAAGAACTCTCGAACTGTGGTTAGTTCCTCGTCTTACTTGCATGTTCGGTGGGGATTTTGAGTTCAAACATCTTGTTCGTCTAAATGTAGTTTATTTCAAGCACAATAATTTAATTTACAATTGTAGTTATTAAGCTCCAAACTCAGCTAAATGCAGTTTATTTCAAGCACAATAATTTAACTTACAATCGCAGTTATTAAGCCCAATTTGGGACTTAAAAGTCACCCAACCAGTTTGGGGCTTAAAAGTCAACCAAGCATACTTTCCTGAACAAACCCTTAGTGGTCACTGAAACATGGAGATTACTTTGGGTTCAATTCAATTGACTATTCCAACCTTTGGGAAATTGATTGAAAGTTGAAAATTTTGTTGAATAACATAAACTGCCGCTTGATGACCATTATGTGCATCTGCTCGTTCTAACAAAAGCTGGAGGCTATATAAATACAAGAGGCTTTAAATGATTTTTCGAAAACATTTGTCAAGTGGTCCATAACTGCCGAAAGAAAGAAAAATGCGGAATAGTTCGTCCTTATACTCTCTCCGACCCAAATTTAAACGCTCAGTTTTGACCTAAAATTTATTTTTGTATTTTTTTGAAAAGATATAGGTGAAACAATAAGAAATTACCAGATTTTATAATTTCCAAAATGTATTTATATATATTTACTTATTAATTTTTTTTTTTTAAAAAAAATCAATTTGATCAAAATAATCAAAACTGCTCAGTTATTTAGGGATGGAGGTAGTGTAAAATTATAATCAGAAAGGTGTCATGGTCATAAAAAGGTCACCAAACCCACTAGGGAAAAAAGAAGAAAAGGATGTCTTAATTGCAATAGTAAGAAACAAGCAGAGATGTGTCAATCAATCTAGATCTCTATCTATATATAAGGTGAGTTGATCCGCAGGCCAACGTTGATTGTGAGTTAATTTTTGTAATAAATTGTTTTGGAAGGTGTTTTACATTATCTTCGCTCACAGTTTGAAGAGGTCTAAACGTACGGCATCAGTTTTGGTCTGTTGTGTTTGAGCACTAGACGGTTACATTTGTGAGTTAAATAAATTACGTTTGAGATAAGTTATTTATTAACGAACAAGATTCTCAAAGACTTTTAAACCTTAAAATGCATGAAACGCTACATAAGAGGTAAATAAACAAACACTCAAAAGTATCAAATGTTAATGGTAAATGAACAAGCACTCAAAGTATCAAATGTTAATGTTGAAGTCAAACAGTGACTGCTACTGCGGCTGCTGCTAATAGCCTCCTAATATGCGAAATGGAGTGAGCAGACTTGGGACATGGGAGGAGGATTATAGTATATGGTCTTGTGACTCTTGTCTAGTCGACTCTATTTCCAAATCTTATCTTGTTACATTTTCCCTAATTTTGACTTTTCCACTAATAAAGTTTCAATTGTTGGGTGAATTTTCCCAAAACAAAACAAATGAAGCAGTGGCTTTGGTCTTTAAATGGACCATGCCCTCGTGACTCACTCTGAGCTACCCATGCAGTGTTTCCTTTTCTTCCTTGACTTGTGCAACTTCACCATGAAAATCTGCTCAAGTTTTTAGTGGGTGAATGCATGGGAATTATAAGGATTCATTTCGGATAAAGTTGTCATACCCTTATTATTATTTTTTTAATTATATTTATTATAATAAATATTATATTTAATTTTGTCATTCTGTTCGTGAGTCAGTACAAATGTAACATTTACTTGCAGTAGTTAATAGAACAAAAAGTTATAAAACTTTATAGTAGTTAAAAAATGTAACAACTTCACCCTAACTTGATACTCCCTCCGTCCCAAATTAATTGTTTTTCTAGGACTTTTTTAAGTCAAATTGACTATTTTTAAAATTAATAATTAAGCATATATAAATATATTTCTAAAATTATAAAAATTAAAATTAGTAATAAATTGTATATACTTTCTTTTGGTTATAATATCTTCACCTATATGTTAGCAAAAATAGTAAAAAGATTAGTTTTAAAAATAGTCAATTTGACTTTAAAAAGTCCTAGAAATACAATTAATTTGGAACGGAGGTAATATATCCTAATTATAGTAGGAATGGGTGTACGTGATGGTTGATGGTACCTTTGCAAAATTCTTCAATTTCTATTTAATTTTACATTTCCCCATTTTTTAGTGAAATGAGATTTATCATTACTAATAGGAAAGTTGGTAAATAATTTTTTTTTTCTGTTCTAAAAAAGAGTTTTATTTGTAAAATATGTTTTTTTCTTAGCTTTTTTTTTTATATACTCAGTGTGGTAATATTATGAAATTATAGTGACAAATATAAGAAAATTCCATTCTAATATAATTAAGGTGGTAATACGTATGTTTAATGATAGCTCTTTGTCCTCTCTCGAGGAACATAAGGACAGTCAACTACATGCTTGTGATGCTGATCTTCAACGAAACAATTCAAATTCACTGCTTGGCTATTGACCGATAGTAATTTGATCTACTGGTATGACTCACTTATATTGATATAAAGTTTGAAAGTTTAAATTTTATTGATAACATGTGCTTAAAAAAAATTCAACAAAGACAAATCCAAAATACACAGCAGCGCGCTTCGAAAATAAAAAACAGTATTAACTATCGATTTTGATCATCTTTCTCGACAATGACAGTTAGATCATGTAAAAAAAAATTCCTATTTAAAATTTTAGATGAAGTGGCTTAATAATATCCTTTTTAGTCTTGGTCTGAACAATTTTTTTTTTTTTTTACAAAAAAATGTTACAGCAAAGTTGGAAACATTTACAATTTGGTCAGCGCGTGGTCATCATATTATAAACTTTTAATTTTTAACTTTACGATATATCGTTAAAAAATTATATAATAAAATATTTTTAAAATAATATCATCGTCAATAATCTAATTATCACAATCTTAAAAAAAAATACTGATAAAAAAAAAATTTGTTATAGACATGAATTTGGTATCATGCTGCAAATTGATACACTAGGCTAATAATAAAGTCCACCCCAAATTAATGTGTTTGATTTCCCACGATCACTATTAAATTAAAAATAAGTCCGTTGATAATGTTAAAACAATATTTATGTATGTAATATTTATATTTTCAAAGTAAATATATATTTAACGACATTTTTACACTTATTTTAACTAAATTTTAAATTTTTAACGATATTTATTATTCTGTCGCCATAATTATTGTTCTAAAATTATCAACAACATAAATAAACTTGGCCCAATTTAATCACTAGAACTTTTCTTCTCTATGAAATTGTATAATAGTTGATTAATTAAATGATTTAATGATGTGCATACTTTTCCCGAAACGCGTAACTATATCTTTGTAATTTACTAACAAAAAATACTACAAATGTAATATATATATATATATATATATATATATGTGTGTGTGTGTGTATATATATGTGTGTGTGTGTGTGTATATATATATATATATATATATTTGTTTTATACATAATTTTTATACTTAAACATCGGTCAGATCTCATTGACATGGGTCCTATTAATTATAAGCACATTCAATTATAAATTAATGCTATTTGATGATTAAAAGATAAATATTAAAAGTGATAAAAAATGATATATATATATATATATATATAATTTATTATAATTATTAGACCCACTTGTACAGTGAATTATCAATTAATTATAATATAACACAATGAATTATTTGACGTGTCTTAATTACTCTTAATAAAAATAGATACATTTTTTGTTATAATACAATTTGTTATTTTTTTGTTATCGCATATGTACATGAATTATATTTGTGTATTGTTAGATGAGTTCTTGTTGTGTCAAGTCATAAGTATTACAATAAATAGATCAACATTAATCCAATTCATTTAATTAATTGTGCCAAAATTCAAAGAACTAATACTAACCTGTTTATTAATCGTGTTAAACATATTGACCTGTTTAACTTATTTAGTACAAAAATCAATAATTTTAAATAAAAAATACAATTTAGTACAAAAATCAATAATTTTAAATTAAAAAATACAATGTCATCCACTTATTTATTTAATAATAATTCCACTTATTCATCACAATAATTATATTTAACAAAATACTAGATAACATGTTTAAAAAATAATTATAAAAATAAAACTCGATCCATACTTAAGATAAATTATCACATCATATCATATTTGTCTTTTAATTATTTTGACTAAACATGTCTATTCATGTTAAACGTATCAACATGTTAATACCTCGTGACCCATTTAAATTTCATGTTAAACGTGTCAACCTATTTATGACACAAAAATCATTTATATTCAACACTATTTTATTATTTTATTATTATTATTATTATTATATATCATGTTTGTATTGTATTATCGTGTCGTGTTACAAATTACCGGCCGAAATCATATAGGAAGGTCTACTTTTTAAGTGTTTGAAAGGAGGAGAGATTAATGAATATAATCACGATAAAATATAAGAGTAATGTTATTGTGATAAAAGAAAGTTATAAAAAATTGATACAAAATGATATGTCGAATTATAATTAATTAATGTTATACTATACATAAATAATTCTAATAATTATAACTCATTATTATCATACGCATCCTTTTATATTATTTTTTGTATCTAATCTTTTATCATCAAAACATTATTAAAAATATAAACCCATTGAAAGAAGGAGTGAAGTATAGAAGAGGAGCAAGTGGAGTAATACTTTTTGTTCTTAATTAGTCCAAAGATTAATTGGCTAACTTTTGAATGGGTGGGTGCATGCATGAAATTCAATGCTTGTTTGGCAGTTTCATACTTGTTCACACCTTTTAATTTTACAAGCAGATTTCTTTTATGACGATAAAGCTTTTTAATCATACAAAACACTCGATGCAATGAGTTAAAAATGAAATGAATTTGGACTTTCGATTTTTTATACTAATAATAATAATTTTATTTTCTCGGATTATTATGTAACTTAAATTTTGGTTAGGTAGAGATAATTAATCTTATTTAGTGTGAATAGGATTATAGTATTCCGAATTTTGTATGTCACCTCCTCGATAACTCCTTCGTATAGATAATATGGTGATAAGCATCAATCCAAACTAGGATTAACCCAAACAAATTGATGAATTCACTCATATATATATATATATATATATATATATATATATATATAGATAGATAGATAGATAGATTTATACAACAAATTAATTAGGGTTTACGTATATGAATAAATGTGAATAAGAGTCACTAATGGTGTATTGGCCAGCAAGTAATCTTTTTTTATTAGAATATTTCTTTTTTATCTTTTACTGGATGGAAAATATATAAAATTAATTAAGATAAAAACAAAAAGGAAGCCAAAGGAGATTGACCCTTCAAGAGAATAGAGTGAATAAAACTTCGTCAAAGTATAATTTTTGCGTTCCGTAATTTTTGTCTACGTTTAATTAATAAATATTCTCTAATTGATTCGTTTGATTATGACAAATTGGTAACACATAATTAAGTTATGATTTTTGTAAATACTAGTAATTTTAATAGAGAAAATTAGAAGATATAGAGAGAGGGGGAGGGTTTGTAAAATACAACTGGCTTAAGTATCGGCTTAGCAAAATTATTGGAGATAATTACGGTAGATATATGTGTGTGTATGTGTATATAGAGAGAGAGAGAGAGAGAGTCCTACGTGGCATTATGGAATGCATGGAGAAGCCACGTAAGCATAAAGAGGGTGAAGTGGGGTAGCTTTTCACGTGTGTGAGATTCCAAGAGTTTCTTCTTAGTGACGCTTCCTTGTAAATTACTCTGATGAAAACTTATATATATATATATATATATATATATATATATATATATATATCTTTTTTTTTACAAAGAGTCTGGTGGATGTGAAAAAATTGTACTTAACTGAAAATCTTTTTTTTTACACCAAAAACAGAAAATCTTTTTTTAGTACGGAAAAGATTGAAAGATTAAATTCCAAGATTAATGCTTAATTACATTGGAGAGATTTTAGATAATAGTTGTCAAGCCTATCAAAACTAAAGTTCTCTCCCCCTCCTTATTTACCTCAGCTAAGCCTCAAAAAGAGTTTTATTTATTATTTTTTTGATTTATTTAAATTTTATAAATAAATACAATTTTTTTTCACTGTAATATATAAAGGCATAATGTCTTCTATTATATAATTATTATTAGACTATAGTTTGAATTTTAAGATTTTGCGAATTAATTAAAAAACTTAAATTAGACTCTTTTAGTAGGACGGAAAGAGTATTATTTAAAAAAAAACTTGAAATAAAAAATACATTCTAATATTTATAATTTTAAAAATGAAACTACTCTTGTAAAGTAGAAGAGTGCTAACTATTAGTAATGTTTTTAGACTCGAACCAGTGATCGAGTTAAAAAAAATTATTAGATGGATAGATAATTGCTAGTGGCCAAATTGCTCAACAATTGGGGATATAAGTGTAAAGAAAATATATTATTAATAATTAATAAAATTTTAAAAAATTTGTTTTTTGATTAAATTAGAACAAATGAAGTTGTGCTCCAATATAACTAAAGTCTTCAATTTTGATTTTAAAAAAACCCTAGTATCAAAAAAAAATATAATTATACTAACAGGTTTATTGGGCCAATTTAACATTAACTTATTGGGTCAAATCGTAGTCAACCAGTTCAATTCGATTTTTGACCAAAATTTTTTTATTAAAATTTTAAATTTTGATATTTTTATATATTCTTCTCCCATATGAAAATAAAGTGAGACTTAACTTTATATGAGAGAGTAAAATATTCAAAATGAATGTGAAAATAATATTTAGTTAAAAAATTTAAAAGAAAAAAAATATATAGTGAAATCTTTTGTTCCTTATTAATGGAGACAATCAATGAATGAGTGGTGGTAGTATTAATTAGTGAAATTATAATTCTAACCTTTGGTATTTTATGTCATTTAATTCTTGGACTATATATCATCATTATACTCCATATAGTAGTATAATTTTGGGAAATTGTAGAGAGAGAGAGTGGGGGGTGCAGAGAGAGAAAAGATCTCATACTTAAAAACCGGAATCATATGTAGAAAGTGGACGACCCTTACCCTTCCTTACCCTTGACTTCCGTTCCTCTCCTTTCACAAGTCTTCACTCCCTTTTATCTTTTATCTTTTTTTCCATTTTTTTTTTTGGCATCAAAATTAAAATCTTGATGTGGGTTTTCCTAATTAATGAAAATCTTGATGTGGGTATTTTTTAAAATGGTGAAAATCTTGATGAAATTGGATTTTGAGGTGATTTTTGAATATGTAAAGGAAAGATACACTTTCTTGTATGTATGTACATTTTCCTATTCTTATTAGGAGTAATTAAGAGGATGTATCTTGTGTGTTTCTTTTTCTATTGAGCTAACTAACCGCCTGTTTATGATTTTAGCAATCTCTTAACTTATTTATTTAGTCATTATTATTATTATTATTATTATTTCATATAAATTAATGAGTATTATTCCCTAGTAGTAAATACATCATTCACGGCTCTCTTATATCTCCTCTGATTTCACTTCTCTATCTAATCTAGGGTTAATTCACTTAATTCTTTCTTTCTTAGTCTCTTATTTCTTAGCAGCAGCAGCTATACCACTCTAGCACCGGCAGCTCTTCTTCAGCTGCTACTCATCCCCATCACTTTCAACCAACCAACCAACCAACCAACAACTTTCTCTCTCCTCTTCAAGCTACAAAAACTCAACAATGGAGGATGAACAAGAAGATCAGTCTCAAAAACAACAACCACATAATCCGATTTTATCAGATGGGAAGCTCAAGATAAAGCTCAAGATTAATCCCAAAAATCTTGAAGATGAGATTGCTCGTGATTTTTATCAAGATGAAGATGATTATGATGATCATCAGATTATTAGCCCTGTTCTTAATAACACCGACACGAAACAGAACAACAACAACAACAACAGCAACAATAATCCTCGGGTTTGTTCCGAATGTTACAAGGAATTTAGCTCCGGTAAAGCTTTGGGAGGTCACATGAGAATCCACGCGCAAGCCCTCAAGAAGAAACAACATGATAATCATCAGCTAAATCAAAATACCATGATCTTCAAGAAACATGGGAAATCGAATGAGGAGGATTCGATTGTTTTTGATCTTGATAAGAACAAGAAGAAACATGATTATGGGGATGATTTTCGAAAACCCATTTGCTCTCTTTGTGGGAAAAATTTCCCATCGATGAAATCTTTGTTTGGGCACATGAGGTGCCATCCGGAGAGAGAATGGAGGGGAATTCAGCCGCCTAAGCATTCCGAAAAGATTAATACTTCCTTTTCATATTCATCTTTATCCCATGATGATGAGGAGGAGTTTAATGACGGCGGCGGCGGCGATGAGGCAGCTCCGGTGGTGGATTTAGCGCATACTTTGGTGCCCTGGTCAGTGAAGGCGAGGCGGGGCCGGAAGGGAATCAGGGGTTCCTCCGCCGCCGCCAGCTCGTCGGAGTTTTCGGGTTCGGAGGATGAGGATGAGGAAGAGGAAGAGGAGGAGAAGTTGCGGAATGCTGTTAATGATTTATTGATGCTTAAACAATTGGTTACTTTTGAGGCAACAAATAGCAATTCTGTTACTAATAACAATGAGATTGATCAGGACTCGAATCGGGTTTTTGAGGAGTCGAAAAAGAAGAAGAAGAACAAGAACAAGAAAAAGAGAAGATTAATTGAGGGGGAGGTGGAGGAGTATCCAGTTGAAGCTGATGATGATGATGATGATTATTATCCAGTAATGAAAAAGCTCAGAATTGAGAAAAATGGTGGAGATAATACGACAGAAAAAGGGAAAGGGAAAGGGAAAGGGAAAGGGAAGGCTGTTTTAGTGGAAAATCATGCTCCATTGTTGGATAAGGAGTACTGTTCTGACGGCGGCCAGGAATCGGATAGCAGGAACACTGAATTAATGGCCATGAATCAGAACAACAAGTATTTTGATGGGAAAATTGACAAGAACAAGAAGAAGGTGAAAAAAATGAAGCTGATGATGGATTTGGATTCATTGCAAGAACACGAAAAGCCCGAATACGAACCGGAGAAATACAAATGCAGCACTTGTAACAAGTGTTTCCCAAGTCATCAGGCACTGGGGGGTCACAAGTCTAGCCATAACAAGTTCAAGATTACCATCATTGATCAAAATCATCAGCAGCATCAGCATCAAGCTTCATCAGCTGCAGTAGTACCTGATCATCATCATCAGGAATTTGGTCAGCAGCAATTTGAACAACCCCATCATCATCATCATCAGCAGCAGCAGCAAGCTAACACTGATGAAGAATTAACCAACAAGGAAATTAGTAGTGATAGCACTGTGCACCAATGCAGGATTTGCAACAAGACATTCCCATCAGGCCAGGCCCTTGGGGGTCACAAGAGGTGCCACTGGGCTGGTCCAGTTCCTGAATTAGCAGCACCATTAGCAGATCAAGCCCAATTAGCCCAAGCCCCATCAAGACAATTCACATCCTCAGGGGAAGAAGCCAGTCAGAATGCAGGTAGCAGCCGCCAGACGATGGAATTTGATCTCAATGAGCTGCCTCCCATGGAGGATTATGATGTTGAAAATGCAGCAGCAGCAGCAGCAGAAACTGGTTATTCTTATGGTTATTGCTAGTTAATTAGTACTAGTAGTAGTATATAATAGTTAGTTAAATATTGCAGCTTCTAGTATTTGGTCTAGCTATAGAGGTTATAAATATAGATTAGTCATCCCTCAAATTTTGGCTTATTTTGATCAGTTTAGTTTTGTTTTCACTAATTGGAAACAAACACATTTAATTTCATAGGGGAGAAAAGGCAGAACAATATTTCATGAGGAACTTGCTTGTCTTTTTGTTTGTTTATTTCTTTCTCCCTTTGGTAGGTTGATGATATTGTAAAGAAGCTGCTTTTGAATATACTAATGGTTTAATTGATAGCATTTTTTAATTCAACTTATTTTTTCCATTGGGATTCTTGTTTCATTTTCTTTATTCAATTCTCTGTGTGTGTGTGTATATATATATATAGTTGCCTTTGATTGTTTCTTTAGCTTGCTATGTGTGTGGCATACATTTCAGATGGAATGTGCATATTTGGTTGTTAGATGGGGTGTTCAACTGCAGTCTTGCAGAGTTTTGTTCTATCACAGTTACTAATATTTTTGTTTCTTATATTAATTAATTAATTAATTAATAAAGATATGAGACATAAAAAGAATATTACATAGTGGGGTAGTACATACCTTGATTTGAAGTTGCCACCTGGATTATAAGGAAAAAAAGAATGGGGAAAAAGTCAATAAAATGCCTACTACTGGACAAGATTCACCCCCTTCACTTTCTTTCAAGTACTACATTGTCACCCTTTTTGCTTTTGCTAGAGATTTTAAAATACTCATGTTGATATATAATAATACTTCCATAAGGTTAAGGCAAAAGTCATCCTCCTACTAGCTAGACTTGATGTATATAAATATATTCCACACAAAGAAGTACATGTGGGGTCAATTGAAATAGTTATAGAATCTAGACAAGGATGTATAACTAAAAACTTCCAATACCCATTTTATCTAAACCCGGATTCTTAAAAATTGTCACACCCTTAAATATATATAAATTTATAATTTTTATTGCATTTTTTATAACAAATATTACATATGTATCAGTTCACAAAATTAAACTAAATGACAAAATAAAATGTATACAACTTTTATTATAATAAAAAATACACCAAAAAAAACTATCAACTTATATATGGTCAAGAACTCAGTCTTATTTGTATAATGAAATGTATTAGAAACAAGAATTATAAACATTTCTCACCTTGGTATCTGTATTATTTTTTAATTAATTGGAGGAAATGGAACATTGTTGGTTTGAGGGATATTTGTCCAATTCAAACGCATGCAGCCTTTCACTCTCCTCTTGACATTTGACCAAGTCAAAAGGAAGAATGTCACCAGCAGCAAGAAACCTAAATAGGGCTCCTTCAAGTTTTCAATGTGGATTTTATTACTGAGGTCAAAGCTCCTTCAAGTTTTCAATGTGGATTTTGTTACTGAGGTCAAAGTACTCTGCTTCTACAGGTACATTATTGCATAACAAAACACATTCATATGCATACTGCGGAATAGAGTACTATGTAACTAGACAAATTGTCTAGGGCACTTATACACAACATTTATAAATTATATTGTATAATTTATTCAGTTTGTTAATTTAACTAGACAGTTTTGTTTACTTACCTTGCATTATATATATAATTTGTTCGGTTATTAACGTTTGCAATATTTACAAAAGTAATATTTACTGTGTTTGAACCTTCAAATGCACTGCAACATTTTTGGTACGTTGCTTTTGAGTCTCAAACGCTTTATTTTTGAGTTGAATAAGTTACGTTTGAAATAAGTTTTTCTTAAGTAAACACTATTTTAAAGTATGTTTAAATATATAAACGCTTCTAAGGTTGTGTAATTAAACACGAACTTTATCTTTTTTCACCATTTGCCCTTAACTCTAAGATTAAAATTAAAATGTCTTTATTCTTTATTCTATAGTAAGCTGCATCTAATTTCTACAGTGAAGTGCAACCGATAAAATATTTTTATATAAAATATAGGAGAGAGCGTGACTAATTAGTAGCGTCTCTACTGAGGGAGAATGTCAATAGAGGATGGTTGAGAGAAAAAAAAATACCCTGTTTAGTACGGAAAAAATTATATTCTTTATAATTTTAATAATAATATATTTTTTTTTCGGACAAAAGAAATACTACATAATTATTAGGGGGGTGAGAAAAAGAAAAAATCTCAACTGTTTTAGTAACATATTCTCGTGACAGTAATATATGAAAGCATCTCTACATTTTGACTTCACATACCTTACAACCTTTGCTAGTGTTCTAACAATACCAACGATATTCCTGCTTTTACTTTTCATAAATTTTATTTTATGCATGATCTGTAATTATGGTTTTAGGTAGCAATCCCCGTGCAATTATATGCCATTTAAGTTTCAAACTAATGACATAATATTCTTTATTTGATGACATATATAATAGTTGTACATGTACTTCAAGTTAGTGGCACAATTCTTATTTTAATCGGTACACTTAGGCCATGTTTATTTGCAAAGATTATAATATCGAGATTATATTCTTATAGATTATAATCGCAAGACTATTAATCTTAGGATTAAATAGTCCTAATCATATATTTGTTTTTTATGAAATTATTCATGGGATAACTTAAAATAATCTTGTATTATGCTTATTTTGTCCAAAATTATTTAAAGAATTAGATAAAAACTTGTCATTTGGACTATCATACATTTACTAATAATAATAAATATATCATATTCTCATTGGTTTAAATATAACTAGATATGATAAGATACATCGGTTTTTTCAAACAAAGTAGTTAAAGGTTAATTTTGTCTACAAATTTTTAGTCCCAGATGATAGAAATTATAATACCTAGTTGGACATGGTATTAAATAGTTCGTCCCCCTTTCAAGTTATTTTATTATTTCGAAACTAATAGTCTCAAGTCTATTTTTAAAAACAAACAAGAAACTTGAGATTAATAATCCAAATTTAAGTATAATCCTTACAAACAAGCATAACCTTAAAATTAAAAGATTTGAATCATGTGTATCATTTACATAGGTGATACTCCCTCTATCCCCACCCCCCCAAAAAAAGAGGGTTATATTTGTAAATTTTACAAACTTGAAGGGCATACTTTTATCCTAAAACGAGTTGAAGAAACAACGTTTAAACAAACAAAAATTTTAAAATACATTTAAACTCCAAGGCTATGTTTATTTGCAAAGAATATACTTGGAATATAACTATTAATCCCAAATGTCTTGTATGTTTTCAAATTTAGACTTTGGACTATTAGTCCAGAGATTATAAAATGACTTAATATGAGGAATTATTTAATACTATGTTCAACCAGATATTATAATCCTGGGATTATAATCTTAAGATTAATAGTCTTGGGATTATAATTTCATGGATTATAATTCCGAGATTACAATCCTTGCAAACAAACATGACCCTTGAGTTTTGGATCAAATGTGATAGATTAGTGATAGAGGCGTCTCCTTTTACTATACAAGGTCACACGTTTGAGTCTATCCGTCAATAATAAAACAAATTTCAGCAAAGCAATTTAGAAGATTAAAAAAATGTAAATTTCTTTTATGTTTCCGTCTAAAATGTATTTCTAAATTTATTACGTTGTTATAGGTTCTCCAAAAATTAAAAATAAAAAAAGAACTCCAAAAGTTCTAAAGCAGAAATGCACTAAACATACCGCAACATCTTTGATGTGCTGACCAAACGCACTGAGTGCTATCGATGTAAACGTTATAAAAGTTGGTAAACAAAAATATTGTAAGGAGTAAATTTTTTCTCCTGATTCATTTACATAGAATTGGCAATGCCAAATACATTGTTGAATACCATGCCTCCCACGGGTGCTAAATTCAGCTATAACTCTTTTCAATTCTTCAACAGCTTACTCTATTTTCAAGAGGGTAATTAATGTTCACACTTTTCCCTGATGAATTCTCAGGGGATGGTTTCTCAGGCATATTAATTAAGTTAAAATCCAAAAGTGAAAAAAAAAAACCCTAAAAAGTACTTATATTTCATATCTGCGTAGTTTAATATTCATGACATAATAATAAATTAATAATAAATTTGTAATGATAAACTTTGGCAAGAAAAATGATCATATTTTTTGTCCTATTTTTTTTTCGTTCATTAAAATATTTATTAACAAAAGAATTTAACGAAAAAATTAAGTTCTTCGTCCATTTTATTCCTTTTTTTTCCTTCAATTTTAAAACTCAAAAAAGTATAAAAAGCTAGTTAACGTGTGAGAAGAAAAAGTCTCTCATATTTCCCATGCCATGAGGACTATTTAAGGAAAATTATGCTTGAATATATCTTAAACGCCAAAAAGTAAGATCCCCCAGAAAAAAAAAATGTAATGTTCCACGAACTTCCTGTGGTCATCTTCATGCCTTTTGAAGTGTTCTTGTCTATTAAAAGGTCAATCTCTCTTTCACCCTTCACTCTATTGCCTTTAATTACATGAATTAATTTGATTTCAATGTGTATACTTAATCTCCACTCAAACTAATGTATACATGGGTTTTAATATTTAGATTGACTTTGAACCTTTGGTGTAGTTTGTTAATTTCACAAAAAATTCAAACATCTTAAAATTTGGGTCACTCAAAACTAATGGCCTGTTTGGCCAGAGGGAAATGAAATGGAATGAAATACTCATTTTTATGTTTAGTTATTTAAAAGGGAAGGGAATTAGCATTTTAATATAATACTTAATTATATGTTTAAAAGAATGTTTATTCTATTAAAATGGATAAAGATTGATCATTTCATTCCAAAATTTGAATCAAAATCGTGTAGTTTCTCGTTCTAATTAAACATATAAATAAAAATATCTATTATTATATTAGATATTTTTATTTATATATTTAATTAGAACGAGAAACTGTAATGCCCGTGAAATTTTAAACGTCGTTATTAATTAAATATATAAATTTAATTTTTAATGAGTTAGTTTGTGCGCTTATTTGAACCTTTGTGTACATTGGTAGCCCACGTGACGAAGTGATGAATTGATTTAAGTTGAATAAAGTGAGTCACTAATAGTATAGTTAAATTAATGAACAAGCCCTAAGGTTTAATATCAATTAAATTGATAAAGTAATTACTAATTAATCATGCAAGTAAATTGAATATAGTTAGTATATTGAATTGAGTAAATTAATTAATAAAAGTATTAATTAATGAGAATATTGTCACATTGAATAATAAAAAATTTAATAGTCCAATTAGTAATCAATTACTAATTGGTTAATTTATTTAATTAAGGAACTAAGACAAATTATTTATTTGGTCATGGATGTAGTAATTAATAGTGTGACAAATTAATTAATCAATCATTGGGTTAAATTAAATGACCCAATATGGTATTAAATAGATTTGGATTTTATTAGCCTAATCATTTAAATTGGAAGCCCAATGGTATTTAATGTGTGGTCCAAAACATAGCCACTTGATAAATTAAAGGTGTAACATTAATTTATTATTTAAAGCAACTAGTGGGACAACATTTTTGGGACAAATTTCCCCTCCTTGCCGTGCAACTAAAGAGAAAGAGAGGTAATTGCTTTTCAAAGTCCTAATTTAATTAAGTAACTAGTTGTCTTGGAAGTTGAAATTGTAGACTTGATATAGTAGCTACCTATGATGTCAAGTAGCTACCTATGGTGTCACATAGCTTCCTAAGGTGTCAACTAGCTACCCTAGTGACACAAGTCTTTCACTAGCTTCATGATGGCATGTATAGGTGTTCTTGCTTTTTATTTAGTTAATAGGCTAAAGAGTGGTCATTTGTATCTTCATTTTTCTAAAACCTTGAGAGAGTGTTAGAGAGAGTTTGGTGAAAGGCAAGAACAAATCTTGAGAGATTAAAGAGAAGGTGGTGTCCAAACCTTGAAGAAGAAGGAGAAGATCTTGGTTGTTTATGTTATCTCCATTTACAACCTACTTTTGAAAGAAGAGAAGAATAGCCATTAAATCTAGGTATGGATCTTCATCTCTTTCAAACCCTAGTTATTTGTGTTGGGGTTTTAAATGTTTATTTCTTGATGCCCATGAAAGGAATGAAATATGTATGGATCTAGGTTTCATTTTGTTAGATCTACATTATTTTAAAAGAATGCTTAACTCATGATTTAAACCTAGGTACTAAGAAATAATGATTTAATATGTTTTATTAATAATATGTTAAGTTCAAGTTTTAAATGCCTAGAATCTTGCTACATATGTTTGTATAGGATATCATATAGTTTAAATATGTAATGGTATGGGTTTAGGAAGAAAAGTCTAGCAAAAAGCTTGAAATAATTTTTACCGACGGTTAGAACGTGACTTGTTCGAACAAATTGCACATTTTGAAATCTATAAATTATTTTTGGGACTTTAAATTTTCTGGTAATATATGGGTAAGTTAAGAACAAAACCTAGTTGGAATCATTTAAAAAGAAGTTAAAACGAGTGAGTTATGGATTTTTAACCAAAACACCCCGTTGATGGAAAACATGTATGACCAGTCCACTTTCGGGCTGATTTCAGTGTAAAAAACTTGTCCAAATTTGTATTTTGATGATGGAATCTTGTAGTTCGGAAAGATACGAGTCTAACGATTCTGACTAGACCTCAATCGGAGTTATAGATCTCAAGTTATTCAAGTTTTCGCTAAGGACCCTAAATCTGGAAAAAAAGTCCGAAAATACCAAAACCCCCTGCCGGTTCACTATTCACTGAACCGACGCAATTTTTCGGCGACCGGTTCGGCACTATTCCGACCCGTTTGGACCCAAATTTTTCTAAAATAATGTAGAATATTATCATATTTATTTGGTAATTGTTTAGTGTACTTAAGTGATGTTTAGTTTAATTAGTGATTAAAACCTATTTAAATCATTTAAAAATTATTAAATGATAAAGGTTAATACTACTAATTGATTATTAAACTAATTAAATATTTTTTTAGTGTAATTAACTATTTAATTATTATTTAATCAATATTAAGTAATAATTAAATAGAATTAGTGATAATATACTAACTTTTTACTATTTAATTAAGATTAAATAATAAATGGGGTTAAATAATTAATCTATTAATATTTGATTAATATCAAATAATTATTAAATAGTGTTTAAATTAATAAACTAATTATGTATTATTTAAATAAGATTAAGTAATAAATAATGATAATTACTCATTTAAATGTTATTCAATTAACGTAAAAGTTAATAAATTAATTATTTATTATTTAATTAAGATTAAATAATAAATAAGGGGTAATAATTATTTAATTATTATTTAATTAATATTACATAGTAATTAAATAGCAATACAATTAAATTAATTATTATTTAATTAATATTAATAGACTAATAAATTAATTATTTATTATCATAAATAATAAATAAGGATTATTAACAAATACGACTAATAATTTGATTATTCAAATAATATGTAAATATAATTAGTTATTATTTATTATTAAATAATAACTAAAGGTAATTAATTAATTACTATTTAACTAATATTAAATAGTAATTAAAAGAAGATAGAATTAATAAAATAAAAAAAGTTTAAATAACACATTAATTAAACAATTATAATTAATTGTTTAAGGGTTTAATAAGTGTTTAGCACTTAAGAAAAATATTGTTAATTAATTATATCATCAACCTAAAGATTAATTAAGTGTCTTATATGATTAATGATAGTTTATTAACTTATGTGTGCTATGTGATTTGCTTATTTGCTAAATAAATAGCATAAGTAAGCGTATCGATATACAACTACGCAGTGCTAATTGATAGATCGACTTTATCAATGTTAGGTCCTTCAAAGCCAATTAATTAAAGCTAGAATTATTTGTAGCTGAGCAGACAGGCAAGTTCTCTATCCCGAGACTTTGATTTATGCAAGTTTTATCTTACTCAATTTTTACATTGAGTAATATTTCTAAACCTTATGCATTATTTTTAATTCGTGCAAAAGATATATATTATTGCAAGTTATTCTTTAAGCTTGAATCTTATCTCCAAGCATGTCTTAAGTGGTCTAACTACTTTTAAAATTATTCCACATCTTTGTATTTATTGACATTCGCACTCGTGCATTTGAATTCGTATATTTATCTAAGTTCAGAAATTTGTGAACTATTCATGGTTAAGTCTGAACCCTTGTTCGGTCAGGCAAGTATATGAGAATTTATAAAAGCTATCCGAACCAATCGATGGTAAGGATTCTTAGACTAAATGGACACCCCTTTTATTATAGGGGAGTACCCCAGGTACCGTATATAAGGTACAAATAGCAGAGTTAAATGTTATGCATACACATAGCGTACGCGAGGCTGATCCCCTCAAGTACTCATTCTGTAGCCAGTAACCAGAGGGTCAACTAGCTATTGACTCCTTTGGAAGTTATTGTTCAAAGTCTATTTGACTACCAATTGTTCTAAAAGCATTTATTTTTATTGCTTCTGATAATTCTATTGTTGAAATCTCTTTCTATATCCCTTCCGTCATGATATATCCTTATTGTTGTACTTTAAACTTGCTGAGCAAACTCGTTGCTCATCCTTGCTATATCATGACTTCATTGCAGCTAAACCCGAGACGTCAGGGAAGAACAAAAGGAAAGAAAAGATGAAGTAATAGACTTCATGTAGCAGATTTTAAACTTATGTGTAGTTAATTACTGTTAATGTAATTTAAACCCTGATATTTATTTAGGGTATGGATTTGTGTAAGTGTTTAAGGTTTTTGTATTCTGGGACTAGTAACACCTTTGTAATGAACAATGTATGTTTATTATATTCCGCATTTTAGTTACCATATGTTGTTAGAGGTGAATGTTTGTAGTGGATCGTGATGACCGGATCCGGGTATTTGGAGACCCGAATTTGGGGGCGACACAGAAACTTTCAAAAAAAATAAAAATATCTATTCTATTTCATTTTTATTCTCATTACAATGTTGTAACCGAACATCCTATAATGGATTTTCCCGGTGACAGTCCGCTAGTATTGGGATAGGCCTAATTTTATTCAAACTTTGGATACCATCCCGCAAGTGACCAAGATGAACAACACTTCACATTGACCCTCAATATATATATATAGGGTCCTAATCCGTAACAACCGGTTGCCACGGATACTATTCCAGCAACCAAGTTATCATCCGTTGATCAAATGAATTAATGACTGAGATCAAAAAAAAAAAAAAAAAAGGCCAGTCGCTACAACAAGTAGCGGCACTGCCAAATTACTAAAATACCACCAGATTTCTAATATAATAATAAATTAACATCACATCATATATATATATAATAATAATATTTATTCCTCCTTGCCGCTACATGTTGTAGCGGCTGGAATCTTCTTTTGTTTTGCCAACTTTTGTCCCACTTTGTTGTCCCACTTTGTTGTCCCACTTGATACATTTTTTTGTTTAACTAATATTAATATAAAAATTACATTATTAATATTGTTAATCATTAATATTAATATAAAAATCACATTATTAATATTGTTAATTAATAATATTAATATAAAAATCACATTATTAATATTGTTAATTATTAATATTAATATAAAAATCACTTTTAAAAATCGTATGTTAATATTAATAATAATAATAACAATAATGCTAATATTAATACTAATAATAATATTAATATTATTATTATTAATATTAACATACGATTTTTATTAACATTATTGTTATTATTATTATTATTATCATATGTTAATATTATTAATAATAATAATATTAATATTATTATTAATATTAACATACGATTTTTAAAAGTGATTTTTATATTAATATTAATAATTAATAATATTAATAATGTGATTTTTATATTAATATTAATGATTAGCAATATTAATAATGTAATTTTTATATTAATATTAGTTAAACAAAAAAATGTATCAAGTGGGACAACAAAGTGGGACAAAAGTTGGCAAAACAAAAGAAGACTCCAGGAATAAATATTATTATTATATATATATGATGTGATGTTAATATATTATTATATTAGAAATCTGATGGCATTTTAGTAATTTGGCAGTGTCGCTATATGTTGTAGCGGCTGGCCTTTTTTTTTTTTTTGATCTCAGCCATTAATTTATTTGATCAACGGATTATAGTTTGGTTGCTGGAATAGTGTCCGTGACAACCGGTTGTCACGGATTAGGACCCATATATATATATATATATATAAAAGTATAGCATACATAAGTAAAACGTATGTATATAAAAATCTCTTTCTTTTTTGGTGATTAAGAGAGTGGTGAGGGGAAAGAAATGATTGTGAATTGTGATAGATCCAGCTGGGGAATTGATGAGGACATCCTTAGTTCACAAGCCCTTGACAAAACACAAGTGGATCCATTGCATATGCCACTTGGACCCATTACGAGGACACGAGCTAAACGCTTCAAAGAAGGACTTAACGGGATGATTCATAAATTATGGACCGAGGTTGGATCGAGCATAGAGGTTATAGAGACGGGTTACAAGCACGCGAAGTTCATAAACACATTGGAAGCAAGCATACCCGAACCGACACAAAAGAATCAGCATTTCCGCACTTTTGGACTAGTTTGACATCAGTTCGTATTTTGGCCATAACTTGAGTTTCCAAACTCCAAATGAGGTGATTCAAAAGCCTAAATTCATTAGAAACTCCAGGGCTACAATTTTCATTCTTGGCCCAAGTCCAAATTCGAAATTTATCAGGTGTGAAAATAGCTTGCAATGTGCTGATCAGTTTATAGTTGTCTGATTTGGACTTTTAACACATCACATGTTTTGGATTGTTAAATTCTTTGGGTGGCTGATACATGTGATGTGATTAGTTGTTAGATCTTGACTTATGATGATGGTTTAGCACACCATGAGTTCCTATAAATACCAAGTGATGCTAGGATGTAAAATCATTCATTCATATCAATTTTCAGATTATCAATACTATTGTGAGTTTGTTTCTCTACTTGTGGTTCTTTGAAGAATTCCTAAGTGTTCCTTAGTTCTTCTTTTTAGATTCATAATTGACTTATCATACAACCATTCATAGTTGTGTGTGGCGTCTTCTACCGCATCAATCGTCGATAGTACCGAGATTACCGCTTCAATATAAGCGAGGGGTCGAAGTGTCGTTGGTGTTCATACTCCGCAAATTTCCTAAGCAAGCAATTGTACCAAGATTACCGTCTACATATAGGCGAGGGGTTAAGGTGTTGCAAGCTATCCATCCTATCAACTTGTTAGAAACGATCCGGGCGACGACCACCTCACGCAAGCGTGCCGTGGAGTCTATCATTTGGTATCAAAGCTAAGTTTCTTATCAAGTTACTTATCTTTACTTTTATTGTTGAAATATAGTCAAAAAAAAAAAAAAAAAACTGCATAAAATATATAGCAGAAAATTTGTATTGTTGAATTGCTATCATCGGGATTTTCATTTGCAAGAATCATATTTGGCGTTTGAAAGTCTTGTGGAGAGTCGTACCTTCTATATTGTTTCTTGATAAGTTATTATTGGATTGTAATTAGAGAATTGAGGTAATATTTGTGAGAATTCAAAAAGAACCTATTAGAGAGAACTACGAGCGGAAAAAGGCAAGAGAAGTAAGTTTAATTGAGGGTAAAAGCCTAATTGTGTGATACACGAGCGTTTCCTACTTATGTGGTATATTGTTTGAGTGAAACACGCAAGGGAGTGGTGAAGAACTTGTTTTCTACTAATCTTTATTTTGCAGGAAATATGTCTAACACAAGAGATAAGACAATTGAAAATGAACCTTCTACATCGAATTTTGACCCAAAACTCATGATGGAGGCTATGATGAAAGAATTTTCTAGACAATTGGGGATGGCTATTGAACAAGTGCATGATCGCATCGATCAATTGAGTGTCGCTCGAGGGGAACAAACTCAAATCCCTCCGGGTGGGCGCCCAAAAGGAAAGACCCAACAAACGGAAGCAAGGCTAGCGGAGACAAATTACTATGATGAAAGGTTTAGCGAGGAAGAGGATCGGGAAATTGACCTTATCCCTAGGAGACATTTTGCAAAGGATAGAGGCGGCCGAAATCGAGAGGACAACAATCTCGATAGCATCAAAATGAAAATTCCCACATTCCAAGGCAGGAGTGACCCCGAGGCATATTTAGAGTGGGAGAAGAAAATGGAGTGGATCTTTGACTGTCACAACTACTCGGAACTCAAGAAAGTTAGGATTGCAGCTACCGAATTTTCAGAGTATGCAGTTACTTGGTGGGATCAATTGATGACCAGCCGAAGGAGGTGCAGAGAACGTCCAATAGAGACTTGGGCAGAAATGAAAGCTGTAATGAAAAAGAGGTTTGTCCCAAGCCACTACTATCGAGATCTGTTTCGAAACTTACAAAATTTGAGACAGGGAAACAAGAGTGTGGAGGACTACTTCAAAGAAATGGAAATGCTAATGTCTAGAGCTGACATCGACGAGGATAATGAGGCAACCATGGCCCGATTTTCAGCAGGTTTAAATTGGGATATTGCAGATTTGGTGGAGCGCCAACATTATGTGGTATTGGAAGACATGGTGCACATGGCTATCAAAATAGAGAAGCAACTTAAGAGGAGAGGTGACCAGCGAATAAACACTACCACAGGTTCATCATGGAAATCCAATAATGTGAAGCGTGAGGAAAAACCAACTGTTTTCAAACCAAAGCCAGAAATCAAGCAGGGAGCGGCTAATCAAGTGGTGCAAGGTAAAACTAATACACCTTCTACTAGTCGTAATCGAGATATTGTATGCTTTAAATGTCAAGGCAGGGGACATATTGCAAATCAATGCCCAAATCAAAGAACTATGTTATTGCTTGATAATGGGGATTTGGAGACCGAGGAAGAAGATAGTGACAATGACTCTATGCCACCGTTGGAGGAAGATAGAGAGGTTGCTATGCATGGCGAAGTGTTAGTTACACGGAGAATGCTTAGTACACAGGTAAAGGAAGAAAGCAGCGAGCAAAGAGAGAATCTATTTCATACTAGATGCATGGTAAATGGTAAGATCTGTTGTGTTGTAATTGATGGTGGGAGCTGTACAAATGTGGCAAGCATCACAATGGTGGAGAAATTGGGACTTACAACATCCAAACATCCTCACCCATACCGATTGCAGTGGCTCAATGACAGCGGCGACATCAAAGTTACCAAGCAAGTATCAGTACCGTTTACAATTGGGAAGTATGTTGATGAGATCCTTTGTGATGTAGTTCCTATGCAGGCAGGTCATTTACTACTTGGGAGACCTTGGCAGTTCGATCGGCGAGTAAAACACGACGGTTTTACTAATGAGTACTCTTTTGTTCACAATCAAAGAAAAGTTACCTTGTGTCCTATGTCACCAAAACAGGTGCATGAGGATCAAATACACTTACAGAGAGATCATGAAAAGAAAACAAAAGAGAGAGAAAAAAAAGAAAGGAGAAGAGAGAAAAACAAATATTTTTGCAAAAAGGAGTGATGTAAGGCGAGCTTTGGATTCTAAAAGGCCAATGATTGTACTTCGGTATAGGGAGGCACTTTTGAATACTAACGCTAATAAAACTTCATTGCCTAGTGTTATTTCTACTCTTTTGCAGGATTATCAGGATGTATTTCCCGAGGAGCTTCCCCAAGGATTACCACCAATTCGGGGAATTGAACATCAAATTGACTTTGTCCCCGGCGCGACCATTCCAAATCGCCCGGCATACCGAAGCAATCCCGAGGAAACGAAGGAATTGCAAAGGCAAGTTGACGAGCTAATGGACAAGGGGTTCGTGAGAGAAAGCATGAGTCCATGTGCGGTTCCAGTTATTTTAGTACCTAAGAAAGATGGGAAGTGGCGCATGTGCATTGATTGTCGAGCGGTAAATAACATCACGGTAAAGTATCGGCATCCCATTCCTAGGTTAGATGATATGTTAGATGAATTGCATGGATCTTGTGTGTTTTCTAAAATAGATTTAAAGAGTGGTTATCATCAAATTAGAATGCATGAGGGTGACGAATGGAAAACTGCTTTTAAAACAAAATATGGATTATACGAGTGGTTAGTCTTACCCTTTGGTTTAACTAATGCTCCTAGCACATTCATGAGATTAATGAACCATGTTTTGCGATCCTTCATTGGAAAATTTGTAGTTGTCTACTTTGATGATATCTTGATCTACAGTAAAGATTTAGGAGAGCATGCATTGCATATAAAATCTGTCCTAGAAGTGCTTCGGAAAGAAAAATTGTATGCTAATATG
Source organism: Aralia elata (assembly GCA_034770075.1). NCBI lineage: Eukaryota > Viridiplantae > Streptophyta > Magnoliopsida > Apiales > Araliaceae > Aralia > Aralia elata. Next base: position 10,177,400 of record CM068385.1, on the reverse strand, counting down.
GACAAATGCACATTTTGTACGGATCGAGTTGTGTTTCCTTGGCTTTGTTGTTAGTGCACAGGGAGTACAGGTTGACGAAGAAAAGGTACGTGCAATCCAAGAATGGCCAACTCCTACGAATGTCAGTCAAGTTCGTAGCTTCCATGGGCTCGCAAGTTTCTATAGACGGTTTGTAAGGAACTTCAGCGAAGTCACAGCACCACTCACCGAAGTAATCAAAAAGAGTGTAGGATTCAAGTGGGGTGATGCACAGGAAAAAGCGTTTAATTTGATTAAAGAAAAATTAACTAACGCTCCTTTACTTGTATTGCCTAATTTCACTAAGACCTTTGAAATTGAATGTGATGCTTCAGGATTAGGCATTGGAGCTGTGTTAATGCAAGAAGGAAAGCCAGTGGCATATTTCAGTGAAAAATTGAGTGGATCAGCTTTGAACTATCCTACCTATGACAAGGAGTTATATGCTTTGGTTCGATCATTGGAAACTTGGCAACATTACCTGTGGCCTAAGGAATTTGTGATTCACACGGATCATGAATCATTGAAATATTTGAAAGGCCAACACAAGTTGAACAAGAGACATGCACGATGGATGGAGTTCATCGAGACATTTCCATACGTCATTCGCTATAAGCAAGGTAAGGAAAATGTCGTGGCCGATGCTCTTTCGCGAAGGTATGTGTTGTTAAATACTCTTGACACAAAATTACTTGGTTTTGAACAAATCAAAGAATTATATGATAATGACCATGATTTTTGTGAAGAGTTTAAAAATTGTGAAAAGAATGTTGTAGGTAAATACTTCAAGATGGATGGATTCTTGTTTCGTGAGAATCGATTATGTATACCTGCATGTTCTTTGCGTGAGTTATTGGTTCGAGAGTCACATGGGGGTGGTTTGATGGGACATTTTGGCGTTGATAAGACCTTATCTGTGATAAAAGAACATTTCTATTGGCCACATATGAAACGAGATGTAGAAAGAATTTGTGATAGATGCATTACATGTCGTCAAGCTAAATCTCGTGTTCAACCCCATGGGTTATACACACCATTGCCTATTTCGAGTGAACCTTGGATTGATTTGTCTATGGACTTTGTATTGGGTTTACCTAGATCTAAGCATGGTCATGATTCTATATTTGTGGTCGTGGATAGATTTTCAAAAATGGCACATTTTATCCCATGCCACAAAGCTGATGATGCATCCCATGTTGCTGATTTATTCTTTAGAGACATTGTACGTTTGCATGGCATGCCCCGAACAATTGTTTCGGATAGAGATGCTAAGTTCTTAAGCTATTTTTGGAAAACTTTGTGGTGTAAACTAGGAACTAAACTGTTGTTTTCAACTACTTGTCATCCACAAACTGACGGTCAAACGGAAGTAGTTAATAGAACTCTATCTGCTTTATTGAGGGCTATCATTAAAAAGAATATTAAGCTTTGGGAAGAGTGTCTACCACATGTTGAGTTTGCTTATAATAGGTCTGTTCACTCTGCTACTAAATTCTCACCTTTTGAAATTGTGTATGGCTTTAATCCTTTAACACCCTTGGATTTGTCACCATTACCTGTTTCCGAGTATACTAACATGGATGGCAAAAACAAAGCTGATTTTGTTAAGCAGATACATGAGAAGACAAGACTCAACATTGAGAAGAGGACGGATCAATATGCCAAACAGGCCAACAAGGGTCGGCGTCAAGTAATCTTCGAACCCGGGGATTGGGTATGGCTACACATGCGTAAGGAAAGATTTCCTGCTCAAAGGCGTTCGAAATTACTTCCAAGAGGAGATGGACCATTTCAAGTGCTTGAACGCATTAACAACAATGCTTACAAATTGGACTTACCCGGTGAGTATAATGTTAGTGCAACTTTCAATGTTTCTGATCTAAGCCCGTTTGACGTAGGTGAAGATTTGAGGACAAATCCTTTTCAAGAGGAGAGGTATGATGAGGACATCCTTAGTTCACAAGCCCTTGACAAAACACAAGTGGATCCATTGCATATGCCACTTGGACCCATTACGAGGACACGAGCTAAACGCTTCAAAGAAGGACTTAACGGGATGATTCATAAATTATGGACCGAGGTTGGATCGAGCATAGAGGTTATAGAGACGGGTTACAAGCACGCGAAGTTCATAAACACATTGGAAGCAAGCATACCCGAACCGACACAAAAGAATCAGCATTTCCGCACTTTTGGACTAGTTTGACATCAGTTCGTATTTTGGCCATAACTTGAGTTTCCAAACTCCAAATGAGGTGATTCAAAAGCCTAAATTCATTAGAAACTCCAGGGCTACAATTTTCATTCTTGGCCCAAGTCCAAATTCGAAATTTATCAGGTGTGAAAATAGCTTGCAATGTGCTGATCAGTTTATAGTTGTCTGATTTGGACTTTTAACACATCACATGTTTTGGATTGTTAAATTCTTTGGGTGGCTGATACATGTGATGTGATTAGTTGTTAGATCTTGACTTATGATGATGGTTTAGCACACCATGAGTTCCTATAAATACCAAGTGATGCTAGGATGTAAAATCATTCATTCATATCAATTTTCAGATTATCAATACTATTGTGAGTTTGTTTCTCTACTTGTGGTTCTTTGAAGAATTCCTAAGTGTTCCTTAGTTCTTCTTTTTAGATTCATAATTGACTTATCATACAACCATTCATAGTTGTGTGTGGCGTCTTCTACCGCATCAATCGTCGATAGTACCGAGATTACCGCTTCAATATAAGCGAGGGGTCGAAGTGTCGTTGGTGTTCATACTCCGCAAATTTCCTAAGCAAGCAATTGTACCAAGATTACCGTCTACATATAGGCGAGGGGTTAAGGTGTTGCAAGCTATCCATCCTATCAACTTGTTAGAAACGATCCGGGCGACGACCACCTCACGCAAGCGTGCCGTGGAGTCTATCAGGAATGACCAGCAAGTCTTGTTTACTTGACTAACAAGTAACAAAAAGATGCAATTAATTATAACGTGAGGAGCAACATATATTGAATACTCCAATTATAAGATTATTACTGACTTTTGAAAGTCAATTTAAAATATTTTATAATTTAAAATTGAAATGATTCATTAAAAATTATGAAATAATAATTTCTAAAATGAATAGCAATTTTTAAATAGTTTATAATATTTATCATCATATTAACTGAAACTAAAAAAAATTCATGTTTGAATTTACAAATGTCTCGAGTTAATTTCAAAAAATCAATAGCTATATTATATTTTAAAACAGAGAAAGTATTACTTAATGGACCGTTACTTAAGGAAGTTCGTCCCTTTTTCTTTTTCTTTTTTTAAAACAGTCCAACGACTGAAAGATTTTATTGCTATCAGAAACAACCAAAACATATGAACATGAAAATTAAAACGTTGAGCAAATTTAGCAAGACCATGAACCACTCTACTGCTCTCCCTATAAACATGAAAAAAATTCACCAACTCAAAAGAATTCCCTATCAAATAGCAACCTGAATAAACTCACTAAAATTTTCAAATTTGAAATCTGATGCATCAAAGCTCGATCAGTTTACAAATTGTTAAGGTTGCCACTTGCCAGAAATGAATAACGCGCCCAGACTCGCGGGTTTCCCAAAATGGTAAGCCGTCCAGCCCACTCACTACATAAAACATGCCCAAATGCATTTTTGGCCCCCAGTTTTTACTCAGCCCGTTGAGGGTCGGGCCCACCCATAAATTATTAGTGAAGTACATGAAGTTAATTAGTAGTTTACTTTTTGGTACATTTCCTATTTCCTTTTGGTACGTGTTAATTACTCCCTCCGTCCCTTAATATAAGTCGTTTTAAAGTTATGCACAAGTATTAAGGAAATGATTGTATAACATTAAATATAATATCAATTGTCTATATTGTCCTTGTATTGAAAAAAGAGATTGTTATTTATTGGACAAAAAATAATAAGAGAACTTATATTTAATACTTGAGGTAATATTGAAAACTAAACAATTAATGCTAATTGAAATTCTCAAACGTCATATATTAAGAGATAAAAATACTTCTCTAAAACGTCTTATATTAAAGGACGGGGGGAGTAGTAGTTTACATGTACTTCAATTATAATCTTAAAGAGTTTGTGTGATGGTATTACAGCATACTCTTTTTGGACTATCTTGTGACTGCATTGTTGTTTTTTAGGGTCTAGAGACATCTTATAAGTGTTAGATTCTAACATGTGACATTGCACAACAAAACAAAAGAAGATGTCTCTATCACTAGAATATCATCTTTGGTCTGTCTGGGAAATCGTTGAACATTGATATATGTAAATTCTTCTTCAACAGCCTAAGAACATTTTGACCTATGTAAATTCTTCTTCAACCGCCTGAGAAACTAAAGGGACTCGAACAAAGATGTAGTAAGAGTTGCTACTCCTGGATATTGTTTGTAGTTTGGGCTTTTGGCCATCCATTGCTCCAACAAAAATTAAAAATAAAAAATCCCACTTCTTTTCACCAAGTCATACTGTTTCCAATTAATGATTCATGAGCACAGACATGCAAGTTGAAAGTACAAACACGATAATCCCTGTTCTTCTACTTACAAATTCTTTACTTCTGAAATAGGTCTGCAAAACCCCAACAGTGTGACCTCTAAATCTTATCTTTAATTATAATCCCATACATCAACTTTATCACAGAGCTTCCTGTTAAAGGCCAAGGGGAGGATGCCTTTCAGGAAAAGACCTCTTAATAAAAACATTCATTTGTCCCTTTTAACTTCTTTCTTTGAGGGAATACTATTAAAAAAAATTAATGCATAAAAATTGATCTACGCAATATCTTATAAGAAAAGAAAAGAAACCAGAAATTCACTAGTCACCAACAAATATTGATTCGCAGAAAGACACTTATAACCAAATAGAAATAGATTAAACAAAACATATAAAACACTTGTCCGATCTATCTGACAACTTCTACAAAAGAGCAACAACAAAAACAGACACTGCTATTCTCAAAATTAGGTGGGTACAACCCCATTGTAATGGGGCGCCAACTGCAATACAAACAGACCAAGGACTATAAACAATAATACCAACTGTATAAAGAAACATGAAGTAAATTGGCATACCCTCCTCTGCAGCTTCAAAATTTCATCAGCCTCTACTATTTCTCCACAACAAGTTTCCAACTTCTCTGCTTGTCTCTTTAGCTTGCTGGCCTTGTTTCCTGCTTCCTCGAGCTTGTTAAGCATCTGGTCTTGCTCTGAAGCTAGAGTTTTTTGTTCTTCCAAAAATGTGATTTGATCCACTGCAGCTACTCTCAAATTTAGGATTGTTCTGGATATTGCCAAGTACTCAACCTCAGCTTCAATTTTTTGCTTGAAGAGGCCCTCGAGCTCTGTCTCCATCTCTTGATATTTTCCCTGCTGTAACTCTATAGTTCCACTGGTTTCTTCTTGTCGTGATGTATTACTATTTAAAGTGGTTTCAAGTTCAGTAATTTTGGCTTCCTTCGCCTCAAGCATAGAGCTTGCCTCCTCAAGCTTGCTTTCTAAATGAATTACATTCTGCTTCAAGCTAACTATCTCACTCTCCAATAAATTAGAAAAACCTTGTCGACTCTCACCATATTGCAATGGATCAGATGAGCTTGGATCATGAACTCTGGAATCAACAGAAGTGAACTCTGAAGGTAAACTGCTATCCTGAACCAAATCCTTGAAGAGGAAAATATCATCTTTCCCAATTTCCCTTAATTTCTGAAGTTCTGCAACGTAAAAACAGGTTCATTAGCCCCGTTGCCCAAAACACGCCCAAAAAAAACAACCACAAGAACTATATTTAAGGAGATTATAGAGGGAGAGGGAGGGGGAGAGAAAACACAAAAGCATGCACACAAAACAAACATAGGATATTACAGCAATAAGTTGGTCATAAATTATTATTAGATCATATATCAACTCAGCACCAACATTACAAAAATGAAACACTATTATCAGGATTAGCGCTATGCCTAACCAACTCTATTTTTAAATTTTTTTTACCTAAATATGGTCCATCAAAATGTCATTCAGATGGTTTTAAGGCAATGGAGCACAGGCACCAAACTGACTTTTTTCCATGCAATGAATCTCTGACAATTATGTGTGGTCCACATCTTTTAGCTATGTTTTCAAAATCAAATGATTCAACAAGGTTTTCTAAAGCAGCTCACTGATGGAATGCAGTTGAAGGATACATAGATAAAGAGTGTATGTCTCAAAGGTCTAAGAAGAATTTCTTCCTCTAAAGTCGTTCTTTATCTCCTCTCTTTTTAAGGGAAATGCCTTGCTATGAAAGAAAAAGACTATTATTATCCTAAGAGAAGCAGCACAGAAAGATTGGAGGACTGCAGCAATCTTAACTCAATCTCCATATACTATCTTAAATAGCTCCTGCTTTCAGCTTAATGCAAGGGGCACCCGATAAGCTTCCAAGGTTTTTTTTTTTTTTTCCTTTTGGAAGTAGATAGGCTTCCAGTTATTGTTAAGGAAGGAGGCCAAGTAGCACACAAGTTAACATGCTGAATAGAAGAAGCATTTGTCCCAGCCTCTGAATAAAAACTAAGACCCACTAGATCCAGGTATATTTTCACCTATACTATAACCACCCTACTATCGATGCCCTCAACATTTAACTTTTGAAACCAACATCTCTCCAAACCTTCAAACTCTCAGAAAGTAAAAATGTGCATCAGATAGGCCTCTCATCCAAACTGTGAGGTCAAATGAAATAACAAGACTTACAATTGGTAAAAATGGAACTTACAAGATTCAACCACCTTCTTGCTCATAAGACATAAACCATGAAACTTATTAATTAATGCGACAAACATACTAGTAACTGCAATAACAATGATAAACATGTACATATAGGTTTTCACAAATGCAAAGTAATGAAAGTTCAAATAAACTTAAGAACCTAGAGGTCATCAAAAGGTGACACGGAGGTGTAAAACTGAAAGTCTTGGAAACATATGATACCTCCAGGATATAAATAATTCAATTCAGGACCAAAATGATCTCAAGTGCACTAGCAGAGACTTTTAATGAAGGATATTTATTCCAAACTGCACGAATTACTACTGTAAGCTACATGGACAATACCAAGGACTTGGATTGCAAGAAAGTTGATAATTTTTGCAAGTTCAAAAATCACATAATAATGTAAATTGAGGATGATTCAGTTTCTCTAGTCAAGTCAATAATTGTTGCCTAAATCCCCGACAAGAAGTAAGATTAAGTAGCAGACATTGATGCAACTCTGCAGCATTAGAAACAAATGAACCTTTTTACAGAGACAGATATAGGAGCTTTGTTTGACCCAGAATGGCGAATCAAAGAATATAGATATGAAAAAAACAGTAACTGCCTGGCGAGTCAAGAAGCCACCTATGCTCTCAGGCAAGAATGACACCAGCCACCAAGGCTCATTCCGAGGGACAAGCAAGTTCGTGTAGTTTTTTCTTGTTTGACCATATTTGTTAACCAACTAACAGGATCTGGATTGTTATGAATTTAACAAACTACCAAATTTGAAAATTGTTAATAATTTGAAATAGTTATACAAAAAAAATTAAGATTTGATATACAGGTTATCTCTCGGAGCGCCACCACCAACCACACAACTCTTTCATTTTCTTTTTGGTACCCCGGTCAACCCGAAATAAAGAGAAAGAGAGAAAGCTAATGAAGCCGAGGTGTGCATTAACTATGACTTGACATATTGCACTTCCTATTGCGCCCATTCACATGTCTATAAATTAATTTGTAAACACTAGAGATAACATATCCTAAGGATGGCCTTAGTGGTGTTTTCCCAGTATCATATAAGCATCTCTTTACCACTGAATATTTCCTAATTATCTTCACCAATCCTAATAATTACTGATGGACGTTGAAGTGGAAAAACTTATAAGCAAAGTATGCATATGCAAATCAGTTTTTTAGTGAATAATCCAATTTATTTATTTTTTTATTTTTATTTTATTTATTTTTTTTTGGGGGGGGGGGGGACTGTTACTTTACGTATTGCATTTGGCAATCACATAACATTTTCTTTTTCTTCAACATATCTTATTTCATCTACTGATAAATAAAGTTAACCATTAAAGTTTCCTTCATGTGAACTAAAATAATTTCAATATAAAGTTTGGTAAAAAATATCTGTTTTATGCAACTAATTCTAATGTATTTTCTGAAGAGATTGCAAAATTTATACATTTGCAAAGTTCAATGTATGGTTCCTTACAAGAAGAATGTAAGTAAATAAACAAATACACTCTAAATGCAAAGATACAAAATGTAAAAATATGTATACTCGTTAAGAATCATTATTAAAATTTGCAATGGAGGGACAGAGACACCTTTTTCAAGTGCTTCCTGTGCAGACTGTAGTGTAGTGATAGACTCAACCAGAGGATCACGATCTGCTGACGATCCATGATTCTCACTATTTTCTCCCTTACTTTCCCAAGTCAATTCAGCAGCTAAATAATCTTGCGAGACATCTTCAAATTCCGCCAAATTTTTTCTGAATCCAGTCTGAAGTTCCTCGCCAAGTTCACCGCCCTGTGCTTCATCACTATTTTCTCCATCATAATTTGCGGACCTACTTTGTCTCCCATTACCGGTCATAGAGTTAGCACCCTGCATAAAGACAAAGTTGGAGCTTCGAGAGTCAGACTCCATGCTGGAATGAGAGTTTTCCTTCTCGATTTTGACCCGTTCTCCTCTAGCCTTTTTACTGGTTTCAGTCCGATTTTTTCCCTGCTGACCCCGCTGGACAGCCAAATTACCCGAATTGTTCCCATTTAAACTCCTTATCCGGTTATCGCCCGCATATCCCCCCACTGTAGGTATCTCATACCTCGATCTTGGAGCACTTGCTGCAGTTGAAGACTTGCTACTCCGGTCTTCGCTGTTCTCTGAATCCTCCGTCCCGGCAGCAAATATAGGTCCAGGTGCCAACCCAGAATAAAAACCATCGTCAGCGATACCCGGACTTTTCACCACCGCATTGGTAGATGAAACAGAACCCTCACTCTTTTGCTTCATCTCGGCAGAATGAGGCATTAGATTCCTCGAATTCTGGTTTGAATTAGGTAAAACCCTTTTCCCTATTTTGCCACTATCGACAATACTACCCCCTTCCTTATTAGCTTCCCTCCGAATCCGTCTCCATTTCTTCAAACCATAACCTTTCATAGCCTGGGGGGACGATCCTATCGAATTCGAACCCCCTGGCGACGATTGCACCTTCGGCGGAGGTGAATTCACAGATTCAGTACCGTTAACCCCCTCGGATTTATGGTCAGCCAATAATTTCTCGTCCACCTGGTCAACACCACTACAATCCCCGTTCCTCTCAATCACGGGTTTTTCAAGGACATTCTCCAAATTCTCAAGGGCACTCACTTCATTATCTTCCACAGATTCAAGTGCAGAAAACTCACTTTCCAAATCCATAACCAGATAATCAATTTTAGGGGTTTGAATCGAAAGACAAAAGATTTATGGGAAATTCAGATCAAGATCGAGAACAATTAACCATCATTCCAGCTCATGGGGACCAAATCTAGCAAAAAATCTCGAAAGCATCAATTACTTAGTTTAGGCAATTGAATTCCACCTGGAATTCAATACGATTTAATACCCAACTCGTTGTTTGTAGAGATAAATCACAAATTGGAAAGCGACAGAAACGAATTCGAAGTAGGGGAATCTGTGATTAATAAATTACAAAATTCAAATAGAAATAATAATTGAGGAACAGCAGCAGCCGCGTACCTTTTGCGCCATAACTTAATTGGAGAAGATGGGATCGAATTAAATGGAAACCCTAAACGGTAATTGGAATTAGGAATTTATAGCTAAATAGAAATTAGTAAAAAAAATTAACCAAGAGAATAATAAATTTGGAAAAAGTAGGGGTACATACATGGAATTTGGGGAAGAGACGAAGAAGATGAAGTGGTTGAACGTGGAGAGGTACAGATGGGGCACATGGAGGTGGCCCACAAAACGTGATGGTGATTGCCGGCCGACCTGTAACACATTAGATATCAGACACATAATACTACTCAAACTATCCGAGATTCATTTTTATTTTGATAAATAATTTATTAAATTTTACTAATTTCACAAATTTATTTAATTTTTAAATAAACAAATATAATTATTTTATGCTAATTAAAAATTATTATTAATTTTAATATTTATTACTTGTAAAACTTAAATAAAATATTCACAAGTATATAATTTAAGAATTTATAAATCATTTTTAAAGAAAACAGAGGTAATAACAATACACAAATTATAATTTTTACTTTGTTTGGATTGAAAAGAAAATGAAGGAAAAAATAAAATGAAAAAAATATACTTGGCGATCAGCACAAAATCATTCTAATGGAATAATAATACTACATTTTATTATCTTGATTTCATTCCACGGAGAACTGGTGGAATAGATGAATGTTACAATTATATAATTTTATTATACCAACTATTATTATTGTCAAATATATACTTAAAATGTTAAAAAATTATGAATCATATCTATTCATTCGATTTAAAATAGAAGCTTGATAATATTATAAAATGACATGACATTTTAAATATATCAGCCATTACAATTTTATACATGTCCTTGCTATAAAATTATTTATAAATGCACTCTCAATTCTAAAAAATATTACTCCCTCCGTCCCAAATTAATTACTTTTCTAGGACTTTTTTAAGTCAAATTGATTATTTTTAAAATTAATAATTAAGCATATATAAATATATTTCTAAAATTATAAAAATTAAAATTAGTAATAAATTGTATATACTTTCTTTTGGTTATAATATTTTCACCTATATGTTAGCAAAAATAGTAAAAAGATTAGTTTTAAAAATAGTCAATTTGATTTTAAAAAATCCTAGAAATGCAATTAATTTGGGACGGAGGGAATATTATTAACATTTTAAAATTCTATTTGATACACTTTCAAATTTTTAATTAATTTAAATTTAATTAATTTTAGTCAATGATAAATATTGTAAATTATATAAAAAGTATTACTAATTATAAAATTTATCATTTTATAAACTTAATGAATCACATCAATTTCAAAAATATTTTAAAAATAGATAATAATATGATATTTCGAAATTAAGAAAGTATCTTTTTGTGGAATGGATCAATTAAGTGCATGTTCTGTTTTGAGCTTTTAGAGTTTAAAATGGAATTGAATTTTCTTTTTTCTTTTTTAAACGCAATTTATTTTATATATAATTTACTTAATTCATAAATGCAAGTTATAAACCTAAACTCACTACACAACTTTTTTTGAGACTTTCAAGCGCACGCCTCCAACTCTCCAAATACAACCAAACCAAGGGGTAATAATTGTTTAAGAAAAACGAACAAGCAATAATTCTTTTTCGTAGATTGTGGAGTAGTTATAGTCAAACTATAATTCAGTACTCCTCCTCTGATGTCAATTTAATATTCTTTCTTATTTTACTATAAATATTTCAACATAAGAGTCCCCTCTTGTAACAAATCATATGTACTACTATTTTTGTTCTAAAATTTAAAATATAATTTAATTTTTAAAGTTAAATACCAGTATATTAAACTTCAAAATTAATATAATTCATAAAAATTTAAAATGAAATAAATTTTATAATTAATAATTTTTGTTATATATTATACAATTATAATAATTGTATCAACTAAAATTAAATAAATTCACATTACTTTTAAAGTTTAATATGTCGTCATTTGATCTCTAAAATCAAATTGTATCACTAATTTTGGAACGTAGAGAGTAATATTTACAAAATATATAATAACAAACATTCTAACAAAGAACAAATTAGGGAAACTTAACCTTCATTATGTAATGCTTGTATTCAATCTAAGTTTGTTGAATGATAAATTCAAACATGTGTGACTATAACAAGAGATAGATTACACAATAAGAAATCTTACCACTAGACTATTAATTTTTGTCTAATGTTAATAAATTAGTTTCGAAACGAACTTCTCATTTTAGGGTACATTTTACTTCTCATGTATTATAAGAATTAAAAAATGAGACAACCCAAATTAAATATAATATATATATATATATATATATATATATATATATATATATATATAGGACACGGATCAGGTGCGGGATCCCGCATTTTGTTAAAATGCGGGACTTTTTTTTTTTTTTTTTTTGCTTTTTTTTTAAAACAACTAAAAAATAAAAAATTATGGAACTGAAATTTTTACATAATACAGTGTTTTGGGCGTGATTTGGATACATATAACAAAACATGTATGTACAGTCTGTGCACTGGATCCGGACTCTATATATATATAATAAAACAAAGAGTCAGCCAAATAAGGAAAGAAAAACAAACTTTCGACATAGGATTTTTTTTAAAAAAAACTTATTTTCAACATTTGATATTATTAAATTTAAAAGTTAATGTACTCCCTCTATCCTGAAGGGTTAAATTGAAAAAAAAAACATATAAAAAGAGCACCTATTGTTGAATACTCTTATTTTCATCCAAAAATGTGCAGGCCCAACAAACCTTTAGCCCTTTTGATGTCTTGGTTAATTTTAATCACTTCCTGGTCATCAGGGCCCATAGGCCCCATACCAGTAGTAGATACTTGTTCATTCAAATTTCTTTTGTTGATTTCTGTAGCCAATGGAAAACTGCTAATAACTTGGGGTCTCTTTTTTTTTTTTTTCTTCTTTTTTTGGACATTGACACCAGGGGCCACTTCTACATTTTTGGATGCGTTGAGATTGATTGTACTGACTTTCGCAAGCCATCTGTGAAGGCTATATATCTTTTTTATTTATTTATAATAATTCCTTAAAAAAATAATTATTTTGTAATTTTAGATGAAAATGGTACTCTTTTTTTATTGTAAAATTGACTCGAAGCATGGTAATAAAACCCATTTTCTATTTGAGGAAATTGCGAAAAATGTCAAACATGCGAAAATATCAACTTCTTAACTTTTAGAGTCAGCATATTTGATTTGATGATGAATACAATGTATATTTGTACCATTAAGTTTTGTGAAGTTCTTAATGATGAAATAATGTGCAAGGACTTAAGAATAAAAAAATCAAACGTGTTAGGTTGATCTTATTGAGTTGCTCTGATGATGAATACGATTAATGTATATTTGTATCAGTATGTTTTGTAAAGTTCTTATCTAAGATATAATTATACAAGGACTTAGAGTAGTTTGATCAAACTTATTAGGTTGATTCTTTGAGTTGATTTTATGTATAGTTGATAGGATCAAGTTGCTCGTATAGTATTGTTAAACGATCGTAGAGTTACTTTGCATGTTTGTAGTGTGAATCAAGTTTGCAGAGTAATCTGAGTGTTAATGGAAGCATCACGCAGATGATCGTAGAGCTGCCAAAGCATTCGCAAAATAAAGATAAAATCGTCAAGTCTGCCCAAGCATCAAAGAGACACCCTAAAGGCTTTCAGTAAAGTCCAAATCGCAAAGTGACTTAAAGATTATTCAGTGAAGACTAGATCGTAGAGTCAGCTCTAGAATAGTAAAGCAAATTCTCGTAGAGCTGATCGTAGAGAGCACATTCGCAGAGTGCATCTCCCTTCGTAGAATAATCATCGTAGAGCTAAAGACGTAGAACAAAGAGTTTACGCTTCTTATCAAACTCTACGATTCACCCTCTCCTTAGAACAAGTCAGATCTGACAAGAAGACTGACAAGGGAGCGTTGCAGATTGAAGGCCCCAATGATCTTAGCAAACATCCTTGGGTTTAAATCGAATTTCAGAAAAAGTGTGTCTAACAGCTAATTTGGCAAAAGCAACAACTCCCAGGTAATAGGTGAGGTTGCAGTCTGATGTGACTAGCTCAAACCACAAAGCGAGCTGACACATCACCTCATAATGTCAACATCAAGGATCCTAGAGTATCTAAGCATTAAATGCACAAACGGGAACTTTGCAATGGGAAAACTTTTCGACAGATTATAAAAGGCGACAAGGATTCTAATCTAAGCAAGTGATGAATGAACAATTCTGATAAAAGAGAAAAGGCTCTGCCAAAGTCAAAAGAACTCACTCTACAAATTTGAACAACTTGTTCAAGCTGCTAAGTATCTGAGAAGAAAAGCTTATTGTCAACTTAGCAGCACCTCAACCAATCAATATTCATTTGCGATTCACTTGGTTTTAGTGACCATTATACCAAGTCTAAGTGACTTGAAGAGCTTTAAATGAACTGGACTAAGTGTCTTGGTCGTCTGAGTGACCTTGCCGAGACTGAATGACTCGAAAGAACCTTAGTGGTTCAGTTGTAAGACATCTTAGTGATATGGTCTTAATGACCATTATACAAAGTTTAAGTTACTTGAAGAGTTCTAAGTGAACTGGACTAAGTGTCCTGGTCTAGGTGACCTTACCGAAACTGAGTGACTCGAAGGAACCTTAGTGGTTCAGTTGTAATAGATCTGTGTGATCTGGTCTTAGTGACCCTATCCTTGGTGGATTTTCTACTTACTGAGTAGAAGAGTGGACTTGGAGTTATTCAGTTTATGAACCACTTAAAATTTGTCTGTGTCATTTACTTTTCAACATTTACTTTCTGTTTATCAAACATATTGTTTGTGACTTAAAACCATAGCTAAAGTTAGAACTGAGATTTAATTAAAACTTTAAGGGGAGTTTCAAACTAATATTTCATTGTGCTAAGATTAATTGAACGAATTAATTATCTGGTAACTAATCTTTAAATAAACAAAAGTTTTTAAAGATCTATTCAACCCCCTTCTAGATCCTTATTGTACCTCTGGGAAACAACAAATGGTATCAGAGCAGGTTCTCGCAAACATAAAGTTTACGCTTTGAGTTGATCTATGACACTAAACAAAATCAATTCTGAGCTTGGTAGTGGAAATAAGACACCCCTTCTAAATAGAGAAAAGTTTGTTAATTGGAAAGTGCGTATACAGGCTTATATGGATGCAATTGAGGATGAGCTATTCGATGCTATCCTAAATGGTCCTTACATTCCTACCAAGATGGCTCCAACAACAGATGATCCCAACAAGGTAGCTGTTAAGCAGTGAGTCGAATGGACCGAGAATGAGAAGAAGTTGGTGCAGCTAGATAAAAGGGCAAAGAACATTCTATTTATAGCTCTAAAAAATGAGCTTTTTGAGAATGTTCTCAACTGCACCACTGCTAAAGAAGTCTGGGAAGCTCTACTAGTGATGCATGAGGGCACTAAAGAAGTCAGGGAGAACAAGCAATCCTTCTTAACATAGTAATATGAGATGTTCTCTCATGTCCCTAAAGACAATATCACTGCAACATATGAAAAGTTCAATGTGCTCCTCAACTATCTAAGATCCTATGGCAATGTCTACCCCAACAAGGATCTGAATATAAAGTTCATAAGGGCTCTACCAAGCAAATGGGACGCCAAGACCACTGTCATCCAAGAATCAAAGAATCTATACTAGATGACTGTGCAGAAGCTCTATGGTAACCTTCTTACCTACGAGCTTGAGCTTAATCA
Organism: Aralia elata; assembly: GCA_034770075.1. Lineage (NCBI taxonomy): Eukaryota > Viridiplantae > Streptophyta > Magnoliopsida > Apiales > Araliaceae > Aralia > Aralia elata. The sequence continues at coordinate 10,161,806 of CM068385.1, read as the reverse complement.
GAGAACAAAGACCACTTCTGAGGATAAGATAAAAGACAAAGGAATTGCTCTCAAAACATCTAAAGCTGCCTCAAAAGGTCCAACTGTAGCTGTAACAGATGATGATTATGATGAAGCTGATGATAATGAAAAAATAACCTTGTTTACTCAAAGGCTAAGGAAGTTCATGAGAAAGAGCAGCAGCTGGAGGACAAGATAGAACTACAACAAAGACAGTAGTAGCAAAGATCAAGAAAAGGATTTTTGCTACAATTACAAGAAGCCTGACCATTACATCGCAGAGTGCATCAAACCTCTACAATAAGAGTTCAAGAAAAACAAGAAGAAGTTTTACTCGAAGAAAAAGTATAAAGACTATAAGAAGCATCATAAGAAAGAAAGAGACTTTGTAGCTAAAGGATCATAAAGTGATTCAGAGAATGACTCCAGTTCAGATTCCAGTGATGATGATGAACCTCAAGCAACCAACCACTGTCTAATGGCAATAGAGGAAGATTCTAGCAGAACCACTAATCGTCGAGAGATCGACATCAATGAGATATTTGACTTCAACTCTCCTAATGTTAATATTGATGATCTTAGATTAGCTTTGCACGATATAACATATGATTTGTATCAATATAAGAAGTGGTTTAAGGTTCTATCAAAGGACCATTCTCTTCTTCAAGAGAAGAAAGAGAGAGTGCAAATAAAGTTGGAAACCATTCTACGAAACACCGCCTCTCTATCCAAACTTGAGGCTAAGAATGAGAATTTGAGAAAGATAACTGAGGCTAATGCACTGAGAGAGTATGCTTTTACCTCTAAGATAAAGGCGTTAGAGAAAACGGTCTCAATGTGAAATCGTTCTTCCTCATCTATGGATTCACTAATCACTAGTCAGAGAGTTGTCTCTGATAGATCAGGTCTGGAGTTTGAAGATCTATCTTCTACTCCAAGTGTGGAAAACTCAATGGAGATTAGCAATACCAATGCCTCTTCTTCCCATAGAGGTATTGTATTTGTGAAATCTAAAGAGGTTGCAGAGATCATTATACCAAGTTGTCGAATCTCTGTTGACCAGATTGTTGTTCTAAAGAACAACAAGTCACACACTGGCGCAAATCGTAGAACTGTTCCTTACTCTACGAAATTTTAAAATCATAAAACAATGTGGAAGTAAAAGGAGGTACAACCAAGAAGAAAGGTATATCCTCCACATAAGTTCCAAATGAGAAGATATCCACACACACACACTCACCCATGCAACATAATAAATGTTATAATTGTCATGAGTATAGACATAAAGCTGTATATTATTATTATGATTATGAATATGATGCATATCGTAGACCCAAAGTCAGGAAGATTTGGATCCCCAAGGGAACTAACAAAGCTGGACCCAAGCAAGTATGGGTACCAAGATAAACAATGACTTTACCTACAAGTACCGAGATCCACAGAGTCCACATGGTATCTCGCTAGTGGATGCTCAAGGCACATGGCTAGCAACAATGCACTTCTGTCAGATTTTAAAAGCTAAGAATGATTCAACAATTGTCTTGGGAGACATCAACTCTGGGAAAACCAGAGGCTATGGTTCGATTGGAAATAAAGTTGTTTCCCTCAACAAGTTACCTGATGAAGTTTTCAGCCTAAGTTAGATAGAGTGTCCAACAAGAACTTCTTGATCATAGAAGTCTCTATTTATGTTACCTTTGATGAGACTAATCAAGGCGAACCAAGCAAAGCAGCTCAAACTTGAAGAAGTCGTAGAGTTGGACCCTACGATTGCAGAACAGAAGAATCCTATGATCGCAGAAGCTGAAGCTGTAGAGCCAAACCCAATGATCGTAGTGCCAAACAAGGAGGTCGTAGAGTCTTTAGTTCCAAGCATGAGAACTCTACGAATCAATGAAGATGCAGAACCAGAACTCAATCTCATACAACAATGCACAAGGACAGATGTTCCATCAGGAAGAAGATCAAAGAAGAGTTGGAAGATTCAAGATGAGCTGAGGCTATGCAAGAAGAGCTAACTCAGTTCGAACGAAGCAAGATTTGGAGGCTATCAGAGTGTTCCTAGCCTATGCAGTCCACATGAAGTTCAAGGTCTTTCAAATGGATGTTATAAGTACATTCCTGAATGATGAACTTCAAGAAAAGGTTCATGTTAAACAATCTCCAGATATGTCCATGAGGAAATAAGGTTGTAGAGCTATTCAACAGTCGCAGAATGAAGGAAGTTCGTAGACTGAAAGTTGTTCTGAAAGTAGATCGTTAAGGAGATGGAATATCATAGAGTTAAAGGTCTGTCAAATTTACTCTACGATAGAAAAAGTTAAGGCAGTTAGTTCAAAAGCGTGTATTGCTCACTATTAAGAAAAGTAAGTGGATTGAAGAAGTTACTACAACACAACTGTAAAACGCTGAACTGAAGTGACATGAAATCAGTCGTCTTTTGCCACGTGCCCCACTCAGCAAAATTAAAGGAAAGTGATATAAAGTCATTTCAAATCCTTCATCTGACTTTTACCCTTCTATTTTGCAACTTGAGTTTCTATGCTTTCTAACCTTCAGAGCTTTCGAACCCTAGTTCCTCAAGAATTCCAAAAATCTCAATCATTCTTGTGATCTTTTCAACAAAATCCAACCAAAAGTGAGATGGCAAGCTATCATGTTGTTTTTAAAAACCAGCTCTACTTTGACAAGTTTGTCACCGTTGAGAAAAAGTTCAAAGACATTCTGAAGCTGGTTCAAGATGCTGGATTCACTGAGTGTTTGGAGTCTAACACTAGAATCTACTCCAAACTGGTGAAGGAGTTCTACCTTGATGTTGTTTATGATGGTGGTGTGTTGGTCAACAAAGTTAAATGTACTATTCTTTGGTTGAGTGCTTCAAAAATCAACCTCTGTCTATGCTTTCAGAATAAAGGCCTTACTTCCCTTGAAGAAATTGATATGAATGAAGGAATGAAGGAATGAAGATAATGGGTTATTAGAAAAACTCACAGCTCAAAGGGATTAAAAAGAAGGAATTCCCTTAGGAATATGAATTCCTTGCTGACATTATTGGCAAGTGTATCCTTTACAAGGATACTGCTTATGATACTGTCAGTAAGTTACAAATGAAGTTTAAGACTGTTATTGTCATGAAGAAGGAGATTAACTTTGGCGCTCTATTTATCGATTAGTAGCCAAATGGATTGAAGATGCCAGAATGAAGAAGGTTGCAGGCAAGCCAACTCCAAAGATGTTCTATGAGAGATTTGTGAGCATCATTTTGAAAAAAAGACTGAAAAGTAAAATCAGAGATGAAGAAGGAAATGTCTTGAACGTCAACAAAAGGATAACCCCCAGATTGTTTGAAGACTAAAAGAAGAATCCAGGGAAGATAAAGAGATCAAAACAATCAAAAGGTGGAAGTAAACGCACCGTTAGTGAGAATCAAAAGCCCACAAAAGCCAAGGGAAAGAGAAAGGTTGATGAAATCATAAAGGAAGTATCTCAAGGATCTGATGCATCTCATGGTCGTAAAGCTCTTGACTCTACTATTGTCTAACCTGTGAAGAAAAAGAAGTCCCCAAGGACTCTCAGAAGATTCTCTCCATTTCTAAGAATAGAGAAGAAGAAAACATCAACACACCTATCTCCGAGATTATACCGAGGAGATAGAGCATGAGACTTCATCGACAAAGAAAATCCCTTATTCAACTTAAAGAACAAGGTGGATAATCTGTGCCCCCTCCAATCGCAGAGCTTGATGATGAAGAGGATAAAGAGTCACCTGGACTCATGAGAAAGATCAAGGGGAAGAAAAACGTTTCTATTCCTGAACCCAGCATCGATGATGAAATAGCTATAAAGATTTCCACACCTGAGCTACAGAATAATGAAGAATTGGCTGTGACGGCTGATGAACTAGAGCCTCATATAAATGTTGATAAATTGGCTGTGATAGTTGATGAGCCAGAGCCCCAAGAAGGTGAAGAAGATCAGGCTATGAAGGCCTCAAGTGCTAAGTCAAAGGAGAAAAATGAGAGGAAGAAGTTAAGTAAAATAGTGGAAAAAGAAGAAAAACAGAAAAGAAGAAGAGGGGGGAAAACGGAAGAAAAAAAGCAGAAAAGAAGAAGAGAACCAAAAAGATACAAGACTTTAAACGATCGTCAAATCTCTCCGATGACTCTCTACAACTCACTAAAGTCATCAACAATGTTAAAGAGGACATCAACAGAGTATTTGGCCCAACTATCATGAATCCAGAGGATCCTGACTCTGAGGGGGAACAACCTATTGGGTATCAAGTTCCTCCTTCCTTAATGTCATCTACATCACAAAGAATAAAGAGGCGTATAGTGCTTGAAGGGATAAAAGATCTAAACGCTCACTTTCCAGATAGATGGATAGGATCTGGAAATGGGAGGATGCGTTTGGTCTCCATAAACATTGAAGAATTATTCAGCAGCTTCCATGATGTTGAAGTAGACAAAAACAATACTCTCTATGATCCTGAGAGTAAGCAGTTGCTTTACTTCTTGCCATTGATGTTGCTGAAATCTGTCACTTTAGGAGACCAAAGCTTCATCAGCTGGTGCTACTCAAACTTTCCTAATCTCAAGCTAATAGCTCAGAATTTCCCAAGGTTCTCTTATGCTTCAAGACTTCTCTGTAACTCTTCATTTCAAAGTTTACAGAAATACTGAAGTGTAGTTGCTCGTCAGCAAGAAATTCAAGCTGTCATTGCCATGACTTCCTCTCAACTCCAAGAAATTGTTGAAATAGTCAAGCATCTCTCCGGAGTCAATGATGAGAAAAAGGGGGAGAAACAGCAATAAGGAGATGAGATACAGTTAGAGGGAGAGGTAGAAAAAGGTGGAGATACAAAGTCAAGGGGAGAAGAGAAAAAGGAATCAGATTAGAAACAGATATCCATTGTTCCTCCTTTAGAAGCAAGTTATTTCTATTGATTATGGCCATGATTTGTCGAGTAGAAGAAGGGATTCAACTGAGAAATCGAGAAGAAATGGCTGGCAGAAGATAAAAGAATGAAGAATAGTAAGTGTTAAAATGTTTTTGGAAGTATTAAAATATATTTCTTCTAAATTTTCAGACCATGTTCAAACTATTTCATTTATCAATAAAATCATCATTTTACTCTAGCAATAGAGTGACTTACTATATTTTAAGTCATATTTAAATTCAAGCAAATGTATTATAGAATTGATAAATGTTCTGAAACTACTGATTTTGTCATCATCAAATGTGAGGAGATTGTTAAAGTTTGCATGTTTGATTTGATGATGAATGCGATTAATATATATTTGTACCAGTAAGTTTTGTAAAGTCCTTAATGATGAAATAATGTAAAACGTTTTAGAGTAGAAAGATCAAATGTGTTAGGTTGATCTTATTGAGTTGATCTGATGATGAATACGATTAATGTATATTTTTATCAGTATGTTTTGTAAAGTCCTTATCTGAGATATAATTGTACAAGGACTTAGAGTAGTACGATCAAACTTTTTAAGTTGATCTTTTGAGTAGATTTTATGTATAGTTGATAGGATCAAATTGATCGTATAGTATTTTTAAATGATTGTAGAGTTACTCTGCTTGTTCGTAGTGTGAATCAAGTTTGCAGAGTAATTTGAGTGTTCGTGGAAGCATCAGACAGATGATCGTAGAGCTGCCAAAACATTTGCAAAATAAAGAGAAAATCGTCAAGTTTGCTCAAGCATTGTAGAGTACACCCTGAAGGCTTTCAGTAAAGTCCAAATCACAAAGTGACTCAAGGATCATTCAGTGAAGACTAGATCGTAGAGTAAGCTCCAGAATAATAAAGTAAATTCTCGTAGAGCTGATCGTAGAGAGCATATTCGTAAAGTGCATCTCCCTTCATAAGATAATCATCGTAGAGCAGATCGTAGAGCTAAGGACGTAGAACAAAGACTCTACGCTTCTTATTAAACTCTACGATTCACCTTCTTCGTAGAGCAAGCTAGATCTGACAAGAAGACTGACAAGGGAGCGTTGCAGATTGAAGGTCATAATGAACTTAGCAAACATCCTTCGGTTTAAATTGAAGTTCAGAAAAAGTGTGTCTAACAGTTAGTTTGGCAAAAGTAACAACTCCCAGGTGGTAGGTGAGGTTGCAGTCTAATGTGACAGGCTTAAGCCGCAAAGCAAGCTAACACATTATCTTATAATGTCAACATCAAAGATCCTAAAGTATCTAAACATTAAATGCACCAACAGAAACCTTGCAACGAGGAGACTTTTCGGCAGACTATAAAAGGCTACAAGGATTCAAATCCAAGCAAGTGATGAATGAACAATTCTAATAAAAGAGAAAAGGCTCTGCCAAAGTCAAAAGAACTCACTCTACAAATCTGAACAACTTGTTCAAGCTGCTAAGTACCTGAAAAGAAAAACTTATTGCCAACTTAGCAGTACCTCAACCAATCAACATTCATTTGTGTTTCACTTGGTCTTAGTAACAATTATACCACGTCTAAGTGACTTGAAGAGTTCTAAGTGAACTGGACTAAGTGTCCTGGTCTGAATGACCTTTCCGAGACTGAGTGACTTGAAGGAACCTTAGTGGTTCAGTTATAAGAGATCTTAGTGATCTGGTCTTAGTGACCATTATACCAAGTACTTGAAGAGTTCTAAGTGAACTGGACTATGTGTCTTGGTCTGAGTGACCTTGTTGAGACTAACGCTCTGTTTCTGAGTTTTAAAATGGACAGAAAAGAAAAGAAATGGACGAAAAATTTAAGTTTTCTTTTCAATTCCTATGTTTCTGAGTTTTTAAATAAACGGAAAAGAAAAGAAATGGATAGAAAACTTGGCCATTTTTTCTGTCAAAATTTTTCGTCCAAAATTGGCCTGATTTGGACGGAAAAGAAATTAGAATAAGTAATATTTTTATAATTCCCATATTATCCTCAACTTTCAATATAATAAATTTTAAATTACAACTCATGTCCCCAATTTGTTTATCTCTATGTCCATTCCTCTAAATTTTCCGATTTTTCTCTGAATCAATTATCGGAGGTTGATTGGTTATTTACTCCATCTAGATTATTCTCATATTTCATTATCTTCCTCTTGTACGGATCAAAAATCAAAGCTGCTATCTTTTGCATGTGACCTTTTCTTTTTTTCTGTCGTCGTTCCTGGTATATAATTGATTCGTATTTCCCCGGCTCCGATTTGTTTATTATGCCAAATTTGCTGAAGTTGAAGACTACACTTGTTTGACCTTTTGGAATGTTGTTGTTAATTATTGATATGTGATAATAATTTCAGTTGCATCAAAATTGGATGATTAAATTTAATAAAGTTGTTGAAGATTTTCGTGCCACAAATTTATGTTTGGCTTTTGTTGTTGATGCAACTGAATCTTTTTTTTAGAAATCTCCGTTAGTATTAATAGTACAGATTATGTTTGATAACTTTTGAGTATGGTATGACAATGACTTTGTAGAAGTAATTTTTGTTTAACATTTATTTGGATATTTGTATTTGATTATGAAATTTTTTCTTTGATTAAATTTATCTTGCATATTTTTATTCATGGTTCAATGGTTATAATTAATAGAAGGGTAATTTTGTAAAAGTGATATTTTTCTTTTCTTTTTATTGGAGCTCAAAAACGCAAGAAAATAAAATTTTTAAATTTTCTATTCTTTTCTATTAAAAACTCAGAAACAACACAAAGAAAAATTTCAAGTTTTCTATTCTTTTCTTTTCTGTTCTAATTTAAGTTTTCTATTCTTTTTCTTTTCCGTCCAAAACTCAGAAACAAAGTGTAAGTGACTCGAAGGAAGTTAGTAGTTTAGTTGTAATAGATCTGTGTGAGCTGGTCCTAGTGATCCTGTCATTGGTGGATTTCCTACTTGTTGAGTAGAAGAGTGGACTAGGAGTTATTCAGTTTCCGAACCACCTAAAATTTGCCTGTTTGTTTGTGACTTAAAACCATAGCTAAAGTTAGAACTGAGATTTCATTAAATCTTTAAGGGGAGTTTCAAACTATTATTCCGTTATGTTATGATTAATTGAACGAATTAATTATCTGGTAATTAATCTTTAAATAAACAAAAGTTTTTAAAGATTTATTCAATCCCTTTTCTAAATTCTTATTGTGCCTCTGAGAAACAACAGGGTGGCCAAAGGTTTACCCTCACCCTTTGTGTACCAAGAGAGTGGAGTTTCGTCCCTTGACAGACAAATCTTAAATTTTGTCACAAACTAATATAATATAAAAGAAAAAGAAAATATCAACCCCTGCAATCATATGAAATGCCAGCTGAACCACTATAGTTACCGGTTATAAAATCCCAAAGGTACTCAAAGCTTTGGTGATTCAATCATAAATTGGTTTAGTTTCTCAGAATTGGTGATATAAGCTTCTATGTTGGGTAAACAATAATAGCTCATTCATTTACATACTCAAGTTCCTACCAAATTTATTCTGCCATAATGGTTACATGTACTTAAGACAGGCTAGATCAACTTCATTGATGAAGCTAGGGGAATGATGAATGCATTATAAATCATAAGAGGTTCAACTTTTAAACCATTTAACACTTGGGCAAAGAGATTTACAATTGTTACTTGCTAATTGCTATTAACACTTTTGGATCAACATATATTGCAAGCTTTCTTATAACAACAACAAAGAAAAGTTGACCTTTTTTTTGTATCATGGTGCGCCCATAGTTGTTACCATTAGAGTGCATCGATTATAACTATTAGGTGCACACAGTACTCCATAAATCATGAACAATCTCGTAATAAGTTATGTGTTGCACCTCAAAAAGAACAATATAAATCAAATCACCAAACTTGTTAAGCAAGTAAAGAGATGTTTTTTCCTTTGCAACGATGATGGATTGAATTTGATTATTTACTAGTTTAATACCTCTTAGCACTATACTATTTTATTGTGTAATTAGTTTTTTATTTAATCTCATGAATTATTTGTTATTATTTAGAAGGTCATTTGATATATAAAATGATTATTATAATATGTCAAATAACCTTTGATATTATTAGTCTATTATTAGATGATCTTATAAATAAAAGATTATAAACCATGAAATAATAAAAGAATAAAATAGTGCGTAAAGAAAATAACGAGTACAGTTAATTCTATCACATCCATCATTATTACAAAAAAAGAAATATTCTAACAAAAAAACACAGTAGACTGTTTTTTTTTTTTCAGACAGAGTATAAATCAAATCACTCTAGTCTTTAGATATTACTATTCGAAAATTGAATAGTAACATGTTACACCATGCTTGTGAGATTAAGGACAGAGAACCTAGAATGGAACGTGCAAAGGGAATCAAATTAGACACATACAGTACTGTGTTTGTGAGTTTGAGAATAAAAGAACCGAAGAGAATATAAAACTTATGAAAGGAAAGGAAAAAAGAAGAAAAGAGAGTAAATTTCTTTTTTGATGTTTATGAGTTTTAAAAAAAAAATTAATTTGCTTTAAAAAAAAAGAAAATTTTTTTAACTTAAATTATTTTTAACCCTTATGATATTATTTTTGATAAATTATTATAAAGATATTTTTGATAATTTGAAATGTCATATAGGTCTTTGATCAATGTCGTCCCAAATCTTTAAACTTTGGAAAGAAATAATTTGCTCAATTTTTTTTTTGTTTTTTTTTGTCTGTTCTAAAAAGACTCAGAAATAAGAAACTTTTAATTTCTTTCACAAAATTTTCTCTCTCTTTTTTCTTTTTAAAACTCACAAGTGAATGCAAGTATATGTATACAACAATATTCACAAAAGCACACCCATAGGTCATAAGTCATAACCAATGCTATCTACTGGAATCTAGGGCTGTAAATGAATTGGGTTGTTCGCGAGCCTGACCCGTCTCAACTCGATTAAACCCGGCTCAAACTCAAACAAAACTTAATGTCCATTTAGTTAAACGAGTCGAGCTCGAACAGTGTGATGTTCAATTCGAACTCAGCTAATTTAGGCTTAACTCGAGAACGGTTCGAGCTAGGCTTGTTCAAGCCCGACTACTTTAACAATTATTTAATTAAAATTTTATTTTACATATATAATAACAAAATAATATAATTTAAATAAAGTTCTTAGTTATGTTTGTGTATGATATTAAGTGTTTAGATGGTTTAATTTGAATTTAAATATTATTTTTTTCAAAAAAATGTGAAAATAAAAAAAAATTTAAAAAAATTAAACGGGCAGGCTTAAGCTCAAGCTCGACTCGACTCTCTTAAGTCCGACACGAACTCGAGCCCGACTCATTTATAAACAAATCGAGTTTGAACACAAAATTTCAAACTCGTTTAAAATCCGACTCAACTTGATTCGTATAACTTTTAGATGAGTTCAAGCACGACAAGTCAAAGCCTGACTCGACCTATTTACACTACTGAAATGTAATAGAGATTCCACTATTTTATATCATTATAGTGGGACATGAATTTAGACAAAACTTAAAAGCACATAAAGGGGATCATGATTCCGACATTTGATTTGCTAATCATCATTAATTTAACCTAATTTAATTAATGCCAGTAGAAATTAAGTCGGAAAGTCCACGATCCACATGCAACCAGGCTGCAGAGACTGAAAGCATAAATATATAGGTTAAATTAATCAGATCTGGCCCTATTAATGTTTACTATCAAACTATAACTAAAAGGAGGGAGGCTGAAGGTTTGTTTGGTTAATAGTGTATAATGGTAGCGTTTAGTACATTTTGACTCCCAAATGCATGCTATGTTTGAGCCCCCAAATAAATACTGCTTTTTGACTCCCAAGCTCACGTTGCGTTGAGCTTCCATACGCATTGCGTTTCACTCTCAAACGTTGTATTTGTGAGTTAAATAATTTTTATTTTTTTATTTTTTTTGAAATAAACTAATTCTTAGAAACCAAGATTTTAGAGTACGTCACCAAACACACTCCCTCTAACCAAACAAGCAATAAGCCAAGCATATAATTAGAGAATTAATATTTTTACAAGGTCTCATCCACATAAACGTGAGTTTCATATAAAATTCATGTGAGAGGAGTATTGCAGAAATATTAATTTTACTCGGTAAAAAATAACAATTTTCTATAATTGTATAAACTTAATAAAAGATTTGTAAAACAGTATATCCTATTTGGAAGTTGGAACCCCTACTCAACCAAACAGCTAACCATCTTTTTTTGGGGAGCATGTCTACATTAACAAGATGATCCAAGATATTTCAATGGAACAGATAATACAATACACAGATAGTAATTTAATTTAACCCATATCTCATATCCAATGGAGGACCATACTGTAGGCCATAAAGTACTTAATGGTAGGACCCAACAACTAAACTGAGTTGCACTGCTTTTAAATCTACCAACAACTCAAATATTGGCACTGCATGCACATGAGGAGATGATTAAACAATGAACTTAATTATATGCTCACTCAACTTTTATAATTTAGATTTCTCACTCAGTATTAACTCAGCATAGCATTTCATTACATATAATAACACATCCTCCTATCCAGGGAAAAAAAAAGTCTTTACTTTATTGTAGACCCTTTTTTCAAATAATAAATTTAAAATTTACTTAGGATACATTTAGACATAATATTTTAACATTAATTTTTATTAACTAAAATTTATTATTAAAAATAATTTGTGTCCAAACATATTTTAAAAACCTTAAACATATTACATACGCAAATTTATTATAGTAAAAAAAAAACTTTTTTTTGGGTGGGGGTGTTTGTGGGGACTGAAGAAGTATATCAAACAGATTAAAATTCTGGGCAATTAAAATTAGACCGTCCATTTCTACAGTAATATAAAAACATGTTGCATTTGTATAGATGATAGTTATAATTATATAATATTTATAACATAAAGATTATCTAAAATATAACTATAATATGACATCAATGTAACTTATTTTTATAAATCGTCCAAATAAACTATTCATTTCAACTTTCAAGCTGGAGTCATGATCCCTTTCAAACAAAGGATGACTTAATTTTTAAAGAACCATTAGGTCAATTCAAAAGAAAACACAACTATAATTGTAACCAGCATCATGATCCATGACCCTAATCATGAAACACTAGGACGAAAAGTAAGGACTCCATTTCATGGTCAGTGTAACTTTGCATAGCCTTTCCATATTTGAAAGATGATTGAACCCTAGCCATTTCTCCTCTTTCACCAAGGATCAATTATTAAATGGTTCAGTCCTCAGTTGGACTGGTCTTTGGTCCAGTTTCCGGAGCAAATAGTCATAGGCTATGTCAGATTAGTACGCATACAGAGAAACCTGCCTTGCAGGATAGGAGAGTATAGTAGTAGAATAATACTCCATTTTGTTTTATTCTAAAACCAATTTGAAACCACACCTTACTGGCCACTACCAACAAGGTGCCTGAGCTTTCATCTCCCAATGCCTTTTTTCCACTGAGTTTTTTCCGACCAATCTTTGGCTTCTGTGAGAAAGAGATAAACCCATATTAGATTAACTGTTTAAGAAATTATAGAATAAGATTGAACACCACATACAACAAAAAGAAATACTCTAACCCCAATAAAACTGATTAAACTATACTAAACATAGTTTATTACACCCCATTTACACTCTGCACCTTCTTTTCAAGCACTAAAAACCATATTTTATGTTCAAACCTTATAGATCCAGCTATTCTCCAGATTCCCCCATCTGGACAGCTTGTTTTGGTTGCAGCAAAGAGGGGTCTTTCTCTTTTCATCTTAGCACCAAATGAAACAAAAATCAAGGTAAAGTGAATAGTTTTAAGTAAGTAATCTTTCACTATATTCTGTTGTTTCATGATGGATTCAAACAATCCATGGCCCTCTTGCTTCTTTTATCATAATGATGGATCAACAAAACTATCCGTTTCTTTTTTCCCATCTAGTTTTGTGTCAAAGTTTTGATTTTTATCCTAATATTGGATCCTACTTTGGTCTGATCCCACCCCAGAACAGTGAAAAGTGAGTTATGGTTCTGACTTAGGAAGGCCCACCAAGGAAGAAGATGGAATGATACATTATTTCACATGTAGATTTTCTTTCAATACAAAAGTCTTACTGTTGCATTCATCTTCAGAAGAGTCTTTAATGATAGCCAGTTAGCCACACAACCTGTTACCCTTAATTAGTGCAAAGAATCCAGTAGACAGTTCAGTTCTTTTTGGGTTCCATTTTCTAGCCTAAATGGTTCTTGTGAACACTACTGAAATAGATGAACATAGGTTTTTATGGGACTTCTAAAATTTGACAGTACAGAAAGTAGGAAATTGAGTTGTAAGACATCACCTGTTGGGAAATAAATCTCTTATTGCCTCTTCTTGAAAACAAATTTAAACTTTACAACACCACCGTACCAAACTTTTGGAAGCCTCATTTATTGCTTGAACATGGATGAAGAAGCATCACTCTCTGGTGTCAAAATCCCAACCGTCGATACCAAGTCCCTCACCATCAAAATAGCAAATTCCAGCCACAAGCCTGGGAAGGAGATTCTAACCAATATTATCACAGATTCCCAATCACCAAATTTAGTGATTAATTCAATCACATCATCACCCTATAATTCTCCATCTCTCATTTCTCCACCATCTTCAGCATTTGTTTCAGCACTGCAATCTCCTTACATATCTCCAAGAGCCACCATAGTCCCAAATAATCCCCCAGAAAACCCAACTCCTAGTACTTCATTCACTCACCCATCCACACCAGTGTCATACTGTGGTTCGCAGTCTGATGACATTCCTAGTACCTCCTACACTCCCCCGCCTGAGCGGTATGATTTCTCCGACGGCACTAAACTCAAAATAGTCACATGTGTTCCTGTTCCGGGCCAAGAAACAGCTCCTCGTATATCTTTCTCATTTCCGGTTCCAAGAATGTCATTCGCAAAAGGATCCGTTTCGCCTGCCTCCAATGCCAAACTCAGGAGCTGTGATGTGTACATAGGCTTTCATGGTCAGAATCCCAATTTGGTGCGCTTCTGCAAGTGGCTTAAATCAGAGCTTGAGCTACAGGGCATTGCTTGCTTTGTTGCCGACAGGGCAAAGTATTCGGATAATCAGAGTCATGAGATAGCTGACCGTGTTATTTGCTCGGTGACATTTGGCATTGTGGTTGTTACTAGTTATAGCATTCTGAATCATCTCAGTTTGGAGGAAATTAGATTCTTTGCTCAAAAGAAGAATCTAATTCCATTGTTCTTCGACACAGATATCAGTGAGATTGCAAGTGTTATTAGCCATAATTCAGAGAATAAAGAATGCAAAGAAGCTATTGATGGGCTAATGAAGTCGCATGAATTCAAGCTGGAGGCAAATGATGGAAATTGGAGAAGTTGTGTATCAAAAGCTGCTGGGATTTTAAGGGGAAAGCTTGGAAGGAAGAGTGTTGCTGAGAAGGAAATTGAAGGCTTCGAGGACTTGCCATTTCCACGTAACAGATTTTTTGTGGGAAGAGAGAAAGAGATATTGGAGATTGAAACTGCATTTTTTGGGTGTGGGGATTACTTTGAGCAAGAATCTCCTATGCCAACTATTAGAGGACTGCCCAGTCAATCTGAAGGCCTGGCAGATGAAGAAAGTGAGGTTGATGCTAGTAGAGGAGGGAGGTATATAAATTTGGAGGTTGGAAAGTGCAAGGAACCAAATTTAGAGGCTTGGATTGAACCAGTTATTGGAAGAAATTCTCTCAAGAGGCCTAAGTACAAGAAATCGAAAAGTGGGAAGTACAAGAGCTTTGGAAGCAGTATTGTGTGCATAAATGGAGCATCGGGTATTGGAAAAACAGAGCTCGCATTGGAGTTTGCTTACAGGTATTCCCAGAGATACAAGATGGTTTTGTGGGTAGGTGGTGAAGCTCGTTATTTCAGGCAGAACATATTGAATTCGTCACTCCATGTGGGATTGGATGTAAGTGCTGATGCAGAGAAGGAACGGGGAAGGATTCGCAGCTTTGATGAGCAGGAATCTGAAGCATTCAAGAGAGTTAAAAGGGAGCTATTCAGGGATATGCCATATTTACTGATTATTGATAATCTTGAGACAGAGAAGGAATGGTGGGAAGGGAAGGATCTACACGACTTAATACCAAGGAATACTGGAGGGTCCCATGTGATTATTACTACAAGGCTCTCCAGAGTAATGAACTTTGATCCAATGCAGCTTCAGCCATTGCCTTTATCTGATGCAATGATTTTGATCAGAGGAAGAAGAAAGAAAGAATATTCAGCTGTTGAGGTAGAAATTTTGGAGAAATTTCATGACAAATTAGGCAGGTCAAGTTATGGGTTGTGGGTGATTGGTTCACTACTTTCTGAGCTTGCAATCTCACCATCTGCTCTCTTTGAAGCTATAAACCAGGTCCCATTTGAGGAAGCTTCTAATTCGAGTGGTGCTGATGAACAATTCTGCAGAAACAATCCATTCCTAATGAAAGTTCTTGCCTTCTGCACTGCTATCTTGCAGCAAACAAAAGAGACGAGGAACATGCTTGCCTCAAGAATGCTTCTCGTTGGGGCTTGGTTTGCCCCAGCACCCATTTTAACTAATTTACTAGCAACTGCAGCTAAGAACATACCGGCTTCAACAAACAGATTCAAGAAGTGGACTAAATGCCTGAGTCTCGCGCTTTGTTGTTGTTCTGGTTGTTTAGCAACCCAAACATGGAAGAGTGAAGAGGAATCAGCCCTTGTGTTAGTTAAACTAGGCCTGGCGCGGAGAGCCAATAGACAGCCTGGATGTTGGATCCAATTCCACCCCATCACTCAGATATTTGCAAGAAGAAAAGGTGGTCTACATGCTGCCAAGGCAACAATTCAAGGCATAAGAAAAACTGGAAACCCATTGGTAAATTCGGATCACCTCTGGGCCTCTGCTTTCCTTGTCTTTGGGTTCAAATCTGAACCACCGCTAGTTCAACTGAAGGCAATAGATATGGTTCTCTTCATCAAAAAGACAGCTCTCCCTCTAGCAATTCGAGCATTCACAACTTTCTCAAGATGCAACTCAGCGTTAGAGCTCCTCAAAGTCTGCACAAATGTGCTAGAAGAAGTAGAGAAATCCTTTGTTTCTCAGATACAGGATTGGTGCCATGGATCACTTTGCTGGAAAAAGAAGTTGCAGTCGAGTCAGAGGATAGACGAGTACGTATGGCAAGACGTGACATTGTTGAAGGCTACCCTACTTGAAACCAGAGCAAAGTTGCTGCTGCGAGGCGGACATTTTGATAGCGGCGAAGAGCTATGCAGAACTTGCATTAGTATCAGGACAGTGATGCTGGGTCATAACCATGCTCAAACATTAGCTGCTCAAGAAACATTGGCCAAGTTAGTAAGAATGAGGAGTAAGATATAATGTTCTTAATTTCCGTCTTTTAGAACAATCAGTCTTAGTACTTGTCACTACTTGAGTAGGCTCAGTTTTGTTAGCAATGTAATCGAATCATGGCATTCTCTAGTTAGTCTGATATACAAGCATCAACATGTTCTTACTCTTCTTTCAGGCATGCCTCTTAACTTTAAGCTAAATTAAAACTTAACTATATTCACAAGAGCTTGAAATCAATCGTTCAATTTTAACATACTCCTTTCCTTGATTGATGTTACATCAACATCAACATACCAACCTATTATCAATTTGCAGTGAAACCGACAGATCAGACCTACATTATTTGGCATATGTAAAGAAAGGGACAATTCATCTTCCGGGTCAATCCAGTTGTTCATAATTTCAAGATTTTGGTCCAGCCATTAGTAGTTTAGTTAGCTCAAGTAAATTGTCAATTAATTTCAATGCCACTCCATGAACAAGCTTCAATTTGAACTTCAAACAAATTCAATCTATTACATTCAAAACAATATAGAACACCACAACACTTGGATGAAAATACTCAATAACAACAATCTCAGAATCAAATCCATCACACAATCATTCCTCTCCCTCCTAAAATAATAGCATTTATGACAAAATGCTCAATTTCAATTATCACTATAGCTAAATTTGAAATTAAATGAATGGGTAAGTGAAATATGCTGATACTAAACTTTGTAAGAATCTGAGGCCGATTGCCCGTAAGAATCTGAGGCCGATTGCCCGATCAAACCGCTAGCTAGGGCATCATTTTCATCGAGAAACAAGCCCTCTGGATTTCTAAACACACCATGAAGGGTGGAGATCAAAATCCCGACGCTGATTCCAATCAACAAATTATTGAAAATTCCCGTGAACCAAACCGCAAGCACGGATACCAAGATCAAGCCCACTATCACTACCTGATCACTCACGTGGTGCCCCCAAACGACCATCGGATCTTCCCGGAAGAAGTACAGCGCCAGCCACAGCACAAATACCAAGGCGAACACGATCAGCGAGAACGGCGCGCCAAGGAGGGAGGCGGCGGCGCAGGTGGAGATCACGATGGCGTAGTTAACGCCGAAGTACTTGGAGTTGAGACGGGATCGGGCAGCGGCGGCGGGGAGGGATTCCGGACAGTCGAATGCGCCGGCCATGGAGAGGAATTCTGGCCAGGGACGGTGACGAGAAAAGAAAGTGGAGAGGTTTTGGAAGGATCGGGAGATGGCGTCAGCTCCGGAGATGGGGATGGTGGTGTAACCGGAGACGGAGCCGGTGGTTGTGGTGGTTGCCGGCGGAGACTGCATTGCGGTTGACTTAGTTTGACCAGGAAAAACTTCGACTCCCAAAATCTCGCATGTGACTTGTTGGTTTAAATGTGCGGAGAGACCGAGAGGAGTCGGGTCGTGCTACCCACTTACTCCCTCCATCCCATTTTATTTTTAACAAATGAAAATATATAATCTCTCCGTCCATAAAAATCTTTCATCGACTCTTATGATCAAATTGACCATTTTTAAAATTAACAATTAAACATATGTATTTAAATTTTTAAAAAAGTAAACATTGAGATTAGTATTAAATTGTATGTAATTTATAATGTTTATATGCTTTTTACACACACACACACACATATATATATAAAAGAATAATAAGATATATTGATTTGAAAAATAGTCAATTTGACCATGAAAGTTAATAGAGGATTTTTATTCTGGGACGGAGAGAGTATTACAATATTCCATCTAGTGTCTTCTACACTACTTATTTTAAGAAAATGATAAATCTTGTAATTTTATATTTAGATTTTTTTATTACAAATTACGTAAATAAAAAAATAATATATATTATGAATATTTACGTAGATTATTTGGTTGCTAGTTAAAGGAATAAATATTAATGATAACTTTTTAGGAGAGACGTGTTATAAGTGAGGTCATTTTATAATTTTTACAAATATCATGTATTGATAAGTTTTGTAATTATAATTCACCATAAATTTTTTGTAATATATAGCAGGACTCGTGGGTAAATAATTATTGTTGATAATATTTTAACGATATATTTGATATGGTGATCCAATCTTATATTCTTGCCCAATCTCATGTATTTATATACGTTGTAATCGTAATTCGACACAAAACTTTCACAATAAATAGCGGGACTCTTTATAGTATAATACTCTATCGATCAAATTTTTAAAAGATTTATATCTTCCAAGTGCCTAATTGTTAAATACATAATTATACCTTATATTTAAGTGTCTGATTGCTGTTCTAAATAAATTTCATCACTGAAATTTGTTGTAGAAAGAATGAAAAAAAAAGAGGGGATGAAAAGGTTCATGCCTTACGGGAGTTAGTTGGGAAGACTCCCTACTTTTGAACCTCTAACATTTTAAAGGCACTAAAATTTTTAACTTTTAAGTCACTACGACTATCATAATGAGTGGTGTTTTTGTCTAAGTTTTCTTCTTCATCATCAAAGAGTCCTTCGCCTAAGATTTTCAAATTAACTGGTCTTGTTTCTGTTCCTTCAGGGATGGGGAGGTTTTAAGATATAACATCTGTTTGCTCCCCCTGAGATTGAGCATCTTCAGGCTCAAAAGCAGGTCGGCTGAGTTCACTTCTGATGTCCTGTACTACTGACTCAACGATCCTTGTAAGCTCTAAGGAGTCATCGGAAGAACTTGCAGCTAATTTCTCCCGCTCAGAAGTAACCTTAACTGGCTTTGCCAATTCTGGGGTTCTCTTCTTCTTCTCAGGTTCTGAGACCTTTTTTATCTTCTTATCAGACTTCTTCTTTAGTTTTCTCTTCTTTGGCTTAGGTTCAGATACATTCATAGCCGTTTCCTCTTCTTCTTGTTGTGGCTCTGGCATATTAGCCATCTCAGTTGTCTCATCAACATTGGTTGGCTCTGGCTTTGAAGCCTTCCTCGCCATTTCTTCATTTGTATCTTCTTTCTCTACGATCGGAGAGTTAGAAGGCTCTACGATCGGTATGTTACTGACAACCATGAAAGGGGGTTAGTTTGAAGACCTTCTGACCTTTTTAACCTTCTAGCTGCTTTCTTTGACAAGCTGACTCAGAGAATTATCAACTTGTTCTCTAACAGTTTCCTTAATTGAATCCCTCTTCTCAAGAATGACTGACTTGTCTGGAGAGTCCTTAAGAACATTTTTTCTTGTTCTTTTTCTTCATCAGACCATGTTGCTTAGTCTGGACAATTGCAGGCTTCGTCTTCAGCTTCTTCTGAGGTAGCTTCTCTACAATAGAAGCCAATGCCTTAGTAACCTCCGGGGCTGTAGAACCCCTCAAAATTTCTTCTTCCACCTCAGCAACCTTCCTCTTAGATTTGGCCATTGTAGGCTTTTCCACTTCACCGAGGGTCTTCTCATTCTCCTCTGATTACTTTGACCTCATTATCTCAACTAGATTCCTCTTTCAGTTATCAAAAAGCTTCTTTGTCATCTTCTTATTGATGTTCAAGATGTCTCCTTCCTTGTCATCAAGATGCTCCTTCAGCGGAATGCTGACGAATCTTCAATAAAACATTTTTGGAAGAGGTTTTCCTTCATTTTTCCTCTTCTTCGCATCTTTGAACCATTTGGAGATCCATCAAGACAGAACTACTCTATAGTTAATTTTTTTCTACATGGATATCGCTGACATGATCTTCAGTTGAAGCTCACTGACAGAGTCATGAGCAATGTCTTTGCAGAGAATGCACTTCCCCACAATATCAGCCAAAAATTCAAAATCTTGGGGGAACTCCTTCTTCTTGATCCCCTTCAGCTCTGGGTTTTTCTTATACCCAATGAATTCCAGCCCTTGCTTCACATCTACACCTTCAAGGGTTAGTGCTCCCTTATTTTTAAACCCGAGAAGGCGGTTGATCTCCGCTACTTCGTATGTAAGGGTAACATCTCTTACTTTTGTAGTGATGACTCCATTTACACAAGAGCCATTGATGTAGAATTCTTCAACTCTTTTTATAAAGCTCCTCGAACTCATGCTCAGCACTTCGTTGAACCTTGTTACTACTCGAAAATGGGCTTCAACTTTTTCAAATTCGTCGAAGTAGAGCTTGTTTCCAGAGATGACTTAGCAAGTTGACATCTTTTGCATAGTTAATTTGATTTAAAAAGAAATAAATTTTGTCTGAGTTTGCAAGTTTGTAAGATAAACTAGGGCTTGAAAAAGAGAAGGAGAGAGTTTGAATGCTAGAAAACTTAGATTAGATGAATTTCAAAAGTTAAATTGAAAATTTTGAAATATAAATGTAGTTCCCTCTATTTCGACTGAGTGGGACACGTTTTGAGCGGTTATTGGGCGCACGTTACGTCTTAACTGCTATTTATAGATGTTGAGCAGTTATTCTTTCAGTTTCACTCGCTTAAACTTGATTTGTTTTGCACGCGCTGTAACTTCTGACTATCCACTCAACGATTTGATGGATTTCGTAGAGCTCTCTTTTATATAGCATTTTTGACTCTACTAATCTCTTTTTACTATGTGATCCACTCTACGATTCTTGCTTTACTTTCTTCTGTTCTACGATTTCTTATTGTAGAGTTAGTTTTCTCTAAAGTATAATATTAAGGATTTAAATTTAACATTCCTAATTTACTTATTAACTTATTAAATCTAGATTCATCTAATAGTTTGGTAAACACATCACTGATTGATTTTCAGTAGAGATAAAATGTAAAGATATATTTTCATTTTAAACGTGATCTCTTATGAAATGATATCTGATATCTATATGTTTAGTCCTAGAATGTATAACAAGATTATGGGTGATAATAATAACACTGGTATTATCACAAAATATAGAAATTGATTTAAATTCAAACCTATAGTAAGCTAGCTGATTCTTCATCCAAAAAAATTGAGCACAGCAGCTACCAACAGCAATATCCCCAGTTTCTGCAGTTGATATTGAGTTTTGCTTCTTGCTGAACCATAAGACTAATCTGTTTGCAAGCATTTGACATGTACCATTAGTGCTTTTTCTGTCTATTTTGTATCCTACAAAATCAATATCTGAATACCCAATTAGATCAAAGGGTGACTCCTTGGAATACCACAATCCCAAATATGGAGTGCCCTTGAGATATCTGAAAATCCTTTTAACAACTATTAAATGAGATTCTTTAGTGTTAGCTTGAAATCTAGCACAAATATAAGTAGCAAACATGATATTTAGTCTACTGACAGTTAAGTAAAGGAGAGATCCAATCATACTTTCATATTGAGTAATATTAATACTTTTACCTTGTTCATCTTTGGCAAGCTTGGTTGCAGATGCCATTGGAGTTTTCATAGGAGTGGCTGATTTCATGCCATATTTTTTGAGTAAATCTTTAATGTACTTCGCTTGGTTGATGAATATTCCTTCATCAGTCTGCTTCACTTGTAGTCCAAGGAAGAAGTTCAATTCACCTATCATACTCATCTCAAACTTGCTCTGCATAGGCTTGACAAATCTCTCACATAACTTTTCATCAGTAGATCCAAATATAATGGCATCTACATAAATTTGTACTAACAATGTTTTATCCTTATGCTTCCTAAAAAATAGTATTGTGTTTACTCTACCCCTAGTGTAAGACCCCAACTTTTATAAATAAAACATAATTTTCTTTATAAATATTATTCTAAATAGTAAGGTGTTAAATTGATAAAAAGATTAAAGTTAAGGGTGATATGTGCAAATTATAAGAAATAAAAAAAATATGTCGGGGAATATTTATTATGTCGGGGAATATTTATTTGTTATGTTGGAAAATATTCGGTAAAGTACGACGATGCCAAAATAACTAATCATTGGTGGGCCTCATAACAAAATAATTGTCGGATATAGAAAATGACAAAAATAACTTCTTTAGTAAAAAATTATTGACGGAACTGTTACCTTTAACTGTTAAAATATTCGGTAATAAAAAGAACAGTAGCACACGCTATTCCACAGTACCACGCGGTGTTGCACAGTAACACACGATATTGCACAATATTTCATATTATTAAATCAATAATTGTCATAGTGGCAATTACACAATATTTTATATTATTGAACCAATAATTGTTATGGTAGTAACTGCACAGTATTTCATATTATTGAATCAATAATTGTCATAGTAGCAACTAGCAACTGCACAACATTTTATATTATTAAACCAATAATTGTCATAGTAGTAACTGACAATATTTCATATTATTGAACCAATAATTGTCACACTAGTAATTGCACAATATTTCATATTATTAACTCAATAATTGTCACAGTAGCAACTGCACAGTATTTTATATTATTGAACCAATAATTGTCACTGTAGCAAGGGTAATAATGGAAAGTTATGTAATTACAAGTCACTGATATTAAATAGTTTGACACTCATTATTTGAAAAACACTGACATATGTGATATTAATACATTAAATCAATAATATAGAAGATGGATAATATAATAATAATAATAATAATATTAAAATGTGAAACGTGTGAATAACTAATATGTGGCAGATTAAAGATAATCTTAAAATGTGAAACGTGTGGATAACTAATGAATGATATAGATTAAAATCTTGAAATGTGAAACGTGTGGATAACTAATATATGGTATAGATTAAAGATAATCTTGAAATGTGAAACGTGTGAATAACTAATATGTGGTAGATTAAAGATAATCTTAAAATGTGAAACGTGTAAATGACTAATGAATGGTGTAGATTGAAATGTGAAACGTGTAAATAACTAATGAATGATATAGATTGAAATGTGAAATGTGTGGATAACTAATGTATGGTATAGATTAAAGATAATCTTGAAATGTGAAACGTGTGGATAACTAATATGTGGTAAATTAAAGATAATCTTTGTTAGGAACTGCATGTTTAAATTTGATTATGTGATATTACTAATGTATATTTGTTTAGTAGTTTTTGTAAAGTACTTAATAAGAATATGATGTACAAGGACTTAGAATAAAAAGATCAAACTTGTTAGGTTGATCTTATCAGCTGAATTGATATATAGATGATAGGATTAAATTGATCGTATAGTCAAGTTAAATGATCGTAAAGTTACTCTAACATTTCGTAATGTTAGTAATGATCGTTGAGTAAGCTATGCTTTCGTAGATCATCAAGTGTTAGATCGCAGAGTCTGCTAGAAGTTCGCAAAGTTAAGTCAAGACTGCAAAGTCTGCAGAAAGATCATAAAGCCCACTCAAGGATCGTAAAGGAAAGCAAAGATCGTAGAGTACGCTCTAAGATCATATAGTGAAGTCAAGATCACAGAGTCTGCTCAAAGATCGTAGATTTCTCATCGTAGAGAGTTAATTGTAGAGTAGATCATAGAGAGCACATTGTAAAGTGTCTCTCTACTCGTAGAGTAAGCAATTGTAGAGCAGAACGTTAAGTGGATCAAGTCTAGACTTTACTTTCTTCATGAAACTTTACGACGTAGAGCTTGTCAGGTCTGTCATGAGACTGACAATAAGGAGCCTTGCAGAGTGAAGATCCCAAGATGTTTGCCAATTATTCCTAATTCAAATAGAAAATCAGATAATGTTGTGTCTAACTGCTAGATTGGTGATGTGACACCCCTCTTAAGTGGTAGGTGAAGCTGCAGTTTGATGTGACCAGTCAGAGCCGAAAGCAAGCTGACACATTCATCTTAGAAGTCAACTTCAGAGAACTTCTAGGATCAGTGCATTAAATGCACAACGGCAACTCTCCAACAGGAAGATCTCAAGGAAGTCTATAAAAGGGCAAAGAGATTTAAATCATAAATCATCAAGCTGAATCTCTACCAAAAGATCAAGAGCTCAACTCTACGATTTAAGAACAAATCGTTTTGTTGCTAAGTATTTAAGAAGTCAAGCTTATTACAACTTAGTAGCACCTCAAACAACGAACTCAACAACTGTGATTCGATTGTCTAAGTGACATTATTCCATGTCTTAGTGACTTGAAGAGTTCTAAGTAGATTGGTCTAAGTGACCTTTGTCTTAGTGACATCTGCTGAAACTAAATGACTCGAAGGAATCTTAGTGATTTTGTACTCCGAACTACTTAAAACCTCTTATGTCATTTACTTACTGCATTTATTATCTGCATATCTGTTGTGACTGAAATCCACAAGAACTAAATTAAGAACTAAGATTTAAGTTAAATCTTTGAAGGGGTTGTCAAACTAATATTCCACTGTGCTTAATTAACTCCGTTTAATTAATTATCTAGTAATATATTTTTTAAATATCCAATTTTTTTTTTAAAAGATCTATTCAACTCCCTTTTTAGATCTCTTTTGTGCCTCTGGAATACAACAAGTGGTATCAAAGCAGGTTCTCTTGAACATTTGCTAATCGTTTTGAGTTGATCTATGACACACAATAAAACTAGTTATGATTTTGGTGGTGGAAATAAGCCACCCCTTTGTAATAAAGAAAAATTTGTTAGCTAGAAAGTTCATATGCAGGCGTATATGGATGCAGTGGTCCATACATTCTAATAAAGCTGGCTCTACAACTGATGATCTAAATAAGATGACTGTGAAATATAGAATTAAATGGATAAACAATGAGAAGAAATTGGTGTAGCTAAACAAGAGGGCCAAGAACATTCTGTTCATGGCTATAGAAGATGAGCTGTTCGAAAATATAGTCAACTGCACAACAACTAAGGAGGTATGGGAAGCCTTGTTGGTGATACATGAAGGAACTGATGAAGTTAGAGAGAATAGGTAGTCTCTTTTGACTCAACGATATGAAATGTTCTTTCATGTGCCTAGGGAGAACATAAGTGCTACGTATGAAAGGTTCAATATGCTGCTAAATTCATTAAGAGCTTATGGAAAGGTCTATCCATATAAGAGCCTCAATATTAAGTTCATGAGAGCTCTACCTAGCAAGTGGGATGCCAAAACCACTTCCATTCGAGAGTCAAAGAATCTACACGAGATGACAGTACAAAAGCTCTAAGGTAATCTCCGTACCTATGAGCTAGAGCTGAACCAGCGGGAAAAAACCATCTTAGAAAGCAAGAGGAAAGATAAAGGAATTGCTCTCAAGGTGTCAGAAGCAACAACCTCCAAAGCCCCAATCAAAGATAATTATGATTATGATGATGCTGATGAAGATGATGATGAAGATATAACGTTGGTAGCTTGAAAGCTAAGAAAGTTCATGCGAAAGGGCAGTAACAATTGACTAAGAAGGTACTTCAACAACAAAAAAAGTAATAGCAAAGATTAAGAGAAAGACCTGTGCTACAATTGTAAGAAACCAAGTCACTATATCGCAGAGTGCAACAAGCCTCTGCGAAAAGACCTGAAAAGGGACAAGAAGAAGTCATACCCAAAGAAAGAATTCAAGGGCTATAAATGGTTCCATAAGAAGGAGAAAGACTTTGTAGCTGAAGGGTCATGGAGTGACTCAAAGAATGATTCAAGCTTTGAGTCCAGCAAAGATGAAGGTTCTCATGTAGCCAATCTCTGCCTAATGGCCATAGAAGCAGATGCTGAAAAAGTCACCGATTGTCAAGAAATTGACATCAATGAGGTATTTGATTTTAACTCTACTAATATAGATATTAATGGTCTTAAAACTACATTGCATAATATAACTGTGGATCTGCATCAATATATAAAATGGTTCAGGGTTCTATCAAAGGATCATTCTCTCTTTCAAGGGGAGAAAAAGAAAGCTCACGTAGAGTTGAAAACAGCTCTACGAAGTACTGCTTCTTTTGTCAACCTTAAGACTGAGAATGCGAGTTTGAGACAGATAACTGAATTCAATGCACAAAGAGAGTTAATTCTAACCTCTAAAATAGAGGATCTGGAAAATACAATTTCTACGTGGAGTCTTTCTTCTGCATCTATGGACTCCCTGATCGTCAGTTAGAGAGCAGTCTCTGACATGTCAGGATTGGGATTTAGAGATTCATCTTCAATTCCAAGCGTGGAAAAATCAATGGAGATTAAGAATAACAATGCTTCTCTTTCTCATAGAGGAAATGTGTTTGTGAAATCTAAAGAGGTCGTTGAGCCTAGTATTCCCAGCTGGCCAATCTCTATGGACTAAATTATTGTTCTAAAGAACAATAGGTCACATACTGGTCTGAGTTTTATAAAATCGCAAAGTAGGCCAAAGTCTACGATCGTGCCTCGAACCAACCAGGCCTAAAATGTAGAGTTGGCTTCAACTCTATGAAAACGTAAAATCGTAGAGCTGTATGGAAACAAAGGGAGTTTCAGCCAAGAAGAAAGTTGGAAATGACTATCCTCTGCATGTTTCCCCGATGAAAAGAAATTCATACACACTCACACATGTATTATGTTAAATGTTATACTTGTAGCTATGGGCATGTAGCTGTATTGTGCTTTTATAATGATTATCATCTAACATATTATCGACCCAAAGTCAAGCAGATATGGGTTCCTAAGGGTACTAATAAGGCAGGACCCAAGTAAGTTTGGGTGCCAAAATAAGAGATGATTGTTAATGCAAGTACAGAGCTCCACTAACTCCACCTGGTATCTCGATAGTGGATGTTCAAAGCATATAACTGGCAATAAGGCTCTTTTGTTGAGTTTTAAGGAGAAAGATGGTCTAGCAGTTTGTCTTTGGAGATAATAATTCTGGGAAGACTCGAACTTATGGCTCAATTGGGAATGGATCAGTATCGTTCAGCAAAGTTGCCTATATTAATGGACCGAAGCACGTTCTCCTAAGCATTAATCAGTTATGTGATAAAGGACATCAGGTCATCTTCCTCAACAACTAGTGTCAAGTTCGAGATCTGGAATCCAATTCATTGAAGCTGACTGGATCTAGGGAAAACAATGTGTATGTGGTTAATCTCGCAGAGCTAAGTTCGTCAGAAACAACTTGCTTTTTGCCAAAGCCTCAGAAGATGTGAGTTGGCTGTGGCATCAGAGATTATCCCATCTGAACTTCAAAAGTATGTCAAAGCTTATCTCTAAAGATCTAGTCACAGGCTTGCCAAAGCTAAGTTTTATCGAAGAAAGATCATGCAAGGCCTGTCAGCTTGGAAAATAAATAAGGAGCTTATTCAAAAGTAAGACAGTCGACTTCAATGATAGGCCACTGCAGTTGCTTCATATGGATCTATTTGGGCCTATCCTAACTGCCAGCCTTGGAGGTAAAAGATACTCACTGGTGATTGTAGATTACTACACCAGATTCAAATATGTATTCTTCTTAAGCTCTAAGGATGAAACTAACTCTCATCTGATCAAATTCTTCAAGCTGGTTATGAACGAGAAGGGAGAGCAAATCAAAGCAATAAAGAATAATTATGGAAGGGAGTTTGATTTTTTTAAGCTACATCAGTTCTGTGAAGATCATGAAATTTATCGTAATTTCTCAGCTCCAAGAACTCCACAACAAAATGGAATGGCTGAGAGAAAGAACAGAACGTTGATAGATCCATGAAGAACACTTCTAACAGCAGCTCGTCTCCTTGAATACTTTTGGGCTGAAGTTGTCAACACTGTCTACTACACTCAAAACAGATCTTTGATTCACTCTACGCTCAAGAAGACGCCCTACGAATTGTGGAGAGAAAGGAAGCCAAACATCAGTTACTTTCATATTTTTAGCTATGCGTGTTACATCTTTAACAATGACAAGAATTACCTGAAGAAATTCCAGTCCAAGTTAGACGAAGGGATATTCCTTGGATACTTTATAGAAAGCAAAACCTATAGAGTGTTCAACAAGAATTCATTGAGCGTTGAAGTTTCCATCCATGTTACCTTCAATGAATCTGACTTAGGCGAACCAAAGAAAACTGTACCATTCGATAAGATCGTAGAGCTGGACCCATTGATCACACAGTAGGAGAAACCTACAATCGGAGAAACTGAAGCCATAGAGCCAAACTCGACGATCGTAGTGCCATACCAGGAGATCGTAGAGCCTTTAGTTCCAGACATGGAGACTCTACGAATAAATGAAGTTACTGATCATGAACTAAATCTTGAAGGATTTAACAAGAAGGCACAATGACAGATGTTCCAACTGGAAGCAAATGGGCAAAAGATCACACCCAAGACCTGATTATTGGAGATCCCAATGTAAGAGTCAGGATAAGGTCTATTACTCAGAATGGATACTTTTTCCTAAGCTTTCTCTCTCAGATGGAGCCCAAAAAGATCGAAGAAGCTATGGAAGATTCAAGCTGGATTGAAGCTATGCAAGAGGAGCTGAATCAGTTTAAAAGAAGCAAAGTTTGGAGGCTAGTCCCAAGACAAGAGATCATCCAGTCGTTGGCACTAAATGGGTATTCAGAAACAAGATGGATGAAGTTGGTGTGATCACAAAGAATAAAACAAGACTAGTGGCCAAAGGATATTTGCAGGAAGAAGGGATCGACTATTATGAGACCTTTGCTCCTATTGCCAGATTGGAAGCCATCAGGATGTTCTTATCCTATGCATCCCACAAGAAGTTCAAAGTTTTTTAAATGGATGTCAAGAGTACATTTCTGAATTGAGAAATTCAAGAAGAGGTTTATGTAGAACAACCTCTAGGTTTTGTTAATCCAATTCTTTCTAATTATGTCTATAGATTAGATAAAACATTATATGGTTTAAAACAATCACCTAGGACATGGTATGAAACACTTACTAATTTTCTAATTAAAAATGGATTCACTAAAGGTAGGGTAGACACTACATTGTTCCTTAAGAAGCACAAGGATAAAATTTTATTGGTTTAAATTTATATAGATGATATTATCTTTGGCTCTACTGATGAAAAGTTATGTGAGATATTTGTCAAGTTAATGCAGAGTAAATTTGAGATAAGCATAATGGGTGAGCTGAACTTCTTTCTTGGACTTCAAGTGAAACAGACTAATGAGGGAATCTTCATCAACCAAGCCAAGTACATCAAAGATTTACTTAAGAAATATGGCATGAAATTAGCCACTCCCATGAAGATTTCAATGGCCTTTGTAACCAAACTTAACAAGGATAAATCTAGTAAAAGTATTGATATAGCTCAATATAGAGGTATGATAGGATCCCTCCTATATTTAGCTGCCAGTAGGCTAAATATTATGCTCTCTACTTATATTTGTGCTAGGTTTCAGGCTAACCCTAAGGAATCTCATTTAATTGTTGTTAAAAGGATTTTCAGATATCTCAAGGGTACTGGAAGCTATCGTTAACACTCCAAAATTAATACCTTACTTTTACTCTAACACAAGAATTAGTATAACAATAAGCAAGGATCGATCCCACAGAGAGTGATATGTTTTATATTTATCTTAGTGTTCTAGTAAAGATGGTGGTTTTGAGTTGATTAACTAAACTAACAAAAGTAAATTGATAAGAGTAATCAATGAATTAAAGTTTCAGTTCTTCAGTTCAGTTTCACTTTTTCACAACTATGAATTAACTAAGTATAACATTATTTATCCTTCAATGAAATTAATAACTCTAGATAACTGTAATTGCTAATTATCCGAAATTCCCCTTAGGTTTTAAATCTAATGTGACAATCGCCCCACTAGACCCTAACTATCATACAAACTAGAATTATCAGTCTAGATTTAATATAACAACATCATTAAGAATTAAGGAATTAGGTTATTCCAAGAAACAATCACACAATTATGGATTATTTAACTTGTCTTCTAATAATCATAACAATACTTAAAAGCTTGTCCATAATCATGTATTATTATTCACTACTTATGATCAGATACAATATCGTTTGCTTAATACTATATCTTAATCTAGCAGATGATATTAATCAAATTAATTTAATTGGCCACTTCAAATCAATCTAGTCAAATAACATACAATCAATTGAAACAAATTATCAGAATAAATCTCACACAAGAAGGAATAAATAATGAAAACTCAATCAAATCATTAATTATAAATAAGGTTCAACATCTATTAGAACTGAAAATAAAGAACTTAGCTCAACAAGCCTTCAATCTTGCTCCAAAACTAGGATTTTTAATTGTAGAAGATAGTGTCCCTAATTTCTGACTAAAAATATCTATTTATAGTCCTAAGATAATATCCTAGTACTCTAAGAAATAACAATCCAATTACAATTAGAATTCCTTGAAGAATAAAATCTGAAATTCAAAATTCCGACGAACTCACTGGGGCGAGTTCAATAAGCCTAGGGAACTCGCTGGGGCGAATAACTCCAAAGAAGATTTGACTAGGGCGAGTTTAATTGGCAGGGGCGAATTCTCAATTTGTGTAGAAAATCCAGTGTTTTCCTCTTTTTTTCCTTTAACCTCCATTTTCCTCTGAAATCAATAAATACCTTAATAAGTCCACATACACATAAAATATGTAATACAATCAAACATAAAGGAATCAAAATCATAGAATATTATGCACTCATCAAATTCCCCCACACTTAGTCTTTACACGTCCTCGTGTAAACCAAAAGAAAGGTCATGCTGAAATCAACTGAATTTTATTCAACCAAACTCTCAAAGGTTTTAAATCAATTTTCATCCATGAATATCAACACTAATCAACAGTAATTTGAGCAACGCTTCCTCAACCAATTCACAACAACAACCTCCTCGTTCCCCATCGAACATCTCTAAATCAAATTGGAATCACACAAATATCTCTCCTATTATCAACATAAATGCTCAACTCAGTTCATATGGAACACCAACTGTACACACTGACTCAATACTAAGAACATATTTTTTCTGCTATTCCTTTTTTCACTTAATAAGACCTCCAAATTCAAGTTCTTATAGGTGAGTGTATTTTGTGCTCCATCTCACACTATACATATTTTTTCTTTTGCAAGTGAATGCGTTTTACGCTCCATCCACTTATCTATATGTGTTTATGGGAGAGTGTATTTTACACTCCTTCTCAACCCACCACGTGATTTTTTATTTTTTCTTCCATCTTTTTATTCATTCTTTCTTCAATTCTTTTCTTTTCAACATTTTTTCCATTTTCTTTTCACATGGTCCTGTAAACATAATAAGTAGATAAACAATTCTAAATCATGAAATCAGTGCACATAGTCAGACCCCACATAAAACTCAGTCAAGTAAACATATATCTCATATTCAAGTACTCATGTAACACAAATTTAATCAAAATCACTCAATTATAGATCCTGACTCAATCGTTATCATTCATTAATCAATTAAGCATCAATCAAATTCTATCAATCAGAATCAATTTTCATACTATAAACATAACCTTTAAAAGCTTAGCCAAAGAAAACTAGTTTTTTTTATTAGGGAAGAAAAAAAATTTAAAATTTTGAAGCAATTTTAAGGTAGTGTATAAGCTAAAAACAAATTAACCTAAACCAAAACCCCTCCCCCACACTCAAACCTTACATTATCCCCAACGTAAGAAAATTATGCAAATAAGAAACAACTAATTAACATGCAACTATAAAATAAAAGGGATAGAAAATCAAATCTGAATTCGTGGGTTGCCTCCCAAGCAGCGTATTTGTTTAACATCGTTAGCCCGACGTCGATCTCCTTAATCCTCATAATATTGATTCACCAAATCCACCATCTCAACATTCTCCATTTAGTATCCTTCATATAAGGGTTTGAGCCAGTGGCCATTTACTTTTAATATCTTTCTTGTTCTTGGATTTTGAATATCTATAGCACCATGAGAAAAAATATTAGAAACAATAAATAGACCTTCCCAACGAGAACACAACTTACCTGGAAATAATATTACCCTTGAATTGTAAAGGAGAACTTTTTGTCCAACAGTGAAAGTCTTCCTCAAAATCTGCTTATCATGGAAAGCTTTTGTCTTAGCCTTGTACAGTTTAGAACTCACATATGAATCATTCCGCAATTCCTCTAGCTCTTGTCACTGTAACTTCCTATGGACACCAGCTTGATCAAAGCTCATATTGCACTACTTAATTGCCCAGAAAGCTTTGTGTTCTAGCTCCACAAGTATATGATATGGTTTCTCAAACACTAGCCTATAAGGTGGCATACCAATGGGAGTTTTGTATGCCATCTTATATGCCCAAAATGCGTCTTCTAGTCTCAGACTCTAATCTTTTCTGTTCGGCTTGATGACTTTCTCTAGAATGGACTTCACCCCATAGTTAGATACCTCATCCTAGCCATTGCTTTGTGGATGATAAGATGTAGAAATCTTATGCATCACATTATATTTTCTAAAAAGTGCGACTAGCATTCTGTTGCAAAAGTGAGTTCCTCTGTCGCTAATGATGGCTCTAGGAGTTCCAAACTTGACAAATATGTTAGATTTGACAAAATCTGCAATAACTTTAGAATCATTAGTCCTAGTGGCTTTATCTTCCACCCACTTAGAAACATAGTCAACAGACAACAGAATGTAAATATTACCATAAGATGCAAGAAAAGGTCCCATAAAATTAATACCCAAAGATCAAAAATCTCAACAATTAAAATGGGGTTTTGTGGCATTTGATTTCTACTTGATATGTTTCCTGTCCTTTGACAATTTTCACATGATTTACAAAATAGATAAGAGTCTTTAAAAATTATAGGCCAAAATAAACCACATTCTAAAACCTTATGAGTTGTTCTTTTAGGTCTAAAATATCCTCCACAAGCATAAGAGTGACAGAAAGTTAGAATAGACAAAAATTTATCATCTAGTCAGCACACAATTTCTATAAATATTGCATCACTTTTAAGCTTTTCTTTCTGGGATTTGGAAAACTCACTAGGATTGTAAGCACTCACTAGATAATTCACTATATCAGCATACCAGGGTACAGACTCATTAATGGAAAATAAATGCTCATCTGAGAAAAAGTCCTGCAATGGTAAAGCTTCCTCATCTTTGATCAGTCTACTCAAGTGATCCACCACCAAGTTGTCTGCTCCTTTTTTATCTCGAATCTCCAGATCAAATTCTTGTAGCGGTAGAATCTATCGTATGATTCTCGGTTTGGATTCCCTCTTGGTGAGCAAATACCTGAGAGCAGCATGGTCAGAATAAACTATAACTTTAGTACCAAGTAGATAAGTTCTAAACTTTTCTAAAGCAACAATAATAGATAAAAGTTCTTTTTCAAATCTAAGTCACATTCAATGTTCTAGAGGAATAGTAGATGGCATGGACAACTTTGTCAACTCTTTGGCCCAAAATAGCTCATATTGCATAGTTGTTGGCATCGCACATGATCTCAAATGGTAAACTCCTATTTGGTGGTTGTATCACCGGTGCTGAGGTTAATAGTTTCTTCAATTTAGTAAACGCCTCCTTGCACTCATCATCAAACTAGAATTCCACATCCTTTTGTAGCAACTTACACAACGACAAAGCTATTTTGGAGAAGTTCTTGATAAATCTCTGATAGAAACCTGCATGTCCAAGAAAAGAACGAATCTCCTACATACTTATGAGATAAGGCAAAGCAGTAACAATATTTATCTTAGTTTTATCAACTTCTAATCCTCTAGTCGAAACAACATGTCTAAGAACTATACCTTTCTCTACCATAAAGTGACATTTTTCCTAATTAAGAACAAGATTAATCTTTAAGCATCTATCAAGCTCACAATTTAAATTGTCTAAATAGGCAAGAATCACCATGTATCGTGAAATCATCCATAAAGACCTCAGTGCAATTTTCTAAAAGATTTGAGAAAATTCTTACCATACATCTCTGAAAAGTACTTGAGGCATTACACAGTCCAAAAGACATCCTATGCAAAGGTACCGAATGGACAAGTGAATGTGGTCTTCTCCTGGTCTTCTAGTGCAATCACAATCTGGTTATAACATGAAAAACCATCTAGGAAGCAGTAATAAGCACGACCCACTAGTCTTTCTAACATCTGATCAATGAAAGGAAGGGGAAAATAGTCTTTTCTAGTTACAGCATTTAACTTGCTGTAGTCAATACACACTCTCCATCCTGTTTGCATTCTTGTCAGCACCAGTTCATTATTATCATTCTCGATAACTGTTATTTCAGATTTCTTTGGCACTACCTATACTGGACTCACCCATTGACTGTCTGAAATGGGGTAGATTATTCCTGCATCAAACAATTTCAGCACCTCTTTCTTCACTACCTCCATCATGGGTGGATTCAGTCTTCTTTGTGCTTCTCGCATTGGTTTGACTCCTTCCCTAATAAGATTTTATGCATGAACATAGCAGGGTTTATACCTTTTATGCCCGCTATAGTCTAACCAAATACTGTTATGTGGTGCCTTAAGACTCTTAGCAATTTTTCCTCGTGTACCTTGGTCAGATTGTTGGCGATGATCACCAGTAGTGTATTTTCTTTTCCTAAATATGCATACTTCAAGTGTGATGGTAATTGTTTTAATTCCAAGGTAAGGGCCTGTACAACAGAGGATAATAGCTTCTTGTGAGTATCAGGTAATGGAATGGAAAATACTGCATACTTGTCTGAAATTTTTGGCAATAACTGCAATGCAGCTAATGTATCCTTCAATTTCTGATTTTGCCTAATTTCTTCTTCTTTCTCCAATTCTAAGTTGTTTCTGATGGCAACCTCTAAGCTTTCCTTATGAACTTGTTCGAAAGATTTCTGCACTAAAGAGTCAATCACATCAATAGCATAAATATGATTAATATCACTAGGGTACCTCATGACTTCATATATGTTAAATTGTATCTTTTCCCTATCGAACTCCATGGTCAAGGTCCCATTGTACACATCGATCATTGTTCGTGCTGTTTTCAAAAATAGCCTTTCTAATAGAATATGAGCAGGATTTGGAGATGTGTCATCCTTCATATCCACAATGTAGAAATCTGTAGAAAATATCAACTCATTCACCTGTACCAAGACATCCTCAATTACCCCTTCGGGGTAAGTATTAGTACTTTCAGCCAATTGGATAATAACACCAATATTTTTCAAAGGATCTAGATTTAAAGAAGAATAAATAGACAATGGCATGACATTTATTGAAGCTCCTAAATCTAGCATAGCTTTTTCAAATATGATATTACCTATCTTGTAGGGAATGGTAAACATGCCTAGATCCTTATACTTAGGGAGCATTTTTCTTTGGAGAACTGTCGAAACATTCTCTCCAATAATGACTCTTTCATCATCTTTCAATTTTCTTTTGTTAGTGCAATTCTTTCAAAAATCTAGCATACCTTGGCATTTGCTTGATTGCATCAATTAAGGGAATATTTACCTCTACTTTCCTAAAAGTCTCCATGATCTCCTTCTCTTGTTCATCTTTCTTTGACGTTCTCGGATTCCAGGGAGGAAATGGTAAAGGATTAGTCTTCAACTGAATAGAAGGGTTAGGTTTACCTTTGATTTTCCTGTCTCCTCCTTGGTTTTGTCCTCATCAAGTTCAACAGTAACTTTTGGTTCATCCAACTGCTTCTTACTCCTCAATGTTATCGCGCTTGCATTCTCTCTCGGGTTGACAACAGTTTGAGATGGTAACTTTATGGAGCCTTGAAAATCCAATCGACCAATAGTTGTCGCCAGCTAACCCATTTAATTTCTTAGATCCTTAATGGAATTTCTTATCTCTTATTAGAACTGCTGTGTTTGGCTCATAATAGGTCTTAAACATGTCCTCGAGAGATGTTCCTGAGGTAGCAGGTGCTCCTTGTTTAGGTGGATACTGAGGTTGAGCTAGTTGATAACCTTGTTGCCTAGGTGGTAAAACGCCTTACACTGGTGGTCTATTTCCTTCATAACTCAAGTTGGGATGATCTCTCCATCCTGGATTGTACATGTTTGAGTAGGGATCATACTTGTGCTGGGGTTGTCCTGGAAAATCTCCTACTACATTAGCTTGTTGAACATTCTCATCATCTTGCAATGTTGGGCATGCATCTGTGGTGTGACTCGACTGTAAACAAATCCCACAAGCCTTTACAACTGGCATATTTCCTGCAGCAATCTGTCTAACCATAGTAGTTAAGTCAAAAATCTGTTGCTCAAGATTACTTGTGCTTACTTTATTTACCCTTTTTGGTGCATGATCATTCCTTGTTCCATACTGCTGTGAGTTAACTGCCATATTCGCAATCAGATTTCTTGCAGCCTTCGGTGTCTTGTCTACCAGTGCTCCTCCACTAGTAGCATCGATCATACTCCTATCCATCGGTACAAACCCCTCAAAGAAATATTGAATCAGGTGTTGATCATCGATATGGTGGGGTGGACAGCTAGAGCACAACTTCTTGAATCTCTCCCAATACTCATAAAGAGTCTATCCATTAAACTGTTGGATGCCGCATATCTCATTCCTTATGTTAGCCACTCTTGAAACAGGAAAGTACTTTTTCAAGAACAGCCTCTTCATATCGTTCCATGACTGTATTGATCTGGAGGGAATATAATACAACCAATCCTTTGCTAAATCAGCCAGTGAGAATGAAAAAGCTCTAAGCTTGATTTGTTCCTCTGTAATCCCTTGTGGTTTCATAGTGGAACACACCATGTGGAACTCCTTTACGTGGTTGTATGGATCTTCACCTGTGAGACCACGAAAAATAGGCAAAAGGTGAATTAGTCCTCATTTTAATTCAAAAGCAACAGTTAAATTAGGATATTCAATGCACAAAGGTTGTTGGTTCAAATTAGGAGTTATCAACTCCTTCAAAGTCCTGTTATTATTGGGTGCAGTCATCTTCTCTTCTTCTGAATCACTGGATAAATTGTTCGAAAGCAGTTTAAGTGCTATGCTAAGGCTAGGTGATGGAACTTCGTCTGAATCTGCAGTGGTGTTTCGGGATTGACGAGCTTCCTTCCTCAACCTGCATGCAATTTTCTCTATCTCTAGATCAAATTTCAATTTAAGAGAGTGAGAGTATCGAGTCATAAACTGAAAAATAAAGAAAATAAGGTATAAATAAAAACAATTAACACTCTTCGGCAACGACGCCAAAATTCGCTAAAATTTGGAAACTATCGTTAACACTCCAAAATTAATACATTACTTCTACGCTACTAACACAAGAATTAGTATAACAATATGTAAGGATCGATCCCACAGAAAGTGGTATGTTTTATATTTATCCTAATGTTTCTAGTAATGATGGGGTTTTGAGTTGATTAACTAAACTAACAAAAGTAAATTGATAAGAGTAATCAATGAATTAAAGCTTCAGTTCAGTTTCACCTTTTCACAACTATGAATTAACTAAGTATAACACTATTTATCCTTCAATGAATTAATAACGCTAGATAACTGCAATCGCTAATTATCCGAAATTCCCTTTAAATCTAATATGACAATCGCCCCACTAGACCCTAACTATCATACAACCTAGAACTATCAGTCTAGATTTAATATAACATCAGCATTAAGAATTAAGGAATTAGGTTATTTCAAGCAACAATCACATAATTAGGGATTATTTAACTTGTCTTCTAATAATCAAAATAATACTCAAAAGCTTGTCCACAATCATGTATTATTATTCGCTACTTATGATCAGATACAATATCATTTACTTAATACTATATCTTAATCTAGAAGATGATATTAATTAGATTAATCTAATTGGTCACATCAAATAAATCCAGTCAAATAACATGCAATCAATTGAAACAAATTATCATAATAAATCTCACACAAGAAGAAATAAATAATAAAACTCAATCAAATCATTAATTATAAATAAGGTTCAACATCCCTTAGAACTGAAAATAAAGAACTTAGCTCAACATGCCTTCAATCTTGCTCCAAAACCGTTTTAAATTGTAGAAGATAGTGTCCTTAATATCTAACTAAAAATATCTATTTATAGTCCTAAGATAATATCATAATACTATAAGAAATAATAATCCAATTACAAATAGAATTCTTTGAAGAATAAAATCTGAAATTTAAAATTTCGATGAACTCGTTGGGGCGAGTTCAATAAGCCTAGGGTACTCGCTGGGGCAAATCATTCCAGAGAAGATTTGGCTGGGGTGAGTTTAATTGGTTGGGGCGAGTTTAATTGGCATGGCGAATTCCCAATTTGTGTAGAAAATTAAGTTTTTTCCTCTTTTCTTCCTTTAAGCTCCATTTTTCCCTGAAATCAATAAATACCTTAATAAGTCCACATACACATAAAACATGTAATAAAACCAAACATAAAGGAATTAAAATCATAGAATAATATACACTCATCAGGTACTACATATTTTGGACTGTGGTATCCTAGAGAGTATCCCTTTGATCTAATTGGGTATTCAGATACAGATTTTGTAGTATGCAAGATTTACAGGAAAAACATTAGTGGTACATGTCAACTGCTAAGGAATAGGTTTGTCTCATGGTTCAGCAAGAAGCAAAACTCAATGTCAACTTCAACTGCAGAAGCTGAGTACATTGCTGCTAGTAGCTGCTGTGCTCAAATTTTGTAGATGAAGAATTAGTTGGCTGACTATGGGTTTGAGTTTAAATCTATTTTTATATAGACATCAGATACCATTTTATTAGAAATCATATGCAAATTAGAGGGAAGTGATATAAAGTCTTTTTAAATTTTTAAATTTGACTTTTACTATTCATTTTACAATCTGAGATCAAAGATTTCAAAACTTTCTCTATCTTTGGAGCCCTAGTTTTCAATATATAAAAAACTCAGACACTTTTAGTTCACATCTCTTCAAAGAAAATGGCAAGCTATCAAGTTATCACCGGAAACTAGCTATGCTTCGATAAGTTTGGAGATGCAGAGAAGAAATTCAGATATATTCTCGTGTTGGTGTAAAAAACTAAATTCTTAGAGATTCTGGCTACCAACACAAATATCTACACAAAATTGGTAGATGAGTTCTTCTTTAATGCTGGTTACTCTGAAGAAGTCCTTACTTCAAAGGGGAAGAGGTCTACTCTAAGTATTGAAGTGACGAAGTTGTGCCATCTTCATGAATCAGGCAATCACCTCTTTTGAAGATGTTGATGTGAAGGAGGGTCTAAAGCGCATGGGTTACAAAAAAAAACCCATAGCTAAAAGGAATTAAGAAGGAATTCCCCTAGTAGTTCGAGTTTCTTATGTGGGAAAGTGTATTTTGTGCAAGGACTCGACTCATGACTCTGTTATTGAGCTACAAGATCATGACTGCAATTGTCATGAAGATGGAGATAAATTTTGGCGCCATCTTCATAGACTAGATCGCCAAGTGGGTAAATGATGCTGAAAAGAAAAAAGTGGCAGGCAAGCCAGTGCCGAAAATGTTCTATGGGTAGTTCATCAACATCGTCTTGAATAAAAGGATGAAAAAACTTATTGGGGATACAGAAGGTGAAGCCTTAAATGTCAACAAAAAGATCAACCCAAAGCTCTTCGACAACTAGAAGAAAAACCCAGTTGAGATTCTTCGGTCAAGGCTTTCAGAAGGCAGTGACAGAACCATCATTGAAGTTCAGAAGCCTGCCAAGACCAAGGCAAAGAGAAAGGTTAATGCTATTAAGGAAGAAGCCTCTCAAGGGTCTGCTGCCATTCAAGTTTATGAAGTTTTAGCTTCCATAGCAGGGCAGCCTCCTCAAAAGAACAAAAAGGTAGATGAAAGAAAAAAGATTCCCAAGGACTCTCCAGTCGAGCAAAGAGAGATTGAGACGAGGGAACATGTGAAACAGTCTGTCATGATCCCTCAGCCTATAAAGAAGGGATTGCGAGGCAAACGTTTAAAGACAACATCAAGTGGGCCTCCTCCCTAAACTCAAAGAAATCAAGCTAAGACTCCGATCATAGAGCATCCCATCTCTCCGATCGCAGAGCCACATGAAGCAACTAATGATAAAGAGACGGCCTCAGAGCCCGAGCCAAGAAAAGAAGAAATGATGGCTGAGACAGTTGATGAGCCCGGGCCACTTATTGGTGATGAGACGGCTGTGATGGCTTATGCGCAGGAGCCACAAGAAGATGATACTGAAATGGTTGTGAAGGTTACAAATCCTGAGCCAAAGAAGAAGAAGAAGAAATTGATAGAAATGGTGGAAAAGAAGGGAAATAGTAAAAAGAAAACCCCGGAGGCAGCTCAATCTCCTAAGGCTATCTTTAAGGGGGAGGAGCAAGCTCAACACTTGAATTCTGCCGATGATTCTCTTATTCTTACGAAGATCATTCAATCTATCGCTGAGGACATCGGAAGAGAAACCACCCCTATTGTTATCAAACCTGAAGATCCTGGTTCTGAGGGGGAACAACCAGAGCCTACTTAAAGACCCTCTTTAAAATCTATAGAGATAGAGGCGGGGCTAAAGCGAGTAGTGATTCTTGGAAAGGAGATTCCAGAAGTCTCACACTGTCTCCCTGATGAGTTCATTGGAACAGAGGCAGGGCGAAAGTATGTCATAGGCACCAGAGGTATGCTCTACAACTGCTACTCAAACTTAGAAATAGATAGAAGGACCACCATCTTTGATCCCGATGGTGACCAACTGTTCTATTTCATGTCTTTAATACCATCAGTGAGAGCAGTAATATGGGGAGATCGGAGCTTCATCAGATGGAATTTCTCTAGATTTCCAAATCTAAAGCTGGTGGCCCAAAATTTTCCAAGTGTTCTCAAGTATGCAACAAAACCATTTGTTATGAGCCCTCATTTTCTTCATATACATATAATAAGGTAACTTTCATTCCAAATTCTTTATTCTTTATTCATACTCCTTCTCCATTCTTTTCTTGCTATGACGAAATCGTAGAGTCCCCCTCTACGATCTCTGTGCAGCCCTCTACTCTTTTAAGTCATTCCCAGATCGTGGAGTCTCAATACCCCACGATCGATATAAATAATACTACTAACTCTCCGGTCATAGAGTTCCAACACTTTACGGTCAATATACAAACTTCTAACCCCCTGATCGTAGAGTCCCAACACCCTACAATCGATGTACATAATACTAGCTCCCCAAAACATACCTCTGCTATAGCTACTCTTGCACATACTTTAGATTCAGATACAACTTTCTCACCTATAAATACTATATAACTCGATATACCCTCAACTTTCTATATAGATATAC
The DNA here is from genome assembly GCA_034770075.1 of Aralia elata. Lineage (NCBI taxonomy): Eukaryota > Viridiplantae > Streptophyta > Magnoliopsida > Apiales > Araliaceae > Aralia > Aralia elata. The sequence goes on along the minus strand of CM068385.1, from coordinate 10,120,415 downwards.
CTTCCTTTTCCAGCAATTAATATTTTGATCTTACCCTTACTATCTTAAATATCTCTTGGAGTGATAAGGTTGGATCTGAAGCTTTATTGGAACAAATCCTTTAGTTTGTCTTAGTTATCCCCTCCAAACCCCAACTGGTTAACTTGATGGACATCATTGCTGATGATCTCAATGAAGATCTTGAAGAAACATTAACTACGATATAGAAACGCTTGGCCAAAATTTTGAAAACTGCATCCAAAGTGCCTAAAGAAATGGGAAAAGAGTTTGGAAAGAAAATGAAAGATATGTTAAAAACCATTTCTGAAAATCTCCAGAAGAGGGATGAGATCTTCCTAAAGCAAATTGCAGATCATAAAGAAACAGTTCTCTCTCTCTAGAAATAAAATGAAAACATTATCAAGCTCTTCATTGATAAAGTTTTTGAGCTAAGCTCCTCCCTAAACGAGTTCAAGAGCATAGTAATGCAATAAATGGATCATACAGATAATGCTTTTGCTCATATAGATAACGTTTTTTCTAATACAAATAATGTTATGACACTTGTGCATCAGCAACGAGAATAAGTTGAAGCCAGGTTGCAAGAGAATAGAGATGACATAGCCATGTCTTGAGACCAAAATGTAAGAGCTTGTTCAAAGTGTTAGACAACTCTCTGAAGAATTTAATGCTCTAAACCAAGGCCGAAATGCTGCCAAAAAAGGGGAGAGATCAAGTAAAGGGGAGACAGGGGAAATGAGACGAGCTCCACAACAAACATCAATTTAACTTCCATCCTCAATAGCACCTCAAGCACTCCCCATTGATCGTGGTCATTCCTCTTCTTCAAGGCGTGAGTCATCAAGTACAGGAACTCCTACTAGTACGCAACTCCTACCGGGTGACCCAATGTACATTAATAGAAATCTTCAAGGGGTGCACATTGAAGGGGAAGAAAGATTTAACATGTTTGATCCCCAATGGATTTAATGGAGGAGATTCAAAGAAGAGATGTTGAAGCCAAAGAAAGATATAGAAAGCATGTGGAAGCTTAAAAAAGAGATCTCCATAAGTATAAAAGGGGGAAGATATAGGTAAATATAGAGGTATACAATATATATAAATTCTTTATAAACTTGACTGTTGTAAATTTTCTAAACTCTCTGTACAATTCTTTATTCATATCAATAAATTCATCTCTTTGATCTAGAAATACAATTTCCTACTTTATATTAAGTCATATTTACTTTTAAATTACTTTGCATAATAAAATTGATGAATGCTCTGAAACTAATGGTTTAGTCATCATCAAATAGGGAAAGATTGTTAGGAACTGTATGTTTAAATTTGATGATGTGATATTACTAATGTATATTTTTTAGTAGTTTTTGTAAAGTCCTTAATAAGTTTATGATGTATAAGGACTTGGAATAGAAATATTAAACTTATTAGGTTGATCTTATAAGCTGAATTTATGTATAGATGATATGATCAAATCGATCGTATAGTCAAGTTAAACGATTGTAAAGCTACTCTAACATTTCGTAATGTTAGTAATGATCGCAGAGTAAGCTATGCTTTCGTAGAGTATCAAGTGTTAGATCTCAGAGTCTGCCAGAAGTTTGCAGAGTTAAGTTAAGACAGCAGAGTCTGCAGAAAGATCGTAGAGCTCACTTAAAGATTGTAAAGTAAAGCAAAGATCATAGAGTTCGCTCTAAGATCGTATAATGAAGTCAAGATCGCATAGTCTACTCAAGGATAGTAGAGTTATCATTATAGAAAGCCAATCGTAGAAAGCACATCGTAGAGTGTCTCTCTATTCGTAGAGCAGAATGTATAGTACAGAACGTTGGGTGGATCAAGTCCAGACTCTACGTTCTTCATGAAACTCTACGATCAACCAATCTCGTAGAGCTTGTCAGGTTTGTCATGAGACTGACAATAAGGAGCCTTGTAGACTAAAGATTTTAAGATGTTTGTCAATCATTCCTAATTCAAATAGAAGATCAGATAGTGTTGTATCTAACCGCTAGATTGGATATGTGATATCACTCTCAAGTGGTAGGTGAATTTATAGTTTGATGTGACCAGTTAGAGCCGAAAGTAAGTTGATACATTCACCTTAGAAGTTAACTTCAAAGAACTTCTAGGCTCATTGCATTAAATGCACAAAGACAACTCTCCCACGAAAAGATCTCAAGGAAGTCTATAAAAGGGCAAAGAGATTCAAGTCAATAGTACGAATCATAAATCATCAAGTTGATTCTCTGCCAAAAGATCAAGAGCTCAACTCTATGATTCAAGAACAAATCATTCTACTGCTAAGTACTTAAGAACTCAAGCTCATTGCAACTTAGCAGCACCTCAAAAAATGAACTTAACAACTGTGATTCGATTGTCTAAGTGACATTATTCCAAGTCTTAGTGACTTGAAAATTTTTAAGTGAACTGGTCTAAGTGACCTTTGTCTTAGTGATATCTGTCGAGATTAAGTGACTCGAAGGAATCTTAGTGATTCAGCGATGAGGACATCCATAATCCAGAAACCCGTGACACAACCCGAGAAGACCCATTGCAATTGCCACTTGGACCCGTTACTAGAGCCCGAGCTAAAACCTTCAAAGACGGACTTAACGGGATGATCCGTAAACTATGGAACGAGATTGGATCAAGTATAGAAGTTATGGAAGTGGAGTCCAAGCGTTTGAAACCTGTAAACATGTTACGAATGGACGTAGCGATCAAAACGATGAAAGAAAACCGTTTGCATGAAGCAGGCTAGCTCGCCCCGGCGAGCTTTTACAGGCCAATTTTCTCGCTCCGGCGAGAGGCTCACCCTGACGAGGTTTTTATAATACAAAACTCTCGCCCCGGCGAGAATTTTCAATGCAATTTTCTCGCCCCGGCGAGAACCTCCTGGATGCAATTTGTTATTTTTTTGACTTTCTTGATTTTCGAACCTTCTTTCATCCAAAACATGATATCAGCATTTAGGATCAATTACGTGTGTTCTGATTGCAACATTTTCATATTTGTGTGCTTGTATTTCAAAGAGTGTGTGCTTCTAGAAGCTTCTAGTTTGTTTCTAAAACTAGTATAAATAGGTGCTATTGTAAACTTGAATTCATTCATTAATATTCAGATTATCATCATTATTATGAGATTGTTCTTTTCTTGTGGTTCTTGAGAATTCCTAAGTATTCCTTAGTTTTCTTTGATATTCATATTCGACTTATCATACAACCAATCATAGTTGTGTGTGGCGTCTTCTACCGCATCAATCGTCGATTGTACCAAGATTACCGCTTCAACATAAGCGAGGGGTCGCGGTGTTGTTGGTGTCCATCCTACGCAAACTTCATTTGCAAGCAATGTACCAAGATTACCGTCTACATATAGGCGAGGGGTTAAGGTGTTGCAAGCTATCCATCCTATCAACTTGTTAGAAACGATCCGGGCGACGACCACCTCACGCAAGCGTGCCGTGGAGTCTATCATTTGGTATCAAAGCTAGGTTTCCTATCAAGTTACTTATCTTTACTTTTGTTGTTGAATTATAGTAAAAAAAAAACTGCATAAAATTATATATAGCAGAAAATTTGTATTGTTGAATTGCTATCATTGGGATTTTCATTTGCAAGAATCATATTTGGCGGTTGGAAGTCTTGTGAAGAGTCGTACTTTCTATATTGTGTTCTTGATAAGTTATTATTGGATTGTAATTAGAGAATTGAGGTAATATTTGTGAGAATTCAAAAGGAACCTATTAGTGAGAACTACGAGCGGAAAAAGGCAAGAGTAGTAAGTTTAATTGAGGATAAAAGCCTAATTGTGTGATACACGAGCGTTTCCTATTTGTGTGATATATTGTTTGAGTGAAACACGTAAGGGAGTGGTGAGGAACTATTTTTCTACTAATCTTTGTTTTGCAGGAAATATGTCTAACACAAGAGATAAGACAATTGAAAATGAACCTTCTACATCAAATTTTGACCCAAAACTCATGATGGAGGCTATGATGAAAGAATTTTCTAGACAATTGGGAATGGCTATGGAGCAAGTGCATGATCGCATCGATCAATTGAGTGACACTCGAGGGGAACGAACTCAAATCCCTCCGGGTGGGCGTCCAAAAGGAAAGACCCAACAAAAGGAAGCAAGGCTAGAGGAGACAAATTACTATGATGAAAGGTTTAGTGAGGAAGAGGATCGAGAAACTGACTTTATCCCTAGGGGATATTTTGCAAAAGATAGAGGCGGACGAAATCGAGAGGACAACAATCTTGATAGCATCAAAATGAAAATTCCCACATTCCAAGGCAGAAGTGACCCCGAGGCTTACTTAGATTGGGAGAAGAAAATGGAGTGGATCTTTGATTGTCACAACTACTCGGATCTCAAGAAAGTTAGAATTGCAGCTACCGAATTTTCAGACTATGCAGTTGCTTGGTGGGATCAATTAATGACCAGCCGAAGGAGGTGCAGAGAACGTCCAATAGAGACTTGGGCAGAAATGAAAGCTGTAATGAAAAAGAGGTTTGTCCCAAGCCATTACTATCGAGATCTGTTTCGAAACTTACAAAATTTGAGACAGGGAAGCAAGAGTGTGGAGGACTACTTCAAAGAGATGGAGATGCTAATGTCTAGAGCTGACATCGACGAGGATAATGAGGCAACCATGGCCCGATTTTCGGCAGGTTTAAATTGGGATATTGCAGATTTGGTGGAGCGTCAACATTATGTGGTATTGGAAGACATGGTGCACATGGCTATCAAAATAGAGAAGCAACTTAAGAGGAGAGGTGGCCAACGAACAAATCTTACCACAGGTTCATCATGGAAAGCCAATAATGTGAAGCGTGAGGAAAAGCCAACTGTTTTCAAACCAAAGCCAGAAATCAAGCAAGGAACGGCTACTCAAGTAGTGCAAGGTAAAACTAATACACCTTCTACTAGTCGTAATCGAGATATTGTATGTTTTAAATGTCAAGGCAGGAGACATATTACAAATCAATGCCCAAATTAAAGAACTATGTTATTGCTTGATAATGGGGATTTGGAGACCGAGGAAGAAGATAGTGACAATGACTCTATGCCACCATTGGAGGAAGATAGAGAGGTTGCTATGCATGGCGAAGTGTTGGTCACACGGAGGATGCTTAGCACACAGGCAAAAGAAGAAAGCATCGAGCAAAGAGAGAATCTGTTTCATACTAGATGCATGGTAAATGGTAAGATTTGTTGTGTTGTAATTGATGGTGGGAGCTGTACAAATGTAGCGAGCATCACAATGGTAGAGAAATTGGGACTTACAACATCCAAACACCCTCACCCATACCGATTGCAGTGGCTCAATGACAGCGGCGACATCAAAGTTACCAAGCAAGTATCCGTGCCATTTACAATTGGGAAGTGTGTTGATGAGATCCTTTGTGATGTAGTTCCTATGCAGGCAGGTCATTTACTACTTGGGAGACCTTAGCAGTTCGATCGGCGAGTAAAACACGACGGTTTTACTAATGAGTACTCCTTTGTTCACAATCAAAGAAAAGTTACCTTGTGTCCTATGTCACCAAAACAAGTGCATGAGGATCAAATACACTTATAGAGAGATCATGAGAAGAAAACAAAAGAGAGAGAAAAAAAGAAAGAAGAGAGAAAAACAAACATTTTTGCAAAAAGGAGTGATGTAAGGCGAGCTTTGGACTCTAAAAAGCCAATGATTATACTTCGGTATAAGGAGGCACTTTTAAATACGTTAATAATCCTTCTTTGCCTAGTGTTGTTTCTGCTCTTTTACAGGATTATCAGGATGTATTTCCCGAGGAACTTCCACAAGGATTACCGCCAATTCGGGGAATTGAGCATCAAATTGACTTTGTTCCAGGCGCGACCATTCCAAATCGCCCGGCATATCGAAGCAATCCCGAGGAAACAAAGGAATTGCAAAGGCAAGTTGATGAGCTAATAGACAAAGGTTTTGTGAGGGAAAGCATGAGTCCATGTGCGGTTCCTGTTATTTTAGTACCTAAGAAAGATGGGAAGTGGCGTATGTGCATTGATTGTCGAGCGGTAAATAACATCACGGTAAAATATCGGCATCCCATTCCTAGGTTAGATGACATGTTAGATGAATTGCATGGATCTTGTGTGTTTTCTAAAATTGACTTAAAGAGTGGCTATCATCAGATTTGAATGCATGAAGGGGATGAATGGAAAACTGCTTTTAAAACAAAATATGGGTTATATGAGTGGTTAGTCTTACCTTTTGGTTTAACTAAAGCTCCTAGCACGTTCGTGAGACTAATGAACCATGTTTTGCGTTCCTTCATTGGAAAGTTTGTAGTTGTCTACTTTGATGATATCTTAATCTATAGCAAAGATTTAGTTGAGCATGCATTGCATATTAAATCTGTCCTGGATGTGCTTCGAAAAGAAAAATTGTATGCTAATATGGACAAATGCACATTTTGTACGGATCGAGTTGTGTTCCTTGGTTTTGTTGTGAGTACACAGGGAGTACAGGTTGACGAAGAGAAGGTGCGTGCAATCCAAGAATGGCCAACTCCTACTAATGTCAGTCAAGTTCGTAGTTTTCATGGACTCGCGAGTTTCTATAGACGGTTTGTAAGGAATTTCAGCGAAGTCACAACACCACTCACCGAAGTAATCAAAAAGAGTGTAGGATTCAAGTAGGGTGATGCACAGGAAAAAACGTTTAATTTGATTAAAGAAAAATTGACTAACGCTCCTTTACTTGTATTGCCAAATTTCACTAAAACTTTTGAAATTGAATGTGATGCTTCAAGTTTAGGCATTGGAGCTGTGTTGATGCAAGAAGGAAAACCCGTTACATATTTCAGTGAAAAATTGAGTAGCTCAGCTTTGAACTATCCTACCTATGACAAGGAGTTATATGCCTTAGTTCGATCTTTGGAGACTTGGCAACATTACCTGTGGCCTAAGGAATTTGTGATTCACACGGATCATGAATCATTGAAATATTTGAAAGGCCAACACAAGTTGAACAAGAGACATGCACGATGGATGGAGTTCATCGAGACATTCCCGTATGTCATTCGGTATAAGCAAGGTAAGGAGAATGTCGTTGCCGACGCTCTCTCAAGAAGGTATGTGTTGTTAAATACTCTCGACACAAAATTACTTGGTTTTGAACAAATCAAATAATTGTATGTTAATGACCATGATTTCTGTGAAGAGTTTAAAATTTGTGAAAAGAATGTTGTAGGTAAGTACTTCAAGATGGATGGATTCTTGTTTCGTGAGAATCGATTGTGTATATCTGCAAGTTCTTTACGTGAACTATTGGTTCGTGAATCACATGGAGGAGGTTTGATGGGACATTTTGGTGTTGATAAGACCTTATCTGTATTAAAAGAACATTTCTACTGGCCCCATATGAAACGAGATGTGGAACGAATTTGTGATAGGTGCATTACCTGTCGTCAAGCTAAATCTCGTGTTCAACCCCATGGGTTATACACACCATTGCCAATTTCGAGTGAACCTTGGATTGATTTGTCTATGGATTTTGTATTGGGATTACCTAGATCTAAGTATGGTCATGATTCTATATTTGTGGTCGTAAATAGATTTTCAAAAATGGCACACTTCATTCCATGTCATAAAACTGATGATGCATCCCATATTGCTGATTTATTCTTTAGAGATATTGTGCGTCTGCATGGCATGCCCCAAACAATTGTTTCGGATAGAGATGCTAAGTTCTTGAGCTACTTTTGGAAAACTTTGTGGTGTAAACTAGGAACTAAACTGTTGTTTTCAACTACTTGTCATCCACAAACTGACGGTCAAACGGAAGTAGTAAATAGGACTCTATCTGCATTATTAAGGGCTATCATTAATAAGAATATTAAGCTTTGGGAAGAATGTTTACCCCATGTTGAGTTTTCTTATAATAGGTCTGTCCACTCGGCTACTAAATTCTCACCTTTTGAAATTGTGTACGGTTTTAATCCTTTAACACCATTGGATTTAGCACCTTTACCTATTTCTGAGTATACTAACATGGATGGCAAAAACAAGGCTGATTTTGTTAAACAGATACATGAGAAGACAAGGCTTAACATTGAGAAGAAGACGGATCAATATGCTCGACAGGCCAATAAGGGTCGGCGTCAAGTAATCTTCAAACCCGGGGATTGGGTATGGCTACACATGTGTAAGGAAAGATTCCCTGCTCAAAGGCGTTCAAAATTACTTCCGAGAGGAGATGGACCATTTCAAGTGCTTGAACGCATTAACAACAATGCTTACAAATTGGATTTACCCGGTGAGTATACTGTTAGTGCAACTTTCAATGTTTCTGATCTAAGCCCGTTTGATGTAGGTGAAGATTTGAGGACAAATCCTCTTCAAGAGGAGAGGTATGATGAGGACATCCATAATCCAAAAACCCGTGACACAACCCGAGAAGACCCATTGCAATTTCCACTTGGACCCGTTACTAGAGCCCGAGCTAAAACCTTCAAAGACGGACTTAACGGGATGATCCGTGAACTATGGAACGAGATTGGATCAAGTATAGAAGTTATGGAGGTGGAGTCCAAGTGTTTGAAACCTGTAAACATGTTACGAATAGACGTAGCGATCAAAACTATGAAAGAAAACCGTTTGCATGATGCAGGCTAGCTCGCCCCGACGAGCTTTTACAGGCCAATTTTCTCGCCCCGACGAGGTTTTTACAATACAAAACTCTCGCCCCGGCGAGAATTTTCAATGCAATTTTCTCGCCCCGACGAGAACCTCCTGGATGCAATTTGTTATTTTTTGACTTTCTTGATTTTCGAACCTTCTTTCATCCAAAACATGATATCAGTATTTAGGATCAATTACATGTGTTTTGATTGCAACATTTCCATATTTGTGTGCTTGTATTTCAAAGAGTGTGTGCTTCTAGAAGCTTCTAGTTTGTTTTTAAAACTAGTATAAATAGGTGCTATTGTAAACTTGAATTCGTTCATTAATATTCAGATTATCATCATTATTGTGAGATTGTTCTTTTCTTGTGGTTCTTGAGAATTCCTAAGTATTCCTTAGTTTTCTTTGAGATTCATATTTGACTTATCATACAACCAATCATAGTTGTGTGTGGCATCTTCTACCGCATCAATCGTCGATTGTACCAAGATTACCGCTTCAACATAAGCGAGGGGTCGCGGTGTCGTTGGTGTCCATCCTACGCAAACTTCATTTGCAAGCAATTGTACCAAGATTACCGTCTACATATAGGCGAGGGGTTAAGGTGTTGCAAGCTATCCATCCTATCAACTTGTTAGAAACGATCCGGTCGATGACCACCTCACGCAAGCGTGCCGTGGAGTCTATCATTCAGTCTTGTAATAGATCTTAGTGATCTGGTCTAAGTGACCCCTGCATCCTTAATGGATTTCCTACTCGTAGAGTAGAAGAGTGGACCAGGAGTTATTTTTACTCTAAACCACTTAAAACCTCTTGTGTCATTTAATTATTGCATTTATTATCTGTTATATTTGTTGTGACTGAAATCCATAAGAACTAAACTAAGAACTGAGATTTAAGTTAAAATCTTTAAAGGAGTTTTCAAACTAATATTCTGTTGTGCTTAATTAACTCTGCTTAATTACTTATCTAGTAATATATTCTTTAAATATCCAAAAAGTTTTTAAAGGATCTATTCAACCCCCCTCTAGATCTCTTTTGTGCCTCTAGGAAACAACAATCTTAAAATGTGAAACGTGTGGATAACTAGTGAATGGTATAGATTGAAATATAAAATGTGTGGATAACTAATAATAGGTATAGATAAAAATGTGAAATGTGTGGATAACTAATGAATGGTATAGATTAAAGATAATCTAAAAATGTAAAACGTGTGGTTAAGTAGTGTGTAGTAGATGTTGGTTAGGTTTTGGCTATAAATAGGAAGGCTTAATATAAGGAGGTTCATAACTTTCTTGGTTATCCTTCATTACACTATCTAAAAATTGTTTAGTGTAAGTATCTCTCTGAGTATGTTAAGGCTACCTTAAATATTGGTGAATATCAGTAAGAGTGCAAAAATTGTTCAGGTTAATTAACAATATAGAAAGCAGTATCTAATCACATGCTAATGTAAGGGATATCATTTTCTTTCATACTCCTAAATTTATAGTAAGAAATTATTATTCATTTCTACAACCTTATCATTAAATGGTGAAAATTCCTGAAATGGTTAGAATTTTCTTAATAGTTGGTGTTTCATCTAATATCTTTTGACCTGAATCTTCCTATTGAATGTTAACCGTTATATTCATCTTAAGAATTATTGACTCCACGATCTCTTGCTCCGGCTCTACGATCGTTGGATCTGGCTCTGTGATCGCTGAATCTTTGATCGTAGGGTTCTCCTGATTTACGACTGTTTAATCCTGATCTACGATTTCATCGAAAAACACGACTTTTCTTGGTTCCCCAATATCAGATTCATCAAACGTGACGTGAATTGACACTTCAACGCTCAACGATTTCTTGTTCAACACTCTGTAAGCTTTGCTATCCATAGAGTATCTAAGAAAGATTCCTTCATATGACTTGGGTTAAAACTTGGTCAAGTATCATTTGCCATTATTGAGCATGTAGCACGCACAACTAAAGACACGAAAGTAGCTAATGTTGGGCTTCTTTCCTCTCTGTAACTCGTAAGGCTTCTTCTTGAACGTGGAGTGAATAAGTGATCAATTATGAGTGTAACATGCGGTATTAATAGCTTCAACCCAAAAATACTCAGGCAATCGTGTTGCGGCTAGAAGAGTCCTTCCTATCTCTATAAGGGTTATGGTCTTCCTTTCAACTTCTCTATTTTGTTGTGGAGTTCTTGGAGTTGAGAAGTTGTGATGAATACTATTATCTTCATAAAACTTATCCACCTCTTAGATATTGAATTCTTTTCTATGATCACTCATTATAGGCTTGATCTTTTCGCCCTTCTCATTCTCTGCCAACTTGAAGAATTTGATCAATTGAGAGTTAGTCTCATCCTTAAAGCTTGAAAAGAATACCTATGTGAACCCGGTATAGTCATCTATTATAACCAGTGAGTACCTTTTTCCTCCAAAGCTGACAGTCGAAATAGGCCCAAAGAGATTCATATGAAGCAATTGTAGGGGCTTATCATTGGAGTTAATTATTTTGCTCTTAAATGAGAATTTGGTTTGTTTTCCTAGCTGACAGGCTTTGCACGATTTTTCCTTAACAAAGTTTAGCTTTGGTAAGCCTGAAATTAGATCTCTAGAGGCAAGCTTTGACATATTTTTAAAGTTCAAGTGAGACAGTCTTCTATGCCACAACCAGCTGACATCTTCTGAGGCTTTAACAAAGAAGCAAGCAGTCTCTGTTGAACTTAGTTCCACAAGATTTACCGCGTACATATTACTTTCTCTAGTTCCGGTCAGGTTCAAAGAGTTTGATTCTAGATCTCTGACTTGACATTAGTTGTTGAAGAAGATTACTTGATGCCCTTTATCACATAATTAACTGATGCTCAGGAGATTATGCTTTAAACTTTCAACAAATGTCATTTTGCTAAAAGACACTGCACCATTTCTTATAGAGTCATATCATCTAGTCTTTCTAGAATTGATGTCTCTAAAGACAACTGCATGACCATCTCTTTTTTTGAAATTCGACAGAAGAGCCTTGTTGTCGGTCCTGATTTGTTAGTTCTTTTAGGGACCCAGATTTGCTTAATTCTAGGTATATAATACACAAGATAATCATCAAAATAACACATAGCAGTAATATATTCATATTTATGACAGTTATTGTGATGCCCCCAAATTCGAGTCTCAATGCCCAGATTTGGTCATCACGATCCAATACAATCATCCACCTCCAAACAACATACAATAACTAAATGTGGAATGTAATAAACATATGTTATTCATTCAAAAGGTGTTACTAGTCCCAAGATTCGATAACCTTAATACAAAAATACAAATATACCTTAATACAGTACTTTAGGGTTTAAATAATAATAGAAGTTTCTTAACTATTCCTGGATCAAAATACAGACATTAAAAGACTAATACTTCATCTTTTCCTTGCCCTTGTCTTTTCCTGAGGTCTCGGGCTTAACTGTAATAAGGTTCATGATATAGCAAGGGTGAGCAACTAGTTTGCTCAGCAAGTTTAAATAACAGCAAAAAATGATATATATCATGAATGAAAGGAATATCTGGAAACGATTCAACGGAGAGAATAACGAAAGCAAGAATAATAACTGCTTTTAAAATAAACGATAGTCAATGTAGACCATGAACATTACACATCCAATGGAATCAATAGCTAATTGATCCTTTGGTTACTGACTCAGAAATACGTACTCGAGGGGATCAGCCTCTAGTACTCTATGTATATGCATAGCATTTAATTTCTGTCCTTGTATCTTACATTTAGATACGTGGGGTACTCCCCTATATTTTTGGGGTGTTCATATTAGTCCAAGAATCCGCACCTTCAAATGGCTTGGAAAGTTTTTATTAAATATGCCTATGTCTAGTCGAACAATGGCCTAGACTTAACTCTGAACAGTTCATGCAATATAGAATTTTAATTAAAGCACAAGTCAAAGGATGTACGAGCTAAATTGCACCAAGTGCGAATCACAATAATATCAATGTGGAATAATCGTAAAGAAATTAAACCACTTACAGCATGCTTGGAAGTAAAGTTCAAGCTTAAATAATTAACTCGAACAAGGTTATAAAAACTTGCTAAATAAACAATTTGAATTAGGATAGGAAACTTGACCAACACAAGCGTTAGACAAACGTTAGGGAACTTGCCTGGTGCGTCTACTACAATATAATAACACACGCTCCTTAAAATCCTACACACTTAAGTACATATTCGTATAACAATTAGTCACATAAAGACTAGATTCAAAACAGATGTAGCATTATTAAAGCACATTGATTGCCACTACGACTACCCAGTCGGGAGTCTCACAATTAAGCATCTAAGGCTCAACCAAATATGATTAACTAACGAATAACTAATTGGGTTTATTAATTATTCAAAACTAATAATAAATAGTTTCACTATTAACCTCATTTGCTTAGTGATTATCAAATAATAATCAACTAATTATCCTAATCATTAATTAAACAATGTCTAATTATTTATCCTTACTTATTATTTAATATTAATCAGAATAATAAATAATTAATCTAACTGCATTTATACACAATTATTATTTAATATTAATTAAACAATAATTAACTAATTGTTAATATTAAAATTGCACGACCCGACCCGAACCGCCACGATCTGGACCGACCCGGCCAAGAACACGGCCTTGGCGCTGCAGTGCCAAGCATACAAGCGAGGCCGACACTGCGGCGTCAAGCCCGAGCCAACCCAACTGACACACAGCCTTCACGCTGCGGCGTGAGGCTCCATAGTAAGGCCTACGCTGCGGCGTCAGGACCTTAATTCGTGACGCTGCGGCGTCATGCTGCCGCTGCGGCGCCAAAACCCCTTATCGCATCGCTGCGGCGTCATCTGCTGGCGCTGCGGCGTGGCGAACCAGATGTCGTCTTCTCCGTTTCGTTTTCATGGTTTTCTTCGAATTTTAATTATTAAAACTAATTCCCAAGCATGCATAACCTAATATTAACCACATATTACTGTTAATTATAAGTTTTATACACTCAATTGGAATAATTAATTTCCAAGTACAATGCAGAGTTATAGCATCAATGTCCACTATAACAAGGCTTACCTTCTGCTAGACTTAGCTGCAATTCTTCTCTTCCTTCCATAATAGACAATAATATTAGAGACCATTAGCGTGCCAACTCCCTTTCTTCAGATAGCCTTACCAGCAGCACCCCTTCTCTATATTATTCTTATTAGAAGTTTAACACTGAGCTCTGAAGAACGAAGTCCCAATTTATAAAAACTCAGTGACCATGCCAAGCTTTTGCCCAATTTGATTATCCAACGGAAACGAGAAGAAGATAATGGACAACGCCACTGATCATGTAACCCATATCTTCAGCCATGATTTGCATTCGCAGAAATCCGGTAAGAAATCTCGCATAAAATCCATACGCGGCTAAGGATAGTTCACTGTTTATCCCAACTTATTTTATTTTAATTTCTTTTTCTTCCTAAATGGTAGACCACGGTCGGAAATTAAATGGGATACGTCCCATAATTTATGTCCCAATCTCCGTGTCCCATTATTTTGCTACTAGTTAATTAAATAAATTTAACTAGTCAATTATTATTTATTTACTAACGGAACTATTAAATCTTATTAATTGTATTATCTTCATTAATTAATAGGTAATATTAATTAATTTACTATATTCAAAATAATTGAATATTTAATACTTAATTATTCATAAATTTTTAGATATTAAATAACCTAGGGTAGTCTATTAATTTAATAATTCTATTACTAAGATTCCCTTTAAATTAATTAAATATCTATTCCCACACTATATTCAATTAAATAGAATATTTAATTAATCGACACTTTATCAATTCTTTCAACATTAAACCGTAGGGTTAATTCACTAATTTAATTAAACCATTAGTGACTCCCCTTAATTAATCCTAACAGTTACGCGAAATCATATAATCACATAACCAATTAAATACACAAGATTTTAAATAATCATACGAAACTAACTCATTGAAAATTAAATTTATATTTAATTAATAATGGAGTTTAAAAATTCACGGTCATTACAGTTATAACATTTTATATGATGCATACTTTTGTGTGTGTGGATTCCTTCTCTTCGAGAACACGTGGGGACGATAGAAACCTATTGTTTTTATTTTAGGCTTGTATTCTCTCTGCTTCCACACTGCTCTACGATTCTAAGAATTCGTAGGGTGAAAGTTAACTCTACAATTCTTGCCTAGTTGGTTCGTAAAGTGAGTATGACCTAACTCTACGATACTTTGATGCTTGAAGGTAGTGTTGGCCTTACCTTGTGGTTTCTTGAATCCTAAACCAGTGTGTGATATGTTGTTCTCAAGGATCACAACTTGATCAATAGAGATTGTACGGATCGGAATACTTGGCTCAGCAATCTCAATGAATTTCACAAACACAATACTTCTATAGGGAGTAGAAGCAATGTTATTGTTAGTCTCCAGTACTGTGTCTACACTACGATCCGAGGATGAATCCCCAAACTCTAATCCTGATCGATCTGAGACAGATCTCTATTTAATGATTAGGGAGTCCATTAAAGAAGAAGACATGTTCCATATAGAGATAGTCTTCTCTAGCTCCTCAATCTTAGAAGCTAGAGTTGATTCTCTTTGTGCATATTGTTCAGTTATCTTTCTCAATTTCTCATTCTCATCTTCAAGCTTGGAGAAAGAGCTAGCATTTCATAGAGTTGTTTCCAACTCCACTTGTACTTTCTCTTTTTCCTCTTGAATGAGAGAATGGTCTCTTGATAGAATCATAAACCATTTTATATACTTATGTAGATCGGAAGTAATATCATGCAATGCAACCCTTAGATCATTTATATCTACATCAGGGGAGTTAAAATCAAATACCTCATTGATATAAATTTCTTAATGATTAGTTGTGTTTTCTGCTTCAGCTTCTATGGCCATGAGACATAGGTTGGCCATCTGAGGTTCTTCATCAATACTAAACTCTAAATTTGAATCATTTTCAGAGTCACTTCATGATCCCTCTACAACGAGACCTTTGTCTTTCTTCTGATACTTCTTGTGACCTTCGAACTCTTTCTTTAGAGCAAATTCTTTCTTCTTCTTATCTTTCTTTAACTATTCTCTTAGGGGCTTGTTGTACTCAGCAATATCGTGACTTGACTTTTTGTAATTATAACACAGGTCTTTTGAATGATCTCGGTTGTTGTTATTGTATCTTCTGGGATTACCGTTTCTGCCCTTCCTCATGAACTTTCTTAGTCTCCTAGCAAGAAGAGCAATATCTTCATCATCTTCATCATCATCTGATTCATCTTCCACTGGAGCTTTGGAAGATGCCTCTGAGGCTTTAAGTGCGGTTCCTCTTTACTTCCTTTTTGGTTCTACAGTAGTCTCTGTCCTTTGATTCAGCTCAAGCTCATAGGTAAGCGACGATTTCGTTCGTCGCTATAGTATAAAAAGCCGATGTCATAGCTATAGCGATGGTTCGTACCGTCGCTATAGCTCAGAAAACCGACTTTATATGCTATAGCGACGGATGAAATCGTCGCTATACCCGGTTCATTTTTGGTTCGCTTTTTTCGATTTATTGGAGAGATTTTTCCTATATATATAATTAGCATAATAAGTCTTTAAGAAATTATTGTTAACTTGTTTTAAGTGCGTTAATATGAAAAGATTGTGTAGTTGTTCACGTAAATTTTTAGAAAATATAACAAGCGTAAAGTTAGAAAATACAATATTATTTTATTAAAGGAACTATTATTTTTATAAAAAAAATTAATATTTTCATGTAAATGTAAAATTTATTTATTATTCATTTGAGAAGAGTCTTTTGAAATTATTAATTTTTTTAAAAATAAATATCAAATCCCTTCTATCAAACATTGTACTACTTAGCTATCTTTTATCATATAAAATAGAACACTAAGAATAATTTTATATTTGGATATTAAGATTTGTAAAAGAAACACAAATTTGTATTGATATGTTTTTAATAAAAGTTTTAGTTTTTAAATTAAATATTGAGAAACAACACATCAATTTTTTTCTGATATGGCTATCACAAAATTTTCAACCAGCAAATTTTATCAATTTTAAATTCTCCATTTGCTTAGACAAACGCATTACCCTTTTGTTCATCATACTTTTAATAATAATAATAATAATAATAATAATAATAATAATATGGTATGCATGAGATATACTTAAACATTATTATTTTCAATATTTAATATTAAAGTTTAACAATTAAACTATAATTATAAAAATTGTTTAAAATATTTTATATCATAACCATATACTCACCGTTTTGGGAGAGAAAGAGTAAGAAAAACAGAAACTCCATTAACTCCCTAAAAAGACCAAATTTCACTCTTTTGAGGCTGTAAAGGGACGGCCCAAAGGTACTAGAAACACTAAACAATAAGACTAATTTTATTTTCTACCAAATTCAGATGGAAACCAATATTAATTAATGAGTCCGTACGTTTAAGCAATTATTACTACTCCCCTAGGCCGTAGCCAATGTATGAGTTTGTACGTGTAAACAAATTTAAAATTTTGCATTTCTAAAAGAGTTTAAATTTTTTTAACAGACGCTCTATAGGTGAGCATATTATGTTATTAAAATAAGAATAATTTTGTTAAACTCTTAATAAATAATGTGTTCTAATCTTAATATAAATAGTGTATAAAACTTTAATTTTATATAAAAAAGTATTATATGATAATAGATTCCAAAATAAAACATTAATTATTTATTCAAAAGAATATAGGGTTTTAAATTATTTGAGGTTGGTTGGTTTGTTTGTTTTTAAATACAAAAAGTCAAAAACAAACAAACCAACCAACCTCTCTTTATTTTTCTTTAAGAGTCTTTCTACAGCGTCCGGCGCAAAAATTTTTTTTTTTTTTTTTTTTTTTACTACTACTCTCAAATAATTTATATGATTTATTGGTACAAAAAGTTTTTTAAAAAAAGTGATTTAGGTATGTTTTTGTATACATATACAAAACAATATTGTACAGACTGTACAACACTATTTTGTATATGTATCCAAAAACACACCTAAATCACTTTTTTTTATAAAAATTTTTGTACCAATAAATCATATAAATTATTTGGAAGTCAAAACTAAAAAAAAAAAAAAAATGGCGACCGGTCGCTAAAATGTCCCCAGGCGCCAGTTGCCCAAGAATTATTGTTTCTTTAAACATGACGCCGACGGAAAAGAAACAGTCTGATGCACTTTGAGGCTGAGTATATTTTATTTTTTTTTGGTGGGATGGAGGGCTAAAAGCATTCCAATTAAGGCACCAAGTGTAAATATGGATGTGCAAATTCAAAATTTAAATTTAAAATATTGTATATAGTTTAGGCATAAGTTTAAGAAGAATATTCTAAAGCATATTGTACCTACATTTATTAAGGAGAAAATCTCTCCATTTGTCTAATTAAGTCTAATAAATCAATGCACAAATCACCCGATTAGTGTTTGGAAAATGGGCTCTTCTATGCAGACATGATAATTGAACATGAACTTTATATAATTTTATCTATTTGTATTTTGACCCCTTATTATAAAAAATAGGAGGTCAAAATACAAATAAATGAAATTGTAAAGAGCTCATGTTTAATTATCATGTCCGCATAGAGTTTTTGTTGGAAAATTCAGTCAAATTCTCTATATCTTTTTTTGTGTGTGTTTTATTTCAACCATTTGATACCTTTCATCACAAATTAGTTGCATCTCTTTTCAGATGACTCATGACTCGGTTACGGTATTTGTGTTAGTACCAAATAAGGTTCACATCTTCTCAAAAAAAAATTATGCAATAATTGGTCTTAATTTTGGGCTTTGATCTAGACTTGGCTTTAGGTTCTATCCCATTGATAAAGTACAGCCAGCCCAGACAAAGCCCGAACATTGTAGTTAAGCGTGCCTATCAGAGTAAATCCATAAAGTTGGGTTACGTCTAAAAGTAGGGCAAGTTTTCAAAAGCCCATGCTATTTTTATTATTTATTGTTTCTTCTCCAAGGAAATTGAGAGTTTGAGACGTTTAGTCTGTGGGTACATTATTAATACTAGCTACCGGTGGCACACGTGTTACGTATGTAAATTATATGAAATAAAATAAGAATTTTACAAAATTTGGAGGACTAAATAAAAAAATATAAAACTTTTAATTTTTTTTAAAAAAACAAAATAATGATATAGTTAAAATTGTAGGGGCGGAGGCTTTAATATAGATTTACTCAACACACTTTTAATGTTAAATATTAAATAAACTAACTAGTATATTAACAAAATGTATTTTTAAGAAATAAAGAATGAATAATTAAAAAATTAAACTTTATTGATTTATTAATCAATTAACTTTTTTTTTTAAATCAACTAACTTTCTTTTTCTAGTGCTCATGCTGGTGCTGGTGTTGGCGCTGGCTACTGCCATTCAAAAACTCTATGTGCATATGATAATTGGATATGAGCTCTTTATAATTTCACCTAAAAAATAAAGGGTCAAAATACAAATAAGTGAAATTATAAAGAGTTCATGTCCAATTATCATGTCTGCACAGAAAAACTTACTGCCATTAAGGCATTGGTGCTCTTTTCGACCGGGCGACATAGACTTGGACATTATGCAGCCTGAAGGCATGGACTTGGCCATTTAGGCCTAAGGTTTAGGCTTACAGCTGGGCTGGGCCTGGCGTTAATTAACAATTTTTTAGCCTGAAGGGCAACACAAGGCAAGGGGCACAGGCCAAGCCTGTATCATTGAACCAGGCCGAACCAAGGCCACAGCCGAGTCAAAGCCGCCTTAGGCTTGACTAAGGCCGCGGGCTTTTGTACACATCTAATTTTAGTCTCATCTAATTTGTGTTCAAAAACTATAAAGAAGAAAAAGTCTCATCTATTTTTTTGTACTTTTTATTACATATATTAAGATGCGTCATATTGAAATAAACATTTTTACAAAAAAAGTTTTAAAATTTTTTTGATATTGAATTTAAAAATAAAATTTGTTATTGAAAAATTAAGTTATTATGACTAACTTGAAATCTGTTAAATTAAAATTATAGGTCCACCGAAAAATAATTATTTTCTATTCAACATAACTTGATCCATGGAAAAAGATTGATATATAATAAAAAT